>OX388209.1:20982381-21627168 GCA_947578815.1 Epinotia ramella
CGGAGGCTTTTCTTTACATACAAGCATACAATCAAATCTTTCCTCTTAATAATATTAGTGTAGAATATTGACTGTATGGAAATGACAAGGTAGATTTTGTTACTTCGTCGCTCAAAGCGCAAGTAAAGAGTACAGTAATTTATTTCCAAATTAAAAAACATAAATCACATGAACGGTATGATACAGAGAAAGAATATAATGGAAAAATAAACCATCTTCGTCTGTAGCCCCCGACAGGATTCGAACCTGCGACCTTTCTATTAACGCTAGACTGCTCTACCAACTGAGCTACGAGGACAGTGACGCAAGTTGTATATTTTTCCACTATATTCCCGCTAAGACTAGCGCCCTCTCTGTATCGAGTTATAGACTTGTTTCACAGTCTTGGCACCACTCTAATGGGCGAGCTATGCGCTATGATCGGGGTAACTTCCTCGTTAAAAATAACACGAAACAAAAATATTTAATTAAATAATTTGTTTCGTGAAAAGGGTATAAATCACATGATAAGAAATTCAAAACTTTGCCCTCGTAACCCGTGAAGGTAAATCTCTCTTATATAATTCAAACTAGGAAATAAGACGAAATATTTATTGTTGAAGTCCCATTGTTTTTGTTTCAGCCCAAGAAAAAGAAGAAGGAGAAGAAAAAGCACAAACACAAGCACAAGCACAAACACAGCAGCAAAGACAAACTCGGCAAAGACAAGGACCATAGAGACAGAGACCGTTTCCCTCCCCGCCCTTCCTCCAGCACTGACCACTTGAAGATTAAAGAGGAGACGCGCGAGACCCTGAGTTCGTTCAGCTCAAGTCAAAGCCCTTCCGAGGATATATCATCTATGCCTAGTAATATGAGTTTTTAATTTCCTCTTTTGTTTAATCCCTAGCCGCCTCAATACCTAAAGGCATCCATCAATTGAATTTATTCTAAATTGGAACAGAGTTGCATTTGTTTTGTTTCGATCGATTTTGAAACAAAACAAAGTGTATTGTATTTTCTATACCGGTTGATTCAAATTTCACTGACAATTTATCTTGTATGATGGACGGCTAGAGGACTAATTAAACTGTTGTGTAACTATATTTGAAACAGTCGGATTAGCCCTTATAATGAACGCTGTGTACCTTGAATCAAGTAGGCAGAGACTATTCGTAATGTAAGTTTAAAGTAAAATTGATCTTAATTAGACGTAAGTGGTAAATGTGTTATAAGAATTTTGTTTTTAAATATATTTTCTATGTCATTTAGGTGCTTTTTTCTTACCATTTCGCAACGATTTAATTTCAGTACATCTCAATAAGGGCGTCTCGCTCACACGCCCTAGGTATTGCACTAACGCAAGCGGGAGTGCATGCACCAAATCGATTGGATCCACGTATTATATCCATACATACGTAAATACATAACGCGCTTTCGAAATTGGTCCCGTTATCACCGACCCTGAACTAGTAACGTTTCATTTAAGGGGCTACCCTAGGTGTTCATCGATTTTTGACAAGTTTTGAATCGTATCTCCTACTTTTGCACTATAGATAGAATTATAAATCAAACGGCTATCGGTTTATCAATCTTTTATCTCCATTTTGGTCCACCGGATTTTGAAACAAATGGATACTTAATTTTGTATGATTTTTATAAACATTGTCTAAAAAAACACTTATTTCGTATCTCTATTGACGTGAAAGATCTAACATATACGAAATCTACATATTTGGGTTCGTCTGTGACGTCTCTAAAAACTGGTCCAGGGTTTTCATTTTAACCAATTAACACTAAAAGTTATGGCCAGAAAACCAGTTTTTTGGCCTAAAATTGTTCAACTTTGATACCAAATATCTCGAAAACAATGAACTTTGATGTAAATATGGGATAGTATATTGCTTAAAGCCGTTGTTGTTCATACCAAAACTAAGAGAAAGCAATGCAAGTTATTGCAATTGCAACCTTATGAACAAGCTATAAAGTACACAGTAGTTTAAACTGCTAAACCTCGTTGCTCTAAGACCCCTAAGTAATCTAAGACTGCGGCTTTGTATCGAGTGACGCGACTCAAATTACTGTTGTGTTCTAAATGCTCCATATTCAATGTCGTATCGATTGGTGTCAATTAGGTGTACTATCGAGTAATCAAGTGGATAGCGTCGAGTTTGATAATTATATTTTCGAAAAGACGGGAATTCTGCAACCTTTTGTTTACTAAAACTGCATTTACATATAGGCTAGCTGCGCATTATAAAGATTGCAGGGGGAGCCGCGAGATACAATATAGCCGAAGTTCCATTATATATAAGAAATACGTACAAAATGACATATATGTACAAAATGACACAGGCGGGTTATTTTGAATTTGGCGGACTTTAACGCGAAACTGACAATGACACCACGTGCCCAAAACGTCCTTGTATAATCTGTCAAGTTTTGAACGCAACCATTTCATAAGGCTCGGTGTCATGGCCGACGACAGGTATTCACACGTGACGAGTTTTTTTCATACCGAGAAAGTTTTTGTTCAAATGGTAAGTTTTTTGCAATTTTACCTATTTATATAACATTTGTTTCATTCCTTAAGCATTTATCTGCGTATTAAATAACTGATTTTTAGAAAAAGAGTCCTGCTTCTATTTATTTTAAAATTTTACTTTTTTAAAACGATGTAGGTACGGACAAAACGACATACATATATAACGGACAAAATGACATAGGTATGTCATTTTGTCCATAGCTTTCGACATTAATTTTTTGATTGCATTTTAAATTTTTTTTCAGATACCGAAATGCCCCGTGATTATAAACGAACGACTGATCGCCAGTCTTGGAGTATGGAGTCAATGGAGAAAGCTATAGAAGCAGTTCGAGATAAGAAAATGGGCTGGTTATTGGCCATTAAACCAAAAACACGACAGAGCTCGTTGGTGTTGACGTCCACTCCTAATATGTTAGATATAAAATTGAAAAATGCACCTAAAGCTCCCCCAGCAAAGAGAAAACGCAAAGCTACTAAAAAATTGTTTGAAGATAGCAATGAAGAAGAAGAATTTCCTAATGTTTCTCATGACGATGAAGAGGACTGCGCTTGCATATACTGCAACGACCTTTATTCGCGATCTAAGCCCGGAGAAGACTGGTTGCGGTGCGCACAATGTTCGCATTGGGCTCACGCTTCTTGCGCAGATGTTCCAAGAAGAACTAAGCGTTTCATTTGCGAACTATGGCAATGATTATATAGGTTTTATGTATATGTCATTTTGTCCAATAGCAATATGTCATTTTGTCCGAAGCATATGGACAAAATGGATTATGACTGATCTCAATTAAATAATTTTTGTTTTTTTTTGTGTTGATTTTTTGCTAATAATGTTTATTACTATCGATAATATAAGGACCAAAGATGATTGATGTAAATTATGGTTGTGTTGTGTTCAATAAATAAAAAGTTATGATACAAAAATAAAACTATATGTCATTTTGTACATACTTCCCCTACTTACAGTACCGGTCAAAAGTTCACTCTGCGAAATAAGGTTATCATATTAAAATATGTTCAAATATAGAATATGTTTTGAATTTCAAAAGTTTAATTGTTTCCACGACTACCAAATAACAATAAAAATACCTCTTGGAGGAATCGTTTTATGTTATTCGGAAAATTTGATCCATTTAATATTTTTGTTCCGTATTTCCTATGAGATTTCGTGAAGTTAGAAATCATTTAAAATGGGTCGCAAAGCCGATTTGAGTGTCGAAACTCGAGCTGTTATTGTAGCTCTGTCAAATGAGGACTACAGGACGCGGAAAATCGCTGAAAAAAATGAAGGTTTCTGTTTCAAACCGCTGTCGTGAGTACTCTGAAACGAAAACAAGAAACCGGTCTTAATTGCAGTCGATCTCGATCAGGTAGGCCAAAAGTCACGTCTAAAAGCGAAGACAATTTATTTGCGTGCAGAGCAAACGCCAACGTACTCTAACTGCTCCAGAAATTTGCGAAGAACTCAACGCCACCCGAGAACAGCGAGTATCGGTTTCGACAGTGCAACGGCGTCTGCAAAACTATGGTCTAAAAGGTCGTATTGCTGCCAAAAAACCCTTGTTACGTAGTCAGAATAAAGTTAAGAGGTTGAAATGGGCCCAGAAACACAAAAACTGTACGTCTGAACAGTGGTCTAAAGTTTTATTTTCTGACGCATCGAAGTTTGAAATTTTTGGAGGGAGACGTCGTCAATATGTTCGACGACAAGTAGGCGAACGTATGATAAAGCAATGCGTGATGCCAACAGTGATGCGGTGGAGGATCAGTTATGGTCTGGGGATGCTTTGCGGGTGATAAAGTTGGTGATCTCGTGAGAGTCAATGGCATAATGGATAAGAAAATGTATTATAACATTTTGCAACGTCACGCTTTCCATCTGGAAAACGGATTGTAGGCAGAGGTTTTGTTTTCCAACAAGACAACGATCCCAAGCATACTTCGAAGTTGTGCAAAAACTACATTTCATCCAAAGAAAAACAAAATTTCGACATCAACACTGCAAAAACTAATTACGCGAATGCCGAAAGTGTGTACGGCAGCATTGAAAGCAAAAGGCGGATATGTTGAAGTCTAAAGTTGGCAAAAACTGATATTTTTTTATTTAATTGTGGTTTTAAATTAGAGAATTACCTTTCTTTTTGTATGTAATAAAAGTATGTAAGATTATTAAATACTTTTATTACTTAGTACATTGTGTTATAGCTTCATTAAACCGAAATTACAGAGTGAACTTAAACTTTTGACCGGTACTGTACTTATGAGTAGCTCCGGAGATAACCTACCCCCTACATACCTACATAATGTTAGTAAGTATACATAAAGCAAACACACGGTATAACAAAGTACAGTCGGCAACAAACCTTTTTTTGGACAGAAACTTATTTTAATTATTGTAATATTACATTCGTGACGAATATGTTCCTATGTATAAGGGCACAGGGACAGGTTACACGTGACTTAAACATGACTAGTTAACCTTAACTACATCTTTGAACAAAACTCCCCACTCAATAAATATTTCTAGTAGGGGAGAGTGGTCACCATTCGTACGCGGGGCACATTCATACAGTTAAGTAGTATAACAGACAAACTAAACGGCACACAAGCGCGCGTTTGCTTGTGTGCATAGACATACCGGCCGCCATATTACTAAGCAGAGTGTCGCGCCAGTCGCACCACGGTGCATTGGCTGGCAAGACGTAACGTGTTTTCGCGCGCGGTGAGTAAATTTTTTACGTAAATTCAATTCGCAATTGTAAGTAGAATTATTATGTTTTTGACAAAATAGTGTTGATTAATATTAATGTTAACATTGATTATTTTGAGCTTTAATTGTTATATTTCTCAAATTAAATTAGAATTTGTATAAAGTTAGTATTTTAATTTTGTGCAAGACATGGGGTGCATTCGGACAGCAAAACAGGAGGCACATTCGTACGCGTACGAATGCTCCCCTTTAGATTTTATTAACCACCAGAACATCACAATATCATTTTTCTTTTTATGAAGTATTCTAATTCTAACAAATCGATATATTTTATAAAGTAAGTTATAACTAATATTTTATTGCAGAATCATGGTACGAAAATATAAAGGAAGAAAACCGGGTAAATCCCGTATATATACAGAGATACACCTGAAAAAACTGAATTAGAAGAGAGACATAGACAGAAAGAATTGAAAAAAATAGAACAGGAAAGGAAAGCCAGAGCCAAAGCAGTGAAACGTAGTTTGAAAGAACTTAGTTCAAGACAAAAGAAAAAAAAAGCTAAGCAAATAAAAAGTGATGAAGATTCAGAGGCATCTGAAGGATCGGAATTTAGCTTGCGGGAGAGTTCAACATCTCCAATCGGTTTCGAAACGGACGAAGAGACTAATGATTGCAGTAGCGATAATAATTTAAATGAGACACCAAATAAAATCAAAGATAATTGTATTGTTTTGGTAAAGTTTGAAAAAAAGACTTCTGTTGTTTACTACGTCGGAAAAGTTCTTAGTCATTATTCGGGTACGGAGCTGAAAGTATCTTATCTTCGGAAGAAACCGGGATCATCATGGTCATTCTTTTTTCCTGATATAGAAGACATACACACTCTGTATATCAGCGATGTCGTCATGATCCTACCTGATCCACAACCACGAGCGGGCTGTACAGCTAGAATGGCTAGACTTTTTACTTTTGCAGTTAATTTAAATAATTATAATGTGCAATAACTTCTAAAGTAACAACCAAATATGTATGATTATTGACTTTGTTTAGATTGTCAAAGACTGCAACATACTCATAAAAAATGATTGCAAAGAAATCATTAAGACTGATTGTTAAGCTAAGAATTATCAATAAGTAAACTGTGGATAAACGATTTAATTTTTTGTTATGTTTCTAAAGAAACATTTATCGACTATGAGTCAAGTCAAATATTTTAAGTTATTTCTTTAATAAATAAATATTTTTGAAATAATTAATAAAAATTTAACGACTTTAATAGGCTTTTTAATTACCCTGTATGAATCTACCCCATGGCGTATGAAAGTACCCCACCTACTGTACGAACGTACCCCGTACGTGGGGTACGTTCGTACAAATATGTTATCGTAGAAAAATTACTATAACTTTTTAACCTTTTGACATAATAGTTTCGGATTTTTTTGTAACAAACTACAATATATTTGTTACGCTTAGGTATATAAACTAGATAAATTCAACTCCATCATAAATTAAAAAAATAAAATATAAAAAGCGTACGAATGGTGACCACTTTCCCCTAGTCGAATTATGATTTTAGATAATGTTGTCATACCTAATACTCGTAGCTCAATTAGCGTGCAATGGTCAATTACAATTGCTTGAATAAATAATAATGTCTATAATTAATTAAGTACCTACTGATATCATAAACAGTCGCCGATTCACAATTCTAACCTCATAATACTGTACGTACTTCTAGGTCAGGTTCGCAGGCCACTAGGTCCTTCGAAATAGATATTTACTTAATACTTAATCTTAGGCACCTACTATCAGCACGTTCCTAACGAGTCATTCATTCTTCAAACTAGTTGGTATATCGCTCAGAGAGAGGGATAAAACTTCTTGCATTAACACGTTCGCAACCAAGAACCCGCCTAGCGGGCACTCGTAATGTTTGCTCAGATGCCGGCTGAGCCCGCTAGGCGGGCAGTAGGTAGTATGAACTTTCACGCCTAGCGAATTCTGTCGGTTTCTGGTGAATTGTTCCATTTTTAGTCCGGTTGCGAAAGTGTTAAAATAAAACTAAATCCGAAAAGGATACTATTAATAATAGCATTATGTAAATAACCTACTAAATCTACATCAATTAAGCGCATAATGAACATATTTATAAAACATCGTGACATTTTCGCTTTAATTGCATACATTGCAAAGCCACATGCTAATTTATCTATAAAAATAGAAATATTGCCTGTACAAGGTTCAATGGATAGCTACCACGCAGAATTATCGATTGATACCTAAGTTCCTAACTGACAATCAGTGACTGTTTTTGTCCGCCTTTAGTCAAGTTTGCGCCTCCCGGCATTGACGACACCAGCTTAGTGAATAAATTAATAGAATATTAATTCTAGTATTGCGAGAATTTAGTGCATACTTTAAAGTGATATATACTTAAGTTATTGGATCATAACAGTGATGGCTCAACTTCAAAATGAACATTCGAAAAAACAGCTGAATGTGGCAATCGTTGGCGGCGGCGGTTTAGTAAGTACAATGTACCCTACAACTTGATATTATTATTAGCTATTGTGATTATTTTCGGGACTGGAGTTTGAGTATTGGAGGCTCATATTTATTTATTTATGCTCACAATCTTATTCGAGGATATTGGCGAGTTTGTGTTTTTTTTCCGTGTCATCTTACGCGTCTTGTGAAGTCTAAACGGATTTAAATTTTTGAGCATTATATAGCGCTCGCTCTGGTAATTCAATGAAGATTAGGATACCCATTTTTGTAACACGGTCGTAATTTCTGTGCACGTCGCTGGTATGCTATAAGGCCGGTTTTACACATTGATTAATGATTAGTGCGAGTCCATACATTTGCTGCAAGTGCGAGTAGCTTTTGTATGAACTCGCACTAATCACTAATCAATGTGTAAACAGACCCTAACACGAGAGCGCTCAGGCTCTAGTATAAGTTTTACCGATACAAAACTTTACGATCGCGTTTGCGTTTTACCCTCAATTTGTATGGGATTTGACAGCTAAACGCAAACGCGGTCGTAACGTTTTGTTTCGGTAAAACTTATACTAGAGCCTCTGTACTAGTCTTGTCGGAAGTCAGATACCTACACAGATATTATAACCGTTATTTATTTATTTAATCTTTATTGTATAAAAGTATAACTTGTGGTACAAAAAGCGGACTTAAGGCGCCGTAGGTTCATGGTCTTCTCTCCCTCTCACTGATCACAAGCGTGAGCGAGATGGAAGTGCGTGCTCGGAAGCGCGGATATCGTGTTTTTTGATTATTATTTTTTGGCCTTTTATATAAATAAAAAAGTAATCACTAAGTTCTCTCAAACATGATATTGCCGATTTTTAGAAGCAAATTTAATATTTTTAGCTTTTGTGCATAATTTGTTACGAATATTTAAAGTGTATTTTAGACCTATGTTCGTGATTTTTTTCTATCGAGCGAAAATTGCTTAATCATGTTTCTAATCACTGATCTCGCTGCAGAAAAGCCTCACGATTACTATTCGTATTTTTTTGAAATCATATTATTATAAACAGACGCATTATATTGTTTCAAAAACTCTGTTCGCTTATAACTTCGCTGAACCTACGGCGCCTTAATGATAATTTCTGTGATTCTGTACCACTCAACCTTAAGGCAAAGCAGGTTACTTACCTAAGTACTTTGTTTAAAACCACGTCTGCCTTGAAACAGTAACCATACAACTTACGCTATGTGATCTGGTAAAAAATAAAGTTTAATTAAATACGAAAATTAAGCATAGTATTTAGCCTACTTAGATACTATTTACTGGTAACTTTCGTTACACAGGGGAATGAATTAAATTGTAGACAAACTAATTCGTTAACTAGGAGGTCGATAGTTCTACGAGGATAAAAACAATCACATACAAAGAAACACGAACGCTGGAAACATACCTACACTCTTTTTATTATTATTTTTTTCCTTTTAATTTCACTGTTGTTAAATCTGTATGTTAGTATTTGGCATACCTACATTGTGTAAGTTCGGTGATAACGCATTATATGCTTATACCACAGACCAGTAAACCTATAGACGTCGCTTAGTCGGGCGACCCCCTCTGCCACACATACGGTGAATACACTCTATATTTGAGACACCGGACCAATAACTTACGCGCGCGGCCTTGAATGCACCAATCACAGCGCACTAGACGTCCCCCGCGCCCCGCAAGTATGGCAGCTTTGTTTGTAAGTAAAAATTAGGCTAAGCGGGGTCTTTAGGATATATGGTCTGTGGCTTATACTTATGACACCAACGGGCAAATCAGATGATGGAGACAGAAGGTTTAGTTAGTATTAGTAGTAGAAGTGAAAATAAAGAGTTTCACTTTGGTTTGCTATTGTAAAAGTAACATTTACAATAGGAACATGGAAGTACAAGCCACATCTACTCCTAAACTATACAACTATACAAGATTAATCCGTAATTTTTGGGTTCATCGGAATTCTCTCAACGGGTATTTGAGCTTGACAATAACTTTCATACTTGACAGTTTAATGGAAGTCGGTAGAAATGCAAACTCAACAAAATTAAATGTTATCTCAAGACATATATTTTATCGCGATTTTAAGTTCGCTAACTACATTCGTGCATTTTATTCTCATTTGTTAAGCAAATGCCGTTTTATAGGTGGGGTCCTTGGAGGCTCTGTATTTGGCGAAAAGAGGTCATCGGGTCGATCTTTACGAATACCGAGAAGGTGAGCGTGCATTTGTATCTGACAATTACCTATTTACCTACTTTCGGTAAATTCGCATTCCGTTACCATTGATTCCCTATGGATGAAAGATTTCGCCTTTGTTGGCCAGCTTCAGTTAGCAACCAGTTAAAGAACATCAAATAAAATAGAAATAAATAAAAATAGCCTTTATTTCTACTATTATATTTGCTAACATAATAATTTTTGTTTTGTTTATAAAATTTACTTCAGGTAATAGTAGTCGCCTGTGTGGCGTAGGCCTCCCCCATGCTCTTCCACAGTTGTCTGTCACGAGCCTTAGTGTAAGGCCTGAGTGGACGCCCCGCTCAGAGCGGGGCGTGCAGCGTCCATATAAAACAAATGCAATTTATATGGACGCTCGACGCCCCGCTCTGAGCGGGGCGTCCACTCAGGCCTTACACTTACGCATCCAATCGGCGCCCGTTATTTCGGTGAAGACATCCTTCTATCTCTTCCTCGGGTGTCCTCGCTTTCTCTTCCCTTCGTACGGATACCATTCCACCAAACGCTTCGTCCACCTGTTCTTCATACGGCATATGTGGCGTATTAAAGAACTGAAGAAGTGTGTGTTAAAGAACAAGTTGACTTCAATTAAAAATAGGTTGCTGCATGAATTATAAAGACTGCCAATGCCTTGAGATACTAGATGGGTCCGTTAGTTTCGTATGGTTACTAGATCTCTGCTTAGCATAATAGATATAGCCATCTATGAACTGAATCAAGGACTCCTATTTTTATTAAGGTACCTACTTATTTTAAATTGCCATGTTGACCTTGAAGTTAGACTTAATTTAGATACCTAAGTGTCTACATTCGTTGTACAGGCACATTAAATACGATATTAGGATTATAAATATAAAAATCTTAATAGCATTATATTAATGAAGGTGCTATTTTGTGTTTGCTGCTCCCGATAGTTAAGGGGCTCCTATTAGCTCCCAATAATCTTCGATCTATAACTGTCGGTTTCTTCGTATTTTTTTTGGCTTATCGTATTAAGGCGATATGATTCGACGCGCTAAGCAATCTGAGGGGGTGAGGTGCGCGGCAATCCGTGAAGCGCCGCCCGCGCGCCCCGACCCGCTCGTCGAGCACGTGACCGCGCGGCAGCCATTGCACAGACAAGACGGGTCACAGTAAAGTGATCTTACGATCGCCGTATATTAACTGGACCGTGAAAGGGTCAAGTTTGCTATCTGTGAAGGGTGTGAACTATGTGCGGGATTCGGACTACAGAAAAAACCCTGTATTGTTAGTTTACTATTTCACAATTTGTCCACTATAACGGTGCATATTTTAAGATTTTTTGCGGGTTTAGGGAAAACTCAGTTAAACGTCCGATGAAGAAAGGTCTGACAATCAGATGGAATTGAATTGATTGGTATAGACTTAGTAATATGGTTCCGTTTGGCACCCACGGGTGCAGAAACCTATAAAAGAAAACACAAAGTAGAAAAACACTAATTATTTAACAATCATTTTAAAATCAATCACATTGTTGTTTCAGACGAATTTTAAACATAAACCTTTTTTTGAAAATATAAAGGTTTTTGATTAAAATTCGTCGAAATCATAAGTCCGCAAACTTGACAAATATTCCAATTCGAATACACTGTCCTCCGGTTTCCACGGCTCGATAGCCACGGCTCGAGTAGGTAGTATTGCGTCGTCTTCTAACGATTGTGGCATCGCCTCATCTTCTACCGATTGTAGTGTTAACTCATCTTACCGATTGTAGTGGCAACCGGATGACAAGCGGTAGCCTGAAAGTGTGTACGCTGTTTATATAATGGAATTTTTATGCCATCCCTCCTAGTGCGACCGGAGCCGCGTAAGCAAGCGAAAAAAAAACAAAATTGGCAGGAAACTGCTTGAAATTGTCTGTTTGTGATGAAGAACAAGCGTGCCAATTTGCAAGCGGTTGCCTGCCAATTTTTTTTTTTTTCGCTCGCTCACGCGGCTCCGGTCGCACTAGGAGGGATGGCATAAAAAAAATCATTATATAAACAGCGTACACACTTTCAGGCTACCGCTTGTCATCCGGTTGCCTCTCCGAAATTGAATCATGCGTCATTGCTCTGAATAGTAGCATATTTTGTTATTCATAATTCAAGATTTTTTAGTTGTTAGTATACTGTGAGCACTTCTATAAACCAATAAAAACCAGAATTATTAAAAAAAAAGTTTGTGAGTTTGGCAATATTTAGAATATACTTTCAAAGTAAACGCGGGCAACACCGCGGGAATAATATAATTATAAAAAAAAAAACATGAAAAAATGTCATGTTGACCTATACAGGGTGGAAATATATAATATATTTTGGGTCAGTGAGGGCAGCTACCAGATCCCGTGTTGCTAGGCGAAAATGATCTTAGGAGACCTTCCTTCGATTTCAAATTAATGAAGATTGGCGTTTACAGATTTTGGAAAAAACATACAGGGTGCGAGAAAATGGTCATTTTTATAAACCTTTTTTTTTATGCCAATCGATCCCTTTCCTGTCCAGGATTAAAAGCTTCTATGGGACCAAAAAGAAATTTCCGGCTAGAAAAGCCATAAATCGAGAAAAACTTTCCCCATACAATTTGTATGAAAATGAAACAAGTTTTTTTTTATGTCAATCGATTACATTTCTATCCAGTATACATACATATACTATGAAGAAAAAGTGAACGGAGTGAGTGAGTGATCGCAATTATTACTGCGATTTTCATACCGTATTATGATCCTTTAATGTAACAGAACTGATTAGCGTGACAGAAAAAATTTAAAAAAGTTCATTTTTTCTTCATAGTAAATGTATGAAAACAGTTCTTTAATTTCTGGCTTTTTTGTACATCACCGAAAGTTAACCCCTAGAAAACTATTGATACTGGATAGAAATGGAATCGATTTATATTAAAAAAATACATGTAAAAAAAAACTTTTTTCATTTTCATACAAATTGTATGGGGAAATTTTTTCACGATTTATGGCTTTTCTAGCCGGAAATTTCTTTTTGGTCCCATACAAGCTTTTGATCCTGGACTGGAATGGGATCGATTGGCATCAAAAAAAAAGTTTGTCAAAATGACCATTTTCTCGCAACCTGTATGTTTTTTCCAAAATCTATAAACGCCAATCTTCATTAATTTGAAATCGAAGGAAGCTCTCCCAAGACCATTTTCACTTAGCAACACGGGATCTGGTAGCTGCCCTCACTGACCCAAAATCTATTTCCACCCTATATACTGTTCGTAATCATTATTTTTCAGTGGACTAGTGAGTATCGTGTCAAGGGTTTTTTTTTAATATTTCGTAATGCTAATCACATAATTATTATAGTATAAAATATGTTTAGTAGTTCTCGTACTGTTTTTCTCTATACTGTGTAACTGTGGAAGTGTACGCGGTGTAATCTGCGCGCGCGTGTGTGTGGTTGATGTATTTAATACGGGAATTCGTTTTTTTTTATGTACTAACCTTTTCTGCTTATTCAGTTTCCGAAGCCCCAGTGAAGATATCTTCTTTTTAATTTTTTTGTTACCCATTTTTAACAAATGCTGTGCTGCGAAAATGCGCGTACGTCCGACCTCCAATGCGTTCCGCTCGGGACTGCCGCGGTGCAGCGGGAACGGAGCGGGAGTGAATTGTGCCATAATTTCGTTGATTTTGGGTGAAAGAAGACATGTCTTAATAAATTAAAAATATTATGACCGACATCACTCACATCATCATAGACGCTTATTTTGGTGTAATTTTCTATTCATCAAGTTACGTCAGATTGGAATAATGTCAGTTTTAAGATGAGAATAGAGGTATGTTTGGCATTTTTTTCTATCGATCAAAGTTTATCCAATTATGTAACGGACTTCCGAAGGAACTAGATAAAGGTCTTAAATATAATATTACAGTTTTTTTTAATTTTTAATATGTAGGTTTTCAAAATAAAACCGTTTACAAAATCACATATCCTAGAAGAACCCCGAAGCAACTCGCCTTAACAGCAACGTGGTTTTACCGAAATAGTATCCCATATTAGTAAGTCTCAGTTTTCGGGATATATGGCACCAAACTTTGATAATTTTAGGGTCTCTCGTGGGTTTTTAGAGACGTCAATAAGGAACAGTTATATGTAGATTTCATATATAAAGGTGCACAACATACTAATATCGAAAACAGAGCTTTTTTGGACCATGTTTGAATAAATCATAAAAAAAAAACATCTCATCCTCCTAGCGTTATTCCTGGTAATGCCCCTAACGGAGCCCGGGGTCCGCTTTGACACCTAATCCCAAGATTTGGCATAGGCACTAGTTTTACGAAAGCGACTGCCATCTGACCTAAAAAAAAAAAAAATATTTTCAAAAAAACTATCGTGCACATGTAGATAAAGGATTGAAGAACCGATAAGTGTTTGTGCCATAAATATATCTACATATAGTTTTGACGGAGGAATATCAACTCGAAACTCGTCAAAACTAGCCAAAAAGGAAATGAAATACTTACCTATCTAAAGTGGCCGTCAATGTAATTTGCTAACTATGTAAACAAACCGCCATAGTGAAAGCTAAATTTCAATATGGCGGTTTGTTTACATAGTTAGCAAATTCTATTGACGGCCACTTTACAATTTTACCTACTTACATACAATAAGTATATAAGTATAAGTTTGCCTATCTCGTTCTACCTACCTTCCTCTCAATTGCTCAAAGGTTAGCAGGAAGAGATCCCTTATAGGGATAAGTTCGCCTTTGTACTTTGATCTATTGTGTGACATGTATATTCTTTAACCTGTTATTGTGTACAATAAAGTGCTTACATACATACACACATACAATAGTATCATATCAGGCTATCACGCCTATTGCCCGAATCACGAACATCCATTTGCTATAATCCTGACAAACTTTTACTTTGTTCTTTTTCATAACACTACTTATAGCTACTAAGTATAGAGGCGAGTGTTAAATAATTAATAAATTATCCCAGATATACGAAACACCCCGCTGGCTCGGGGCAGATCGATAAACCTCGCGTTGTCCGTGCGCGGGCGCACGGCGCTGAAAGACGTCGGATTGGAGGAGCAGATGATCCAAAACCATGGGATCCCCATGCGAGCTCGTATGATACACAGGCTGGACGGGTCTACTTATCCGATACCGTACGATGCTAGAACTAACCAGGTTTGTATGGGCAACATAACTAAACACTAATGCCTCTTGGTTATAAGCAGTTCTCTAAGCTCCAAGACTTGTTGTTGTAAGACCAGATATTTCTGAAACATAGGCTCCCCATGCGTTCTCGTATGATGGGCCTGCTTATGCGATACCGTACGATGCTAGGACTAACCAGACCCCGTATCGTGGCCGGTCTTATCACACGATAAGTGACAAGATACAGCGTCCGTCACTGGCTGACACCGTTCGATAGAACGAGACGACGCTCTTATCTTGTCACTTATCGTGTGATAAGGCCGACCATGATACGGGGCCAGGTTTGTATTGGCAACATAACTTCTTCTTCGACTTCAGGTAATATGGCACATAATAGCAGTTGCGGTGCGCCTCATGCAAAAGATCGAGCGATCGAACGAGATCGGCCTCTCACATTCATGTAAAAATCCATCTGTTCACCGTTAACCGCTATGACGTCACATATCTTAAGAACCGTCTAGTGGACATTTCGCTTCGTGTGTGTCGCGCTTTTCACGCCCGCCGCCCGCACCTCCTTCGTTCCCCTTTGTCGCCATACCCTGGTGATCCTGCACCTGTGACCCCGCACGCGAGGACTCATTAAAGCGGTCGGTCTAAAGAGAACTCTAGATGATCCCGAACCATGGGATCCCCATGCGAGCTTGTATAGTATACATGCTAGACGGGTCTACCTACGGGGTTTCTATGGGCAAACACCATCTAACACTAAATACCTACCTATTGTCATAGTCAGTTTTTAGTCGCCAATAGAAACATCTGCGTGACACTCATTAAACTGGTTATGGCTATACGACCTCAGCAGTAAATTTATGAATAGGTCCAAGGCCAAGACTTCATTAGGGTTCCGTACCAAAAAAGGTAAAAAAGGAACCCTTATGGTGCGACTCCGTCCGTCTGTCTGTCTATCTGTCTGTCTGTCACAAAGTGAAATATCTCACGAACTGCTTAAGCTATCAATTTGAAATTGGGAATGGTAATAAATGAGAGCTAGCCACGTGCATGGAACATGAGAAATTTAAATATACATTTTAATTTTCTATGAAAAATTACGAATATGAGGGGGCGGCAAAAAAAAACAATTATTAGGTCAAGTGGGGTATCATATGAAAGGGCTTGAGTTGCACTTTTTGAAACAGTTTTTCTTTTTTTTCTACATTGGTAAAATTTCGATCTATGAAGGAAAATGTAAAAAAAATACCATTCACCTCCCTTATCTCCGAAGTTATCCAAGCGAAAAATTTGAAATAATTACTTGTGATTAAGATAAACATAAACAATACTGGAAAAGTATACAGATTTCTGTATCTAGCGTATTTTTCGTTTTATTTTATTTGTGAGGAGGGGGCAATATAAAAAAAAAACAACTATTAGGTCAAGTGGGGTATCATATGAAAGGGCTTGAGTTGCACTTTTTGAAACGGTTTGTTTTTTCTACATTGGTAAAATTTCGATCTATGAAGGAAAATATAAAAAAAAATACCATTCCCCTCTTATCTCCGAAGTTATCCAAGCGAAAAATATGAAATAATTACTTGTGATTAAGATAAACATAAAATTACTGGAAAAGTATATTTCTTTCTGTATTCGTATTCGTATTCTTTGTTTTATTTTCAAAAATCATTTCCTAGTTAAGTTTGCAATCAACTTTATAAGAATTTTTTTGTTATGAAATTCCTATAAGACTATAATAGAAGTACTCTCTTTCAAATAAAAAAATAATAATCGAGATCGGTTCACGTGATAAACAATAATCGCTAAAACACCAACCTACATAAGCTCATTGCCCTTGCACGTTAGTACCAAATGGGGCCGATAGATGGCGCTGACCCCATTCCTACCATGTTATCCACGTTAATCCCCTAGCCTGATCCCCCAGGGGAATTAGCGGCAATTATTTTATATTCAACTAGGAAAAAATGATAATGTTCGGTTATGGCGCTTCGCCGGACGCTACCGCGTCACGCTCGCTTCGCTCGCTCGGCTCGCGCGCTGTAGGGTCGCAGTTCAACTAACAACCTAACCGTTTTTTTCCCCTGGGGGATCAGGCTAGGGGATTAACGTGGACAACAGCATTCCTACTTCGCGCTGTTAAGATTTTTCTAGAATTAATGGGGTTGGGACGGGTATATTTCAATAAGGTCAGAAATAGATCGTGATTCAATTGTCTTGGTAGTTCGATGGTCTTGGTGTAAAAGTTATTCGTTGTTTGAAATTGAATTCTGTTGTGTGGGGTTAAAATAAGTAATTTAACAAATATTGGGACATTTACTTTACCTTGACTTGAGTTAATTGATAGTTTGTACGGAACCCTCGGTGCGCGAGTCAGACTCGCACTTGACCGGTTTATTTTACATGGTTAAGAGTCTTAGAAACTACGTAGTTGTGGAAAATTAAAGGGAGGTCAGAAAGTGGACAAACTACTAGCAGAAATACATAATATAGATAGTTCAATCCTGATGACAAGCCTCACTCTTCCCACATTATTAGTTATTTTTTTTTCTATAGTGAAAGTAGGTAAAAGTGGGGTGTGTCTCGGTGCATTGAAACATTAATGTATTGTCACCGGCGCTAAAGTAGGACCAACATAGCGTCGTGCAGGTCCACTAGTCTACTGCGCATGCTCAGTTAGCACAGCATGCTTCGAGCCCCGCCGCGCCGCCTCGTTGCTATGGACACACGCGCACCACCTCATCTCAAAAATCGACTACTGCGAAGGGTGGCTACCACAAAACGCCCAATTCGTTCTTTCGTGAATCTCTATCTACACTCGCGGTCAAAGAAACCGGGTCAGTACGAAAATCTGTAATATCTCCTAAAATAATAAAGCTAGGGACATGAATTAAACTGCATATTGTAGATAATTTTATACTGAATTAAATAACATCAAATGGTGGAATCGTAATTCTTTTGTTTAATAAAATTACATAGGAAACAAAAAATCAACCAATTTTACGTACAAAAATAAGCAGTAGGTACTTCACATACAACACAAAAAATAAAAATTAATACTTCGTATTGCCTCCTCGGGCTCTTCTTACAGCTTCTAGACGATTAGGCATGCTGTTTATTAAGTTCTTTATGCGTTCTTGCGGGATATTGTCCCATTCTTCCACTAACGCCTGTTTCAGGTCTCTAAGGCACTTGTCCCACCGCCGGCGAGTAGCGAGTACTCTCATACTAATTCTTACTCGCGCGAGTAAAAGCGAGTAAGAATTACTATGAGAGTACTCGCTACTCGCCGGCGGTGGGACAAGTGCCTAAGTGTAGCTGGGGCGGGGTTTCGAGCTCTTACACGCCTCCCAAGCTCGTCCCATACATGCTCAATCGGATTTAAGTCCGGACTCCTCGAGGGCCAGTTCATACAGTTGATACCAACCTCCAAAAAATAATCTCTGACAATTTGAGCTGTGTGTGGCCTGGCGTTGTCATGCATAAACATAGAATTTCCACCCATATTAATTAAGTATGGGCCGACATGCTCATTAAGAATCTCTTCTACATATCTTGCACTCGTTATTGATCCATTTTCTATTAAAACTAACTCCGAGCGACTCTCTGAAGAGATTCCAGCCCAAACCATGACTGACCCACCGCCGAACGCCACTTTTTCCTCCAAACATGCTGGAATAAAACGTTCACCAGGCCGTCTGTAAACTCTTTGCCGCCCGTCATTTGCATAGAGCATAAATCTGGATTCATCGGAAAACAAAATTCTTGCCCAATCTTCGTCACCCCAGTATCTGTGATCGCGGGCATAAAGTCGTCTTGCTGTTCGATGTATTCTTTCAAGTTTTGGGCCATTGGCCGGCCTATGTGGGGTCAAATTTGCTTCTTTGAGCCGCCGCCTGACAGTCCGCTCGCTGATGCCGTCCCTTCGGGTCTCTAAAAGCTGATTTTTCACTTCAACTGCTGTGAGGTGCCGATTTCGGAGCATGGTTGTAACAATAAATCGATCTTCTCTAAGGTAAACGTCCACTGTTTCGGCATGTTAAGCCTCTTACGAATTAGTATTTTTTTTAAGACAATACAGAACATGATATCGCATTGAATTTTTTTGTGTGATGAACATTGATATCTTGCCTATTATTTAATGCAAGAATTATATAGTATTAGTTTCAATAACTATTTTTTTATAATTTATTTGTAGACCTCGTATTTGAACCCCATTTCGTGATAAAATTTGGCTCTGCTCCTAAGTTGTGAGTTCTTGGCCCCTGTTTCGGCATAAAGTTTTCGAGTGCCAGGTAGTAAGAGAAACATTTTGTTTGTGAACCCTCATTTGTTATTTGATATTGAACAAGATTATTGAAAAGGTAATTAACATGATTATTGGAAAAATCCAATAGGGGGTCTGGATAAAACTCGGTATTTAAAATCCCGGGACATTTTTTCTTTCTCCAGGATGTTTTTTATGAAATGTAAGGTTAAATAACTTATCCATTAGTACAGGGTCACCTTTTCAAAAATGTGTCTCACATAGGTTACCTATCTACGAGTATATTAACCAAAACTGTTTAACGTAAGATAAATATCTAGGCAAAACCTTTTGGACGTGACATGTAGGTATCTGTAAACGATATTCTGTTTAATAGGGTATAAAGATACCTTTCACTTCTTAAAAAAAAACCCTTAAAAATAAAGAAAGTCCCGGGGATAGCAAGTCCCGGGATATCTAATGTTAAAAATAATAAATATCTTCAATCATTTTCGTCAATATTCCTTAAACGTATCTACCTAGTTAGATATAAGTATGTATTGATTATCTACGATTGATTAGGTAACCTAAGATTAAAATCTAGACAATGTTGTATGGGACACACGACACCCTTTTGAAAGAGCAATTCTATACTGTTTAATAGGGTAGAAAGTAAACTTTCATTTAATAAAAATTATCCCGCAAAAATAAAAGGTTCCCGGAATTTACCCAGGCAACACTATTCCATTATATCGATGCACATGTTACCTCTTCAAGAAGAATATCAAATAACAGACGAGGGTACACATTTGATCTGTGTGTTTGCCTACCACTATAGATTTCTCTGTCACGAACTTGGGGAAAAGTATTAACAGTAGTAGTCCCTTGTTTCGTGTTACTATTTCTTGGATATTCCCGCAATCAATAATGTACATCACCTTTAAATTATGTTCAATAACCATTAAGTATCCTATATGTAATAAATAAACATAAAAATACATTACAGGAATCGAGCAATAAACAAAATTATGCTGCAAGTAAATATGCGAATTCACCTTCAAATTGTAAATTTAGGTCACGTTCAACCTCGTTTTACGAGAATTCAAGTGAATAAAACATATACCGAATTTAGGTCAATGAAAACGTCATTATATACAATATCTGTTTTTTAAATTAACATTTACAATTTCTTAAGTATTATTTAAATACCAAAGATACAAGGATGTATAACGAAAGTCCTTGATTCGGTAGTAACACGAAATAGGAGCCAGACGAAAAATATAATGACCGTTAGTTCGTGAGTCCATTTATTGCAATTTTAAGGGACACCTATACCAAAATATACACTTATTTCTTATTAAATCCATTGTTAAGGAACTAGACAAAGCACTGTTAAAAGTTTTTTTTCAAATGGACTTCCCTTTCTCTTTCAATTCCCTTAAGAAGTCGGAGCGAGCACCTTACGTCAACAAGCAGTTCGCGCACACCGTACAGCTGTTTTCGGCCGACTGACAGTTTCGAGCGTTGTGTTGCTATTAGTTTAGTCGTTAAAAATTTTTAATTTGATTTTTTGGAAAGGTTTAATGATAAAGTTTTTTTACAAATGTATAAATTAAAAAAAATATATTTCAGTTGCTTATTATAAGCCTCAGAAACAAAACTAACGAAATGACGTACTAGCACGAACTTATGGCCCGTTACCTTAGCTGTAGTACATCTTGTTTTGCCAGTTCCTGGTCTTCTAAGGTTCTGCCCAGTTTGTAGGTAACGTTGGAGGACTCGCTGCACTGTAGAAAGTGACACACCTGTTCTTCTCGCTGTATACCTCTGACTTCTTCCTTCTTCTAACATAGTGATGATACGAGTACATTCATCTCGTGTTAGCGGCATGATAGACATTCAAGAATGACCACAAAATAAAACAATTACAGCCTTTTATCATAGTTCTTTGACAAATTGAAAACAATTGCTTAAAAACAAGCAAAAGTAAAACGAACGCAATTACAAATAAGTACCTAATTGGTTTTTTTTTTCAATTAAACCTTTTTCCAGTTACTACGTAGAACATTGAAGGTTGGATTTAGAAGGATATTAAATTCTCTATAAAACAGAGTTAGTTTCATGCAGATACGACCAACGATTTACAAAATATTGAGGTTTTCGTCACTGACCCGGTTTCTTTGACCGCGAGTGTATATCGCACTTGCCTATTCGAGCGACCGAGAGGTGATATATGCGAAAAAAGTGTGTTTTGCGGTGATATTACATTTCAAGTGTAGGTAGGTACATCTAATTATCTCAAGCATGCGCCAAAGATTTTGAGATCGTCGCCATTATGGAACTCAAACTAACGTCATTTATCTGCTTTCAGTGCATTTACTCCGTCGGGCGAAATTATCTAAATGGACTACTGTTGCAAGGTAACTGTTTATAGATTAACTACAGACACCTACGTTTCGCATTTAATTACGTATTTCGTTCTTACACGTTATGCGTAGCACCGCAAACTAGAATGCAAAGCGTGTCTGATTGACTGATATAAGTAGTGTACGTCGACGAAAGATGCAATTTATATTTTTTTCACTTTAATACAAAAACGTCTACGATTGACGTCTAACATGTAGGAAGTAGGAACATAGTACCTGCATATAATTAATTCAGCATTTATCATAAGATGTGGTATGGAAGGAGTTTGCACCCCGGGGAAGGACATATCGTTTTTTTCCAGGGGTTGAAATAAGCATTGAGTTTGTATGGAGGTAGGCACGATATAAATAAGTTACACGCATACAAAGTCGCGGGCAGATACAATTATTACTCTTTATCTATGAATATTAAACTCAAAACAAATAATACAAGTAAACTTTCATATCCCGTCGTGATACATTTGATATTTTGCTCCACAGAATAAATAACCAATGTACTTACTAACGAGTACGTTTCATATTTAAATTTACAGAATCCGAAAATTACCAGAACGTCGAGACGCATTTCAATCATAAATTGGTGGAGGCCAATTTGCGAAAAGGATCGTTAACATTCGAGAAGTGAGTGTCATGGCGCTACATGGTTTTCAGAATCTGAATGTGCCTTCAACGTAACTGTTAACACTTTCACGATGGAGGACTCGAGAGCACAGTTCAAAGTTAAATAGATAAATATACAGGGTGTGGCCTGTAATAGGAGCAAAAAATTAAACGGTGGCTTATTAAGTTAATCAGTAATTATTTCCAAGTGGTTAAATTGAAAAAAAAATTGAAAAAAAAATAGAAAAAAAAAATAAGTAAAAGCGTACGTGTGTTCTTTTGCTTAACTGGAATGATATCCATTTTGTTTTACTTCAAAAACACCAAAAAATCTTGTAAAATTGAAAAAAAAAAAAAAAGAAATAGAAAACCAAAGTTAGTATAATCGCAATTACGAAAGTGCCCAGTGTTCTACCAAGATAGTTAATGACTGGCATGCTACGATATCGAGATGTCGAGATCCATTACTTAGGTATCACAACTTCAGATAAGATTATTTCCGAATTCAAGAATCTTGAAACACTGGTACCTTTACAGAATCACTGCGGATAATACATAGAGTCAGCCCTTAAATTTATTGCTCCCATTACAGGCCACACCCCGTATATACTGATTGAAACTTTCACGATTCTCGCACAATATTTTTACTAAACGGGACTTAGTCGCGTATAATTAAACTATGTATTTACCTCTGAGTTTTCCCGACGTTTCGAATGTGTCACAACATCCATGGTCACGGGACAACTGGGTTGAGTGGGTACCAACCAACATCCCGCGCAGCAAGAAGATTCCTATCCCGTTTAGTAAAAATAAGATAGGTAATCTTACACAAATCGATCAAGTCCCACAGTAAGCTCAATATAGATAGATAGCTAGACTAGACATAGATTCGGAGCGCAAACTGAAGACCCAGCACGTCTAGCACAACTTGCTGACAAGTCGCTTTGCGCGTGACTGAGCGTCTCCTGTCTCACTCGCACCATGCAAATTAGAAAGAGGAGGGTAGATCTTTTTCGACTCGCGTCGCGGCGCGGCGTCAGTTGTGCTAGCCCCCCAGTAGTTCTTGAGTTCTGTCATTACTTGGACTGCGCTTCTTCTTAGCATATTTATGGTTAAGTTTAGTTTGGGCCTTTCTTGTCAAGCGGAGTCCTCCGCTAGAAGCATCGATCTGAGGCCCTACCGCGAAACAAAAACCAAGTTTGGTGGTGGGAGATACATGACACTTGCTTATTCGAGCGAGATAGGGAGATACACGAACGAACTTTGTTTTCAGTTCGCGGTAGCGCCTCTGCGCAGGAGCGCGAACGCACTCTGATCCATGGTTTAATGTTTATACGGTGGGTACCTGTTACTCAATTGGCGACTGATTTTAGTTGGGAAGTGAGAGTTTAATTTAATATTATGACAAGTATCATAATGATAAGAAGTTACTAATCAGTCAGTTAACTGCAATTACAATTTTATGAGTAGGTAGGTATCCGATTTTAGTTTGGACGTGAGAGTTTAATTTAATATTATGATAAATATCATAATGTTAAGAAGTTACTATCCAGTCAGGTTGCCTGCAATTACAATTTAAATTTGAAGAGTAGGTATCCAGAACAAAAAAAAGGCTTCCATTATTAATTAAATTAGGCACTCACGGTAAAGACAAAAAGTTTCTATGAGTAAAGAAAATAAAAATGCTATAAGGTTCTTTAAGTAGCAGATCCAAGAAAGCAATTACTGAATTCCACCCTTATTTTTACAGGCCTGACAAAGACAACGTACATGTCACAGCTGACCTGATCGTTGGAGCAGATGGGGCGTTCTCAGCAGTCCGCAAAGCCATGATGAAACAACCCCTCTTCGACTATAGTCAGAAGTACATCGAGCATGGGTACCTGGAGCTGTGCATACCGGCTGACGAAAGTGGCGGAGTAAGTTAAAACAAGCCCGTTCCCAGTTGCTCGTAATTTCATGATAATGTTTGATGAAACAACCTCTCTTCGACTATAGTCAAAGTCAAAATCATTTATGCCATTGCCATACAATATGCACTAGAATATGTCTTATAACTAGGTTTAGGTGTATATTATGCCAATTTGATATTAGTAACATTTTATAATTTTAATTCAGAGATTAATAGATACGAGTCAGGCCCCGTAGCATGGATGGCGTTATCACGCGATAAGTGACAGGATAGAGCTTCCGTCCCTGGCTGACACCGTTCGATAGAACGAGACGACGCGCCTATCCTGTCACTTATCGCGTGATAACGCCATCCATGCTACGGGGCCAGAAGTACATAGAGCGTGGGTCCCTAGTACTGTGCATACCGGCTGACGAAAGTGGTGGAGTAAGTTAAGCTAATCCCTTAGTTCCAGTTGCGTAAGTTCGTAATATTTAATGTATGATGAAAATACCCCTCTTTGGGGTATTTTCATCATACACCTTCTTTTTAAATGGGGCCTCCGAATGCTCCCAAAAAGACGAAGGGGGCTCAGGCTTGCCGCCCCGGGGCTCAGACGGGCTTAGTCTGCTGTTTGCTCAAGTAAGTAATAGGAGGTATAATAAATCAAATCAACGCTGTGCAGCCCACCCCTAATTGTAATGTCAGTTTACATAAAGGATTACTAGATAATTCCGTCGGTAGCTGTTAGTAAACTACTTAGTAAAAAGCATGTACAAATATGCTGCATGCAAAGCCTAATCACACCCGCTTTAAAAGCATTTGAGTTTATTTAGCGAGATTAACGGGCAATTATCCGTGGCTTACGTACACAGCTGTAATAAACTTCGTTTAAAGAGCGATATCATAAACGTCTTTTACACACAAGCACGTTAATAACTTCGGGCTTGACTCGAATTTCTTAATTAAACATTTGTATATTTATTATGCCATATAAATCTAAGGGCTGTAACATGTCCCTTGTCAGCTGAAGTCAGCGTCATACATGCTTTTCTAAAAGAACGTATTTGAATTTATTGAATGAAAGATAGGTAAAAACACATTATAAAAGCATTACTAGCCTTAATATGTACTAAACTATAACAAACTAGTTTGTACCAATCAAGAGCGCCAATTAGGGCAAAGTGACTAAACATTGGTTAAATAAAATAGAAAAGCTAAAAGCATGAATTGACAAAACTATTTTAGAAATGTTTACCTGTTGAAATAGTCTTTTAAGGGGCTATACAATGGTGACTCGACTTTATTCCCCTCACTTTAAGAAACATTTTGGCAGAATTGCATAAACGCAATAAAAGTTTGCGAAAAGAACAAAATCTTGTGGTTGAGATGGGATAATTAAAAAAAAACAGGAGAAGTGCGAGGCAGACTCGCCCACCGAGGGTGCCGTACTTAATTACAAATGTAGGTAGTCGTAGTATAAGACGATATTACTTGCCTTTCATAGTTTTAGGTCAAAGGAAAGTACCTGCCCGATTAATGGTGGTCCGCTCCGCGCCAACATAATATATTCGTCCTTACTGCCAGCGCCCTGCGTTCCCTCTCAATATCGGCATCGTCTGTGAGATCCTCGGTTACTATATGCCCCAGATATTTAAAATGATATACTTACCCTATTCATGGCCTCCCAACTAGAACAACGTATAATTGATACTAAAAAGAACTCATAGATGGCGACACAGGTACCGAGCGAAACATTTGAACCAGTAATCGTGAAGGTAGAATAATTTTTACACCTTAATAAATTCAACGTACCTTAATTATATCACAAACATACTTCCGCACATACAATAAAGGTATATTTTATAAGTTTAGTAAATGCAATAAAATTGATACTAAATCCATGTAACTCGTACTATACGAGTCAGCTTTCAAGCTTGCTACGTATTATTGGGTACTGTCACTAGATGGCGCCATCACGGGTCGCGAAAGTTCTATGGAACCACAGGCTCTAAGCATTTGGTTATGTATATTTTTGTGTGATGTGTAATATTGTCTCTAAAATACTACTTTTATATCGAAAAAATCAAAAATACTCTATTTGATGCCCGGGAAGTCAACGCCATCTGGTGATATCTCAATGTATTACTAAAGACTGACAGCGTCATAGCCGTGTTAGCTCGGATACTGCATCTACTGGTGTAGCTACGGGACTAAAATTGTATACAGAATTGCCTACATTAGGACGGTACGCTTTTGCTCTATGAGATTGGGTATCTGTACTTGTATTCTTTAATCTGTGCCCTATTCAAGGCAAGCCCTCCAATAGAGTCACTGGTGGCACTACTGACGGACTCTTGCGTCCTGCCCAAAATATGAGTAACTCGCTCTTCTTGGCATCATAGCAGAGTCCATGAGACTCAGCATAGGCCTCACATAATCGCAACAGCTTATTAATGGCACCAACGGTTGGTAAATAAAATCTTTTACAAAGGCTGACGAATCGTCATGGTAGTTCCAGATGCCAGCAAACTACCTCCACATCTGGCCCAGAGGCAACTTCATGATGATTGCCTTGCCGAACCAGGACAGCTCCTGGACTGTGACTCTCTTCATGCCGTTCACCAACTTCAAGACCATTGACAATGAAGAGAAGCTGCTTGGGTTTTTCGAGAAGTACTTCCCCGACTCGATTCCCTTGATAGGCAAGGAGAAGTTGGTAGAAGACTTCCTTGGCGGATCACCTTCGCCTTTGGTTGCTGTAAAGGTATATTATTTTCATGCTTTTTGAACCTAGTTGTAGTTTAATGACTTTGTAATGTAGGGTTGTATGGTACACGACAAGGTTGCGTCATCGAATTGAAAAACTGGAAAAGACATGGACAATCACTTTAGGAAAACTTTGACAGTAGGATACCTACTCATACATAAAAAGCCTATAGCCATAAAAAGTTACAACGTTTTAAAACGTTTACAATATCGCATAACGTTCTAATTTAAAGGCTCTTATTTCTAGTCTTTTAAAATGATCTAAAATAGACGTTCTCTATACTGCAACTTTTATCCATCCTTTTTAGGGTTCCGTAGTCAACAAGGAACCCTTATAGTTTCGCCATGTCCGTCTGGCCGTCCGTCTGTCCGTCCGTCCGTCTTCGGCTTAGCTCAGTAACCATTACTACTAGAAAATCTACATCACGGTTAAGTATAGGCATAACTAGTTACCGAGTAATAGTCAACCAACTTAAAATGTACTCAGAAAGGCCAACTTTCTTACTAATTCGGCCGACGCGACCTTTTAGTTGGCGCGCGCGTGTCGACGTAACTAAGAAAATCAGGCAACTGCGGAACCCTCCACTGCGCGTGGCCCGACACGCACTTGGCCGATTTTTCATAAGTATTTTCATATTATGGATGAAAGACATTTTAGTCAAATGTTTTTTCAAATTAGAATTAGAAAATGTCCACTGAAACATACAGCTCTCATTAAATAAAGGGATGAAGATGGTTACTGCAAGGTCGTATCTTTAACTAGCACAGTACCTACGTCTAGCACAACTTGCTGCTCTGTCGCTTCCCGTGCGACTGAGCGTCTCTTTATCTCACTCGCACCGTGCAAACTAGAAAGAGAAGGGTAGATTTTTCTCGACTCGCTTCGCGGCGCGGCGTCAGTTGTGCTAGCCCCGCTGGTCACCCTCAGGCGAGTATACTACACGAGACAATCACTTTGACTACACAAACGGGTGCCGTACACATGAATATGAAACGCTGCCTGAGGTGCATACAGTATAGGTCTAGCTATCCTATTGCAGATACTGACTGTGAGGTAGAAATTGAATAAAGGAATACAGCAAGCTGATTTTGAGTTCTAATCTGACATCGGAATTAGTACTTGTTTGATAAAAGTGTTCTTGGGATGCATCAAGAATTTTGAATAAGGTGCCAAGAAACAGTTTGTTCTTCTAGCAGAAAAGTCATACTTATAATTCAATTTACGAATAAAGAAAAGACAATTTTTTAAATCGGGTGAGGACTAAATTCTTGGCCAGCTTAGCTCACTCAATAAAATTTTACATGAAAGTTTTCCGTTGTGACAGGAAAATTAACCATACATTTCTATGGTTAATTTTTGTGTCACAACGGAACTTTTTTCACTTCTTCAGTTTACATGGCTAACTACCGACAAATCAGGTTAACTACTAGCCAAGAATTTGGTCCTTACCCCACTATGTATTAAAGAAGCATCTTAAATTGTGACTTATAAAATTATTTTAAGCCTACTGTATTATGTTACACTTTCTAGTAATAGAAGAATACCAAGTCATAGAATACCAAGTTTTATTTTATGTTTGCGTGTAGACGGTTCGTCTAAAATCAGTGAATTTATGTTTCATAATATTTCGGCTTAACAGGCGACTTGGCCTATACATTTGTTATTTAATAGAGTTAAGACTCCTCTACACAATGAGCCATCATGGTCTATCATACAGGACGCAACTATGCGTTAGAGGGCGACTCACATACTTCCATCGCATTCCAGTGCATAACCGCGTCCTGTTCTGCCGTCATCATCATGGCCACAGAATGTAATACACAATGGTGTCTATACCATACTCAAAACTCTTCTCTAGAAGCCTGTGAAGATCCCCCTCTTCTTTTTCAGTGTCGCCCATACCACGTGGAAGACAAAGCCCTCATAATCGGCGACGCCGCTCACGCCGTCGTGCCTTTCTACGGGCAAGGCATGAACGCTGGCTTCGAAGACTGCACACTCCTCGACAAATTGTTCCAGAAACATCACGACAGCCTAGCGGAGATACTGGAGGAGTTCTCTCAAACAAGATGGGAGGATACTCATGCGATTTGTGATCTGGCTATGTACAATTATATTGAGGTAAACTTTCGCAAAAAGCAAGTATGTTTGGCAGTCAGTAACATAGTTAAAAGGTCTCGTTGGTAACAAACAAATAAATGGAAACTATAGATTAACAAAATTTTAAAACGGTATTTTTTAAGATATGTCGTTTTACTGAAGATAAATGTAGGAAGGTATAAAAAAGGTTAGTTATTTCGAGTAGTGTTCAAATCTAAACGTTTGGTTGGTTAAGTGGGAACGTTAAACGTGTCGTGTTGGACTAATATAGGTACTTTGTGAATTGTAAATACCTAACATATTTTCCATAAATTAATTAATTTGATTAATGAACTGATAATACTGCTCGTCGCCATCTGAACCAGAAACGCAGATTTTGTGTTAAAATGTCGCAATTTTTGTAATTTAAAACTAATCACTATTTTTTATTATCACAATACAATACAATTCTAGATATTTTTTACAAATACTGGTTAGGTACCCAAGCTTTAAGAGGGCTTTGCTAGTTTTAATTAAAACATAATTAAACGAAACCCAGTGCTCAATGGTCGAATTTGGGAATGAAAGCAGCGAAACATTAATTCCCGCTGTGCCCGAACCGTTTCAATGCCCCTTTGTGCCTGTATTGTTTACAGTCTAAATCAGGAAATACGGGTTTAATCTAAACGCTTTAATGCCTTTTTAAACGAGATATATGGAGTCGTTGGTCAAAAGGTAAAGCTGTTATGAAACTTTACGAGATTTGTTATTATGGTAATTTAGTAGGTTTTATATTACTCAATCACACGCAGACGTGCTTGAAATTTTGTATTTTTAGTTATAGTCTTCATTGCCTCTTTGTTTGTAGGTCTGTGGGTTTTTATCACCCTCATCATCACATCAGCAGTTTTAATTATAATTCTAATATAATATGTCAATTTTAGAAATTCAATTGCGACATTATGTATTAAAAAAAGAAACATGACATTATACAGAAAATCCAAAGCGTCACGAAAACTAAACTAGACAAATAACACCTTAAACAATTAATTACATCGCTACCGCGGACAGACTATACTAGACTATCGCCTCACAGTATCTAAGGCATTCATAACACACAGACACCCCTGAAACATTATGTAACAGCGACTAAGTACTTAAGTATTATATATGCGATTTCGTGCCATCTCGATAATATTACATGCCTCTTTATCTTTTTTAAATTTCAACACTTCGAATAGCAGCATTTGGCAAATTGCCAGAGTCAATCGCCACTTTTCACAAAAGTGGTAGTAAATAAACTCAAATTGAACCCTCGACCGGCGCCACACCACCGCGTGTGTGTTCGTTTTTATATAACTCGATTATTTATTTAATCCTATGGCATTATGGAAAAAAGAAACAGGATAATTACAACTATCAATTAATTTTAAGATCCGTCAGCCACTTGATGGCGTTGTCGCTAGTCGCTAAGAGTGATCAGCGGCGCTACCACGAACTTCGAAAGTCGAAGTTCGGGTATTTCCATCTCTATCGCACTCCCTTACTCGAGTGACAGGGATGCATGTATTACGAACTTCGACTTTCGAAGTTCGTGGTAGCGCCGCAGGTCTTTTGCGCCGACGGACTTCCAGAAGGGAAGTCCGTCGGCGCAGCGCGTTATGGGACAATCCTCGATTATATGACAGATTGGTTTTTATAACTCAATTATAAATGATCTATAATGCTGAGTGGCCTAATTAAGGTACGAAAATTAAAAAGCTAATTATATAACTATTGTATACAATACTTTTTCTACAAGTCAACTGAACGAATTAAACAAACTTGGCATCTATTGAAAATCTCTAAGCCCTGCTGAAACGAAGCGGAGCCAACGGCTTAGTATTCGTTGATGTATTTTCTTTTGTAGCCAAGACGACGTTCTATTAGTCTAATTCATTATAGTTCAGTAAAGGCGCCACGTGATTGGTCGAATTCATTTTATTTGTCTAAACAGTTGTAAAAAGTTGAGCTGGGAGCTCCATAGAAAAAAGTAAAACGTCTTAATTCAAACATTAAGGTCGTCGAGTATAAATAGTATTTTTCAGAGAGCTTTTTAGTCGAGTACCGTGTTTAGGCCACGAAGGTTGCTGAGTGGCCTAAGTAAGGTACGAGATTAAAAAGCTTGATTATAACACTATTGTGAACAATACTTTTTGTACGAGTTCATTAAAATTAATAATTTAAGTCATTAATACGAGTATATAAGAAAACGAAATATCGTAAGTAGGTACTATAATATTGTCTAGTTCTATTATTGTAAAGGCTCTTTGACTTTTCAGGTAGCAAGGTAAGTGTGACTTCCTCTGCTATATTAGTTATTTCTTGAGGAGTTAAAGATGTTTCGTCACTGTCACTACTCATTTTCTTAGTTTTTATTTTAACTTTTTAAGTTTAGCTTTGAAAAGAAAAGTTATCACATCACACCACTGGCGTCCTTAATTTTGCAGTACTGTGCTGTGATTGTCTAAATACTAGCCAATCACAAAAAGTAGATTTTTTATTTTTTTTATGTTTTGGATACAGCAGCAAGTTTAAGTAGATTTTTGACAGATGACGCGACGCTGCTACGTTCCGAAACGCCATAGATTGGCAATCTTGTATCGGATCGAGTTTCCTTAAACAAGGACACATATTATTGAAATACGAAGTTCTATTTTCAATTTTTTTTCGGTTGTCTTGAGAGTATCGAAAAAGTTATTTCAGTTGTTTCGGAAGTAACATAGACTATTAAACGATGAAAAGAGTGGCGTTGCAGTATTCTCTATACACAGATTTGAATCGACGAGTACAAAAAAATATTTTTTATACCTTTCGACTATAATCTTTAAATTAGAACCTCGTAAAGCATAACGCAATGGAATACTTTTATTCTGATGAAAAAGTTTTTGCACCATGGACAATCGAAATGATTATTATTCAACAGTACACAGAACTGAAATGAATTTTGACCAATCACGAGCCAGATTTTGACCAGACAAGTTCGGTAGATATTTTGATTACTTTTGTTGATCCTGGGGAAAAGGGATCGCTTTATGAAATAGTGATGTTAATAAGAACTTTTTTACACTATAAAGTGGTGCTTCTTAAACGTGTGTGTGTACCTACTCGTGAGTTGTTGAATTAAAAAAAACGAATGTTCACTTATAAGTTTAGTACCTAGTTTAGTTTTTGCAACCAACAACTTAATATTAGTATTTCTGTTTAGCCCAATAGATCACTGGCAGACAATGCCTTATGTTCCGCCAGTTGTACTTTCTCTTGTATTGTGCAAAAGGTTTAAATAAATAAATATTATGATGATGTGTACGAGTATGATGTTGTATACGTCAGATCAGATTAAATAAATCATAAATCAATTATTTATTCATGACAGCAAATACACACTAATACATATGCCTGCCTGTATGCCTTATGAAGGCCTAAAAGACATACCGTCTGCAATCTGCATTCAAACGTATTTTGTGAGGGATCACGTTACTCTGCAGCTGACTGCAGGCTGTGTCAGCCACGCCTATCCCAAAAAATCCACACCCGACCTGACCTTAAGCGAGAGTCACCTTTCCGGCTAAAAACCATTAAAAATCCAATACGCAAATCCGCAATTACCTAAGAACACATCACACACACAACCATACGGTTTTAAAAAGTTACATGTACCATGGACATTTATAAGCTTTATTACTTTTTAATTTCGACTATATGGCGTCAATTTACGGCCATACTTGGGTACGACCGAACGTGTCTGGTCAAAATCGATTGCCTCGATTTCCAGAAAACATCAAAGCGCAAAATAAAAAAAAAGCGGTCGGCTGCACTTCGTCTCAGCAGGGCGATTTTCAATAGATAGGTACCAAGTTTGTTTAACAAATTATTTTTCCGTTAACTCGTAGAAAAAGTATTGTATGCAATAGTTATATAATTAGCTTTTTAACTCTCGTACCTTAATTAGGCCACTCAGCAAGCTTCGTGGCTTAAACGTGGTACTCGACTGAAAAAGCATACATTATATAACGATTGCATAAAATACTATTTTTACTTCCAGATGCGCGACCTAGTGACGCGACCATCCTATCGCCTTCGCAAGGCCATGGACGATTTCCTCTTCTGGCTGGCGCCTACCTTCTGGGTTCCACTATACAACTCCGTCACCTTCACCACCATGCCTTACAGCCAGTGCGTCAAGAACCGCGAGTGGCAGGACAAGGTAAGACTTGTTCAGTATACTTCTTAGGCCGCGTTCACACACACGCTTAATGGAATTAGAATGTATGGAAATCTATAGATCTCGCATAACGCTATAGCGTTTGACAATGCGCGCGCCGCGCATGATTGATGTTACGTGCATGGAAGGAAATTTTAGGTACAAGCTTTACTTTCATGGCACTCATATGATTTGGAAGTTTATACTATTGATGATACGGTAGCTCAGTGGTCTCTAATCTGTTACATCTTGGTACTACGAGTATGATATATTGAGGCATTAAACACTCCAAATGATAATGGGGGCCAATAAAGATGGAAATTATTATTATTTATAGTTTATTATTTATGTGTCCTCATATGCCATGTAAAATAGTTGTTCTAGTCCCGGGTGGTAATACCCAGATCTAGGTGATTATTTGGTAAGGGAAATCTTCAGCGAAACTATTTTGATTTATGCTAAAAACTAATGGTAACTTTTTATGTTTCAGATGTTAATGTATTTGTTCTTGTCCGCGATATCGTCGGCGTTCCTGGGATACTTCTTCTCATCACGTTAAGCTGTTTTTTGAAATTTTCGCCAGTATTTTACGTATTTTATTTCAATCAATCACGTATTTTGTTTGATTTTTGTCTTAAATAAACATCTCAGTAGTCGACACGACATCCATCATTGTTCCAAATAAAAATGTATCTTATGATTACTTATGGCATCTTATTAGCAGGTACAGTCAGCATCAAAAGTAACTGCGCAATTGATGTCTTCAAAAGCTCTTATTCCCTTTTAATAAAGACTTGACGTCTTCGTTTGCCCAGTTACTTTTGATTCTAACTGTACCTATATTGATGCATGGTAAATAATGGCGTTAAAGCTAACCGCACTGAAACCCCTTTTTCCTGAGAACGTACATACCTATAAAAAAATGTTTTTATGAAACCAGAGTTGTCGACCGTTTATAGATTTCTTTAATTTCGTGATACCTTTTTTTTTTGTTGCCTAAGTATAGTATACACATTTGACCATTATCTCACGATCGAGGGTGTTACATGCATACCTAGATAGTAACTATTCACTCTCGTCTTGAATAGATCCAACTTGAAAAAGGTTTGCTGGAAGTACGCCTACTCATAATCACGACCATAAGAGGAAACACAAAGACCGAGATAATTGAGAAATAGGTATTGGTAAAATGTATTGCTGTCGCGCAGTGCCTGATCAAGCGAGCGCGAGCGCGATAGAGACAACTGCAGTTTGGACCGAAAATACATATAAAAAGTAAATGAAATCAACGTTTTGTAGTCCCCTGATTTCTTCTCCAAAACTTGCCCTATTTAACTATTTTTGTTAATTAATAATTAAAGACATGCTTTGGCCGTGTTCCTATGTTTTCCTTTTTATAATAATCTAGTCAAAATTGTTTTCTGGATGTTTTAACACAGTGGAAAATCTGGCATTTTTTTAGGTTTTTAAAGGTTAATATCTCTTATTAGTCAGGGAGAAAAAAGGGGAACTACGTTTGTATGGAAAAAAAAACCGCCTTTGTGTTTCCTCATAATACAGGCTAAGATATTGCAAGGCTATGCCATAAGGCTGTTCTGTAAACTCAAGGTGTTCTTTCGATATAATGAACCTATGTTGGGCCATTTACATGGTGCAATAACTCGCATGCGAGTTTTATTGAATTGCAGGGTTTGATTGAGTTCGTCGTATGTCGGTAGCCCGCAGCCCCGCAATGTAATGAAAATCGCATACGAGTTGTTGCACCATATAAATTACCCTTAAGGATAAACTGCTGTTTACTCGACGACAGTGAGGCTTGGAGGAGAGTCGCATGAAAGTTTCAAAATCTAGTACGAGTGCACATATTTCGTTGCGCCTTGATTTAAATACCCGTACATTCCTCGACAACTAGACACGCACTTTAATACCAACGGAAAAGTCAGATCTCGGTGGTAAAATTCAGTCACTTAGACCCTTCTTCCACCGAGAATCGCACTAGTGCACTAAATCAGTGTCCCAGTAGTCCCGCTTAATGAGATGCACTATGCACTGCATTTTAAACTGCGCTATGCAAACACGGATTGATTTAAACCGCCGGAAGCGACACTCGCGATCCTTGTCACTTTGGAGCCTTCAAATGGCAGCTACATTACGTAGTTGCTACTAATACGGCGTAACAAATTTAAACGTGGAATAAAGTCTGTCTATCTGTTTGTTACATTTTCACGCTTAACCAGATTTTGATGAAATTGAGATGTCGAGTAAGTTTGATCCAAAGTTATTTTCCCTGGAGCCTTAATATGAAATGCGACGCGAAAATATTTTTCACCTCACCGGCTCGAAAAGGCTTGCTTTATCGCTCAAAATCTGCGCCCAAAAGCCCATTATATCCGCTAGCGTGGAAAGAGTTTTTGAATTTGGAACGTGACGGTCAATCGCCAGATCCAACTTTTTTCTATACAGAATTAGAGGTAGGTACGCAGGATAATGGCGTTCAGAAACTGATGGTTTTTGCCAATAATTAATTGTTATTATTTTGATAAAATTAAATTAATAATACTTATTATTTTAGACCGCCTGTTGTCTACCTGTACCTACATGTTATTGTTTATATACGAATTAATTTCTTAATTACATACGAAATATCAATTTTTAGACTGACTTATAACTCTTATAAGGATACAATACGAATAAATACTTTTTCAAACCACATGCTCGACAATGCCGAATTATAGGTCATGTAAACCCTACCGAAAGCAAGACATTAAATCCCTTGGTATTAGCCGGGTTATAATGTTGTACTGAATTTCATTATAACCCGCTGGTTAATAATATGATTTCACTTTTCATAATTCTTATTACTATAAGTATGCATAAAGTTTAATTTTGCTAAACACAATTTGTCCTAGGCCATGGCCTACTTCATTTGACAAAATAAATGAAGTTTGCCTCCGTGTGAACCCCGGTCCGGAGGAGCGCGGTGTTCGAAATTCGAATTTCGAATCTAGAACCACGGCTTGTGCTTTCGAATTTGGAACGTCGCGCGCCTTCATTTGTTCACGCGTGAGGAACAAATCGAGTTCTTGTAGGTGCCTATAGAAGATTTAATTTCAAAAATAATATTGAAAATGTCGAGTGATGAAAGTGTTTTTATCTACTGAGCCTGTTTTTTTGTCTCGCATAAGGTGTGAAAAGTAGAGTATACACCTCGGGGATAAGACTGTTTTAGTCTTGGGCGGTTGAACCCCTCACTGCACTCAGGACTCAGTCTTAATAATTCCCTCGCTTCGCTCAGGAATTAACTTATAACTCCCTCGCTACGCTCAGGAGTTAAATTATGAGTCCTTCGTTACGTTCGGGATTCAATTCGCTCCCGTGACATAAAACAGTGCTTTATCCCCTTAGTGTATAATCTACTATTAAAATGTAGTTTTATTTTTCAAAAAAATTCCCTTTTTCCAAATTTGGAACGCACCATTTGAAAAGTTAATTTAAGAAAAAACTCATGTACTTACCTACATTTAATTTTGTTTTGTTTTAAAGCCGCAGTAAAACCAAAATAATGGTGGTTATTTATATATTTTAGTGCAGAAGATATACATACTCGTATATGAATTTTATTGCCTGCTAATTTAGCGGAAAAAGTGAAATAAGCGTATTTGAGCCTTAGTTTACCCGTGCGTGAGTACCCAACAATACTTTGACTTTTTTTAGTGTAGGTAAGCGTGGAGTTATTTAAAGATGCAAAAATGTTTATGTTACATTTAATAATTATAAAATGCTATATCTTTATGTGATGTAAACAAACCTTTATTGAAAATGAGTAATAAGGTACAAATTACTTCCATTACATTTACAATTTTCCTCGCGGTGCTGAGGTGAAAAGTTGTGTGTTTCGCTCGGCAGCAAAGTTGTTTGGCGTCTCGTGCCTTGAAAGCCTCGCAATGCTCAGGATTGTACTTTTGAACCATTCGCTTCGCTCATGGTTCAATCTTACAGTCCTTCGCTAGCTCGGCTTTCAATACAAGCACTTGCGCCAAACAACAACTTTGCAGCCTTGCATAACAAATAACTATTTGAAGTCTGTTAAAAATTTAATAGACTTGTACGTATTCTTGCACGTAGAACCGATGGCCGTTGGGGCGGAAAGGTTCTCGAGTTTCGACCACGTACCGGGAGGCGCAGTGTGGTACCCCACAAGGTCAAGGTGGACTGATGATCTGGTAAAGGTCGCGCAGTCCACTGGATGGCGCTCTTTGGAGGAGGCCTATGTCCAGCAGTGGACATCTTTCGGCTGATATGGTGATGAGTCTCTTGTGCGTGTAAAATTTCTTACCGGCCTCCTTGCACAACGTACAATTTTGCAGTCTTGATGTAATGGCTTGTCCATGAATTACGTCATCGTTTTTTGACCCCCCCGCCCCCTATCATCATCCTGTTATTCCTTGAAATGGACCCTCCCCGCCTAATAAAATGACTATCATAATCCAATGGCTAGACCCCCCCCCCCCTATTTTGAAATGACGTACTTTATGGATAAGCCCTATGTAAACGTTATATTTAGATAACTTACCCACGTTATGCCACGTAATTAGTACGACTGTATATTTAGTATGCACTGGCGATCTTTCAGTTGCTCGGTACGAATTACACAAAGCTCTTAATAAAATGGACGTGGATTTTTGTACCTGATGTAGGACTGACAATTTTCATTTAGGTACATTTACAACTCCAGAGTTGCAAGACTTCTAATGCCAGTCCCATTTAAGTTTGGCGGCTGTGTGAGCTATCTGAGTTTTGGAACGCAGTACTTATTGTATTGCATATAAGCACTTAAAATAGCATAAGTACTTTAAATACCTACTCTAAGCAAAAGTGAAATATAGAGTGCGTTAACAGAGAAGCTTGAAATAGTTGAATTCTACTCAAACAGTCTAACAAAACACTGTCGGTCGGAATTTCTTGCTACCGGTGAAGTTTAAATACAAATCTGAAAGCATTCTGGATTCCCCCACATACCACCTACATGCATGTGGTTTTAGTATGTGCCGTACAGAACTAGTTTGAAACTGTTAGGTGAGTCTTAGTTTTAAGTCGAATACCTACAGCCCGTTTTAGCCTTTTTGGGGTCCCGAAGTCAACAAGGAACCCTTATAGTTTCGCCATGTCCGTCCGTCTTCGGCTTAGCTCAGTAACCATTACTACTAGAAAACTGTAATTCGGCATGGGTATATAAGTCAATCACGCCGACAGAACAGTACAATAATATCTTGAAAAATAGTAGATTATACACTAAGGGGATAAAGCACTGTTTTATGTCACGGGAGCGAATTGAATCCCGAACGTAACGAAGGACTCATAATTTAACTCCTGAGCGTAGCGAGGGAGTTATAAGTTAATTCCTGAGCGAAGCGAGGGAATTAAGACTGAGTCCTGAGTGCAGTGAGGGGTTCAACCGCCCAAGACTAAAACAGTCTTATCCCCGAGGTGTATACTCTACTTTTCACACCTTATGCGAGACAAAAAAACAGGCTCAGTAGATAAAACACTTTCATCACTCGACATTTTCAATATTATTTTTGAAATTAAATCTTCTATAGGCACCTACAAGAACTCGATTTGTTCGTCACGCGTGAACAAATGAAGGCGCGCGACGTTCCAAATTCGAAAGCACAAGCCGTGGTCCTAGATTCGAAATTCGAATTTTGAACACCGCGCTCCTCCGGACCGGGGTTCACACGGAGGCAAACTTCATTTATTTTGTCAAATCAAGTAGGCCATGGCCTAGGACAAATTGTGTTTAGCAAAATTAAACTTTATGCATATAGTAATAAGAATTATGAAAAGTGAAATCATATTATTAACCAGCGGGTTATAATGAAATTCAGTACAACATTATAACCCGGCTAATACCAAGGGATTTAATGTCTTGCTTTCGGTAGGGTTTACATGACCTATAATTCGGCATTGTCGAGCATGTGGTTTGAAAAAACTATTATGGGTTTCCTGAATTCATTTTTCAAATCAGTGATTCGTTTGCGAGGTATTGAGCATCAAAGCCCTATTTTTTGTTCGAGGCGTGTGCCCCCCCCCCCCTGCCGGCTAAATGGCTACTACTCGGGATATAAAAAAAATCGTGGTAGTAGTACATATAGTGAATTTAAAAGGAAAACTATCACGGACAAGTTAGTAGGCATAAGTAGTTACCGAGTAATAGTCGACCAACTTAATGTGTACTTGGAATGACCAATTTTCGTACAAATTCGGCCGACGCAACCGCACCGCACGTGGATGTAACTAAGACAGACAGGCAACTACGGAACCCTTCACTGCGCGTGGCCCGACACGCACTTGGCCGTTTTTTGTAAGGACCGTACTGTGTACTTGCGCTGCATCCTCATTTTATGGTACGTACCAGTGCAGTGATGTTGCAGACATTTGCATCCGCATTCGCAAAAATCGATGTAGCGTTTTTGCGAATGCGGAGGTCGTGTAACGCGAGATAAAAACGAGGCGCCCCGTTTAAGTATTTACGTCATAGTAGTCTTTCCTTTGCGTTTGTTTGACAGGATTTACTCTTACAGATTTAGACGTACCTAAATACTAAATAAAAAAAGTATAAAATTGTTTTAGGCAAAGCTTTTTCGTCCAGCGCCTGTTTATTTATAAAAGCAAAGAGCGAGCGGTGCAATAAAGTTCAGTAGGGTTAAAAGGTTTCGCCCTTTTTAAGCATTCATTCTGTTTTCATAGGATAAAACATTGCTTGTTATATTTAAACAGGAACTTTTTCAACGTTACGCTTAAAATTCATTATGAAAGTTTTCTTTGTGAGATAATTTTGATTGCAGACGTTCGTTGCTAAGACTTTATTTTCGTTTCAGTAATAATCAATTGTATTATTTATTTTCCTCTCAACGGATATAAATAATAGGAGTATGATATAAATAAATGGATCAAAGATGCTGCAGTTGTTTGTTGTACTTAGATAAATACACGAAATATAAGGCTGTGCTTACTAGAGTTATTTTGTTTAGGTAACCTACATGTATAATAATAACACACCAGTAATTTGTCACTTTTCTTTATTTCTGGGTTGTTCTCATATCCCGCACCAAATATGTTTTTTCCCCTCACTGCCTCGGAAAGCCGTCTTTAATCCTTTAAAACCAGTGGGCAAAAACGCATTTTATCCACTAGTGTGTGAGCGTAGCTTTTGACAGATAACAAAACGTAAAACGCTCATAATACAAAATGTTCACAGATGATGTATACATTTCTGTTGCCGCTATAACAACAAATACTAAAAAACTGAATAAAATAAAAATTTAAGAATTGCTTGTTGCCTTCATCAGGCGCTGGGTCTCTAAATGTATGGGAAAACTAAAATCCGACTCGCACTTGACCAAAATTCAACTTGATATTATTTACGTTATTAATAAATAAAAAAAAATCAGCCTATATACGTCCCACTGCTGGGCACAGGCCTCCTCTCATGGATGAGAGGGAACGGGCAGTAGTCCCCTCGCTGGCCCAGTGCGGGTTGGGGACTTCACATACACCTTTGAATTTCTTCGTGGATGTATGCAGGTTTCCTCACGATGTTTTCCTTCACCGAAAAGCTAACGGTAAATATCAAATGATATTCCGTACGTAAGGGATTCGAACCCACGACCGCCGTTTGACAGCCGCATGCCTGAACCGCTAGGCTTCCGTAGCTTTTTTTAATTTATATATTTAAACTTGATTGCACAGTAACAAGTTACAAATACAAAAGGCAAACTTAATGCCATAAGGCATTCTCTACCAGTCGACCTTTAGGCCAAAGAGAAAATAGTTATTTCATATTACTTACGTTCTTATTACTGTTAAAAAAATAAAAAATATTATTTAAATTAACTAAAGTTGTTTTGCATGTTGCACTTTCCTTTCCTCGTTACACACGGGTGCAAATGTATTTTACTTCTCGTGTGTCGAAACACTCGCTACGCTCAGGATTCTTATTTAGAACCACTCGCTTCGCTCGTGGTTCAACTATACAATCCTTTCGCTTGCTCGTGTTTCAATTTCACACTCGCGGGTAAAATACTTTGCACCCGTGTGTAACACAACACTTTTCACTTCACTGTAGCGAGGAAATTTTTTTTTTTTTAACAGTAATAATAACGTAAGTAATATCGAATAACTATTTTCTCCTTGGCCTAAAGGTTGACTGGTAGAGAATGCCTTATGGCATTAAGTTTGCCTTTTGTGTTTGCAACTTGTTACTGTGCAATCAAGTTTAAATAAATAAATAAAATATGTGATCACTAGGTAGGTCCTCACGTTTGGTAAACGAATTAAGTATGTTTGAAATTTGAAAACATACCTGCTTCGCACCTACCTACTTTTGTAAGTTCGAACTTGCACCAACCAACCTAAGCGTAGCTTAACGGATTTCAATCTGAATATTATGTATATCAAAATCAGTCTAACGATATTAAACAATCGTGATCTCATTCCTTCATGTAGCAATTTCTAACCTTCAACATAATGCAACCCTAAAGTAAATACCCCCCCCTTTATCGCACCTTGCTTTGACTGATTTTGAAACAGTAGGTACGTTTCGCGAGTTAGGGTCAGACTACTAACTCAGTCCACCAGAGATGAGCGAAGCTCTGTTTACATATATTTGCCGTCTAGCTATCAAGCCCGCGAGATGTCAAATATATAACAACTCAACCTTAGGCCGAATATCCACCAGAGCGGTGCGAAGTGGCGAGCGAGGAAAAAAAGCGCGAATAGGAAGGTGGATATATGCTCACCGTTAAGGGGTTGTCTTGATTCGAGCCGACCACGCCCCCTTGACAGAGACACGCTTATGCCTTCCACGAGAAAAAGAGATGCAAAACTCTTAGGGAATGGATTTTTTTGTTCAAATTTCGATAAATACCTACTTAGTGAAGTTTTATTTATATTCCATTAAGTGAGATTTTAGAAGAGATAAAATACTATAGTATTAACTTGTTTGTGTCGTAATAGTGCATTACTACAGTAAGGGGTTGCCGCCGTTGCCGGCCAAACGTAGCGAGGTCGGATAGTTATGAGGCTGGCAACCCCTTTTCACGCCGAGGTATGTAAAGTGCTTTTCACAAACATGCAATGAAATAAATTAAAAAAAACTCCAACAAATCAAACTTTAATTTTCATGGCTGATTTGCCGTGATCCTGTGCCACAAATTATGCAATGGAAATTAAAAAAAGCCTGGGCCTCAAATTTTGTATGAAATGCCATTACGGATCTCTCGTCTCGCTCCGCCCGAAACGTGATACTTCGAAGCCAATTATGAAGAACACAACGTCAATATTTCATTGCATGTTTGAGAAAAATAATGTATTGTTTGAGTAGGCTGACTAAACAAAGGAAAATAGAGACCCAACTTTGGATTTTTTTTCCATCGAGGAAATTTTAGGCAATCATGTACTATCGGCTGCAATAATGCATGGACACCTTACGGCTCAGTTTCGCTTGCATCGTTTGACGTCTGCTGCTCACATAGTTGCACGTGGTGCGCAATAATTAAACTAGATGGCGTTGTTGGCGCTACTATTTAGACATACCGCAGAAAATAAGCACATTACTAGGCACATTAAATACCTATAAATTGACACCTGTTTGTTATCACCAGAAATATTCTCATATTAGTATAACTATTAACAAGGCTGGTAAATGCTAATTTATAATAGCTGTATTTAAGTGCGATACCACTGGTATTTGAATGCTATATTTCCACCATTACCTATAATGTTGAGATAGCTCAATGGATTAAGACATGTTCTCTAGGCTCAGCGGCCTAGAACTGTCGAGGTTCGAATCCCAGGTAATGAGAGGTTTATGTTTTTGTATCTTTTTATATTTGTTCTATTCCTATAGATGAAAGTGCTTTATATACAAATATTAGTCATAAAGAAAATTATATATTCATAACTTAAATAATTAAAACAGCATTTTATGTTTCAATATGTTTATTTTGTTCACTACAGTTCTGTTAAAGCAATTTTATAATACTACATAATAATAGTTACCTAGCAACTTTGTAACATTTTTATTGAGGTAATAGCTTAAGTTTCATTTCCATAATTGGAAAAAGATTGAAGCTTCACCCCAATAAATATAATATTGACAATATTAACTTACAACCGGGTTATCTAACATTCAAATCAGCAGAACGCATTAAGGTGTTAATTGCCATAGTATATCTATACCTATATGTGAGCGTTCAAACCATGAATTATTGTAAACGATATGATACAGAGAAAGAATATAATGGAAAAATAAACCATCTTCGTCTGTAGCCCCCGACAGGATTCGAACCTGCGACCTTTCTATTAACGCTAGACTGCTCTACCAACTGAGCTACGAGGACAGTGACGCAAGTTGTAAATTTTCCACTATATTCCCGCTAAGACTAGCGCCCTCTCTGTATCGAGTTATAGACTTGTTTCACAGTCTTGGCACCACTCTAATGGGTCCTCGTAGCTCAGTTGGTAGAGCAGTCTAGCGTTAATAGAAAGGTCGCAGGTTCGAATCCTGTCGGGGGCTACAGACGAAGATGGTTTATTTTTCCATTATATTCTTTCTCTGTATCATATCGTTTATAAAATGATCGGGGTAACTTCCTCGTTAAAAAATAACACGAAACAAAAATATTCAATTAAATAATTTGTTTCGTGAAAAGGGTATAATGTACACCAGCGCCATCTCTCTCGCTAAGTCCGAAACTACCTGATGTGGTTCGATTAGAATGGAGCGAGCGCACAGCTCGCCCATTAGAGTGGTGCCAAGACTGTGAAACAAGTCTATAACTCGATACAGAGAGGGCGCTAGTCTTAGCGGGAATATAGTGGAAAAATTTACAACTTGCGTCACTGTCCTCGTAGCTCAGTTGGTAGAGCAGTCTAGCGTTAATAGAAAGGTCGCAGGTTCGAATCCTGTCGGGGGCTACAGACGAAGATGGTTTATTTTTCCATTATATTCTTTCTCTGTATCATATCGTTTATAAAATGATCGGGGTAACTTCCTCGTTAAAAAATAACACGAAACAAAAATATTCAATTAAATAATTTGTTTCGTGAAAAGGGCATGAATTATTGTGTTATTGATTTGAAAATAATCATAATAATTTTATTTGGTCTTTCACCGTTACTTACACTTGTTTGATCTTATGAAATATCACATTTAAAATAGTAAAGGAATATAAAAAAGAAAGCAAACGGCATATTAATACCTATTACCTACTGAAACAATATATATATTTTTAATTTATTTAGGATAACCCGGTTTATAGAATATATAAATCTTAACGTAATCCGTACTCTTTGACCGACAGCATCTGCACTTTTTCTATATTAGGAACTACGCGACCATTATGACGGCGCGTATTATTATAACACTATAAACTTAAATGGCCCTGTTGACTGGATTTAATTCACTTCACTTTTTCACTCTTCACTTCAGACAGCCATATCATAGGCCAAATTACAACCTTGTTTTCTGGCCTTCCGTTAGCAGCAACACTGTTAACAGAAGTTTTTGTTAATAGTATTAGTGAATTAGCCACTTTCTAACATGTTATCGAGGTTATATGTAGCTTAAGTTTCATTTCCGAAAATCGGAAAAAGATTGAAGCTTTACCGCAATAAAAATAAAACCTATTGACAATTTTATTAATAATTTCAGACCGGGTTATGATAACATATATATCAGGCGAACGCATTCTGGTGTTAGCCAAATCTATAAGTAAGCTTTTAAGTAAGTAAATAAACCCGCCATTTGTGTTAATGACATTTAAAATAATAATAAAATACGGGACAATCTTACAGTTCACTAAGGCTTTTATTATTGATACTAGACGACCATATATTTCATAGATTATAATGGTAGGATTCCACGGTTATCTATGTCACTCGATCTCGTTAATTAACATGATTATGTTGTTTAATAATAATTTTCCTTAACTTAACACATCTATTACTAATAGTATCTATAGGGTTAAAAAAGCATGATGAAAACAATATCCTACTCATATGTTACTTTTGTCACTTGTTTATATATAACCCGGTCTGTCTTTCTTCAAACCTTACATGTTCACAGTTAGGTATACCACCAGATTCCATGTTAGGCACTACGTGATCACTGAACGTGAACTTATATTGTCCTTTTGAATAGATTTAAACACTTCTCACTTCTCGTCACTAAACATGACATTTAGTCCAGTGTCCAAATTGTATCAAATTGCTGTTTTATGTGCTTCTCTGTAAGCAAGGGTTTAACAGCATGCCCATGATAGTATAAACCCTCCTCTTTATGGAGACACCTCGAACAGTCCACACTTGTGTGCAATAAATCAACGAAATGCCTTGTCGATTCAAAATCATTTTCTTTGTAGTCCATTACCATGGCTGGTGGCCGTTCTTTGTCGGTGTAGCAGAGACGTCTCCTTTTGCTCAACCTTTTTTTAGCTGCAACAATATTATACGTAAATAAATCATCAGAAAAATGTATGATAGTTAAGTAGTAGTTACTTATAGTAGATAATTATATCACAAACATGTAAAAATAACGACTTACGTTTAGATCAGTTTCTGTAGCTTCTTTATATATCGCAAATATTTGCGACCTTTTAACTAGATCAATATTACATAGAAAACTAGTTTTAATATTCATGATATCCAAAAAAAATATGAATAACACAGCTGAAGTAGGTCTACGAACGAACATGTAACATCTTTGTGATAAAAACGAATAAGTATGGTAGTTTTGAATCATTCGTCTACCCTCATCGATTATTATACTAATCATAGTCGTAATGGATTAATATCTGAGCAGCAAAATAAACTTATGATGAATTTCGACTGCCTAGTCAATTGAACCGATGGTCGAGTGGCTAACGAGGCAAGTAACTGTCGACCTAGCTTTAGAGTCGCGGGTTCAAATCCCGCACCCAACGAAAAAAATGTTGGGAAAGAAGTGTTTTTGGAATTGTTTGGATATTCACTAGTAGTGAATCGGAAACATCGCAAGAAAAATAAATGCACAAAGGTAGCACATAAAAAGAAAGCACATTCCAAATTGCGTCATAATACCGCCATTATCGATCGATAATGCGTTGGCAAGATTACTTGACAGTATAATATAGGAAAAATAATAACCCAAGAAAAATATAATTATATCCAAGATGAGGAATTAGTTTTTGTTTCCATCTGTGTTAACAGCGCCATCTAGTGAAACTATGCCGATCCTCTGAGGTTTACATTTACATCTATAATGATATTACACGTCGTGCACATAGATGGCGTTAGCAAGCGCGTCAAGGGAAACAGTTTGCGACTTGACCATGCACTTATGCTGTCTAGTGTACCTATCGATTAAATCAGATAAACAATCATACACTTAGTCAAGAATCATATATCTGAAAATCAGAACTTATTGTTTCTTAATCTAATCAGAACGGTGTTTCAAAGCACGCGATTATTTTCAATGGCCCTTTAAACACGCGCGTCGGGTTAAATGTGTCACAGGTGTATCTCCCCACCCGTGTAACTGCAAGTGCCGCTGTTAAAAGCAAATAAGTGCAGCGGACGCCCCGGGTGTTTAAAGAGTTAAATTACGAGTCTTCCACACGTGTTCTGTTTAATTTGCCGCGAAACTGCTATTAATTAACATACATAACAAACTCGGCGTTGAAATATTTCTTTTTATTTGGATATACACCTTAACAGATTCAGGTGGTTTCAGGCATAATGTTCAGAAGTAAACCCACCCTGGTTTACTTCTGAATATTGTCTGGTTCCTATATATTTTTACTCCGTTTTAAATAATGGGAATGGGGATATCTCGGTGGTAGTTGAATAAGGATGAAGATGGACCTTTATACCGGATTTATTAAATGCACTGCGAGAAGTACAGACTTTCGGGGCCCTGAGACCACAAGCTCAAAGGCGAATGCTTGTCGTAGATTTTCAGGTTTAAGATCATTTATTCTCAAAAGAAGTTATTTACATCTTCACTTATATGAGAATTACATTTGTAGTTACATGAGTATAACTATCTATCACTAATTTAACTTAGCCTAGGCTGCTAATGCACACCTAATATCGCAGATATGCAAAATGTATATGTAGGAACATAAAATTTAACAAAAAGATGTTTACATCATATCGCGTGCGCCCACGGGAGGGTAGATCTCGATTACGCGCCGTGTCGCGACGCGTCGGCGAGCATTAGCAGCAGATTATGATAACTTAAATATTACATGGCATTTGTAAGTGCAAAGGCTTAACATATTAGATAAAACAGGTTGACGAACATGTACATGTGGGCAGAATTTAAATAATCACTGCGTCGGTTTGAACTAATGTTGTCTTAAGTTGTACTACTATATCACTATCTTGGCACTATCGCTAATTTATATAACCTTCTAATAGTCCGTTTAGACTTGAATCGAAAATCTTTATAATGCTGAATAGCCAGCAATGTACATAAAGGTTTCATATATCTAAACACTATTTATAAACTCAGGACATTTCTATGATCTGGAGGTACATTTCAGCAATAATTTTCCTATTCATTTATGCTTCGGAAACCTGAAGCGAAGGTCCACACAGAGACCAGTAAATTATAATTATTTACAATGTCAACAGTTTCACCAGGAAGACGTCATAAGTAGGTATTAGTAGGTATTATTATGAAGGAGGTCCAAGCGCCAAACGAATATTAATAATGTATAGGTAGGCCCTTGTGTATATTTAGGTAGGTACGTTATTTTGATGAAGCTGACGGTCTCCTTAATGTAGTATCGGTGTTGGCTTTTAATCATCATCGGTAGGATCCACTATAGTGTCCAAAAATGTATGATTCCAACACAGTAACCTTTGAAGACCTGAACCAAAAATCACAAAAAAAGCACCGACGTTCCCCCAACTTGCATTCCACCCAGCGACGAATCGAGTGGTCTGACCGAATTAATTGGCTCAGCATTTGACAACAGGAAAAGAAAACGAACTATTGTGACATTAATGAGGATTTATCGCTGCGAACCCAGGTAGGGATGGGCGACAGTAAATAGCTAAGGCAGTATACCTACCTGTACCTGGGCGTCTATTCAACATTTCGCAAAGCTATATAGGGAGGACATTGCGGGAGCTCTAGTTCTGCCTCGCGCGTGAGTGACGCGCTTTCTTTGTAGGTACGTCGGTCGAAAACAGAAAGAAGATCCTATTTCTTACCGTTCGTCGAGTTCGATTCAAAATAAGCGTGGATTAGATTAGATTATTATTAGATTAGATTATTATCATATTAGCATTTTATCGTAAAGGACGCCCGGTGTCCGCTTTGCCAGTTTTGCCACCTTATAAAGCTTTGGCACCTAATCGTCACAACTTTAACGCGCAAAACAAGCATGCGAGTAAATGCGCATAACAATTAGAATGCAAAATGAACATGTCAAATAGGCCCTGAAGCATTAATTTAGCACTTACGCCTGCAAAAACGTTTGCAACGGGGATTAATTTATATAGCTCAATTGGAATGGTAATCGACTGGCTTAATTACTGGTAATTAAATGATTGCCTATTTTGTACAGGTATTCGTAGTCTACCATTATGGTATGTAAGTTAAGGGTAAATGTTACGGTGCACTCTGTATTTTTCATAAAAGTTGTACTTGATTACAAAACATTTTCATTTATTAGGTACGGTACGTAATTACGTTATAATTTGATTCCTGTGAATACAAAAATAACAGGCATTTTATGAACTTTTTCCATTTCATTGTTATTAAGTAACTACCTCATGTAAGTGATTAAATAAATCTATAATACTTATCCTGTTTAATAATGAAGCATTGTAGCCCGAAATAGTTTGTATAAAAGGGGGCTCCTAGAGCCCCCTTAATTATATTCTACATATGTAGAAATAGATAGGTAGATACTTACTTAATTCAGGTTTTGAACGGAAACTGCAATTTACTCGAACTTACTAAGGATCAGGTCGGAGAGCTTTGCTTCTCGTAACATTGGTATTGACCGTTGTTGGGGTACTAATACCCCAAATACCGTATTCATGTCGTTTTAATAATAGCTCTCGACATGGCGGATACACAGCTCATTTTGCCTCTAAAATAATGTTTTACCTCAGATTAAGTCCTCATTCCTTTTTAGTTGAATCGTCTATGGTTTTTAATACCACGTCGGTGGCAAACAAGCGTACGATCTACCTTCCTGATGGTAAGCGGTTAACATAGTCTATGGACGCCTGCAATTCAAAGGGACTCTCATGCGCGTTGTCGACCTTTTAAAACCGTTATAGTAATCCGCCATTTTACATAACAGCTAGCTGTTTTCTAATATGGCGGGTTGACGATCAGGCGAATTGAATACCGCTGAATGAAAATCAGCTGAAATGTGTTTGGCGCTAATCGTTCTTCAATACGACCAGCGGTAATGTAATATAGCGGGTCATTAGCATTAGCTTTGGAAATTTTTAGTTCCCATTTTGAATAGTAGCGGCGCTATTTGACATAACAACAACAATGGCGTCGGGGAGTTTCAGAGGTTATAATGCAAATTAAACCGTCAAAAATGGCTATGGATACTGGAGTTCGGCGGAATCCAACACAATATTAGCGGGATTGTCATAACGATACGTTCTAGGTATATTACAGCTAGCAGTATTTCAATATAGCGGCGATCCGCCGAACACATTCCAGCGGATTTTCATTCAGCGGTATTCAATCCGCCTGATCGTCAACCCGCCGTATTACAAAACAGCGCTCTTTTGTGAAACAGCTAGCTTTTCTGTAAAACGGCGGATTATACAATATGCGTGCGACAGATACACTTCTTTCTTGAAGAACCCCAAACTGTGGTCTCTCAGGAAAACCGCCCATCAGCAGGAAGTTCATTCTACAGTCGTATCTAGGACGTATCGTCACCTCATCATATCAGCTGAAAGACTTCCACTACTAGACATAGGCCTCCCCCAAATAGTGCCAAAGTGACCGGTCCTGCCCCGCCCGCTTCTAGCGTACACCTTTACCAGACCCCGTATCATGGTCAGCCTTATCACGCGATAAGCGACAAGATAGAGCGTCCGTCACTGGCTGACACCGTTCAATAGAACAAGACGGACGCTCTATCTTGCCACTTATCGCGTGATAAGGCCGTCCATGCTACGGGGTCAGGTCATCAGTCCACCTTGTCCGGCCTGCGTCTTCCGGTACGTGGTCGTGACTCGAGAACCTTTCCACCTTCCGCCATCGGTTCTATATACGTGTAATGTAATGTGTAATGCAAGCAACATTATCGTCACCTAAGTAATCAAAAATGCCAACGAAAAATAATTATTTTTTCGCCTCTCCCAGCTGTTGTAGAAAGTTCTCAGGCTTTTTTATACGCTAATGAGTACTAATACTTGTTGTCGTTTATTTTGATACGAGATTCGTCAGAGGGTTGCCGATCGGCATTTTAATTGGCGGCATGATCAAAGCGATTTCGGCTGCGCTGTATATCCCAAGAATCTGAATTCTGCGTCTTTATTATCGCATTTTTATAGAATCTGAGTTATACGATTAGGATAAGGTAGCTGGCTTTTGAGCCCAGAATGTACCTTTATTATTTTAACTAATTAATAATTAACTAATTGTAAAAGTATATTATTGAATGATATTTTCTATATTTTATCAGTGTCAAAACTTAGTGATATGGTAGCCAGATTGTAGAATACTTTGGCATCATAAGATTTTGCTACCTGCCTGTCTCGGCTAAATTCGCCATTCTTATCAATATACACTAAAACAAGACCACAATGTCGAAACTGTACTGGTCAAACATAGGTGGCGCTATTCGAATGGAACGATCGTGAATGTAAACATTCAACGTTGGAACAATATTACCTACGTCCATCCATTTGGATGTATCCATTTGTGGAGACTAATGGCGTGCCAGAGAATATTGAAACAATCCACGACCACGACCAAATCACATCTACGTGGCGTACCCGTGAATAAGGTCAAAATATTACGTCCATCCATTTGTGGAGACTAATGGCGCGCCAGAGAATATTGAAACAATCCACGACCACGACCAAATCACATCTACGTGGTGTACCCGTGAATAAGTTCAAAATATTACGTCCATCCATTTGGATGTATCCATTTGTGGAGAATAATGGCGCGCCAGAGAATATTGAAACTATCCACGACCACGACCAAATCACATCTACGTGGCGTACCCGTGAATAAGTTCAAAATATTACGTCCATCCATTTGGATGTATCCATTTGTGGAGACAAATGGCGCGCCAGAGAATATTTAAACAATCCACGACCAAGACCAAATCACATCTACGTGGCATACCCGTGAATAAGGTCAAAATATTACGTCCATCCATTTGGATGTATCCATTTGTGGAGACTAATGGCGCGCCAGAGAATATTGAAACAATCCACGACCACGACCAAATCACATCTACGTGGTGTACCCGTGAATAAGTTCAAAATATTACGTCCATTCATTTGGATGTATCCATTTGTGGAGAATAATGGCGCGCCAGAGAATATTGAAACTATCCACGACCACGACCAAATCACATCTACGTGGCGTACCCGTGAATAAGTTCAAAATATTACGTCCATCCATTTGGATGTATCCATTTGTGGAGACAAATGGCGCGCCAGAGAATATTTAAACAATCCACGACCAAGACCAAATCACATCTACGTGGCGTACCCGTGAATAAGTTCAAAATATTACGTCCATCCATTTGGATGTATCCATTTGTGGAGACAAATGGCGCGCCAGAGAATATTGAAACAATCCACGACCATGAAGTTACATCTACGTGGCGTAGCCGTGAATATGTTCGAAATATTAAGTCTATCCATTTGTCGCAGAGACAAACGGCGTCGTGCGTCGCTTAGGACAATGCCCAGCTTTAGGGTGAATATCCACCAGAGCTGTGCGAAGCTGAACTGTGTATTTCTATATACATATTTGACACTTACTTATAGCACTAGCTCCTGCCCGCGACTCCGTCCGCGTGGAACTCGTTTATATATCGTATTAGCTTTAGGTCTTTTATAACAAACTTTCACCCCCACTCCACCCCCTTAGGGGATGATTTCCAGCATAAAAATTGTCATATGTCCGAGTCTCAAACTATCTCTACTCCAAATTTTATCTAAATCGGTTTAGCAGTTTAAGCGTGAAGAGGTAATAACAGACAACCAGACACACTTTCGCATTTATAATATTCTCTTCTCTCTCTGATGGAAATCCACCATGGTTATCTCGATATGAGATGTCCGCATTCGCAATCGTGAATGCCAACCCGGTGTTATCACCATCATTGACTGACGGATCGTAAAGCTGCACTGAGGAGCGGTGCGAAGTAATCAATCTGCCGGGAAAGCGAATGCATGGAACAACTGATTAATTTTGAGATAGTACAAAACTGATTGAATAGCATTCCTTGTACAATGTACCTACATGGTAAAATTTTAAATTGATTCGCACGGTGCACTGTATTGTAATATATAGAGATTGTAGTATATTTATAGTGAATAATAAAACAATATCGTTATTTTATAGTGAAGCTACGGTAGCCTAGTGGTTCAGGCATGCGGCTGTCAAGCGGCGGTCGTGGGTTCGCATCCCGGCTCGTACCAATGAGTTTTTCGGAATTTATGTACGGAATATTTACCGTTAGCTTTTCGATGAAGGGAACCGGTGTAATCCCAATAAGGTCTAGTTTTCCCTCTGGGTTGGAAGGTCAGATGGCAGTCGCTTTCGTAAAAACTAGTGCCTATGCCAAATCTTGGGATTAGGTGTCAGGTAGGGTAGGGGGTTAGCAGACCCTGGGCTCGTTTAGGGCACAACCGGGAATAACGCTAGGAGGATGATGATGATCGTTATTTTATAGTAATATATAAAATAACATCACAATAGTGAGGTTAGATTGGGTAAACAATTGCGAATTTGTTGCATTTCAGGCAATTTGTTAACACATCTTTGTTTTGTGATAAATATTAGTTTACATTTTTTATTTGCTCTGAATTCGGCCTCGGGAGTTTGCCCACTGTTACACTGATAAAATATTCATGCAATAAATTAAATGCACTACAATAAAGTAAAAATGTTTTTTTCATTTAGGAAGAGCTTTTTCAATAATTTGAGTAACTTTATTTATAGTTTAATTTAATCCTTCAATTTTAATGTTTCAGGAAATATCCAATTGAATAAAACGTTTAAGTATATTTAGGTATTGGAAATACGGACATCAAATACAACGACTTATCTATGTCTGATAATATAATGGGTGGACACACCTTCGAAATTAACAACACTAGCTACGAAACACGAATTACAAACCAAGCCTTATTAACCGCGTAATTACGGAACCCTTTTAATAAGGATACCCTTTCGTATATAATCGCCTTAACTGGAGAAACCAATTAAGTGGAGTGACCGTGCAATAGATGTTTCAAACTGATAAACTTGTTTATTTGTACGCAGGTGCCTGGATGGTCAAAAGGCAGGTAGTGACTTGACCAAGGTTAACTTTTTAATTAACCATTGCCTTATTAATATTGAGTACAGACATGTAGGGTGAATTTAGAGATACGCTTTAATTTAAAGATGATGTATTTATACCCTTTCAAAAAGGGAATTGGGACCTAGTTGTATTATTTTGTTAATGAACCTTTAGGGTATGGAATAACTCTTGGCCACTTTGATCGTATCTATATAGCTCTATGATGTCTGTCAGTGTCAACAACTACGATATACAGGGTGTATCTAAAATGGGGTGTGAATCGAGCAAGGGCACATACAGTAGCGCATTGCGATTTCAAATGTTTTCAAAACTTTTTGTTAACATCTTTTTTTTTGTTTTCGTTTACATTAAATTCTTTGTTTTTGTTGACACTGCTTGTGTGCCAACATTCCCCCGCGAGGATGAAGGGTGAGAGAGTTTATTTAATTTTAAATGCTGCGCGTACAGCGGTGTTATGAAAACAAATGTTTTGTGTATGTTTTTTTGAATCGCAGGTTTTACGTTTTTGCTGTCATACACAAGCGATGTCAGTACACAGTCTTCAATAGTGGCTACCTTTTTGCGTCGTTTGGAGTTGAGACTCTAAGACCGTGGGGGAAAAGCGCCCATGAACTTTATAAGATTTCCAAACGCCTGGTAGAGGTGACGCGTGACCGGAAGGCTGGATCATATCTGGCACAGCGGATCAGCATTGCCATACAACGTGCCAATGCTGCCAACCTTCTGGGCACGCTGCCCTCAGAAGGGGATTTGGGCCATTTTTTTTATTTATCATTATTTTTAACCTAGTTTCTAATTTAGTGTTTAGTTTTCTACTTTAGGTTTATTTTACGTTTATATACTCAGTTTATTAAATATGTAACAATATAAACTTATGTAGAAAACTGTAATGTAAACAAAAACAAACATTTCAGTGTAAAAAAACAAATCAATCACTTAAAAAAAATAAACAAATTCATTTTTGAAATCGCAATACGCTACCGAACATGCCCTTGATTGGTTCACAACCCATCTTTGATACACCCTGTATAGTGTACAAATATACATATAATTAACCGAACACCGATATTTACAGGAACGTAGGCACTATACTGTCGAACAGAGGTCTCTTCAGTTTCTGCTACATACTAAAGCGAGCGGAGGGTCGTTTATCTTCTCTACGGTACTTACGCCCAAGAGGTAGCTTTGACTACCCTCTATAACCAAATACCGGCAAGTGGAGATTTTACAACTTTAACCGAAGACACGAAATGAAAACTGTAAATCCTTGAAGTAGAGAAACATAATTAGCCATACAATAAATAAATAGAGGTAGTTTTATCGAACCTAGGGTAAACTCTACATTCTACCGTATATACACATACACGAATTTCCCATGGCCTTCATCGTATATATAAGGTAAATCGATATGCAAAATGTACAGCTCTATCTATACGTTTCTATCCAAGTGGTTAATACTATGTATTATTATAAAAGTAGTAGTAGGTACAAAACATCTAAGAATTGTGTCTAACTCGGGCTACAGTTTCCTTTTACAATTATAATATGTCAGTATATAGAATAATAGCCTGCTTAAAAGCTGCGTAAAATACATTAACACAACCCTTCATAATCCGTATAAATACGTCGTTAGGAAATAGACTAATCCCGATGAAACGATATTTCCATCACGTTAAACCCAACTTTCAGCACTGTCCGTAAATAAATAATCAGACGCGGTTCCCATGCCTGTCATTACAAACAGAGCCATGTGTTCTTGTGTGCTCTCGCTGAAGCAATCAGAGCACATGTGGTGTACGCTCTGACATTGGGAAAAGTGGGGATTATAAATAGACTAACATTTCAATTCATCTTTGCGCGCGGCGGTATGGGTGCGTGCGGCGGTATGGGTGCGTGCGGTTATTGCTACTAAAACCGGCCCAGTGCGTATCGGATCACGCACAGTGTAGGGTTCCGTAGTTGCCTGTCTGTCTTTGTTACATCGACACGCGGGCGCCAACTAAACGTTGCGGTACGGGAATTTGTACGAAAGTAGGCCGTTTAAAGTACATTTATTAAGTTGGTCGACTATTACTCGTTAACTAGTTATGCATACGTATCAGTGATAGTTTTCCTATTAAAATAATTATATGTACTACTAACATGTTTGTTTTCAAATACCCAGTAGTATTAATTTAGCCGGCAGAGGGCCGGACACATGACATCCCCGCTTTATGTGAAGGAGAGGTAACTCAAAAAAAAAGTTTTATTCTACAGTTTTGTCGGCGTGATTGATTTATATATCCATGCTGAATTACAGCTTTCTAGTAGTAAGGGTATCTGAGCTAAGCCGCAAACGGACGGACGGATAGACGAACAGACGGACATGGTGAAACTATAAGGGTTCCATTCCAGACCCCGTACCATGGTCGGCCTTATCTCACGATAAGTGATAGGATAGAGCGATCGTCACTGGCTGACACCGTTCGATAGAACGAGACGACGCTAAGGCCGACCATGATACGGGGTCAGGTGCACTCTTACAAATTCATAATTATGTCAAAATAATCCGTTTCACCGGAACACGAATACTATCCTACGAGTTTATACGGAATATACATAAAATGCAATAACGTACAGTAAAAGCGTTCAAAAACTTAAACCCGTGTTATGGTTGACTAAATATAATTTGCACCAACTCGCCATACAAGTTGTTAGGGGAATCTGTGCAAAATATATTCTACTTATATCACTAAATGCTTCCATTATCTGGTTTATCTATGCTACAGACAATTCAACTAAACTGAGCAGATTATTGGTGATTTACTAACACACTACCGTCCGTGGCAGAGTAATGTAATTTGTATCATTTCGAGCGTGTCGCTACCGAGCCGGCCATAATTCTGCGGTTAAACATGCTACCTACACCAAATGTTAGCCAACAAGTCCCTAGTAGTGAAACAACTCTGGGGGATATAATCGCGAGCTTTATAAATGTTTAGGTACAATCAACGTCAATAGTACATTACTTACCAGGGGCTGTAAAAGAAAGAAAGCCCGAAATCGCAGGTATTTAAGACCCGAGCCGCAGGCGAGGGTTGTAAATATGCGATGAGATACTCACCGTACACAATTTTACGTCTTCACCTGGCCATAATGCAAGTTTTACCGTACGCGCTGCGTGCGGTAAAACTCAAATTATGGCCAGGTGTGACGTAAAGATACATAATATATCACAGTTTTTCATTACGTGGATATGTTTAAAATTATGTCCGCGACTCCGTCCGCGTGGAACTCGTTTATATCGCAGCTCCATACAAACTTTTACCCCCCCATTTCACCCCCTTAGGGGATGATTACGGGGATAAAAACTATCCTATGTTACTCTCCATCCCTTCAACTATCTCCACTTGAAAAATCACGTCAATTCGTCGCTCCGTTTTGCCGTGAAAGACGGACAAACAAACAAACAAACACACAGATACACTTTCGCATTTATAATATTAGTATGGATTGTTATTCTCATAATATAAAGGTATGTGTGCTGCTAGAGCAACATCTAAGCAAGTTTTCTGCCAAATTTCATGATTCTACGTAGGTCTACGGTAAGTAGCTTGCAGTGGCGGGGCTTGGGCTTTTCGATGGGCAACCCGGTGCAAAAATATATGAAAGAGTTTAGAGGTACATAACAAAAAAAAAAAATAAGGCAAGCCGATGGGAATCGGCTTGTATGGGCGCTCCGCCACTGGTAGCCTGTAGGTATTGATTCGTTATTTTTTGAAGTGAAAACTTTTTTAGCGGCGCTGAGCACTTTTTGGGATGGGGAAAAATTGTTAAATACGCGACAGTTTTGTGACGTCAGATGTGAAGGAGGTCACTTTTTGCTGCTAGCCGATTCGACTTAATTCAAAACTGAACGCTATTCGTAAGAGTATAAAGCCGTTAAACACTTTTTGCAATAGCATATTCTGCAAATAAATTTGTAATAATATCAACGCGTACTTCACCGTTTTGCTATTGAGAAAATTCGAATAGTTCAAATTTGGGCGTTATTCCTAAAGAGATAACGCTTAGAAAAATATTTACCAACGGCAAAAACAAATTGATATTTTGGTCGCCACCGCCGTCTGCTGTTCTTGCAAATTCGAACAGTTCGAATTTAGACGTTATTCCTAAAGAGATAAAGCTTTGAAAAATATTTGGCAATGGCAAAAACAAATTGCTATTGTGTTTGCCGCCGCTGGTCGGCGCGCCGACGGGCGAGCCGGCGGCCCGTCGCACCCAACGCGCCCGCGGCCCGTCCGCCTAAATAATTGATAATTGTTTATAAATTTGCGTCAAATTCATTTTTAGGGTGACACCGTAAGATGTCACGTGACCTGATCGTAAAACTGTTACAATGTTATTAAGTTTTCACTTCTGCCGGCACTCCCGGAGTGCAACCCGGTCTTTTTTTTTTCCTAGGCTCATCTTTCCGGATGCATACGGCAGACAAGTCCAGGCCAGTCCCACTTGAGTTTGGCGGTCTTGGCACCCACATCTACAAGATGGAATTTGGATCCCTTACACCCTCGATTGATTTGTTTACAAGTGTCAAAATACACAGCATAAATCACCGTATCTTTTGATTGCGTTGACTTGGATTGTTTTCAACTTGATACTTGCACGAATTCCTTAGAAACAGGGTCTTGCCCGAGGGAGGGCGGAGAGTCTTCTCTCAACCTCTACTTATATGACATATTCGTCGATTCGTCGATAAATGGACACTCACGTGAGATCGCAAGGACTTCTGATAATGGCAGGGTCATTGCGTAACTTTTCAAATGCGCAATAGGATATATCAAATGGCATTTTTTGACCCCCAACGCAAAAAGAGGGGTGTTATAAGTATTTTTTTGTTCGGAAGCTAACGTGATCGAGCTAGCTTCTTAGCTACGTCCCAACAAAATCGATTCAGCCGGTTTTGAGATATTGAACTTTGAATTTAACATGTTGTTGTTAATTATATTTAGCTTAGTATGTTATTATTTTTTTGTCGACTAATGAATACGAGTATATGTATACCCCTTTAAGGAGATGAATGAAAAATATACCTACCTAATTATTCGATTGAATTTAATACAAATGGCCTCCATTATCTTCTCTGTCAACTTTAAATTACGTAGAACTAAGTTTTGTCATTGCGGCAACAATTACAAGTAGGTATTTAACTATTTACCAGACCCTCTAATATTGGGTCCATTTGTCTCTGATCGATATGTTTGGCATCCTATTCACCGTTAGATCGTGTCTAGTTTAGAATCTCGGGTTCAACCAGATTCCGTCTCTGAGATTGTCCGAATACTTATTCACAAAGCATTGGCTTAATTGCTTTCCTAGTTGGCGTTGATACCTATATTCTCGTGCTCGAATACATATATATAAGTACACTTACACATAACATAAGTTTTGGTTTTCCGATAGAATTTAAGGAAATCGGAAAGGCGTTAAAATCTTTGTTCTGAATGTTCAAGATGTGTTGTTGGAAATTAAAATCATACCATCATCATCGTTCGTCGTAGTCGAGTGTAAAAATATGGGTGCGTACCACTTATTCATAAATATGTCCCATCGCATCGCTCTTATGTCAGCGGTTTAAGGTATCGGTACATATTTATGGGAGGAATAAATCGATACATATTTTTCCACTTGACTGTACATAACGTATCGATATCCTCAGGGGGTTTTCGTTGAACACAAAAGTAGATATAAATAATAAGTTCCGTTTCAATTCGTCGCAGTCAAAATGACAAATCATCGCAACCTACCTACCTACTTTAGTGTCAACGTGTATAAATGTACAGTCGATGTCAATTATAAATAAATAAAGAATAAATATGAAATAAATATTACGGAACAATCTTAGGTAGGTACACAAATGGAACTAGTCTCATAGCAAGCTCAGTAGCCTTTGTGTTATGATTGTATTACCTACTACACGACGATATATTTGATAGATATAAATACTTAAAGACATATAAACATCCAAAGGTTAGAAAAAAATATTCAAGTTCATCACACTCACACACTTTCATATTTATTATTTATTTATTTATAATTGACATCGATTGTACATTTATTTATACACGTTGACACTTAAGTACTTCTAGGTTGCGATGATAGAAACCAACTACGCAAGATAGTTGGAATAATAACAGGACACAACACTTTGAACAGACACCTATACAACTTGGGTATCACAGACAGCCCCATGTGCAGAGCGTGGATGGAAGCAGAAGAAACAACCAAACACATTCTACTGGACTGCAAGCAGGTAGAAGTATACAGGAAAAAGCACCTAGGGTCTCCGGACACACTACGGGACGCAGTCAGCAACACCAAGGCACTCACAAACTTTCTGGAGGAGCTGGGGTGGTTAGATTAGCGCTACCTCACCGATTCACGCAAAATAGGCACACTGGATGTCGACTTGCGGAGAACGCCCAGTATACCTAACTAACTAACACACTCACACAATTATTTGACCTTATCGGAATTCGAACCGAGGGCCTACAACTTCACATAGGCAGCGTCACTACCCACTAGGCTAACTGTTCACCTATTTAGTTAGGTGTTCAATATATGGAAGTGCCTCTGCATGAATGCTCGAGGATAACCTCCAATAGAGAGAAATGGTGCGATGTCGTGAGGCGAGCAATAGCGGCGACCCTAGCAAGCGACACTACACGTTGACCAAGACCACTCTGAGAAGAGTGAAACGACTGAGATGAAGATATGTACCTACGTAAGTTGTATACATTTAGAACGGCAAACATATCGATGTAGACCGTACACAATTTCCTACTTATATTCGCACATCCTAGTCAAAATCTCGAATTATCGCAAAATCACATACACGTCCAAAATGAAGCAAATGAGTGAAATGATTGCGGCCATATGATGTGATTTCACCACGGCGCTTCTTCCCACACCCACGCCTTACCCGGTAGCCATTTTCCACTGAATTAATTAGAGTTGTGATAAAAACTCGTGAAAATGGCTGCGAGGCACTCGAAGCATGATTGGCCGTGTAAACATGAGGTCATTATGGAAGTTCAGTGAGTAAGTGCGAGCAGGTGTTATTCGGACATATTTTTATAAAAGTTAGATACTTACTTACTATAGTCCCTCGCGAATCACATAGAACCCAGCAGCCGGAAGATAAAGTATAGGCTATGTTCATCCCGAAGATCCATTCTATGAGCCGGTGAAATCGGATGAGGAGCTGAGATTACCCCCCACATACAACCCCTACATACAAGCGTCAGTTTATGTTTTTGTTGTCAATTTTGTGACTATGGATAAATTTTTAGGCTGGATATTTTAAGGCATGGCTGGTCGAGACGGAGATGGCGGGAACGTTGACGTATTTCGCAACGAAAGGCCAGAGATTTCTCTGAATCGGGACGAGTGGAAATCGAGTGGGGAGGCCTTTGCCTAGCAGTGGGACACTTTAGGCTAGGAAAAAAAAGGCAGTACATATGCGATAGGTAAGTAAGTATACAAGAGAAGCAATACTAAAGAATGGGTACATTATCAAATATAGGTAGATACACATTCGCACGGGTACTAATTATACATATAAACCTTCCTCTTGAATCCACTCTATCTATTTAAAATTTTATTTATTTACTGCATCAAAATCCGTTGCGTAGTTTTAAAGATCTAAGCATACATAGGGACAGACAGCGGGAAGCGACTTTGTTTTATACTATGTAGTGATAGTGATGGATGATTGTAGGTTTAACAAAACGATTTACTTGACGTATTCCGTTTTGAAGTGAGTATTTTTAAGATCTAATACACTGTAATAAAACTGCAAGCAATTAATGACGTTACTTCATGTAAACGTTGTGTAGGTGTGCAAAGAGTTACTTTTTAATAGTTATAAGATGTTTTAAATTAACGAACACTAGTCAGCGGCCATAAAAATAAATTTATTGTCTCCCAATGAGCCCGTTACACTGGTTCTTTGTCTTGGTGCAACTTTTGAATTACATTTATATGTAAATTCATTCCATGCAGCTCAAATTATAATGATTTATGTGAAGGTATGAGTCAAAATGCATTCCTTTGTGTTCTGGTCGAGAGTATGTTATTTTAATATGGTTAGGCATATTTCGAGGAGTTTTGCTGCATGTTGATGCATAATAATTGAAATTTTGCGGGTGAAGTTAACGGTGAAATAACGTAGCTGCTTGAAAGATAAAAATGTTAAGATTACTTTAATTAATTATGATTGCTTGTGTATTTCCATGTAAGTTCTGTTCAGGTGCATCTGGAATATAATCAAATTTAAACAGAGTATACCAAAATCAGAACACGATACCTGTTATGCTCTTGATCGGTTCACACCCCATTTTTGGTACACTCTGTATAATTGTTAGAACATTTCTTTTTCTGTATCATGCCGGCGTATATCCACTCACTTGCTTTGCAATTTTGTTAAATACCCTAATTTAAAATGTTCGGTTTCATAAACGTTCAACAAAGCAATTTTAGCTTAAATGCAGTTAAAATTTGTTTGTCTTTATCTGTCCCTTTGAAATTTGTGTTCCGTAGTCAACAAGGAGCCTTTATAGTTTCGCCGTGTCCGTCTGTCCGTCTGCGGGTTGGCTCAGTGACCCTTACTAGGTACTAGAAAGCTGTGATTCGGCATGGGTACACAAATCAATCACGCCGACAAAACGGTAGGATAAAATCTTGAAAAAAGTACAACGGCAGAGAAACAAAACAATTTCTCTCTTTTTTTTTCTCTTTTTTTAATTGTATTAGTTATAGTATAGAGTTTTCCATTTGTAGCAGTGATGTTGTGAATGCGGTTTCTTAAACATCTCCGCATCATTTCGAGGGCTACTTCCAAAACATAAATACACCACGTCCTTTTAATCTTTGCGAGCAAAATAGAACAAACGCGATGTCTTTCTTGTCACGAGTGAATGCAGCGAATGCTTTTTTTTGTACTTATGACGTAAATACCTAACACGCGCCCCCCGTTCATATTTCGCCTTGCACTACATCCTCATTCGCATCGATTTATGCGGATGCAGATGTCGAAATAGATGGGAACTTCCGCGGTTGCGGATGCTGACACGAATGTCTGCAACATCCCTGATTGGTAGATACCTATTCTCCACTAGTTTAATTAAATAGGCAATGTCGAATGGCACCTCAAGTATAATTGTTATGCACGACATCATCTCATAAAGACCTTCGAGTAGATAGTTCAATTCCATTACTTGATATGAAAACTGAATAAACGGACGTCGCCTTAGCGCAAATTCTACTGACATTTTTGGAACATCTATCTTAAAACATTTCACATTTCTCCATCGGATAAATGCAAGAAACGTCCGTCGGTAAATTTCCTGCCATTTTTATGTGAAACTAGAGACTTTGTTTTCGGCCTGAAATGAAAAATATGTAAAAAATGCAAATTTCTAAAATGCTTTTAGGCAGCGAAGAGTGCAGTAGCCGGCGAAATATCTCAACTAAGTAACTATTTCCCGAGTTCGCAATTTCATAGAATAGGGAATATGCATGTGATTTAGAAATGGACAAAAAAAATCACGTGTAATCTATATTGCTTAATAAATATACACACATGATTATTTTTTCAAATTATCATGTTTCTATTGATAAAATAAATTGTTTAAAAGTACTATTTTTCAAATTCCCTCGCAAATTTCCAAAACGCAACGCTATTGGCGGAGCGAAACGTGACGTCACCGTGCAGGTCGTTAGTATGATTATTGAAAGTTATTCGCATTGTTTGGCCGCTGTTTATGATAAATAATCAGTGTTTTTTGGTAATTATTAAGTGAAAAAAGACTCGCCACAATGACTGAAGGCGGTTTTGTCAAGGCACAGTCGGATAATCTGCCTAAAATTGATGTGTTCATGATGACTAAATTTAATACATACTTCGCAAATATTTGTGACTTTACGTCCGCTGAACTAAGAGGAGTAAAAGCTGCAAGGTAAAAAAGTTACAGATATTCAATAAATTTTCATATTCCTTGTTTTTATACTCGTGAGATTGGTCAATTAAATAATTATAACCTATTTTGGCGATTCAAATAGCTAGACTTTTAAACTACTTCAAATAGGTGTCTTTGTTAAATAAGTGGAATAAAAAACTAGTAGATATTTATCCATACTATATACTATTTTACTATACTATAACTTTATATATTATATATACTAACTTCTGCCCGCGACTCCGTCCGCGTGGAACTCATTTATATCGTAGCTCCATACAAACTTTCACCCCCACTTCATCCCTTTGGGGGATATGGGGGGAGCTACGATATAAACGAGTTCCACGCGGACGGAGTCGCGGGCAGAAGCTAGTAATATTATATATTTTATATATACTTACTTAATAATAAATTATAAATGCGAAAGTGTGTCTGTCTGTCTGTTTGTTACCTCTTCACGTTTAAACTGCTGAACCGATTTGGATGAAATTTGGTATAGAGATAGTATAAACGAGTTCCACGCGGACGGAGTCGCGAGCAGAAGCTAGTATTATATAATCAAAGATATGTAGGTACCTATTAGGAATGTTAAATGTTGAGAACATCTTTATGAACTTTAACAAACTAGGTTGTTTTCGTCAAGGCTTATAAATAAAATAAATTTGTGTAGGTCACTCAGTAAAAAGGATTAAATTCTTTTAACTTTCTTCGATCAACAGTGCAAACAAAGAAACTTAGCTAAAACGTTTCTTGATCAAAATCAACACTCGTAGTCAGCTGTTGATCAACAAAAATCATAATATTTGTAACATTAATAACTAAAAAAATTGGGAATCAGAATAGTTTTATGAATAAGTATATAATACAATTTTGAGGTTAGGTTATTGTTTACCTATATTGTTCGCGAGTCGTAATAAAAAAGATTTTAGGTACATACATATTTAATACTCACGTCGAAATGATCTTCACAACAATATAAACTACTCAAGCACGATACATTATCTCTCCTCATCGCCTTACACCACTTTATCCTTATATTTGCACCTTTGGGCATATGAAAATATTTGCAGTTTTAATGTGATTTTCACACATAGGGACAATACAATATTTATAATAAGCTTTTGTGTGCTCTTCCATTACATAAGTTGATCTTATAAGCTTTAATCACTCACATTTATTAAAAGTGTGAATCAAACACTTTGTTGTTAATTTGTTTAAGAACCGCCGTGCACTAAGCTGCACGGTGACGTCACAAATGAGCGCGCCAAAATGGTGGCGTTTTGATCGTCCGAAAATGATAGTAATTTTAATTTTTTTTTTTTAGCTTATTTAATAATATTGTGAAAGTGTTATATTTTTTTCCGGTTATATAATTACTTATAGAATAGATAAAAAAAATAAAAAAATGTCATGAATATTCCCTATTGCAGTAGGTAGATGTAATTACTAGGGATGCAACGATATGTCTATTACGATACCGATACGAATGACGAATGCATCGTAATAGCGAATACGATAACGAATGCATTACGATTTTTTTATTTAAGTATGTCTAATAAAACAAGACAATTGAGTAAAATCAACTTTAATTTAAATTTTAGACAACTTACTACCTAAATGTCGTAATTAAAATCAGTTTCATCAAACATTAAAAAAATAAATTATCAGGTTTTAGTCTATTTCGTATATCCGTATGGATTAAACCAGCGGTGGAAAACAATCTTTCTGAATCTACTACAGTAGCTGGTTTGATATTTTTAATACTTATGGGCAATTTTTTCGAGTTAGGAAATACAGTATTTTTTCTCCAATAACTTGAATTTTGTATCCATCTCTGCACTGGGTGCACAAATTGATTGTCAATGTCGGTGTCAAACGTCAAAAATATGAAAGATGGCTGTCATTACTGTTGCCAGCGCAAACATCCATGCTGTCTTGCATTCCTCTTTTCACGATTTTTTACATCAAACTATTTTTAAGAATCGTTATAAATCGTAATACTTTTTACGATACGGATGATCGTCAAAAATAACGATAACCTGCGGTTTACGTATATCGGCAGCGGTATCGTTGCATCCCTAGTAATTACTATTTGCAGAATACGACTAGTCTACTACAGAATTTGGTCGATCCATTTATAGGTGTACTAACATGTAATTATATAGTTACATAGCTATACAAGTAGTTGATTAGTATGTGCTGGTGTTGTGTTCCTTGTGGTGAATGAGGTCGCCAGAGTTCCCGAGCTGTCATCACACCGAATCCTCAAATAATACGGGTGTAAACTCGAAAATTGTTATTACTCCAAAAGAAAGAAGGCAAAAAAATATCCCTAGTGACGAAAATCCCATTCTGATATCTCAAAGAATTAGGAAGCTACGACCGTTTTAATATTGCTTGTTAGAGAGAGAAAACGCTTGCAGTTAGTGACGTCACAATCTGCGAGCGTCATAGTAATTGACAATCGTTTCATATGAAGTTGCGTTTTGCGGAAAAGGGACAGAACATACCCCTTCTTAAAACTTTGGGCACTTATAACTTTGTGATGATTGGGGGCCTATTGCGTTGGTTTTTTCTCCGTTTGACCACATTTTCGAGAAAATACGATACTATTATAGGGTTGGCAGAGTCGAATGCGTCCATAGGAAGATCGCATCGCATCTATACTTGCGTTGCGACCGTAGAAAATAATTTCATATTAATTCCATCTTTTTTTGTATTATTTTTTACATTTTATAAATTTACATTATAAACGTACCTACTTACCTAATCGCTGTGAAAATATGGTCCGAAGACATCAAAACTATGTTAACTTGCCTGAGAAATGTAGCAGTACCGATAACCAGTCTACTTTGTTGTACCGTAATGTCGCCAATCCATTATATGTAACAGGCGGGAGCAAAGCGCAAATATCTCGACATCGGAATAATTCCATTTATAATTCTCCATTGAATTAAACGGGCACAAAAGTCCGGCTATAAATTATTTTACTTAGAACCGAGGACTTGTTCATATTGAAGACTCACCGGGGAATGGTTTGGCAATTGTAATGAGAGAATTGACTTTTGACTTTGTTTTATCATTCGGCTGCACCGATTGGTGAAAATGTATCAAATACAATTATGTAATTTGTGTTTGATACATTCTTTGAGAGTATTTTGATTCGTGGAAAATATGTCTGTTTCATGTTAATTCTGCCTTGCGTAGCAGATTTATATTTTCAATTATATTGTACCTACATACATACAGGGTGTAACGGCGGCGCAGGCGCTAGGGCAGGGCCATTAATCTATTGGCCCGCCCCACATCATCACATCATTCAACCATCGCCCTGTGATTGATCAACGTCATGCATAACTTGGAAAATATATACAACGTGTTTTTTTAACCGTCTTAGAGCCGAAGCCCAGTTAAGGTATCCAAAACGTACTAATCATTCGTGAAATGAAAAAATGTATGTGTTAAGTTTTTAGTAAAAAAAGGCAAATAAGTTTGAAAAATCCTGTATGGCGCGCGGTGCGAAGTTCATTCACCCGGTTAGCGTTCGTACCTATCTACATAAGATGGCGGCTAGCGGTCAATGGAGTCACTCGGCTGGATGATTAAAATTAATATTAATACAAAAATATATTTATATTAATACATAAAAAAAAATACCAAAAAAACCTTTTTTTAAGTTCTTTGTAATTAACTGGGCTTCGGCTCTAAGACTGATAAAAAAACACCCTGTAAGTATATAAAAAAGTGATTTTCGGAATCGCAATGCGCTACCAAATATAGTCTTAATCGGTTCACACCCCTTCTTTGTTGCACCCTGTATATCTACTTTAAGGGAGGGAATTTGAACGAACAAGAATGAAATATCTTAAGTTAAACTTCAAGTTCGTTTAGACTAGTCTTGGAACAATCGTGAAACAAATTATTTTCTTATATGGATTTAAACTTACGCACACACATTATTTTTACGAAAAAAAGAAAAAAAACACTGAGGTTACAAGCTTGATTACGGGTATGTGGAGTTGTTGTGACGTATCCGAAACATGTAGGTAAAGTGATAAAATTTATTATACGCGATGAAAACCCGGTAAGTAAAAGTAAACTCTATTCTTGTGTTGATCGAATCGAAAAGATGCGATCTCGCACGTAACGAAGATACCAATTCAACACCGGTTCGAGTAAAATATGCATTTAATTTGTAACATTATCATCCATCACAAACATGAACCACCATGCCGTTGTCACACTCAATAATTAGTTCATGTCCATGCACAGCCAATTATACGAATATTTTTTGTTCCTTAAGTTAAGTCCCGTCCAATAAAAAGTTAGCGGCGAGTTTCTGGCACAGACATTAATTTTCTTCACGTTCTTTTATTTTTCTTTGACCGAGTCGTCGTTGCACTGACCTTTTATAAATAGAGTTTGGCCTTAACCTAAGTACTGGAGTATCCTTGTGCGATATTGGATATAATTCTCTCTAGATTTCGCTAGGTTATGCCAAGGATAGGACAAACGCCCGTCATTTTGAAAACTTAACCCTGTTCTGTACAGTAGAGACTTCCTTATATTAATAAAAAAAATTAGGTACTAAATAAGAATAAGAATAGTTTATTCGTGACAATACAAAACAAAGGACAAAAGTAATGTTTTATAAATTTATTTTAAGTACCATAATTTATATGTTTCCAGTGACAAATTATTCAAATGACGATGATTAAGGCGATAAATCACTTTCGCCAATGGAAAAGAATGACCACAATTTTTTCCAAATTTTAAAATAAAAATTAATTAATAATTATTTAATTTTAATTTTAAATATCATTAGGAAGTCTCTACTGTACAGAACAGGGTTAAGTTTTCAAAATGACGGGCGTTTGTCCTATCCTTGTTATGGCTGGTGGTCCGAGTGACTTGAAGCGGATTTAGTGTGGCTCAAACACGAGCTGCAATAGTTAATGTTTTCTGAAAGAAAACGAGGTTCCTTTTTTCGGCCAATAGATAGTCTTTTACGGTAGTAAAAATGTTTTGTTGGTTTTATAGCTCCGTATTTACTGAGGTCAATCAAGATATTTATGAACTGCTGCTGTGGCGAGTTGTGATAATACGAGTATGACGTAGTTTTTCCTGTTTTTTAACCGACGAAAAAAACGGAGGAGGTTCTCAAGTAAACGCGTATATATATTTTTTTTTATGTATGACCACGCATAACTTTTTACAGAGTAGGTAGTCTGATTTTGATAATTCTTTTTTTATTAGAAAGGATATACCTCAAAGTTGGTCCCACATAAATTTTAAATAATTTTTTTAACCCTAAGGGTAGGAAAACAGGGGATGATTGATTGTTCACTTACTGATTGAAATGTATGTAGACCACGCATGTAAAAAAATTAAACCGCCGACAAAAACTGAAAAGCAAAAAATCATAAAACTTTTTTATTTAGTTTAATAATTAATCTAAGTGTACCTAAGTCATTTGGAGTCGGCGCCAAACAATCAATGAACAAAGATTACTGCAAACAAGTACAAGTTACAAAATCAAATTAACAGTGCAACGTGTTAATTAAAATGCTTGTTTGGCGCCGAATTTTTGTACCTAATATAAATTTGTTTCTTTTTCTATCTTACAGGATACTCCAAAAGCCAGATAGTTAGAGATATACCGGGTGGAAAAATCGAATGCAACATGGATGGCAACTGCCTTAAATATTGTAAATAGCACATTCTGTGTAAAGGAAACATTCCTTTGTTTTTAAAAACAATAAATTCTGCATTTAAGGATTTATGAAAAATCGCTTGCCTTAGTCGGGACTCGAACCGGTCAAATGTGACAAAAAATAACGTGCTCTATTTTATGATGCAGATTGAAAGGGTAACTGATAAGGTTCATTTTTCTCTAAATAACAATACAATCAGAATAACGGAGTGCCATGAAAATTGAAAACTAAAAACTAAACCGGTTCGAGTCCCGACTGAGGCAAGCGATTTTTCATAAATCCAGAATTTATTGTTTTTAAAAACAAAGGAATGTTTCCTTTACACATAATGTCCTATTTACAATATTTAAGGTAGTTGCCATCCACGTTGCATTCGATTTTTCCACCCTGTATACACCGATTTAGAAAATTTCTATGTGTGCCTCACATCAAACGTGTTTTACACACAATTTGAATTGTAACCCCACCACCAGTCCTTATTCTTGTACGCAAGTCGGGCAATTTGACCCATAAAACAATTCTTATGAATGCAGTCTTACCGACAGCACAACTGCAACTTCTGTCGTTCGATCGATAAGCCACAGGCCCACGGTTCGTGCTTCTGGAATATTTACTGGACAATTGATACAATCTGCCGACCACTGCGCTGGTTTGTATAAATATGCAAACGCGCCTGGTTCGGTGCTTCATTTGTTTTTATTGCCCTTGGTCAGTTGCGGGAAGGCAATTGACATCGCGTTGGTGTACGAAAGGGCGATCTAACCAAGATGTTGGTTGTGGACCCACTCTAAACTTGTAACTTTTTTGTTCCAGGTTGCCCATGGAAACTTTCATGCGCCGCCACTGATGGCTATTGACGGAGCATTTATATACGTACGCCCCAACACGTGCGTTATGATCTCAAGTCATAGAAAGAAGGATATCATACATACAAACTTCACGCCCCGTATCACCCGCGTGCACATAGGGTCCATATTGGCTCATATAAACCTGATGTGTCGATTTTTTCTAGTAACACCGCTTTGTAATCATAATCATCACTCTTCATAATTTTTTACTTTCGAAATTCCTTTTATGTTCCTAAATTTCTGTAACTATCATCGGAACTCATAACGAACAGTTTTCATAAAATGTTTCTTCATAATGTCATTACTAAGAACAGACTTGAACTCATAATTTGGTTTTTCATAACAGTTTCCTTCATAATGGACATGTATCATAATTTTTTTAGTCCTAATATCATAAATCATAACTAAGAATATAACTAGTTAATATTTTTTTGCAAACAACTTTTTCCGCTCTTTTATAAAAAAAATAACGTCGGAGACGAAAGCGGGAGCGTCGCTCCCGCTTCCGTCTTCTAACTTATCCGCGATCCGAGTCGGTTTTGCCACTAAGTCCCTGTTCCCTACTGCCTACTTGAACTAATACACCACTATCTTGGCATTAGTTGATCTCAGAGAGAAGTTTATTAATACAAAAATTAGCAATTACTACTAGTATGTATAGAAATAAATATGATATTAAACTATATTGCTAAAAACCATTATGATATAAAAGTATATAAACATAGATAGTAGTAACAGAGATCCTTATGTTGAATAACATTATGAATATAGACATTTCGGAGTTACGATAGTTATTAGCAAAAATAATTATGAATAATGATCATTATGAGATAAAATTGTATGAGAAAAACCTTCGGAAATCCAATAATCGAAGCTGCAATTTTATATGAACTTTGGCGCACCCGTTTAGAGTATATATGTCAATAGGCTTACCTAAATATAAATTTTAGGAAAGCCGGTGGGAATTGGTTTGTATCGACGCTCCGCCTCTCATAGCCATGTTTGTGTTTGTGCGAGTTCCGGTGCCACATTTGTTCATAAATGAGTCATTAACGTATTGGTTTGGAATCAAATTGACATCTCACCCGTACAAATTGAATTCTGATACATTAGGCGTTTATGATGCGCTAGGAAGCGTCAAGCGCGAAATGAAATATTATGTAAATTTGATTTTAATCAAATACGCTTAATCAGGTAAAGTAAGGTTTCTTCCATCTAATTAGGTATTCCATCCTGATAATAACAATAACTGCCATTAATACCAACATTGATACCTACAATAACAATAACTTCAATAAAAATAGATACCTACCTATATATTACCAAACAAGAACCGAGTTTTAAGCAAATAAAATTCATAGCAACATGTTGATTATCTAAGATATTGTTACGACGGCGGGGTAATAACAGTTTCGTTACCATATAAAACATTCCGTCAAGGTACGGTCGAGGTCATAAATACGTTTACACTTTTGCACCTTATTGCCTTGTAATAAGGTGCAAAAGTGTAAACATATTTATGACCTCGACTGTACTTATCTCAAAATTCACCATATTGTCATAAGTCGACACTAGCCTAGGGGTAGGTACAGACGGCGGCCTTAGTACTCGATGTGCCCGGGTTTGAGTCCAGCGACCGACATGCACTTTTTGTATGTTTTAAATTCTTAGTGAGTATGTATATTTTCAAAACGCCGAGTATCATGGAATGTTCTGGAAAAAGTAAGCGAATAGAACATATCGAATGTTCTTATGGAAATGTATAAGTAGACAAATGTATGGACTTGGAATATTCGAGAAACGTGGACGTAGCACATTTATCTGGAATAGCCCATGCTACTCAAAACAAAAGACATAAAGAAAAATGACTAAATAGAAGCCGCAATTGAAAGCCGCAACAGCCCAGCCTGATGAATCAGGCTGAAAATAGAAACAGCCAAAAAGAGCCTAGCTCTGATCTGCCCTCACCTCCCCTCTTACTGAAGAGAGTAAAAGTGGTGGTACAAGTCAGTCTTAAGTTAGTGATCTAAGTGGCGCCTTAAGTGGAGTCTTCGGAGTGGAGTTCTCGGAGTGAGATACTAAGTGAGTAGTACCTATCGGAGTGAGCACTGGAAGAAGAAGACCAGTGGAAACAAGTGGTGAACTGTGAAGTGGTCTAGTGCAAAGTAACAGTGAAGTGTTAGCTGTGTCAGAACTAGTAGGCGCGGAGCCAGTCACTTGTGTGAGTTAATTGGGTCAGTGTTTGTACGTGTGGACTCAGTGGACTTTGGCCTGTGTAAAACACAGAATAAATCTACTGTCGTAAAGGTGTTATTAACTCTATCCTGTACCCACGCTCGTAACAATCTCAAAGGGAAGTATTGTACCTACTAGTTTTACTTATCGATCTTTTCAAGCCTAACAATGCCAAAGATTTTGCGTTTTAAAATCGTTTTCCTTGAAATCACATGTCGATTAAGAGGAATCACAAGGGCCGTTTTTCCATAGAAACGTAGTCCCCTGTTTTCTCCCTGGATAATGGCAGTAGAGCAATATTTTTTTTCTATAAATCTATGATTACTATTGACATGTTCCTATGTTTTCCTTTTTTTCATAAATGTATTCTTAAAAGAGATATTAACCCTCAAAAACTTAAAAAAAATGCCAGATTTTCCGCTGTGTTCAAACATCCAGAAAACAATTTTTACTAGGTTATTTAAAAAAAGGAAAACATAGGAACACGGCCAAAACCTTTCTTTGATTTTTAATAAAAAAATTGTTAAATACCTAGGTCAAGTTTTGGAGCAAAATTCAGGGGACTACGAAACGTTGATTTTATGGACTTTAATAGGTATTTTCGGTCCAAGCTGCAGTTGTCTCTATCGCGCTCTGCGGGGGGAGGCTTGAGGTTGGCGCGACAGCAATACCTTTTACAAATACCTATTTCTCAATTATCTCGACTTTAGTGTTCCATCTTAACGCACGATTTTTTCAAATCTTATATGGAATAGGGTAGTGGAATAGGGGTGTTTTTAAACGTGACAATCCTTATTAAATATGTAGTTTTGACATATAAATAGATTAGAAAATATTATGTTATTGTGTGTAATGAATGATTGACGATCCTTTTCGGGAGATAGAATAATATAATATTTTGTATTTACAGTTGACTCATTATTATTATTGTGTGCTATTGTGGGCCTTTATATGCCGCTTCGACCAGCAAGTGATCTATTGTGGCAGCCCTTTGTTTTAGATTTCACCGTTGACTCATTAAGTCTTTATTATTAAAATTCACGAACATGGTAGAAATTCTTGTAACCTTGACATTTATGCAAATTTATATTGTAATTTTTATCGTGTAATAAATAAATCGAAATCTAAATCTATAGGATCAAGCAATCCTAGTTTGTAGTATGTCTGCGTATACAAAGTGTGATTACAATAAAACTCATCCAATATTCTCATCCAGGTGCCTATTGCCATTCATTATTCATACGAATTGAATTGATTGTTTGATATTGATTGAATTGAACAGGTTTTTGGAGCAGACCGCATGTAAAATTCCTGAAATATGAGGTAATTAGATTAGTTGGTTGGGTATGTTGTGCTTTTAACTAGCCGTTTCGACCCGTATTCCAATATTCTGGGAAATAGCAATTACTTTGTTTGGAGAAATACATTATAAAACGAGCACAGCGTGACTCTTCTCTGAAATTGGGTTAGTAAGTAGCGGATCTATTTATCTATTAAAAACTCCAAAGGTATTCGTCCGATTTAAACGTATTTCACCGGCACCTTTATAAAAATGGACGACTTTGCTTAGTTTGCGACTAGGGCGACTTGTGTAAAATTGTCCGAATATATTTATTATTTACTTTGTCCCGTGGTTCCGTCTGGGTTCCTGGTTACAGGGGAGCGGAGCCGCGCGTGCAGCTATGTTGTGATAAAGATCGTGAAGCCATTGACGAGCGAAAAGCACTTACTGGGTCATCTATCACCGTTAAACTAGCGATTTACGAACTCGAAGCAAAGCGTTTGCTTGGAAGCGCTTGTTACTAGAAGTTGCATTGCTGTTTGACACACGTTTACTAAGGCTGCTCATCATTTGGAAGGGCGGAATCGGTATGCGGTATTTTACCAATTGGTTACTGATTTCATGTTACATTCATACAACGGATGTATGCAAACGCCCCGCTCCCGCGCCAATCAGAGGGGTAACCAGAGTTAGGACTAAACTGTCCTTTTTCCATATAAAAATTTATATACCTAGATGTACCTAACGTGTACGTACAATGCCTTACGTGATCGACCTGCACAACGCGCTCATTGAAATGTAGGCGCGCCCTAAAGAATCTGTACTGACTAGGTTCCGCTTACTGGTACCGTGCAGACTCCGAATCGCCTTATGAGAAAGGGACCTAAATTGTATGCCCACTAAGTATCGTTCAAGGCAGCTCTGATCTGACCCATTTCTAAGTGCTTAACCCTTCGGATGCTTTAACGCTGACATTGCTGAAGGATAATACAATTTGCGCTTCTGTCATAGAGTCAATTTTCAATAGCACTGATCAGTGCTAAGACATACGAAGGGTTAAAATAAAATACGATTGACTAGAATGTAGCTAACAACCATTGTTCAGTTTGAATTGTAGGTAGAAATTAAAAGCATTCATTAGAAATGTAATGGAGTACCTATAATTGTATCATATTATTTTAATTATAGTCTTAGGACATTTATTTTAATTAATCTTTTAATGTAACTGACAATGTATGATTAATACAAATAAAGACATATCAAAATTCTGAACAAGTTAAGACTATAAAACTACACGTTTGACATTATTATCTTAAGAGAAAATTATATGCACAGGCATAAGGGTCATTGAATTACACAAATTCTCGTTTCATCGCCCGCCGTCGGTATCAAAATTCATCTTCAAAATCGCGAAATTGCAACCGATGGTGCTTTAATATCCGCAGTTTGCGAACAGTGCGATCGTTATTCGGAATTTAATTAAACGGACAGGTTCCGATTGCGACGATATTTGTGACGGGAATGATTTGAGAGATGCAACAATCGGAATCGGAGTGATTGATATTCCACATGAGTGACTTTACGAGTGTTAGACTAGACTGTTCATGATTTTATTACTAGTACTAGATTGATAGCCCCAAAACCCAAAAAATCGGATTATACCTATACATATCTTGAATACCATACAGTATTTTGATGATATGGGCGCCTTTCATTCTCTTTTCAGAATTGTCAGAGATGAAGATCTGTGTTTCACTTAGGGACCGCCCTGCGAAAGTTGTTGCAGTTGGCGTATGAGATTGTGACATGGTAAACGTTCTAGTCCTCGACGTTACACTAGTATATCACATGGCCACTTTAAGTCAAAGCAATATGGATAAGGAATTTTCATCATCCGAATTTAAGCCATGTCACTTTGACATAAAGTACTCATGTCATACACTAGTGCAACGTCGAGGACTAGGTCATGTGCCTTATTAGGCATTAAAAAAATGCACATAGCTATGACGTTGACATATTAAAACTTACGAGTATCACCGAAGTATATATATATATATATTATATTTTATTGAAGTCGGAATCGGCGTGAGCCGATCACGTTTAACTTTAGCCAGTGCTTATTTAAACTCACATTTTATACAACTTCCAAATGGTTACGAACGTAGCTATATTGCCAATTCGTTTTTATTAATCGTAGGTATTTACAAGTTTTTTCGTTAAATAAAAATCTGATCGTTATTACGAATTTAATTAATCGAACATCCATCGCGATAGAGATATTTTTGACGGCGGGAATGATGAAAATGCAGATACAACATTTGTTATTGGAATTGAGTTCGTATCGATATTTTTAAATTTCGTTCGGCCGTCGGGATTATTGCGATGGTGAAATGTTTGACTGATCAAATGTGGTGCAAGTGCAGTCATGTGCTTGATATGTATTCAGTATTGTTGGTATGAGTGCACGTGAGGGTAGTTGATATAAACCAGACGCCTATTATGGCTATCAAGTGTCTGGAGTCCAGAGAGGTAATCACTATCACGTAACGTTTTGAATTGAACTGTAATTTTTCCATATAAAAAGTGACATTTAGATGGATCTATCTAACGCGCGTTGAAAACGGACACACGACGTTTGGTTTGCTCTTAGGAAGTTTAAAAAAATATACAAAAAAAACAATGGACGAAGGTCTCGAACACGTCTCGAACCCGTGATGTTCTGATTCCGTAGGGATGGAAAACGTCCGTAAGCGTCCCTTTGCTCGATACCTTGATAGTAATAGTTGAAACCCCATCTGTAACTTTTATACAACGCATTAAGTTTGGATTGTGCCAACTATTAGGGCAGTGTCGGGCACTAGGACAATTACCTTTATTGTGTAACTTTTTGAATGACATGTTAGGTAGGAGGATAACTCAACTGTCATTTAGCTTAAAACAAGTTACAGAATAGCAGGGCTGAGTCACTTTACTACGAATCGCGGCGTCAAAATATATTAGGGGTGACAGGTGAGGTGAGGTTAAAAGTGTTAAAACATGTAGTAGTACAACACATAGGATTTTTTTTTTCACTTCTGTCGGCACTGCAACCAGATCTTTTTTTTAATATTATTTACTCAGGCAAAAATATATGGAACGTACCAACAATGAACCGTGTTGCGATACATTAATTACTATACACAACTGACTATTCTATGAAAAGTAGATTCGATGAATCGTTACGCTACGATTTGAGACTTTGAAACGATTAACGACGAAAAGTTGTTCGATTAATTAAAAAACAATGAATTGATGATTATGTGATTAGGAAAAACAACGTCCTAATGCAATTCGTGCCATAGTTTTCGGCGACATGTAAAACGACGTTATGCATTTCGATAAAATGATAGACACCCGTCTAATACATTTATTCTATTCTAATCTATATTACAAATATTCCTAAACCCAACAAATACCTAACTTGCGATTGAAAAATACACTTTATGTATATTCCACCATAGCACCGAATAGTCCGTCCGCCCGTGACATGTCAGGGTAAACAAAATAACAGTCCCATTTAAGTACCCTAAGGCCAGCTTCCTGTGAGAGATTCCACTTCCATTCGGCACGCGACGCATTGTGACATCACAATGGTATTTTGTTTTGCTCCCCGCCGGACCCTTTCTATGCGGGGGGAGTCTGGGGTGCAATTCTCACGGCTATTTATATCAATTGTAAATGTCATTGAGGATAGTTTATTGCAAGCATTGGAATGGGTTTTTAATGCAAAGTTGTGTTGTTTCGCAGGGGATTTTTAAGTGTTGGTAGTTTATGTGAATATCAGTACCTAGTTATTACAAATTCTTATGGGCATTGTGAAATATTCGCCTCTTTGTGTACTTATATGTATTAAAAAATGATACTTCGCTTGAGAGTGTAAATAAACGTTTATCAATGGTTTGTTTATGAGTAGCAATACAATTCAATTCACAGTAGGTGATCCTGAAATAATTATTAATTACAATTATGCTGTAGGTAATGAGATAACATAGGCATATATATTTATATTACAAATATAAACGTGCACCAAAAACTCATATTTTGGTACAAAATATATTCACATACAAGAAATATTTAAAAATACCAAATAATACCTACTACAGGCATATAGTATCATTTGGGAATCCTGCGTCACTTGCATTACAGATGACGTCGACGATATATTTCCTACATTTCAGATGAAACTCATCAACTGAGTGCTTTGCTGCCGGAGTAATCATTTCACAATTATACAGTAACATTTCTACATACTTCTCTCATATCGTATGTACTCGCTTGTACAGCTAAAAGGAAATATAATTAAATTGAAGTAAAACGAAAGGGAGATGAGATATTCGGAAAACGAGCACAGATTTTTTTATTCCGCGCTAAATTAAAAGGTTATATGCCGCACGACGCGGCGGAATGTCCATTCATGTACAGAAACTGATATTTAATTAATGACCAAAGTTATTGACAGGTACAGAGAGCTGGTAAAAAAAAACCGGTCAAGTGCGAGTCTGACTCGCGCACCGAGGGTTCCGTAGAAACGATTAATTAACTCAAGGTAAAGAAAATGTCCCAATATTTGACACCTTCATTCTAATAATTGCCCAACGAATACGACGACAAATAGACCGAAGTAATTTTCGCCTGTTAAACACAACAGAATTCAAGACAAACAGAATTCAAGACAGAATTGAATGACGAACATTTTTTTGATCTGCTATTAAAATATACCCGTCCCAACCCAATTAATCCTAGAAAAATCTTAACAGCGCGAAGTAGGCATGGGGTCAGCGCCATCTATCGGCCCCATTTGGTACTAACGTGCTAGGGCAATCAGCTCAGTATGTATGTTGGTGTTTTAGCGATTATTGTTTATCACGTGAACCGATCTCGATTTAGTTTTTTTTTATTTGAAAGAGAGTACTTTTATTATAGTCTTATACGAATTTCAAAACAAAAAAATACTTATAAAGTTGATTAAATTGCAAACTTAACTAGGAAATGAGTTTTGAAAATAAAACAAAAAATACGCTAGATACAGAAAGAATTATACTTTTCCAGTAATATTTATGTTTATTTTAATCACAAGTAATAATTTCAAATTTTTCGCTTGGATAAACTTCGGAGATATGGGGGGGAATGGTATTTTTTTTAACATTTTCCTTCATAGATCGAAATTTTACCAATGTAGAAAAAAAGGAAAAACTGTTTCAAAAAGTGTAACTCAAGCCCTTTCATATGATACCCCACTTGAGCTAATTTAAAATTGATAGCTCAAATAGTTCGTGAGATATTTCACTTTGTGACAGACAGACAGACAGACGGACGGAGTCGCACCATAAGGGTTCCTTTTTTACCTTTTTTGGTACGGAACCCTAAAAATAGATTTAATTAAATAGGTTATTATAGTATAAAATATGAGCGTTTCTCGCCATCAACGTCACAGTTTGGCAAGTTTATGTGTAAGACCATAAAAAAAATAAACGCAAGCAGTGGTTAGTCTAAAATCATTGAAATATTCATAAATATTATCATATCCAGACTTAAATAAAATCGTATGAATAGTAAATGTATTTTACTAAATTAAAAAGGCATTTTTTTTTTATTACGTTGTGCCGTTGTTTAAATAAAATATGTGGAGTTTCAATTTATGTTGTTGGTAATGCTGAGAAGTTTTAAACAATTGGTTCGTAATTAAAACAATTACCGGTTTCCTATTAGTTTAATCTAAGTGTGTCTGTCTGTCTGTCTCTCTGTCTGTCTGTTACCTCTTCACGCTTAAACCGCTGAACTGATTGCGATGAAATTTGGTATGGAGATAGTTTGAATCCCGGGGAAGGACATAGGATAGTTTTCATCCTGGAAATCACCCCCTAAGGGGATGAAATGGGGGGTTGATGTTTGTATGGAGCTGCGATATAAACGATTTCCACGCGGACGGAGTCGCGGGCAGAAGCTAGTAGGGAATATAGGGATGATGACTAAGATTTTTTTATAATGTCATTCGAACCAGTTTTTGGAGAAGAACAAATGTTTGAATGGGAGCCACTATCATACTGAACTGATCGACACACAAGTATGACGTCACAACTGACATTTGTACTAATCATAGTATGGAAAATCAGGTAAATTGTTGTTTCGGTCGCGAATACTGCGTTTAAGTACATAGTTGTCATACAATTTAGTTTCTATAAAAGCGTAAGGATTCTACTACTGGTAGCTTTAAATTGACTCTAGGACAATGAAAAAAATGCATATTTTTTCTAATCTTTCTATGATTTTAATTATATATTATAATTTATACTTTCGTAATCCATACTTATATTATGCTTTATACTTATATATACTTATATACTTATACTTACTTATACACTTATACTTATACTTATATAATCCATATCCATACTATCCATACTAATATTATAAATGCGAAAGTGTGTGTCTGTCTGTCTGTCTGTCTGTCTGTCTGTTACCTCTTCACGCTTAAACCGCTGAACCGATTGCGATGAAATTTGGTATGCAGATAGTTTGAATCCCGGGGAAGGACATAGGATAGTTTTCATCCTGGAAATCACCCCCTAAGGGGATGAAATGGGGGGTTGAAGTTTGTATGGAGCTGCGATATAAACGATTTCCACGCGGACGGAGTCGCGGGCAGAAGCTAGTATTATAAATGCGAAAGTGTGTCTGTCTGTCTGTCTGTTACCTCTTCACGCTTAAACCGCTGAACCGATTTGGATGAAATTTTGGTATAGAGATAGTTTGAGTCCTGGAGAAGGACATAGGATAGTTTTTATCCCGAAAATCATCCCTGAAGGGGATGAAGTGGGGGGTGAAAGTTTGTATGGAGCTACGATATAAACGAGTTCCACGCGGACGGAGTCGCGGGCAGAAGCTAGTTTATTATAAATGTAAATTCTGATCCTGATTCCACTCCACTACGTCGTCAAGTAAAAGTGAATAAAATATATATATATACAACGTGTTAATAAAATAACGCAAAACCTGAAAACAGTTTGTTCAGAATCGAGTATAGAATGCGAAAAAAATAAAAAATAAATTTTTTGACGCGATTTATTTTTTACATTTGTATGGAGCAGGTCGCCCCAGTCGGCCAACACAAATGTAAAAAATAAATCTTGTCAAAAAAATTTTTTTTTATTTTTTTCGCATTCTATACTCGATTCTGAACAAACTGTTTTCAGGTTTTGCGTTATTTTATTAACACGTTGTATATATATATGTATATATTAAGTGTTTTATTTCCTCATTGTATTCCTGTCAAAACACTATAGATATCCGAAAGTCTTTGGGCCTATAGCTGTATCTGTCAGTTAAAATCATGCATAATTTATATTTGGTGAATACCTACATTGGATAAAAAAGATTTTATACCCCTGGAATGTCTCTTTGACATTGACAGTTGTTTGTTTACATTTTTGATCTCGAATACCATCTCAGACTTTAGTCCACGGTGACTATAACTGTCTCTTTGACATTCTTTAATTTTGTGTTCGAAGGAAGGGGACAAAATTCATTTTAGTTAAAGAGGTGTGTTAAGTTCTGTGAATAACGAGTTATCTTTGAAACTTAATTATTGGCGATATATGTTTTAGTTATGTTTTGCGCGCTTACGCTAATAATGTGTCAGAACGCACGCGTGAAACAGGTTGAAACGCAGAATAGATGGAAAACCGCTGAACTGTAAAAAGGCCATCATCGGGTTGAGCATCTCACTTCAGCGTATCCTCTCTCGCCAGTAACTAAATTAGAAAGATCTAATCCATACTTCCATACTAATATTATAAATGCGAAAGTGTGTCTGTCTGTCTGTCTGTCTGTCTGTCTGTCTGTCTGTTACCTCTTCACGCTTAAACCGCTGAACCGATTGCGATGAAATTTAGTATGGAGATAGTTTGAGTCCCGGGGAAGGACATAGGATAGTTTTCATTCTGGAAATCACCCCCTAAAGGGATGAAATGGGGGGTTGAAGTTTGTATGGAGTTGCGATATAAACGATTTCCACGCGGACGGAGTCGCGGGCAGAAGCTAGTAATCCATATTTAAGACAGTAATATACAATATTTATATTTGTATTAAACATAGACGAGACAGCACTTAGCACTAAACTCGTAATTCTGCAGCGATTCCGCCCGACAGTACTCGTACGCAAACGCGAAACAGCTGAGATTAAACTAATTTCATTCTGCATTTAACTACACAACACTAGACTCCCAAAGGCGTCCATTATTACGCTTCGAGTGAATGACGGGGGTGGAATTAGAGCATCTGCGTTATAAGAATATGTGGCGATGTAGAAGGTACATTTCATATAGGTAGTTCCTGGTTTATATGAAGTAAGTTCTCGCTGAACAAAGGCATTGTAATCGTACAATGGCATTGTTTACCAATTGTTATCAATGTCCTATTATCCTAGGAAATTAGTAGGCTTCGTTCAATAAGAAACCCTTTGGACGCATCATAAATAAAAGTTTCGCATTCGCGCTCGTTCTAACAGGTTAGGATAATTATCACCAGCACGTCTAGCATGGGACGGCCGCGACATACCTACTCTCGATTTTTATCGCACTATACCTCTTGTTCTAAGTGTTCTAATAAGAGAGAGACGGATAGTGCGAGAAAAATCGTGACAGCTCGCGCGCCGTCGCGGTGCTAGCCGTGCAGTGACACTCGAGTTCGCTCAACTTTGCATAATCCGAAATGAATTTTTCTTGTAAGGGATTCCCTATTCACCTACGGCGCGGCACGTCACGTTGACACTTCGTGCGTTCGGATAGACGCAAACAGTGCGGAAATACACGTTCGAATACTTCGAATACAGTCCACTTTCGCGAGCGCATTTTTTTGTTATTATCAATCGATAATTATACATCTGTTATTAGTGAACAGGCTTTTGGTTTGCCACCGTATACTTATGGCCATAATCATATAGGTTCATCAAACCTATTTGTTATAATTAATTATAATGCCGTTCAAATTCGATTGACTTCATCTGTCACATTTGTGTTTGTGGCAAATGGACTTAAAGCATTTTAGCTACAGAGGTTTGTTAAGTTTTACCTAGCGATTTTTATTAATAGAAATCGGACATTGGTACATTTTGCAAACAGCAGCATTCACTTTATTACGTTACCTACCTAAGTACAATACTTAAATAAATAGGTAGAACAATTTTTAAGGCTTTTCAACCCAAGGTTAGAGATCACGGGTTGGTGATCATTTGTTTATTATTAATAGACCAAGTGCACTGTAAATAAAAACGATAAGTAATCTATTACAATGCCATTTTGATGGTACTAACTCTTTTAATAGGAGTGGACATAAAAGTGTCAAGTGTTTTATAAATGTCCACATAACAGCCACATTCAAACGGCGCTCGCTTGATGTAGCGGGCCTTTAGTGGCGGATGGATGATCGTGAATCGTGAATGGATACGAGTGTGTATTTCACTCAAAATTATTATAAATGGGTCATCGTTAGAGAAACGCGATTTTCATCGAATAGATTTAGGTATTGAAAAAAAAAATACAACCGAATATATATTTAAACCTCCTCCTTTTTTTTGAAGTCGGCTAAAAAATAGCTTTTCATTTGCAGAAATTAGAAATTTTAATTTTTACGAGGGTTTTCACTTATAACGCATTTATTTGGAGTCCAGTTGCGGTATGCTTCTTGAAGGGCATTTCAATGACGGGTGAATTGCCTTCATTTGTGGATTAGCGAATAGCCAAGTAAGTGTGAGTGCGACGCATTAATCAGATTGAACTACTCATGAAGCATGACTTGGTCATTGCAAAAGGGCGCCAGAAAACTACCTACCTAAGAAATAAATTTAGGAGGTCTGTTTCATTTATACACAACAAGAATTACCTAAATATGATATTGCCAGGCTGATTTAAATTAAAGTGTGTCCGTGACCCGTGTCAGGTGTAAACGCTGTTTCTTTGTATGTCATACCTTGCTTAGGCTGTGAAGAGACCCTTCTATGTGTAAAATACCTGCCAGACTGCCCGGGCTCATGGTGTAAGCGTCCGTGCTGCCTGCCATCTCGTGATATGAATATACACGAAAACATACAGTGTCTCATCCTTGCGTCTGACTGCGAAGTGACCAGTCTATGTGTAAAGTCTGTGCCAGGCTGCCCGGGGCCCGCGGTGTAGGCGTCCGCACAGCCTGCAATCTCGTGATATGAAGACAGGCGCAAACGTATTATCTACGCGGCTCAGTCGCTGCCCGCTCGCTCTACTTATGTTCTAGACCATCTGCTTTGAGCCTAGCTTGTTTTTTTAATGGCAGTGCTATTTGAAAAGATACTTTTATTACGTGTTGGTTAAGAGATGATGTAGGTAGGAAATAAAATGTCTGAGTTATGAGAGTAAATAAATATAAGTATAAGTACATTAAATGTTTTATTAAGCAGAAACGTCCGCTAACGAAATTTCAAATTTCGATCATAGTGGAAAATTGAAAAATTATTCGCCACGAGCGGGATTTGAACCCACAACCTGGACGGATTCCAAAGGTTGTGGGTTCAAATCCCGCTCGTGGCGAATAAATTTTCAATTTTCCACTATGATCGAAATTTGAATATAAGTATAATTTACTTTAAAAACGAACTTTTAACCGACTTCAATTTAGTACTCCGCCAAGCCACGAGAACATTTCCACATTTATTTTCCAATTTACCACATGAACTGATTTCCGAGGGCAAATGCGTTGATTATTAGAGAAAAAAAACCAATCGCTGTATGTGGCCCGATAATATTTGAGGACTTCCGTCGATTCCACAAGGATCACCTTTGGTACTTCATTAGTTGCTATTTCAGCGGAATCTTATCAGAATCTGTGACGTGCTTTTGTACTTTAAGTACATAATTGAGGAATTCCATAATTATCTGTGGTCTTCATCATCAGTTCCACTCCACCAAATTTATGATTTCCGGATGTAAATACACGAGATATAATAGAAAATACCAAAATCACTACACGCGTGCCTAATATAATTGAGGAGTTCTCTCAATTCCTCATGGATCCCATCATCCAACGCAATTTTTAAAAAAATGGGACCCCCCTGGATGCATATACTTACAAACAAAAAAAAAAATTCGTATCGGCTCATCAATGACGGAGTTCTGAGGTAACAAACATTGAAAAAAATAAAAAATACAACCGAATTGAGAATCTTCTCCTTTTTTTTGAAGTCGGTTAAAAAATAATAACTAAGCATGTAAGTGTGTCAACAAAATACAACTTTAAAAAGTGTAGGTGGTACTTTTGAACCAGTAGTAGGTCAGCAAGCAGTGGTCATTGGTTAGCATATTTTCGAGAATCCACAAAATGGGTAGGTACAATATCACCTTAAATGTTCAATCAGTGCGGACATGAAAGGAAATGAAATGGCATTTTATCTTAGTGCTACCACTGAATAACTAGCAAACGATAGAAAACACAATACCAATAGGTAGGTACTTATATGGAGAAAACGAGCTATTATTGTCTGCTCTGCCGCAAATCAAACATGCATTGTTTCTCCTTGTTGTGTTTGCATGTAAAAGCTCGCGTGCACTACTCGTGTAACCCGCTGTTAGAGATCGGATCTCTAAACCAACTTTATTGGTTAGCTTCATAGGAGGTTGGCGCAAAGAGACCTTTTCTTCAACAGAGGAAGTAATTTTTTTGAATTCGTTGTTAGGTATTTATGAACCGAAAATTTGTTTCTATTCAATTCTGAATACTCATATGCTTCCTTCAACTAAGTAGTATAATTTATATAATTCCGCTCGATGTGAAAATTCTGCAAAACGAAAAAAAAATCTTGGATTTTCGAGAACTTAACTAAAGATTTCCATTTTTATAATGGAAGTTTGAATTATTCTTCCTTTGGTGTTATTAGCTAGTTAATAGGGTTATTACATATACCAACTTACTTAAAATAGATACATACCTATATATCAGTATTTAATGGTATTTAAAGGTCACAAGTAGCTTCGAGTGTCGAGACTAAAACCTATCATGGTTTTCTTAAATCAGCGCTCAAAATTGCCAAGACGCAATATTCTAACGAACCAACGAAATCTAAATTGACATGGTGCCACTCACGTAAATCCCCGTGCATTTTCTTGAAATAAACGATGGCGGGATTTGCGGAGACTGATGCCTCGCTACAAAAGGCAGGCGAGGCACGTCTCACGAATGGGATTAACTAGTTCAGTAGATTTAGTAGCTTTAGTAGTTTTAGTAGTTTCTAACTTTATTTTTAACAAAACAGTATTGACCGTTCTCGTGCTATATTTTAAGTGCTGCAAGTTGATAAGGTTTTCGTGGATTGTTTGGCTTGGCTCGTGGGCTATGGTAGATTTCAATTATACGCACTAGTGCGGAAAGAGCACTTTCCGAGTACATGTCGAAACTTTAAAGAGCCATATGTACAGTAAAACGTTGTACGATACACGTGCGAATAGGAATTTCCTATTTTCGGCACTTGTATCGTAAATTACTATTACAGTACATATGGTGCTACTTTCCCGCACTAGTGCGGAAAGACCACTTTCCGTACATATGTCGAAACTTTAAAGAGCCATATGTACCTACAGTAAAACGTTGTAGGTACGACACACTTGCAAATAGGTAATTCGTAACTCGTGTCGATTTAAAACACTCCCTTCGGTCGTGTTTTAATTTATCACCACTCGTTGCGAATTTCCTATTTTCGGCACTTGTATCGTAAATAACTATTTATTCAAGATGGTAAACGTGATCAAGATTCGTGCAGGTAAATAAGGAAAAAAACAAAAGTTTTTCATAACAGTCCCTAAAGTGAGGTATAGGAAGCAATGGCTTGGCAGTTGGCTTACCCAAGTCCACTTTCGCAATAAGTAAGTACCTATGAAACTTAGTTTATACTTTCATTTGCAAAAAATGTTCCGTGGCAAAATGACAAAAGTCAGCGAGGGCGATTATAGGAGATTCATATTGTCTTCTCAGCCTGTTAGCCGTTTAGCCGTTTAATTCTACGTATATTTTCATATAATTCTGACAGAAACTTTTATGCGAGTTGTGGTTTTGTTCCCGTATCTCGGGTCCATGTTTCGGTAGTTTACCCCCAGTCCAAACACTTCACGTTGTAATGGCTCGAGATAAAACTGCTTCATTCGTTCGTTTCGATTCGTTCAGTAGCTACTTAGCCGAGCCTAACGCATTTTAGACGTACCTATTGAATTGATAGGAGAATCATTTTAATGTGCGTGCGCTCAACGCGCTCTCCGTAAGTTGAAGACCTTGTTTACGAGAAATGACTTTTACAATTATTACAACAAGAAAATTGTATACTTACTGGTTACGCCATAAATCCTTTCAGCGACTTAACCTCCTTGCGCGGATCGAACAGCGGGCTGGTAAGAAGAAATACGCTGTCACTGTCGTCGCCGTCACGTCATGTCGAACAATTGTAAATTGATTGTTAAACCAAACCATAACGTAAATTATAATAATAACGGTGTCCCTAATTCAAATACACGCATAACTACTAACAGTACGCTGCCGCCAGACCCTCAGATAAGCAAGACGAACGAGCAAAGACGCCATTAACCAGGTATTTCATTTCATTTAATTATTCCCCACTTAGGTACAAATAACTCTGATTGTCACCTCATGTCTTACAACCCCAGGAAACAAACACGACCAGTGTTGCCAGCGCGTCATTCCAATTTCGGACGGTGTGTAATCCAAAAAAGGACGGTTTTCAATATAATGGGGACGGTAACAAAATTGGAATACTGTTGATGACCAAAAATGACAAATCTCTACTTTATGACATGACAGATAGATTATTTTTGGACATGTCCCAAAACGGACGACACCTTGGAAAGGACGACAACAGGACGGTATGGCATTAAAAGGGAGGGAAAACCATCCTTTTTGGGACGGTCTGGCAACACTGAACACGACTCGTGGTCCCCAACTGACACCCAGCGGCGTTACCACGAACTTCGAAAGTCGAAGTTCGTAATACATGCATCCCTGTCACTCGATTAAGGGAGTGCGATAGAGATGGAAATACCCGAACTTCGACTTTCGAAGTTCGTGGTAGCGCCGCTGTTTCCAATCCCGTTAGTATCTCAACAATATTGGTGCGGGCAAATTATATTAAATCGGAGCAATAAAACGTCATAGAACGTGGAGTAGTGGAGCTAATGCAATCATTAATGTAAGAGCCATCCACACCATCAGTCTGCTACGTGACGAGAATGTAAGGCGAACGAGAGGAAAACGTGGACGGCCGTTCCTTTCAATGTTATTCTATATCATTATTGTAACAACTACCGATAGACTGGAATATCTTGGCTGTAGTCATACGATACTGATGTAGAAAATGAATAGGTATAGTGTGGTTAATGATAACACAGACTGAAATTAAATATACCTGAAATGGACAGGGACGCCGTTTCCGTAATGTGTTAGGGATGTGATTCATATGGCTTACATTCGTCACCTCTGTTCTCTAGGCTGTTCTGTCTTGTGTATCATCAAACAATATAAAAAATATACGAGGGCAGTCTTTTTAATGTAATTCAGAAGTTAATTGTGTGATTACGAGTATAAGAAGTTTTATTGGTATTTGGTATACGTAATCGAAACCTATCGAGGTTGCCCTATCAATCTTGTGGTCCGTATATAGAAAAAATAACAATTAAGTATAATTAGTAGAGTTAACTTTTGCACATGGTTGTGACAAGAGAAGAGCATGACCCAGGTACCTAACTTGTTATGCGCTACCCAAAACAATATCTTCACGTGAAATTTGCTACTTAATATAAAAATATGGGGCCTACATTTACAATAACATAAATAAAAACAAGTGTTTCAGTAAGTTGGCAATAACACCTTCTTTTCATTAAATATTTAACAGAAAATCTTATTTAGAAAACAGACGCGCATGTAGTGTATTATTTTTCATCCTTCGCTCGTAATATCGCGTCTCGGGGCTCACGTCTAGACAGTTCTAAGCTCCATGAAAACTTCGAAACGAAAGATAATTAACACGACCTAGCAACGTTTTTCCTTTCTCTTTATCAAAAGGAGAATACTCCAAAAGTCCTGGCAAGGCGGTGCAGCGATAAAAGTGATTAAGCGAAAAAGATTTTTCTTTTCTGATATCTTTTGAAAATAGAGAAAATGTTCGCGCTAAATGTTTTACGACGGCGAAAATGTTTCGCGGGAGAGTATTCGAGGATGTCTCGTAACGTAACATGATGAATAACAGCAAATGAAACTCCTTGGAGACAAAATTCAAGTTATTATCGACCTAATAGAGAACGTTATATTTATTTTTTATTCCCATTTGTGAGCAACTATGCTTGCTTTCCTTCTGGCATCCAGAGTTGCCATCTTCGGACTCCTCCAAATCGATAGTGGCAACTGTAGTAGTCGAGCGATGTCTTTGATTTTTTAAAAGCTATTTGTGGTACCAATTTTAAATTCGAAAGTGTTCTTATTTACGTTTTCTTTTTCTTATTATATTTGTAGGTAACTAAATAGGTACTTAAGTACTTACTCTTTGAATTAAAATATAATTTCGGTCTTTGTTGAAATGAACATAGGCAACGCAAAAGTACCACATAGCACATAGGTACTTATAATGCAGCATACATTTGACCCGTCGGTACGCACTTTACATCGTTACTCCGTAATCCGAGTAGGTATACAGGACGTCAGTAGGGACATTTTGTATTTTTCCCCTGTTCTCAGACCAACCACTCTTGTCTGACCCTTCATAATGCTGGCACGCATATTCAAAGCAAGCAAATAAGAGGGTTAGATTATAATGGTGGTTGTAACTAACGACCTCGGTGAAAGATGAGTGCAATTTGTTATGTCCTGACTGTATTACGCTGTAGGTATTAGAATTTAAGGGTTAAATTACATGAGTTCACCGATTTGTGTAAAATGTTTAATTAACTGGGATTTCATAGCCGCGGCAGTTGTTTGGATGAAAAATGACAATGGAATTCGACAACGAACTAAAAATACTGCGCACATTTTCGGGAAAAAGATACTGGGGACCAATTTTTGACTTTCGAGCGCTCGACTCTCACTCGAAAACTGTCAAAAATTATGAAATGCTATTTTGAAATAGCGATAGAAAATTGAAAACCGAGTGGTATTGACCACTCGTATTAAATTCTATTGGTAGAAAGTAAGTGCCTGCCATTTTGACACTACAAACGTATTTACTTTTATTTGATTTTCGAGCGCTCGGACACGGTAGTACTCTTTATTATAATGTGGTACTACAGAGGGACATTATCGTTAGAGACCGATAGAGAAGTAGCTAGTTAGACCCAGACAGCAATACATAAGTTATTTGTCTTGTGACTTTCCGTTTATGAATACGAGTATAATCGATCAAGCCCTATTTTGATTACACGGTAAAATTGCGATCAGTGGCTCAACATCAACAATAACGCTTCGTGACTGATTACTAGCCTAGACAGTTACTGCGCGAAGTATTGACCATCCGGAAAGTCCGTTATACTGGGTGGAACAGATCGATGGACTTTTAAGCAAATGGGATATAGATCAGGTTTAGTGCTTTACTTCTCACCTAGTAACCATATTAATATTTCTAACGGTTACCGAGATACAACTTGTTAAACTTTGGTGAAAAAAACTGTATGTTTCAACCCTATCCAGCAGATTCAATGAAGTCAGCAAGATTCTTGTGACTTGTGATATGTGTCAATTTCAAATGAAAATAATAACTATGTATAGTATTAGGGTTGTCACTAAGATAAAATATTTCGATTTTTATGTTTTTTTTTTTCTTTTAAATCCAGCTTAACATTTATAATAGATCGTTTGTACGTCACTTATATAACACTGTCCTTTCAGCTTAGTCCAAGGAAATGTTCCTCCCTGTATACGCAAATTTAAAAAAAAATATAGCGGACTGGTAGTTCCGGAGATTAGAGTCTGACTAGGGAAAGATGAGCCTATATAGAAAAGAGCTGTTAATTTACGTTTGACACATTTGACAGTGAAATTACTGTTGCCATATAAAATAAGGCTCATCTTTCCCTGGCCAGATTCTACCTATTACATACAAACATACAAAGCTACTCTATATACTATCTCACAGACTTTTCCTCTTTATTAACCGACCTCGAAAAAAAGGCGGAGGTTCTTTAAGGGAATCGACGGAAGGCCCTTAAATATTATCGGCAGCGATTTGGTTTTTTAGGGTTCCGTACCCAAAGGGTAAAAACGGGACCCTATTACTAAGACTTCGCTGTCCGTCCGTCTGTCTGTCACCAGGCTGTATCTCAAGAACCGCGATAGCTAGACAGTTGATTTTTTTACAGATGATGTATTTCTGTTGCCGCTATAATAACAAATACTTAAAACAAAATAAAATAAATATTTACGGGGGGCTCCCATACAACAAACGTTTTTTTTTTCAGGCTGTATCTCAAGAACCGCGATAGCTAGATAGTTGAAATTTTCACAAATTATGTATTTCTGTTGCCGCTATAACAGCAAATACTAAAAACAAAATAAAGTAAATATTTAATGGGGCTTCCAATACACCAAACTTTTTTTTTTAACTGTTTTTATAGGTAATGGTACGGAACCCTTCTTGCGCGAGTCCGACTCGCACTTGGCCGGTTTTTTCTCTAATAATCAACGCATTGCTGTCGGAAATCAGTTCATGTGGTAAATTGGAATTGGATAATATTTTCGCCTAGTTACAATGGAGTAAGATGCAAAAATGTAAGCATATTTTTCACGTCGACTCTTCCTACATACTCGTACATACTACATACTATACTGTGTAACTGCATTTGGAATTCGATGATGCCAATGACCAGTGGCAGTCAGTCACCAATTGCGAGGCAAATGAAATCAATCGTCCGATCCTCGACATTTATTGACGTATTAACTGTTAGCGAACAGTTAACGAACGCAATCGACGCAAATTGACGCATTGGCGTGCATCACTGTCCAATAGTAAAAAAAAAGTTAACAGTAATATTTCAAAGCGGGATGATTAAATATTGGAAACCGTGTATTGTAGTCGTGTTGCTGTAATACAAGACATGTACCCAGTATTATATTTCCGTGTAGCAGAGCAAATTTTGCATGAATTTTCAGCGCTGATTATTATTATTATTTTAATTAGATTAATACAACTCGAACAATAAATAACACGAGAAAAAAACTAAAATGAAATGAAACTTAAGAGCAATGCCTAGCTGAGCAACTTTTCAAATCTCGAATTTTCGACTCAATGTTTCTGTCGCGCTGCTCGAGCTGGGAGCTCCAATTCGTGCGATAAGGACAACTGCAGCTCGAACTAAAAATCCCAGGCAAAAAACTCAAAAATCGAGGTTTCGCTCTCGACTCCTCCTCCTAAACGCAACCAATCCTTATAACATTTTGGAAACTGCAAGAAGAAGAAATAATCTACGCCGCTATGTTTTGATTTTTTTGATATTTATTGTCATATTTGTATACTGCGCCTTTTTTGGCAGCCAATTCAATTAAGCCGTTTTTGCGATTTTCAAGGCCCTGTAAATTTTTTAAAAATAAAAATATCCAAAAAAGCAAAACATAGCGGCACAGATATCGACTCTTACGACACCCACAGAAAGAAATGGGGGGTGCTATTCTGAACCGACACCACACGGGCACGCATTGCAGAGTTATATAACCTCACCTGCATTTTCTTGCGACTTTATGTGAATGAACCCCTTTATAGCTGCTATAGCTTTTTATATAGGGCTGTATAAATGAAAATTGTTATTACTGGCAACTTTGTGTCAGGATTTCGCGTTGTTAAACAGTGTACGCAATGATGCTACTAACTGCCGACCTACCTATATTATAAGTAAATATAGGATATTCATCGATTATGAACGTACTCTTTACTTCCTTTCCGTCCCAACGGCCATCGGTTCTGCGTGCAATGTGCCGCCCACTGCCATTGAAGTTTAGCGGTTCGGAGAACTATATCGGTTACCTTAAATCTGCTGCGTATGACCTCATTTCTGATGCGATCACGCAGATAAGTCCCTAGCATAACCCTCTCTATTGCCCTTTGGGTGATTTGAGCCTTCTTATGTGGCCATAGTACAGTCGACAACACAGCTAACTGACCATACCGTGTTTATATAGAACCTTATTACAATGCACTTAAGGATCAGATTAGATTTCCGATGGTCAGTTAGCGGTGTTGTCGACTGTACATACTTATGCTATAAGTACAATATATTAACAATAATAATTAACTGTAAAACAACATTAGTTCCGCTCTGTATGACAGTGGCTCATCTGCTAGCTTTATTTAATCTGTGCCACATGTGACACTGAGTTCGCGTGCGCAAGACAGTTCCCTGTGGGATCGCTAATGATGCCACAACCCTCGCAGATCTAGTTGCGCTCCGATCTTGATAGCTGGACAATTCACAAAGCTAACCGTGATTTCACTGCTTACCAGTATAAAGTTGGCCTCCGACGCATGGATATTACGAAGTTAGGAGTCACTGTTTACTAGGGGCGGGCTTTCAGGCGAGTAGAAAACAGTTTATGAATGCCAAGCGGATAGCGGTAGTTACGCACGCCTCTGGATATTTGTAGTTTTCTAAGATGGTCATAGATTTTAGTACATAGATATTTAATCCGCTTTAGACATTCTGTAACGTTCCCAACTTTCAATTCCGATAAGGTTACTAACCAGTGCTTAGAGCCCAACTATCTCGCACGCAGTTCCTGGTGTGATTGTACGGGATGATGCCAGTATGATGATCAGTTGATTATTGTTGAAATCATGTTTCAATATTATACATACAATTGCACTTTACTAGTAGCACGATGATATATATATATGGTGCCCGTATCGGGAATTCGGAATAAACTTATTTTTTGTGATTGTCGACAACGTCTTCGAAATTTCATAGGAAAAACGCAAGAGTCATGATAATGGTATTTCAAAATTATACATTTTCCAGCAATAACAATATAGCACCTACTACCTACTACATACAACCTGCTACTACGTTATTGGGCCATAATATTGACTTCGCGTGCCTATCCATGATCCCTGTGGAATGGTTAATGACAACCACAAATCTCCCAGTCACTTACACGCCGTCTTGATAGTCAGGGCTAGTGCTCGAACTAGCAGTCCGGCCAAGATTACTATAGTTGAACAACAGTTGTACAAATTTGAGTCTTACACGCTTACACATAAGGTTCCGGTTGCATTCTCAAAAGAGTCTGTATGCATGTATTGGCTGCTAGTCTAAGGTTCAATTACACTTAGTTGCATTGACTTGTTTCTTGGGTTACTTACCAACGACCTAAGGTAAACGTGCTAGTCCTCGACATAGGAACTTCATGTACACATGTGTCTTTGTGACATGGCTAAAATACCTATGAAGAAAAATCCTCTGAAATATAGGAGGACCTATATTTTCACAGTTCATAGACATACTGGCTGCAGCGAAAAGTGTCCTAATATGGCACATAACTCTTAAGGCGGTGCATTGGAAATTATCGCATGCTTTGAAACGCCGTTCTGACTAGATTAAGAAACAATAAGGTCTGATTTTCAGATATATGATTCTTGACTATATGATTGTTCATCTGATTTTATGGATACATGATGATTGCTTAAAATTTCCTCGATGGAAAAAAAATCCAAAGTTGGGTCTGTATTTTCCTTTTTTTACTCAGCCTACTCAAACGATACATTATTTTACGACACAATCAAGTAAATACTGTAGTATTTTATCTCATCTAAAATCTCACTTTATGAAATTTTAATAAACCTTCACTAAGTTAGGTATTTATCGAAATTTGTCCAAAACAGCGATTCCCGAAGAGTGTTACATCTCTTTTTCTCGTGGGTGGAAGGCATCAGCGTGTCTCTGTCTACGGGGCGTGTACGACTCAAATCAAGGCATCCCCTTAAAACGAAGGAAACTACCCAGAGCAAACTCCCGTTTACGTCCCTTAGGTGGATGTCACACTTCGACGCATGTCCGGACGGAGGTGCGTTTCTGGTTGTATGGAAGATGTGAGTACCTAAGTTTGTATATAAATTCCGTGTGGTGCGACACACTGCAACGCACCTCCGTCCGGCGAAATTTGTATGCAGCTCCGCACCTCCGTCCGTTGATTCGGCGCAGTGTGACGACCGCCTTACACTGAGCAGCTGAACGTAACCGATGGAAGCGGTCAAATGACAAATTAAGTAGCAGTCACGATCCCCGGCAGTGAGTGAACAATTGAGGTGAAGAAAAGATACTTATTGCTATTCAAAAGCGCAAGATTCGGTTTTAACTTATCACGGCTTTTCGTCCGTGTATTAAAATAAAATCTAGCCGGCAATATAAGTAGGTATACACCGAACCACGTTTGAGTAGTTCTCTAAGTATACACCAGTCTGTCGTAACGCATACTCCCCTTAGTTACTTTGATTGATAAGCGGTCAATCTGTCAATACAACAAAGTATAAATTGCTGGACGTATCAGATCGGTTGCGAACCCGTCGCGTTGCCTTCACGGTGAAAGTCCACGGATAGGTAATAACAGTTGAAATGTTGTTGCTGCCACTTTCTCGTTTGTAGTCGAGGTATCTGATCAGATAAGGCAGCAATTAGGTCCATTAGCAGATGTTTATGCTGCGGGTGTGTAGAGAGTTTTCTTTTCTCATGTTCTTGTTAAGTTTGATCGGAGAAGTGATACGATACCTACCTGGTTACTAACATAATAAGGCCATGAATCCCCAAAAATAACCTTTAAGGGTTTACTCATGAAATTATATAAGATCTTAATCTTTTAAAGAAACTATAGTTCCTGCAGGACTTACTTTGCAAATGCAATTCATATTTAATCTGCATCTCAGTGTGCTTTAGAATACACTTCCACTCCGTTATGCTTAAGCAAGAGAGAGACAAGACGAGGGGTATATCAATTCATACCATTAGGCTAGAAGTCCGTTTCCGAATTGATCGCGTAGGAAACGAGACTGTAGTACCTGTAGCTAGGGATGGAAACGATTTAAGTGTTTGTATAACAAAGTACTGTTCAAGGAATAAACAGTACTTATACTTATCAGAACATTCTAGAGCAGCTATACTCAACCTGCAGCCCGGCGCGCTTTTGCGAGTGGTCCGCCATCCACCATGCGATCCTAGTATAAAATCCCATAGATGTACCTTGCCCGGGCGACGGGGCTCCTTAGCCAAAATGTATTTGCGGCCCTCGTAGAAAAAAGGTTGAGTATGGCTGCTCTAGAGTTATTGGTAACAAATAAGAAGACCTAATCGACTTCACCCAAGTTTTACGTCCGTAACCTAGAAGTAGTATCCTTTTCCGCAATATTTCAAACAACATCAGCCTCAGCACCCGACAATACCGGCGCCGCGGGCGATAATGTTTCGTTACACTTTTAATGTTTCCAAGGTAAGCGTAAGCTTGCCTTTAATTACAGCCTTAGGGTTAACAATTTTTAAAACGCCTGTGACACTCGGTATGTAGCGTGATGTATTAAACGACCATCAATTTAGTCTGTGCGCTCAATCATTTTAATGGAGGTTACGTTAATAGGTAGACCAGATAAATGTTTTGTTAAATGTTTCAGTTGTTATATCACTTTTGAATTACTTATGCTCGGTAATCTGCAAGTTAACTGATATTAAACGGCAATAAATAGGTAGGTGCTGACTTTTTACGCGTGTTTACTCGTATTATATACATAATACTACATCGAATTTAAACTTTCGTGAGACATGTTAAAATCATACTAACAGTTACACGGTTTAACTCACGTATTCAATGTCACTATGGTCATTGAATACGTGAGTTAAACCGTGTAACTGTTAGTATGATAATACTACATCGTTTCTACACCCAGGTCCAATCCTCTAAAGTAATGACTGCGGGTATATTTCAAATCTATTAATGAGTATTGGTGTCACATAATAGGGTCAATATACAAATTTGATACCACGCATGTGTGACTGGTAGACACGTGTTTACAATCTAGCAGACTTTTCCTCTTTATAATATTACGTGTATCTATATTTAACAATTTACTCGACCAATGCGATAGTCGAAACTGGCTCTAAAATCCAAAGTATTATAAAAACTATAAAAATGCAGATGCTTGACCGCCCCATGGAGATAATTTCAATAAATTATTCTTTTCCGACACTAATTCGACAAATTCAAACAAAAACGTCTCTAAATTTTACAAACATTTCTCGTCAATTCAAAGATGCAAAGCAAACATAAACAGAATAAGGTATGAAATTATTCAGTGAAATATAAACTGCTTGTAGAGATGATGACGTACGCTTATTGGTATGGTCGGTAGAGTTTATGAGGCCACGACGTTTTCTATTAAAGTCATGATATTTATGGCGTTAAATTACTGGGGTGGTAGCACATTTCCAATGTAGCCCTGTAAAACCACCATCGTTGAGTCATTATTGCAGGATTAGTTTACTTGACAAGGGGCTAAGGAAAAGGATAATTTAAAGCGGTGCGTGCCACTTTGACGTATAACTACTTTTTTTTAATCAATGTGTAAAGCCTGAATCACACTGGCGCGGTCTGCCGTGGTGGTCAACAGTAAAGTGTACTATTGCCCAGTATTGACTGTCACCGCAGGTCGTGCCATGTGATTCAGGCCTTAAGAGGCTGACAAGACCTAATTTGGTGAAATTGATGTTATTTAAGCAGTTTTTTAAGAAAAACTGTCTGTTCTAGCACATCAAATAAAATATATGTTAATATTCAACATATTTCAAAGACCGTAGTAGGCTCGATACATAATTTGACGAAGTCGGCTCAATAGAAAACAATTGCAAAGATTGGTCTTAAAATCACATTAAACGGTCCTATGTCTTTATTTCTTTGACGTGTGGGTCTGCAATTAAAAACATGAAGTCAACATATTCATACTTAAACCGCTTAGCGAGTCATATTTCACAAATAATTCACACTTTTTTTATTTCAATATTTATGTACATTATCTGCAAAAACCGGGCCGCCCAGTAACACTCGCTCTCGTCTACTTCGATACGAATAGACAGTATGCGCGTTATCCAAAATCCTCAAGGGCATTTTGGTGTTGACAGCGTCTTAAGCCTGAAACACACTGGCGCGGCCTGCGGTGACCGTCCATAATAAATATGACGGTCATGTTCAAGTTCATTATTGACTGCCACTGAGGGCCGCGCCAGTCGGGGAGAGGTTTCAGTAGTACCTACACTTCCTGCAGGGAGGTAAAATATGAAAAACCTTTCTTGCTTCAAGTTGCGTGTAATTCATAAAGCTTACCGAACGCTCTACGTACCTATAACTTCTACTACACATAGCCGGGGGCTATAACAGGAACTTACACTTGGAACGAACTCATTGACTAGTACAATCCCTTTTGTAAGGTAAGAAGGGCAACGAGATGAATAGCAAAACTTAGTAGGGTAATCGCGTAACATAGTAGGGTAATCGCGTAACTTTTTGAAAGCGCGTTAGCCACTTGACAGTCCAGCTCGCGAGAACATTTTCGCTCCAACCGTCCGGGTTTTTAGCGACGCACGCCCCGCGCCGCGCATCTACAAATTTCTAGCAAGAAGTCTGTATCTTCTAAACTACAAAGGCTATAATAAAGAAAAAAACGTACGTTTATTCTAATACTTTGTATAGAATTATAAACATATGCATGATTAGTGACTATTAACAAGGTGACACTTATGATTATGAAACAGAAATAGAAAAATGTATTGTACAAAAACCGTGTTGACATACAAAGGTATACAGATGCATGTTATGAGTTCCAACAGTTTTTACCCTTTCGGGCATACAATTTTATAAATCTTAACCTAGGTACGATTTATAAAAATGACTACATTATATATAACTATAATATTCGTTTAGGTTGTAGAAAACAGAAAAAAAAGAAAGTTTTTTAAACGCCTCTTAAAGCTATTTCCTTCTAGGCTTTTTATTTCTACAGGAAGATTGTTATAAATGCGTATGGCTGATATGAATGTACTTTTCTTATATATATCGATGTACTCACTTTTGGAGCGTTTATATTATATTTGTATATAATATAAACGCGTACGGTCTCAGTACGTTAGATTTGCACGATTTCCATTGAAAGCATTCAGGGTACTTTTTAACGAGTAGGCATAATTCTAGTATGTAAATACCGGTAAGAGTCAGGAAACGCTTTTCTCGGAAAATATTTCGAAGTGATTCCACAATGTACAAAAAAAAACGGTAAATAGTCCTTAGGCATCTCTTTTGCAGTATGAATGTTTTATGCACATCAGTGGAATTACCCTAAAAAAATACTCCATAGGTAAGTAACGGATAGATTGTACCGTAATATGCATTTAAATAATATGAAATCGGTAAAACCAGGAAATATTGCGAAACCTTTTTAGGGTTCCCTAGCCAAATAGCAAAAATACGGAACCCTTATGGATTCGTCATGCCTGTCTGTCTGTCTGTCCGTATGTCACAGGAATTTTACTCGAAAACTATAAGGTGTATTTGAATAAAATTTCGAGGATAGGTGTATTTTGTTAGCCGCTACATAGTTTTGTACTTAAATTACTATAAAAAAATTTTTTTTAGGGTAGCACTCCATTCATGAAACTAAAAGTCAAAAAGATTTTTTTCATTGCAAGCCCACGTGTGGCACATCAATCGATAGGCCTTTCAAAATAAATATAAAGTTTCTCAGCAATTTTTTTGATTAAGTGAATAGAGTCGGAGATAATCGCCCCAAAAGTCACTAAACTTATTGCAAGATAGCCGGTGTATAAGGCTGCCTATTTACAACTGATACCCTGAACTTAACCGTTCGTAGAGAATATGGTATTCAGTGATTCCAGGTCAGAAGTAGATACATTCTGACAAAAGTATTTTTTTATTATTCAATAAGTTATTTTTACTTTAAAAACCATAATTATATAGGTACCTAAATAAACTGTTGCAATATTTGAAACACATAGGTATCTTGAACAGACTACGAAATCAAGCTAAATAAAATCATTATTAAAACAAGTACCTATATCAGTAACTGACAGAAGAATACATGCAAACAAAAACATATTTCCAAACACGTAATAATGAAGGCACACTAGAAATTGTTATTTCTGATATATTTTAAAACGTCCGTGGATAGTCAACCATCCACGGCATAAAACCTGAGAAGCATCGTAAATGTTTTGATGAATTCAGCGAATTGCCATACCAGAATCGGAGGCCGTTAATTAAGGTCAGGAGGTACTATATAAAACGGGACCCTATAGTCCTTCGTACCTCGTACCTATAGTACTTCGCTGTCCGTCCGTCTGTCTGTCACCAGGCTGTATCTCAAGAACCGTGATAGCTACAGTTGAAATTTTCGTAGATTATTTATTTCTGTTGCCGCTATAAGAAATACTAAAAACAAAATAAAATAAATATTTAAGGGGGCTCCCATACAACAAACTTTTTTTTTTACAGGCTGTATCTCAAGAACCGCGATAGCTAGACAGTTAAAATTTTCGCAAAATATGTATTTCTGTTGCCGCTGTACCAAAAAATACTAAAAACAAAATAAAATAAATATACAACGAACCTTTTTTTTTTTACTGTTTTTATAGATGGTACGGAACCCTTCGAAAAAAAAATCTACACTATATCATAGAAAGTACACATTCCTATACTATTAATATGTATAATATCTATTATTAATTATTATGATAATTTTTATGTATAATAACCTCCAAAAATATGTAAATAAACGTGAAATACTTACGACATAGTTCTACTTTTTTATAGATATCCAGCAAGCGAACACTCCCATTTATATTTTATAGAGCAAATAAATTGGTTAGGTTACGTTTGTGCAGTAGTAGAATTTGTAAATAATGCCGGCATATTTTACTAAATGGCACTATAATCAACTGTTTCTTCTTCCACGCCTTGGGTATCCGCGGACGGTTAGGAGAATTTTGGTTTTGGATACTATTATGCTACGTGGGACTTGGCAAATGAAATGATTTGAAATGAAATGATTTGAAATGAAATGATTTGAAATGATTTATTAAAATGCATGTGGAGATTGGGTTACAATTGCAGTTACACTTGCAGCTCTGATAGTCTCACCAAGCCCTACCTTTACAGGCGTCCATACATTTACAAACTACTAGCTACGTATTTAAAAATCTTATTAATACAAACATGTCAGATTTTAATATCAATATAAAATAATAAAATAATAGTGCAATACAGAAATTGGAATTAAAAATTGTCATTCAGAAATTCATTAATATTATAATAACATTTATCAGTAAGCCACTTTTTTACAGATGCCTTAAATACTTTTAAATTGTGGCCCTTAAAGGAGTCTGGTAACTTATTATATATCTTTATGCACATGCAATGTGCATTTTTAGATGATAGTGCTAGTCGTACCGTCGGCGTATACAGTTTGTGTCTGTATTGTGCCCGCACTTTACGAGTTCGCAACTGTTGTACTTCCAAAAAATTAAATTTATATTTGTGCACGAATACAGAGGCCTCTAAAATATACATACAAGGGGCGGTAAGAATACCATTATCTTTGAAAAATGGTCGACATGATTCCATATGGTTGATCCCGAATATTGCTCTGACACACCGTTTTTGGGTAAGGAATACCTGGTCTCTGTCTGTACTGTTTCCCCATAAAACCAATCCATAACGAAGAGTTGAGTCTACATAACCATGATAAGCTAAGAGGGCAGCTTGTGTAGAGACAGTCCTCGCTATCCTTCTTAGTGCGTATGTGAAACTATTAACCCTAGAACAGACACTGTCCACCTGCTTCTGCCAGCTGAAGTTACAGTCGAGTATAATGCCTAAGAACCTTGTATGCTGGACTTCTTCAACGGGTTTAGTCTCAATCTGAATTTTAAGATTGTGTGAGTTACTTCGGCTTGTGTGGAATTGGATATAATTAGTTTTACAAACATTTACTTTTAAATTATTAATATTTAACCATTCAATTGTTTTTGTCAATGTCATATTGATGTCATCATTATAGTTGGAAATATCATTACATTTTATTATAATAGAGGTGTCGTCTGCGAATAAAATACACTCGTGTGGCAGATGGTTTGGTAAATCATTTATATATAATAAAAATAATAAAGGGCCCAATATGCTACCCTGCGGTACGCCATAATTATTATTACCATATTTAGATCTATACGACACTAAATATTTAGACTTGGGACAGTACTTAAGTGTCTCCACACATTGGGTTCGATCATTGAGGTAAGAACTAATCCAGTGAAGGGCTGGGCCACGTATGCCATATTTACACAATTTTGTTAACAACCTCTTGTGACTCACAAAATCGAATGCCTTACTCATGTCCATGAAAAGAACTGTTACGGGGGTTTGACTATCGACAGCATTTAAAACACTATTTACTAATTTGAATGTCGCTAAAGAAGTACATTTACGTTTCCGAAATCCGTGTTGCTGCTCATTTAATAAATTCTTACTTTCTAAAAATTTCACTAATCTACTAAACATGACTTTTTCATATATTTTGGAGAAAATGGGAATGATTGTTACTGGTCTATAGTTGCCCATTTCAGTTCTATCACCCTTTTTATAAATGGGTTTAACAACCGATTTCTTTAGAATGTCAGGAAAGCTACCCTGCATTAACGATAGATTTAATATATGAGTAAATGGTTTTGAAATTACGAACATGCTTTTCTTTATTACATCAGTTCTCAAGTCGTCATAACCAACAGCTTTTGAGTTCTTAAGGTTTTTAATAATATTTAGCAACTCATTCACATTTACGGGGTTAAGAAAAATTGTCGAGTCATAATGGGGAATATCAATATCATTACAAGTGTCTGATGTCACATTACTACTAACAAATTCAATAAAATAAAATAATTAGTCATTGTGCACAATACCAAAGTGTACAACTTTACAACTAGCTGCTTGGTGAGTGGAAGACTAATACTAGATCTAACCTGTTCAAAAATAAACTGAGAGCATTGCTGTTGAAGGAGCGCTTTTATTATGTTGACGAATTTGTGAAATATTTAACTGAAAATTGACATATTTTTATTTTATATTTCGAATGTTATAATCGGATAAGATTTTGTAAAATGTTAGATTTAAGTAATTTATTTCAAACACACAATTGTAATATTGTTAATGAATAATTACATATAAAATACTCGTACAACTGTCAAGTGGCTAAGACATAGATCAACTGTAGTTTTTTGTACTGAAATAACGAAATATATAGCCTAACGCTCATTTGTAAAGTTACGCAATTATCCTGCCCAAGTCCAATAACCTAGAAGGGTACATTAAAATATAGAAGACGGCATACATTGATTAGGTATAAAAATCGATTAAAATATATTTATTTATGTATCAATAGGTTTCGCACCGTGTTCAATGCCCAAATAAAAGACAACTTCAGGGGCATTATTAACTTTACGAATGAGCGTTAGCCCATATCTTTTGTTATTTCAGTAAAAAAACTACAGATATTGTTTCAATAAACTAAAACAAAACGTCACCCGCGCTCACAAAATGCAAAGCCTAGCTTAGCTCGTAAAGCAGCAGCGATCAAACAAGGCACGTTATTACGTACAGCGGTTAAACTACTGGTCAATTGGACAAACCGCTGTCGCGTGAACTTGTTCGGGGCTGCGGGTTCGGAATTCAGGATATGCAATGCTTGAATTAAAGCCATATTTACTCCACACATGTGCCACGTATTATTTTAAATCCGTCCAGTAGTTTTACTCACGTTAGTTACTACACTTACTACCTGTATAGTTTAGAAAGCAAATTTATCTAATGCTAAAAGACGTAGAACTTTCCATCTCCATCCGTCGTCCCCATTTAACGGTTTTAGAGAATAAATTATTCTGATTATCCAAAATAAACTTTATAAATTAACTAAATAATCCGCGGGTTAACATTACCTTCTTTTCGGTTCTGGGAGCATCGCAGTTCTAACCTAACCAAATCTACATTTCTGGTAGCTGTTCGGGTCTGTAAGGGTCGTGGTTAATCTAACTTAACCTAACCTTCTTTTCTGCTAATAAATGGCTTACCATATATACGTATATGTACCATGTAAATATGTGTATGACCTAAGAATTCCCTTACTTCAAAAATTAATTGTTCCTCATACATACTTCTAACCGTTTTTAACCTCCTTATGGAATCTATTTCAAACAGTCTAAAACAGAAGTTACTCTCTCTCTCTTTAAAAATGTCTTGCTCTCCATACAAACTTTGAACCCCCTTTAACCCCTATAGGGGACGAATTCCAAAAAACTCTGAAATCAGTCTTTTAACATACAGGCTAAGACCGAAGTTACTAATCTCTTACTATAACATTTTCTTGGTCTCCATATAAACTTTACACCCCTATTTAGGGGTAGTATTTTTTAAAACGCTGAAGTACTTTTTTGTATTTAAATAAGCAATCTTTCTACAAAGTTTCAAGTCTCTAGCTAAAAATAAGTTTTTGGTGAGGTAGGGCACAGAGAAATGTCATCCCGCTGGAATGTGGAGCAGCCCAACTGGGGAAGTACCTCCTCCGCCTTGCAGAAGACCACAGCCATAATAACACTACTACTTGCTTTGTAGTAGTGTTGTGTTCCTGGAGGTGAGCAAGGTCGCCAGAGCTCCCGAGGATGCCGTGCGTTGTGTTGAGAGCAAGGGAATTTGTTCCTTCAGCTGTCAACACGGCGAATCCTTAAACATATCAAGGGTTGGCAACGCCCATTGTTACTCCTTTGGACTTGCATGCGTCTATAGGCAGCGGTGTCCGCTTACCATCAGGCGGGCCGTACGCTTGTTTGCCACCGTCGTTGTATAAAAAAAAATGTATTTGGTGTACCTATTTGGGTGGCCTTAGTGGGTCTATGGAAGATTCGGAGCGCAAACCGACGCCGAAGGTCAAACTTTGGTTTTAGGGTTCCGTAGTCAACAAAGGAACCCTTATAGTTTCGCCATGCCCGTTTTATTAATGTACCACCTCCCCTACACGTAAAGTGGGGATGATTTTTTTTCTCGTTAAACCCAATAAGTACCATTTTTCTAAAAACCATTTTTCAACTTAGTGTTCCATTCGTGTGGTATTGGGCCTTAAAGCACAAATTTTTGTTAGTCCCCCACCCTCTGCCGGCTAAATGGCTGCTACTGGGAATGTGAAAAAATTCGTGCCAGTAGTACAAATAATGAATTTAAAAGGAAAACTATCACGGCTAAGTAGACATTGCTAGTTTCCGAGTAATAGTCGACTAACTTAAAATGTACTTGAAAAGGCCAACTTTCATACAAATCCGGCCGTAAGTAGTAACCGAACTTGATGCGTGTCGATGTAACAAATACAGACAGGCAACTACGGAACCCTACACTGCGCGTGGCCCGACACGCACTTGGCCGGTTTTTTGTTTTCATAAAAAGAACAATGCAGTCAAATTCCGCGCTTGATCAAAAAATTAAATTGTGTTTTAATTGCCCTGAAATAATTAAACCATACATATATGCACAAATAAAGGCATCATTGCTTAGCGCCGTATAAACCTGACAGCATTGATATCTTTTTAGTAACTGTGTCAATATACTCACTAGGTACATTCCATGTGGTGTACCAATCTTGTCAACAGGCGACTTATGGCCGGTTCCACTAATTAATCCACCAATAGTTTTCCTTACCGGCAGTTACATTTTGACAGATTACTCGTAGAAAATGTGTCAAAATGTAACTGTTGGTAAGGAAATCTATCGGTGGATTGATTATTGGAACCGGCCATTAATCTGATCTGACAGCCAGTTACTCGTAGTTATTACAAATCTAGGTTTCAAATTATACTAGGAACGACCTCATCTACGCGTAAAAAACGTTTAGTGAATAGAACATAGACAAACTACTTGATATTACTGTTGGCTCTCAATCTTTTCCCTTTATTTCCCTAGCTCTTGTCTAAGAACTCCGGAAGCATATTAAATGGCATCATAATTATTATGCTCGCGAAAAATTGCGAGCATTTTTTACCGACAAACCCTAGCGGTCGGAAAGTAGTTTAATTTAATTATGTTGCGACTCAAGTTGACCGTAGTAAACTAGCTAGTAGTTAGTTACTAAAAGTCTGTTTAATGCTTTTCTTCATGATAATACAGAGCGCTTATCATAAGCGTTCATGAATACTTGATAAATTATTTATAAAATAACTAAATATCATTGGAAAACTATCTACAGCGTTTTTTATTTCAATGAATTATACTTTATTGTACATCATGTTTTCTTCAACATTTCCAAAAGCATTGATTGTAATTATGAAAGTAATTCGAAATAGATATGCATAATGTACCATAAAACCGCGTTGTAAATTGATCTCATGTCCTAACCAGCTCATTGGAGCGTATGCGCACGTAAAACATGGCTTATGTTCTACGTGCCTCGTGATTGAGTGACCATCGGCGCAAACTTTTATGACCACCACTAAACCGTGCACTTTACATTTAAAACAATCCCCGTTTAAATCGCGCACAATACGAATCGGAGATATTAAACAGCGCCGCTTTAATGAAGGCGCGTCCATTTTTCAAAACGAGATGGCAGTAAAAGATACATCATAAGCAGCTTCATGTTAAGCCGATGAGACAGGCTCCTGCCGAGCTCTCAGTAATATATTTTAACACTGCGATCACCCGGCAGGTGGTCTTTATTACCAATAAGTCGTTTTTCACCGTTTGCGAGGATTCTTTTGTTTCCAAACGCTCGAATTCAAAGAGTGACATGTCTGATTTATTATTGGAAGAATTGTGCTCTTAAATGGAACAGAAATTGTGTTTGATTTACAAGTAAGCGGATAGTTAATTAAATTTCTTGTTCTCATCGGGTTATCCGATGTAGTAACTTGTTTACTTAGAAGACTCGAGTGTATAGCAATAGGATATAAACGATAACTTCAAAACTGCTGAACATTAAGATGGTCGATTTGCTAACAAATGTACGGGTAGAACAGAACTTTGCTCCTCAGCTGAAACTTTGTTTATCCAGTTGAATTTGCTGAGTGTAGTGGCCAGGCAATTTCCAGTGGTATTGGGTTGGTGTCGGGCAATAAATGTTATTTTTTGTTGGCTTTCCTTGTGCCAAGAACATTGTTTATTCTGCTGCTTTCTACGTGAGGACGGAACAAGATTTGAGATCTAAAAATAGCACAGCTCTTAAATCTGTGGAGAAAGGTTCAAAGTTCTTAAATCCGGTAAACTGATAACGGTACGTTTGTCCTATTTGACGCAATGCAGTCATATGCTATATATTGTCCAAATTTCATTACGTTTAGTTGCTGCACGGTTGAGGTTTTATTTATGGTTTTAAGGAACTGCATATCTATCTTAAATGGGGATATATTGTTGGTGTGTGCAATCTGATGTACGTACCTATATACGAAGTTTCACAGTACGCGATATTTTCCAATTCACGCCCTTAACACTTTCGACGTCGTCGTGTTGAACTGAAGCATTATTTATGTTGACAGAAAGTTTTCCTGTCACGCATACATAATTTACTCCGACTCGAGCTCGCGGCAACTCGAGCAGCCAATATAGGGGTTAATTAACCCGATCCCGTAATTGATGGCTATTTTAATTAAGCGGGCCAAGACAAGGATAGATGCATCTTTATAATTACTGTATTATCTACGATACGCGAGTTGCGTTGGTGACGCTGTAAGCAAAGAAAAGTTGTTAGATCTGCGGTAGACAAACGCGATGCTGGGAAATGGCGGGTTAAGTATACACATATCGATAATAGTACAAAAATAATACAGAACCCATCGGAAACATGATAATAGAGAGCGAACGTAGGTATGGCAGTGAATATAGTGACAGATATCAAAATGCAAGTTGTATCAATTAGGTACCTACGGCATCATCAGATGATGTCATCAGATTTTATTCCATTTAGGCATCCGTATTACCGTCCAAATTACCGTACCCAAAAACTTATCTTACTAGAGACGGACTCAATACCTTAAAACATTATCTACCAGTCAATTTTCGGGCGAGGCAGAATAATCTGTATTAGCATCCACTAGTATTTTTTTGCTTTGCCTGTATTAAGCACTAGTAATACAAATGTTTTATTTATATCTTTTTGAATGTTATTGAAAATCTGGAACGTATACATACATTCTCGTACCTCTATATATCTCAAATATTCTTGTACAATTTCGTACCACTGGAAATTCATTTTCTATTTTGCTCCGTAGGTACGAATTCTATTCATATGGAGAAATTAATATAGCAGAGACTTCATATTAAGTTATAAACTCAGTCGTGTATACTACGAGTACACGTTTTTAGGAAAATTTTATAAATGCAAAATTTTATTTCTAATGGCTCCCTCTGCTTACTCTTTAGGTAATATTATTTGTATGAATATAATAAAACCCCTTAAATAGGTTAACATAGAAACTACTAAAACTGGAAGGTACTTAATTGAGGCAAGTTGGAAGGGGAAGACCTAGGCGAACTTTCTCCGATCAAATTGGTGAAATCTTAATAAAAGGCCAGGTCAAAAGTACCCTAAACCGACGAGCATGTATGAGAAATTTTATGAAAGTGCACTCATTAGCAAATGGAGATCCGTGATCTCTGCCTACCCCTGTGGGAAAGAGGCTTGATTATATATATGTATGTATGTATGTATGTATGTACTTAATTGAGGGAAAATCCCAAACAAGTAAAATGGGCTTGGTCTTATTTACCTCACTCTGTTTTATAGCGGCATGCCGCCCATGCGGTCTGCCGCACCTGCCTGACCATCTTGATGTAACACTAAGTTGCCTCATTGTTGACTGATGGAACTAATGTCATTGACAAATCATAGTATTCGTTGGTAGGTGTTATTATTCTAAGAGAAATTGGTGAAAATCACAGTCACCGAGCGACGAGTCTACGCAAAGTGCATCTTTGGTTGCGCCTTTATCTCTGCCGTACAAGTTAGAACAGATAGCCAGCGGTTAGCCAGTTCGATTACTATGTTATTTATTACACAACCGACTAGCTAATTAAACTCCGATAGAAAGTGTATTATAAAACCAGAGCAGTTTACTACCGGTAATAGCTGCCAGTTTAATATGCCCGTACCAGTTCGGGCGACAGGGCCTCAATCCGGTTCATCTTTTCCACATCCTAATCCCATGTTAATATATTTCGCGCTCACTTTCTTGCTCGTTACTTCGGCACGCATAGAAGCAAGCAAGCAAAACAGTTTGAATGGTTAATGCGACTGGAAGCGACGGCCAAGAATATACCTGTTGGTGGATGAGTGTTTCTATTATCCGATATATGATGCGATTTGTTTTGACAGGCGAAACATGTTGATACGCGACAAGTGCAACGAATAAGCTCTTGACGGATGAACGGGTAGAGCTGGAATTGTTTAATACGGTTCAAAGCATCATGTTAGCTTCGTTGGGTGGCTGAGCCAAGAATGTGATCGTGAACATATGTTACAATACTTTTACTTTAAACGTTTGCATAATAGTACATTGTTTAACGAGGGGCGTAAGTCGAATATTGCGAACAAGAGTCTATGAGAAGCCCGACGCCGATGGCGGAGGGCTTTTGATGACTCGAGTTTGCAATATTCTTACGCCCGTGTTATACACAATGTTTTTCATCACATTTGCGAGGAAACAAATACATTTTAGATTAAATTAATACAAATCGTACTAAAAACTGCAACATGTCAGTAGCCCATTTTGTTGAATTTGACGTGAGGCGCGTATGACAAAGACCCTTCGGTATACAGCCACGATTTGAAAACACTTAAAAACATTTTACATAGACACTAAATAACTACATATTAAATCTGTAAATAATTCAGTTAAACATGTTTAAGTCGTTTTTTTAGTTTACATTTATTTATAAATACGTTTTCAGACATCGTATTTGATATAAAACCTCTTGCTTTGTAACTGCCGCATGAGTGACAGATACAATTTAAGAAAAAAACCATTACGCCCGTGGGCGTAACACAGGCTATTACAGCTCTGTATGTCTGCGCATTATCAAGCCCTTTTCGAGCAAATGTGATGAAGAAAAACTTGACAGATACGTTAGCTACAACGATAAGTGACGTCTACGGAACCTACATATTCCAGCCTGTATCTGATTCAGGTCTCCATCAGGTAGCAGCTGAACGAATAAAATGAATTAAATCATGGCATTAAAATGTAGGTATGTGACACATGAACATCTAAATCAAACATAAGAAATAATGAACCCTATACGGTTATAAGACTTACAAGAGATAATGATCAGAAGAAGGCAATAAATTAACCCAAACTGGCTTTAAGGTAAGATTGTTAAGTTAAAAAGATAAAACAAATTGTAGTGTACTCGTACCAATACGCGTGTTCGCTACTGCTACAATTTGTTGCCCCAAGCCGTACTAATATACCGAGCGTAATCGAGATATAAATCGAACTGCATCATTAAAATAGTTCCCGCCGGTAAAGTTAATCAAGGATATGTTGGCTGTTTCAAATACAACTCTAGTTAGTATAGGCTCTACGCTCTCTTAAATCATTTTAGAAATATCCGGCTCAACTGTACCACCCACCCATGTTACAATATTTATGGGCTAACAGCTGTAATATTATGAGTAAATTGTAACATTACTTACCAAGAATGTTGTGGTTTCTATCAAGTGCACAGCTATGTTTATTGAGTTGCAATTCGAGCCTTGTTTGAAAGTTTCTTTGTGTGTGTTGGTATAGTGAGTACATACCTACAAATAAAACGGCACTCAATTGTATACAAAGTCATACCGGTCAGTTTTAGGTACATATTGATTAGGGATAATAGGTACCTATCTGGGTTTCCATTACACCCATTATTACTACGTTGGATACGCATTATTTTACGAACATGTAGACCAATATAAAAAGGTAAATCAAGTATTTATTTTTAAAACAAAGCTTCTAATGATTTGCTTTAAACTGCAGCGGATTGGTTTCTTCTACAGGACGGTATGCATTTACAATTCAGTTGAGTTGTTATTATGGAAATATATCATGCGCAATGCGCATCAGTTAGTAAAAACCGGCCAAGTGCGAGTCGGACTCGCGCACGAAGGGTTCCGTACCATTATCTATAAAAACAGTAAAAAAAAAAGTTTGTTGTATGGGAGGCCCCCTTAAATATTTATTTTATTTTGTTTTTAGTATTTGTTGTTATAGCGGCAACAGAAATACATAATTTGTGAAAATTTCAACTGTCTAGCTATCGCGGTTCTTGAGTATAGCCTGAAAAAAAAACGTTTGTTGTATGGGAGCCCCCCTTAAATATTCGTTTTATTTTGTTTTAAGTATTTGTTGTTATAGCGGCAACAGAAATACATAATATGTGAAAGTTTCAACTGTCTAGCTATCGCGGTTCTTGAGATACAGCCTGGCGACAGACAAAACGGCAAAAAACACGTTTTATTGTATGGGAGCCCCCCTTTAATATTTATTTTATTTTGTTTTTAGTATTTGTAGTTATAGCGGCAACAGAAATACATAATTTGTGAAAATTTCAACTGTCTAGCTATCGCGGTTCTTGAGATACAGCCTGAAAAAAAAAACGTTTGTTGTATGGGAGCCCCCCTTAAATATTTATATTATTTTGTTTTTAGTATTTGTTGTTATAGCGGCAACAGAAATACATAATCTGTGAAAATTTCAACTGTCTAGATATCGCGGTTCTTCAGATACAGCCTGGTGACAGACAGACAGACGGACAGCGAAGTCTTAGTAATAGGGTCCCGTTTTTACCCTTTGGGTACGGAACCCTAAAAACTAAAGCAAGCACCTACAACATAAACTAACTTGGGTAAAACTGCAGTTTTCAATGATTTACTTTATTATTTTTACCCATTACCGTCGAATGATCCATGGAAATGGCCAAATATTCCAGAGTTACGTGATTACCTTGTTTACGGTCGTTGTACGTTCAACACTCTGTGTTTGTTTTGTACTACGGTCGCAATAATGTTATCTGTGCACCTCGCCGCGTGACGTCATATCGGCGGTTTAGTACTAGTAGGTATCACCTGAATACAAATTTAGACAAAGGCCGCAAAAATATCTGACTCGCCCTTATAGCTCTACAAATAGAGTTCAGTCAGATATTTTTGAGCGCCTTGTGCAATCATATCTTATTGCGGCTGTACCAGGGCGTCGCATTCCAGGGATATATAGGTATTGTGACCATAGTAAGATCAAGATTGCGGGCAGGCTTTAACCATGTAATGGTAATATATGCATCATTCGCTAGAATTAAGAGGATGTTTTGGCCGCTGTAATAATACGCACGTCGATATGAATAGCTACCATTTACTTAATTAACTAACATAACTTAATTAATTAATTAACTAACATAATACAAATGTCAAATCTATGATATACAGGGTGTTTTTCTGAATTTCCTTGAACTTCGGCATATTGCAGAGTCCATTCACCGAAACAAAGTAGCATAATTAGTTTTTCAAAAAAAAAAAAAAGTTTTTTTTTCGATTTTCATACAAAATAATTAAATTTAGCATTAACGGTTATTGTACAAGGGTCTTAAGAGTTAATGAAAAGTTAGTGTCAAATGTGATAATGTTCAAATGACATCACATGACATGCACGTCAAAAAACCGTTTACACTGGTTAAAGTTGCATAACTGATTAAATTAAAATGTTGAATATCTTGATAACAGTAAGAGTTAAGATACTGGTGTCTTGGAGAAATTACCTTTATTTGACCTAAGCTATGCCCTCTTTCAATTAACGGAAATTGGCGGGAACACGTTGTAAATTAAACTAAACTTAGCTAATAATCTTTAAAAGTTAAGATTGTGCTAAGTCATGAAACATAAAAAAAAAATTGTGATTTATTGAAATAAACAGTTCAAATTTTTTTTATATTTTTTTTACTTTATAACCAACATCATCATCACCACCACTCATTCCATGAATACAGAGGATCGTCGAATTTAAACTTTCGTGAGACTTGTTAAAATAATACTAACAGTTGACACGGTTTTCAGTGTTTTCGCGGCGGTGTCGCTTGTATCACTGCCCGCGCTCGCTCCCGCGCAGCGAAAACACTCATCCTGAAGAAGAACTCCCGAAGAGTTCGAAACATGTCGCCCATAGTGACATTGAATACGTGTGTTGAACCGTGTAACTGTTAGTATTACAGAGGATCGTGTCATAATTTTATATTCTCCGGTCAGATTCTTCAATAAAGCTGCTATGATATGCTGCATGGGTTCAGTAATATAGGATTTATTTAGGATTTACTCTTAGCTGTAATTTTTAGGGTTCCGTAGCCAAATGGCAAAAAACGAAACCCTTATGGATTCGTCATGTCTGTCCGTCCGTCCGTCCGTATGTCACAGGAATTTTACTCGAAAACTACAAGGTGTATTTGAATAAAATTTTGAGGATAGGTGCATTTTGTTAGCCGCTACATAGTTTTGTAATTAAATTAATAAAAAAAAAATTTTTTCGGGTGCTCCATACATAAAACTGAAGCCCAAATTTTTTTTTTCATTGCAAGTCCACGTGTGGCATATCAATCGATAGGCCTTTCAAAATAAATATAAGGTTTCTCAGCATTTTTTTTTATTAAGTGAATAGAGTCGGAGATAATCGCCTCGAAAGTCAGTAAAATTGTGCCCCCCCCCCCTCTAATTTTAGAACCCTGTATTTTAAAAATATGAAAAAAAAACATGGACATAGGGCTCATTAAATTCTTTCAGCGAAAATTGATTTCAGTAACGTTACGACCTTTTTAAGGCACGGAACCCTTCGTTGTGCGTGGTCCAACACGCACTTGGCCGCTTTTTTTTACATCTTTGTGACAGTTATGAATAGTGAATAATAGGTATACTCGTAGCTTGTCATTAATATCAGGCGCGATGTTCTAAAGATAGGTAGATACGCTCTCAATTATTCAGGACTTTTCAAGTTTTAATGTAGTTACTGCTCTTCTTGTTGGTAGTATTGTAAAAAAAAAAAACTTGGATGTTTTATGTCTATTATGACTAGAAGTCGGGTACCCTTTTCACGAAACAAATTATTTAATTGAATATTTTTGTTTCGTGTTATTTTTTAACGAGGAAGTTACCCCGATCATTTTATAAACGATATGATACAGAGAAAGAATATAATGGAAAAATAAACCATCTTCGTCTGTAGCCCCCGACAGGATTCGAACCTGCGACCTTTCTATTAACGCTAGACTGCTCTACCAACTGAGCTACGAGGACAGTGACGCAAGTTGTAAATTTTTCCACTATATTCCCGCTAAGACTAGCGCCCTCTCTGTATCGAGTTATAGACTTGTTTCACAGTCTTGGCACCACTCTAAAAGGTAAAAAGGTTAGGTTAGGTTAGGTTAGGTTAGGTAGGTAGGTTAAGGGTATAATGTACACCAGCGCCATCTCTCTCGCTAAGTCCGAAACTACCTGATGTGGTTCGATTAGAATGGAGCGAGCGCACAGCTCGCCCATTAGAGTGGTGCCAAGACTGTGGAACAAGTCTATAACTCGATACAGAGAGGGCGCTAGTCTTAGCGGGAATATAGTGGAAAAATTTACAACTTGCGTCACTGTCCTCGTAGCTCAGTTGGTAGAGCAGTCTAGCGTTAATAGAAAGGTCGCAGGTTCGAATCCTGTCGGGGGCTACAGACGAAGATGGTTTATTTTTCCATTATATTCTTTCTCTGTATCATATCGTTTAGAAGTCGGGTGATAAAATCAGTAGAATACTTGAAGAAAAGTAACTATATAAGTTTTGCACACAATGAATAACAAGAGTGGAATGACATATAGAATATAGCAAAATAACAAATACCTATCAAAAGATTGCAGGGTCAGTATTACAAAAGCTAACAAGAAGGTTTAACATTATGTAGTCTTACTACTACTAATTAAAAAGTACGATGTTTAGGGTTCCGAAGTCAACAAGGAACCCTTATAGTTTCCGAGGCATGTGTCGTCGTCCCCCCCCCGTCCCCCCCCCTGCCGGCTAAAAAAACTATCACGGACAAGTAGGCATAAGTAGTTACCGAGTAATAATCGACGGACTGAATGTGTACTTGGAAAGACCAATTTTCGTACAAATTCGGCCGACGCAACCGCACCGCACGTCGATATAACTAAGACAGACAGGCAACTACGGAACCCTTCACTGCGCGTGGCCCGACACGCACTTGGCCGGTTTTTAATTGTAGAATGTGATCTATAGTGTCATGAAGGTGTTCTTTAAAACAAACAAAGCTTTGTGGAGACCGACTTTCGTAGTAGAGGAAGCCCAATGATTGCCGCTGTAGTAAAAAAAAAACATACTAGCACGTCATTCAGTCTGAAGCTCATCGGGACCATTTTTTGTTGCGCTGACAGTTTGCCAGCCACTGGCGTCAATTATTGGCGGAAAAACGTCGATTGCACGCTGCCGGTGCCTGTTCCCACGAATAGACATCATTGATTGCCGATTAGATGTTTTATGCGATTGACTACAGTTATGCTCCTCGCAACTTCTTTCATTTCACCGCTCACTCCTAGTATATCTTGACGTTGGGATTCGTAATAATTACACGTAATCGGAGGTCCTACTTGTTGTTTAACGAGATATTAGGTGAAGTATTTTGAATAACTGTATAGTTTAACTCACAGATATACATAGATATACACTAGATACCTTAAACACCTCAATCTGTATGAAAACCGACCGTGTCACTTTTTTCTACCTACTTTGACGTCGCACGGGCGAATTAGTGATCTGAATTCCCCGTTGTCCGCGGAAAATCGATTATGCAATAAGGTATTTTCTTAATATTCACGGACAACCGGCTACCACAACATACGCGCGCGGAATGTAAGTCAGAGTGCCAACTCGGAGTCCGAATTCTGACACGCGAAGTACATGCATTTGCGTGATCTATGTATATCTACTGTGGGTTCACTCCTTAGAGCATTAAATAAGTAAGTCAAGAACGATCAGTGCTAGAACGATTTTTATCCATGACGAATTTAATTTTGTGTCCTTGTACCTTTTTGTACCACGGCGGTAGCAAGCATACGGACTGATGGTAAGCAGACAACGTGGCCTTGGAACGCTTGCGATTTCAGTATTAACCACGAGTTCGTTGCTGAACCTTTGTTGTTTTGAGGATTCGTTGTGTTGACAGTTAAATACAAATACAGATTAAATTCCACTGTCATTTTCCCATACAAAAAAATATATTAAGATCTACCTGACGTACAGTCAGCATCATATAGTTAGTAGCAGCCAAAATATCCAAATATATCGGAACACGTCTTTATTCCTATAGGATTAAGGATGTGTTACGATATATTTGGCTACTTAGGCTGCTACTAACTATATAATGCTGACTGTACGTAAAAAACGTTAATGATGATCACTGATCACGTACGAACGCACATTAGAACAACTCAACTGTCATTTTCCCATACAAAAAGTGACATTTACATCTACCTGACGCACGTAAAGCGTTACGTGATCGACTTGCTGGTGCTGCAGATCTGCTTACATCTCAAAACAGAGCATTCAGGAGCTCTGGAATCCTAATCACAGCAGTCAAATGCATAAACAGGTGCAAAAATATATTCCAATGTTGTTCTCTCTACTCAGCAACCTTACTTAACAATAAAGTTAAAAGGTAACAAAAACACTGAAGCGCAATCGCTGGACACAGGCGGTTCAATCGTTTTAAATTATACTATTCCATTTCCCACCGAAATAAATACAGATTCGATTAGATTCGTTTGTTTGAATAAACTGAACAACGTCGTCGGTAACAATAAAAGATAACAGAATTGCCCTTCGAATGAAGGGTTTTCGACGCCCTTATGAACAATGAGGCAAATGCCGTTATTTTATTCCCTGCTTATAAAGCTGTTTGAAGCACTTCTTTAAGTGTTATATTGAATTGCTCTTATGATTCGCCCTTTGAGAATATTTAAGGATTAAGTACAGCAATTATTTCTGGAAGAATTCTTGAAAGAAGAACAGATCTAGTGTCCCTGTCATCAATTTTTAATTTCAGAAACTTTTTTTATTGTACAAGTTTGTTTCTCTTTGTGCCTGTCGTATCGCATATTATTAATCGTCCTAAAAACTTTTGGCCGAGAATGTTTGGCATAATGTTGAGTGGCATACTACTTATTTAGCCTATTCATTTTTGCGCATACACATTTAAAAGTTCTAAAGTATGTTTATCCTAATATTGATTACTGGAACATCGAATTTCCTAAAAAGTAATAGTACTCATTTTCATTGTCATAGTAATTATTTTGCCTATTATTATAAAATGACCACCTCTACTATTTTTTTCCTAAATTTTATAACATTTTTAAACTGAGCAGACCCGAGCTACATCTAGATAAATAAGATAGGTTCGTTAGTTGCCTTTTGTCCCTCAGAGCAGAAATAGGGGCCCCGCCAAGTGGGGCTCCGTCGACATGAGGCCGGGTCATAGGTTATTCAAGTATTAGGCAATTCTCAGTAGAGACACCCTTCATTTTCATCAATTCGATAGGCTCGTTAGTTGCCTTTTGTCCCTCAGAGCAGAAATAGCGGGGTGGCGTCGACTCGCCGCACGGCTATCAAACAACCCACACAAGCGAACTCTGTTTTAGGTCGGTTAGGTTAGGGTTCACTTGTGTCCCTTAGAGCAAACATAGGGGTCATAATTTAAGTAATAGGCAATTCTGACCAGATCCAACCTGCATTTAGATTAGGACAAGAAATATTTAGGACAATCGATATACAACGTGTTAATAAAATAACGCAAAACCTGAAAACCGTTAGTTCAGAATCGAGAGTAGAATGCGAAAAAAATAAAAAATATTTTTTTTGACGCGATTTATTTTTTAAATTTGTATGGAGCAGGTCGCCCCAGTCGGCCAACACTCCATACAAATGTAAAAAATAAATCTTGTCAAAAATTTTATTTTTTATTTTTTTCGCATTCTATGCTCGATTCTGAACAAACGGTTTTCAGGTTTTGCGTTATTTTATTAACACGTTGTATATGCGTAACAACATTTATGCACAACATTTTTAGAACATTAAATATTAGTAATATCTAAGTTATGCACATCAATCATTCTAAAAAAAAAACTTCGAAACAATAAACATTCGGTTAATAAATATTTAGGATAATCGATATTAGGAACAACAATTCGGCAAATAAAAAATATGCACAACAATGTTTATGCCATACGTTATTCGGCATAAAGTTGGTATGCGACAAAATAGTAGGACCAACAATTTTATGCCACCCGATATAGACCCATGGCGCTATGAAATCTGTTCTAATTTAAAATTTACGAAAAAGTGTGCGAAGGTATTCAAAATGAGAAGCATGAATTATACAGAATAGCCGTGTTTTATTAACATAATATCCCATGGATTAACCCACAACATTTATTGTAAAAAACTTAAGACTTATTAAGTGTTTCAACATTTTGTAACATAGTACCTACGTGCATACATCAATCTCAAGCTATATTATCTGTTTGTATGTAATTCTATTTCGTGATTACGAAAAAAGCCTATTACAGCACAAGGTAAAAAACCAACGTTTGGCGGACAAAATTGTGGCACGAGACACATTGACCGTTCCTTTGTGTCGTTTTATTATGAGCGCGAGCGCCCGATTATTTCGTTACACCAAAACAAATCCTGTACAGGACCCTGCAAACGAAAATCAAACTTGCATCTTGAGTCTAAAATTGAAATTCCCAAATCACACGAACGGTCATAGTCTTGCTTATCATTCATGATTCATTTGAATGCGACATTGCAAACGAAGACCTAGACGAAGATCATAAAGTTGTTTTTAGGTTGTGGATAGGGGGAGTTTTTGCCATGAATGGTAGGTGTTTTATAGAGATAGGCGCAGGGCACCCGCGAGCTGTCACGCGCCGCATATTGTCGACGGTCCACAAAAAGTAGACGGTAAAAAGGTGAGACGACAGGATGCCGAAGTTGATATAGAAAGCCCTGTCCGTTGAACTCTCATATACGTAAAACTTAGTTGGTGTAAGGTTACTTTCTAATGGAAGCTTTTACTTATTAAGTTCTTTGCTTACGCGACACCAAAAGCTTAAAATTAAATTTTGAACTATAATTATGTTAAGACTGGAACTAACGGACTCAAAACTATCTTGATATACTGACATAGTACAGTAAAATTGTTATACAACACAACTTTCGTTATCGTTTGATAGGCCAATAAACTAACACATGAGATTTCATAATATCCAAGTGATGCATAATAATAGTACATTACTACAGAGGCCGGGGAAGTAAGGGGTTGCCGGCCGAGTACATAAGGTAAACGTCCGAGTGCTCGACGCTGTACTATGTAGTATAGGCATGGGCACTCTATGTCAAAGTGACATGGAATAAATTCGAATGAAGAGAAATCCTATTAGTTCGAATTTAACCCATAGCCTAGCGTAACGAGGCCGGATAGTGATGAGGTTGGCAACCCCTTTTCACGCCGAGGTATGTATAGTGCTTTTCTCAAACATGTAATGAAATAAATAAAAAAAGCTCCAACGTCGTGATGCTGTGCCACAAACTGTGGAATGGAAATTTAAAAAGACCATCTTGCAGGCCTAGTCCTCCAATTTTGTATGAAATCCCTTTACGGATCTCTCGTCTCGCTGCGCCCGAAACGTGCCACTTCGATGCCCATTATGAAGAACACGACGTCAATACCTATTTCATTGCATGTTAGAGAAAAAGATATTTGCAGGTTTACGACGAGTCTGACGACTTATGTAGTTGATGGTAAATCGGAATACAAACTTTAAACTAAACTCCTTAATGTGTTCTTCAATTTGCTCTCCAAATCATCGGCGTTAAGTTTTAAATTGAGTTATCCGAACTTATTAGGCAAAATACGTCCATGTTCATCAACTGATATTATCTATCGATACAGAAATGCGCACATAATGGGCTACCGTGCCGTAATTACGCCAATAAACACAGAGGTATTTTTACGGCCGCCTTCCTGAGCATTTAGATTAGTATAATTAACACCCACCACTTTAGTTTTACCGATATATTTATGTGTTCGGGAAGGTCTAAGTTACGGTGCGATATCGAATAGTTCAAATGTTAGACGAAAAGAATTCTACACGTCGTGATGATTGATAGGGTGAGACTTAATAATAAATTGTCTTGAACTTTGAATAACTAACATATCATTTCGTATCTGGTTTATAAATTAATTTATCACCTGATAGAATGGATAGGTGGTGATGAAATATAAAAAAGGGAATCAAGTTACAGTTTGTGTTCATAGACTGACGGAATAGAGGAATGAAAATAGAATGTAGAAGATGTCTAGTGCTTTTTTATTAATTTGCGATGGTAATTATATTTTTTTAATATGCTCAAAAAGTTCGCCTTACTGTAACAAAAATTGTACGTGAAGTTTCTCGTTACTGACGAACGCAAATTTAAAAAGTTAAAAGTCATTACTGTACAGTTTTAATTGCCGGGAAAGTGTATGGAATCCTCATTACTGTATGCTTTTTTACCTTTTAACCATGTTTTGACTAAGACAAATCACTACAAACAGCCAAGTAATCGTTCGTTTAAATGCCTAGCAAAGCCGTTAAAGTTTTCCCGAGTTTTCTTTTTCTTAAATCTCATACTTTTGTAAGTCTTGGGATTAGGTGTCAAAGCGGACCCCGGGCTCCTTTAGACACACAACCGGGAATTACGCTAGGAGGATGACTGATACTTTTGTAAGTGATGGAAAACTAGTTTTTAAAAATTCGTTTGAAATAAAGAAATTAAAATGTTTATAGAAATAAAATTCACAACAAAGTAAAATGCGTTTGGATTTCAATCCTCTTTAATTTCTAATAATTTTAATTACATAAAAAGCACTAAATCTGCCTCGGCGGGAAAGGCAATTCGTGGAATCGCCTCTATTGCCAAAATCGACTCATCTACAAATTGCTATTTCCCGGCCTCAGCAATAATGTACTATTAACCCTAACATATCAATGCCGTCATTCACTAACTACTATGACTGTTTGACCTGTTTTGGATTGTTCACTTCTGTCATTCTGACGTTTATTTAAGCCCATATCGATCTACATAATATATTAGTAGATACCCAATATGATTAGCATAATCCAACGAATTCAGCAAAACAACCGTATTCTTTGAAATCATTACTCCACATTTGATAAAGAAGAAATAAGAATAAAATAAACATAATATCTCATTATAAAGACGGCTATTTATATTCGAATTTATCCGCAGGGGATATTAAAATTAATTAAATAGTTTAGAATTAATTCAGCATAAGGATTCACTAATGGCACGGTTGTCTTGACGGAGGTAGTAAACGCCTTTTAAGAGAACTAAATTGAAAATGGACTGGGGACTGGTTTGTTGAACCTAATTAAGAAGGCAATTTGCAATTTATTTATGGACTATAAAGATACACGGAGGCCGCTTTGATACAATCTTCTTAGTACCGGAGCTTGAAAAATTTGAATACACGCTTAATATTTTCTGTTGGGGCTTTTAATGAATAAACTACACGTTTTAATCTAAGTTTAACATGACGTGACTTCATTTAAATTTGGAGTGAATGATCCTGTAACAAGGAGTCTTAATCATAATCATTCCAAAAAATCACGTAAGCTATTAAGTGAAAAATCTAATATTAGAAATTAAGTGACTCAAGATGAGGCTTTATTTTGACAAGTGAATGTAGCGACTTGGAATCAAAACAATCGTATTGACATGCTCGCATATAACCTGTGGGAGGTGGGTTAATGTATGATCTGCTTCCCGCAGCATAACCTGGTAATTGCATAACGTTTCAAATTTAGGTGTGAGAGTTAGGGTGATAATGACGATTAATAGGTACGAACTTAAAGTAATTAATTATTTACGCTGCCGTATATTTAAAAGCACAAAGCATTGACTAACTACTTTACTAAGAAGCAGTTAGATGTATCCTGTTTCTCCTTACTGCACGCTGTGCAATCTGGAAATTGCACGCGGTGGATACAACACTGATCCTGTTCCTCAAAGCATTTTTTCAGCGGACAGGCCTCTTGATTGACACTGACATTTTGTGACGAATTTTGACGAACACGCGAGCACTCGGAAATCCTTTGTACAATGCATCCTAATCCAACGCCTGCTGATATTATTTCAGTTGTTTACTTTTTATTCCATTACAAAGTGCATTTGTAATTGCAATTGCAGCTAGAATGCAAACCCCCGGTCTAAAGAGGATAACACGGCTTATCAACCGCCTCAAAGGAAATCGGCAACATTCCTGTTTATGTGGGAGCCATTATAATATGAACAGTCACAACGCCACTTGTTTTTTAAAATTCAAATTTAATTTCAAGTAAATGTGTGTACAAGTATAACGATTCGCGGAATTAAAGTAGCACTTGAGCCAGCAGAATATAAAAGTACACCTTTAAACGTGTTATATTATTTCGCTGTAAGGTGAAATCTTGGCTTGCAGTTGAGAAGAACTCGAAAAGTCAGTCTTAAAAGAGTTAAGTCAAGAAAGTAATCATAACATGAACAAAAAAACTGGCTGTGACAGACGGACAGACTCCGAGAGATCGCACAAGTGTTCCGTTGGACCTGGTACAGAACACTAACAAGGAAAACAAGAAAATAAAGGGACATGTTTCATTATTCATCAGTGGATTGCCAATATCCCACTTGAGGTCGGCGCATCATGTATTTCCATACCTCTCTATAACCCGTCACCTCCTTCCTACTTCGTTGAGATGGGTCATGATTATTGTCACATTTTAGAGAAGTTAAAAAATATATGTAAAAAGTTGATACATGCATATGTAATAATACCCTGGCCTCCAAGGTGTGTAGAACTAATCTACCTACTCATTAATAGATATATTTTTCGCCGTCGACGTATAGAGACATTTGTGAGGCATCATTATCGTTGTTGTATATGTTGTAGGTACAACAACGGTTCATTATTACGATGTACATTCAAGAAACATTGACTATCTCGTGTGGTTAGTCGTAATTTTGCAATATTCCATTGTTTTCACCAACTAGTTTCAGCTGTTTGTTAACGCAAAGCCCACAGATATTGGAAACAATAGCATCTAAATTTAAATTAGGTTTATCGTGATACCACTTACCAATTGAATGGCTCTTTGCATATCTCTTCGCTGACGTAAGTATTATTAAAAATAAATAGCTATACTAATTGATCAAACTTTATGCAGCAATTATACTTCGCTAGCGATTAGAAAACAATAAGAAATTACAGCCTGCGCCGGCGCAGCGAGATTGCAAGAAACAATAATAAAATGATTTATTGTTCGGAGTTGAGACAATAAGCCGTAGTTTATACGAGTGTTTTACAATACGTCATGAATTATTCTTTATCAGGAACTTTAATATTTCGTACTTTATGATAATTGCGCCTTGAGCAAATGACACGCAAAAAGATACATTATTCCATTATTATAATATTATAACCAAAGCCTTGTTACAACGGGCAGAATACAACATTTTAATGATTGCTTCATTTTATCGTTATACAAGTAGTGATATTTTTTTGATGCAAAATACAAACTGCCTCGGTTTACTTCAGGGATTTTCAAATTTACTTTTCAAATTTACATACTTCTTTTTCGCTTAAAAATAAATTTTCCTGCTAGCGATCTTCGTTCATGCAAATTGGAGTCAATTTGCAAGCAATATTTCCCGTATTTTTCTCTGTCAACTCACGCAAGCCTATTTGCCGGTCAATTTGAAAGCCAGCGTTTCCCGCTTGATGCTATCGAGGCATTGACAGGCGACAGTCGGTCCAAGGAATGTTTTCCCGTAGATATTCCATGTTACTAGTTTTTATGCCACCGTCTCGATACTTTGTGCCGTTGCCGACGGAGTAGCTGCCAGAACATGGAATGAAACAAATGGGGAATAAATATTTATGTATACGAGAACAAATAAGTTCGCGGGAAAGTGGCACACAATAATGACGCCTTTGTTGTGCAACGATTTCCTGATCTTTAGATATGTGTTCACATCAGGTATCAAAGACGGTAGTTATTGCGTCTGATTGCAGTACGTTGTTGTTTTCTCAAGACAACATCATTGTGAAATACTAGGCAATGTAAGATCTGTGTACGTATCATCTGAAGACGTTGCGTAATGCACAAAAACCATATGATTCATAAAACATCTTATAGCATTGTAATTATTAGTTAATATGAACCAGCTATTCGGATTGCTTAGTTCGAAAAGTCCCGATAAGATCTTCGGCTGGCAAAATCATTACGAACGCCGGATGCTACGAAATTGGTTCTCGCCGTAATAATGGCATAGTTAGTCATATCTTATCAACGCCTAATATAATATCGGTATTCTCCAAACGAGTTTAATCAAGGTTCTTTCCCCTTTGTTGTTGTAGTCAAAGTGACTTATCACAACAATCAATTTGCCTTCGTATAAGCTGTCTATTTGTTTAATGGCCTGCTATAGACGTGGTAGCCGGCTAAATGTTATCAGTGCTTGTCAATCGTTTCAAGAGTAGCCGTCCGTACCGTTAGCATAGTTTTTTAAATAATATTCTATTTGTACATACGGAATTTCAAGCTCGAGATCAAGTGATACGAGCGCTTGGAGAGTAATGCGTCGGCCGGGATAAATGTTCTGTTGTGTCGGAACTTTGTCGTATATAAATCGTGGTCTATCTGCTAACGTTTATGGCGTGGCTTTTAATTCCATTGAGTGTATTAATAGTGAGATAAGAATGGAGTATTTAAAAGATTATAATCGTAAAGAATTAATATTGTGGGCACATGCTCAACGCTACTCGAAGCCTCTGCCTACGCATAGAAAACAGACTCTTGGGTCGAGAAGCAAGACTAATTCGATATTAATTCAGATTATAAGAACATCGTGGCATGTCGCCTGAGTGAGTAACTAGAATACATTTAAAAACAGGTAGTCAAATAACTAATATTGGGAGGGATCCCAACATGAGTTTTTTCTTATCAAATAAAGTCGTCTAAAGCGGACTAAAAACAGATTCACTTTTGTCCTTGAACAAGCACCACAGAACATACTCGTTACAGACAAGATAAGGGTTCAAGTCCAGGGTGGGCTGAATGAGTGGCTTGGTTATTGACTCGTGCGCCGACCAATCGTTCGCGAGGATGGAGGCAGGTGCGCGCGCCGGTGCGCGGGAGTCGGGAAAAAAACAACGAGCTGTCAAGTGCGACGCTTGACTTTGGGCCGGGTTCTGCCAAGTATACATTTCTCTATCCTATGTCAAAAGTAAACAACAACAGGTATATTTTATACTTGTGTATGTACACAGTATGTACTTTTTTTTTCATTCTTATAGTGATAATTTGTAATTTTAAAGCTCAATATATCCCCGGGCGTATATCGTCGAAGACGTATGGTTTGGCTAATTCATCAGTTTCATCACTGATAGTTTCCACGTCCAAATGTTGAAACAGGCCTCCCCTGCTGGTGTAGTGCAGTTTACAAGACATTCAGAAAATTATTTACTTTAAAAACAAAGTTTTAACTTTAACCGACTTCGTTTTAGTACTCCGCCAAGCCACGAGAACATTTCCACATTTCTTTTCCAATTTACCACATGAACTGATTTCCGAGAGCAAATGCGTTGATTATTAGAGAAAAAAACCCAATCGCTGTATGTGACCCGATAATATTTGAGGACTTCCGTCGATTCCACAAGGATCACCTATGGCACTTCATTGGTTGCTATTTCAACGGAATCTTATCAGAATCTGTGACGTACTTTTGTACTTTTAAGTACATAATTGAGGAATTCCATAAGTCATCTGTGGTCTTCATCATCAGTTCCAGTCCACCAAATTTATGATTTCCGGGTGTAAATACACGAGTTATAATAGAAAATACCAAAATCACTACACGCGTGCCTAATATAATTGAGGAGTTCCCTCAATTCCTCATGGATCCCCATCCAACCGATTTTTTTTTTAAATGGGACCCACCTGGAAGCTATACTTACAAATGACGGAGTTCTGAGGTAACAAACATTGAAAAAAAAAATAATAATAATAAAAAAAAAAACAAATAAAATATAATACAACCGAATTGAGAACCTCCTCCTTTTTTTGAAGTCGGTTAAAAATGAGGTATCATGGGCGTATCAGTTTGGCATCCAAATAAAATTAAATTAGCTTACCCCAATGCTCACTGTTATACTGAAACATTGTGATGTGATTTTTACGAAGTGTCGTAATCGCCGTCGTAACTTCGAGAAAAGTACTCTTTTTCGGCTCAGCTCTCATCCACACATTTGCAATATTTAATTAATTTCCGTCAATATTGATTGCTACAGAACCCTAAAAACGTAAGCGGAACGTTTATAAATAGCGTCAACGATGCATGTTACCCTTTGAAGAGGATGCTCCGGGTTCGGTGCAGCGGTAAAAATAAACAGCACCACCGTAAAGGTCGGCGGTTCGAGGATTAATGAGTATAATTGACTTGTACCAACAGGGTCTGTACACGCGTGTGTTTGTCTGTTAAGGTATGCGTGGACGTGTGATATCTTTTTAATAATAAAGTGTGCAACAATGTAGTGTCTTTAAACTGAATTTCTTCTTTGCGGTTGAGTGGATGTCAGATAACACGGTAACTCGTCCTTTATAATCCTGATCTCGCGGATCCGCTTCGCCGACGACGGACTGGAGGCAGAGCCAGGCGCTATGCGCATCTGTTGCCTCCGCCGTAGCGGAACCATGCAGGGAGTCGGGGCAAGCCCTGTAAACAAAGGTTCCACAGGACTGGAGGCGCTCGCTTAGCTGACGCTTCAAACTGTCTGCGGCCTGCTAATGTGGGCCGCCCGCCGGGACGTACGCAGTTGAATGCCAAGAGCGATCCTGCGACGCCCCCCCTACAAGGCGGAGCCGGATGTCGTTGGTGGTTTTAGACGGTAGTCCAGTTTCGGTTAGCCCGTCATACCCGTCCTGCCTCCCCGTATTGGACGGGATGCGTAAACGCATTTCCCCAACGTTAAAAAAAAAAAAAAAAAAAAAAAAGAAGGTGGTAGACTGGTGGTTTAAGTACCTAATAAGTAGTAGGGTCATACAGAGATTAAGGTCGCGTCTCTTGTGTGGACTTTGCCAAAGTTAAGGGCTATAAAGCCAAATTTTGGGTGCACTCCTAATCCGCATAAACGTTATATCCTTTTTATCGTCATCATCATCATCAAATCAGCCGAAAGACATCCCCTTCTCCTCTTGTATGATTTCATGCAATCAAAAGATTTATTATATCCGCGGAAGATCTTAACTATTGACCACGGGAAAATAGTACATTGTTTAACGAAGGCCGTAAACCAATATAATATTGCCGTAATATTGCGTACGAGAGTCTATCAGAAGCCCGACGCCGAAGGCGGAGGGCTTTCGATGACTCGAGTTGCAATATTCTTACGCCCGTGTTATACATAATGTTATTCATCACATCTGCGAGGAAACAAATACATTTTAGATGAAATTAATACAAATCGTAATAATGTCAACACGTCAGTTGTCCATTTTGTTGAATTTGACGTGAGGCGCGTATGGCAAAGACCCTTCGGTATACAGCCACGATTTCAAAACACTTAAAAACATTTTACATAGACACTAAATAACTACATAATTGTAAATAATTCTACGGTTTTTGCTTAACATTGGGCAGGTCGTGCGTTTGCCAACGCCGTAGGTAGGTACTATTAAAAATAGGCTGTGAGACAGACGCGTTTATCTAAAGCTCATTACAAGGATTTCATTTAATTTTCTTCCTCTTAACTAATTTACTCAAAGGTTAGCTGGAAGAGATCCCTTAAAGGGATAAGTTCGCCTTTGTACATTTTTTGTACCTGCTGTGTTCCACCTGATTTATGTACAATAAAACTTAATACATACATACATACAAGCCTTACGGCTGACTTAGCAATTGACAGCAATGAGTACGTACCTTTCATTATAACTATAGCAAGTTGGTGTGACAAATTGCATCGTTTGTAGTAAGCTTAAGAGCCACCACTTTCTATTTGTAATAAACAGGTGTACTGTCTATTCAATAAAATAGTACATAAACGAATAAGTTGAGTCGGGGCAAGAGTAACATCGGGGGAAGAGGGTCAAAAGCTTCTCCAGCTAATTCTTGCAGACAGGCGCCTGTCTGTTTTACCGACGGTACAAAAAGGCGCTCAATTCAAAAGAATTAGCTGGAGAAGCTGTTGACCCTCTTCCCCCGATGTTACTCTTGCCCCGACTCACCTTAGGTAAATAAATATTACGGGAAAATATCACAAAAATCGAACTAGCGCCATAAGCTCAATGAAGGCACGTTAAGAGTACTAGAGGACGATATATAAATATATATAAATACTTCTTAAATACATGGAAAACATTCAAGACTCAGAAACAAATATTCATGCTCATCACATAAGTTATTTATCGTTTTAAAATAATTTAATTTTATTATATCTTCATAGTTAGCGCCTAGGTTATAACTTCCTTACTATTTTGTACTAGCCAATAAGAATGATATTGTAAGTATTATATAATGAATAACTTGATTTTAAATTGTTAGTTCTTTTTTGCCTGAAACACAGGGTATCCTAGCTCAGGCACGTGTTATTTGCCTCTAATAGTAAACTCCTAGTCTATAGTAAAACTGATGTACTTTATGTTTTATCAGTAAATTATGTTTATGTTTATGTTATAAGTATTTGCCCTCACCGGTTTTCGAACCCAGAACCTTCAGCATCATGGCAGCGTCACTGCCCACAAGGCTAACCGTTCGTCAATTCGATTAGGTACACGATAGCACAGGACAGGATAAGAGACCGCATAAACTCTTTAATTTATGTTGATTACATAGCTTTAATTTACAGTGTAAGAACTAAAACTCTTACTTTTGTTAAGACTAAATTAAAATGCCAAACGTTTTTACAGTTTTCAGAATTAAGATCCATGAGACGTAAAGAGCTCTTGCAGCCATTTTATAGCCTTCAAACTTCGTTGGCTGAGAATATTCGAGTCACAAAAAAATCAGATGTATAACATAGATCATAAGGTTAAAATTGGCTCGATCTCCTCCTCGTTTATCGCTGTAGACTGCAATTAAAAGTAATTATTGACAATAATAGTTTTTGCGTTAGAAATCGTCTTCGATCACTAACCCTTAATGGATGACGGCAATTATTTTTAATTAGTACGAGAGAATGTGAAAAGCCTGATGTGAGATCGGAATATATACGGGTCTTTTTCTCAATACGTTATTATATGGGTGCATTGACGAACTGTCATCCAAGTATTTCATTCATGTTTTGTTTAATTGACGTCATAAGAATTGAATCCATATGATAAATGAGAGTATTGAGAGTAGTATGCACCTTGAAACTTATACCTACACTGGCAAACATTTTTCATTATTATAAAAAAGGCGTCACTATTAACAGCAAAAACATTACCAGTTTTGTTTTTAGACTTTTATTTGTTTATTGGTCATGTTACGTGAATCGTTATTCACAATAATGACATGAGTGGATGCTGTGTATACCATTGTCATTAATTACTATGCGACGAAGAACGCTGAAAATGAGTCAACTTTTACGTTAATTAGATACCAATAGGAAGGTAGGCCTCAATTTTTTGACACCCTCATTCCAATGACTGGGCCTGTCTTTCAATAGCTATGAATTCAGATTGAATGTGTAAGTAATAGGTCAGTGTCGAGCACTGGAACATTTACCTTATCCGTTTTTATTGCTTTGACATATACACGCTGTAGCTACTGCTATAACTATTTTAAGTAGGTACGTGGATGGCTGGTGGTTTTATAATTTGACGAGGTACTCAAAACTATTTAAATTAATTTTATCTCCGTGGGAAAACGCATTTCTTATTAGCACTATAATACATTTTGTTAGGTCGTAATTTCATTAGTCATCACAATGACGTTTTGTATTGAAATCGTGACCGACAAAGATGACCGTGACCGATCCGTGGGTGATGATGTCCCATGACCGCTGACTCGTCCTAATGCCGCGGAACTAAACCAAACGGGCCTCAAAAACCTTATGTAAGAGACTCGCTTGTCGTTTGAGCCAGCAGGGTTATTTCGTAACTCCTCTAAAGGACTTGATATGTACGCGCGTTTGAAATGTTAAGCGATTTTTTTTTTTTTTTTTTTTTTTATGATATAGGAGGCAAACGAGCAGACGGATCACCTGATGGTAAGCGATTACCGCCGCCCATGGACACTTGCAACACCAGAGGTGTTGTGAGTGCGTTGCCGGCCTTTAAGATGGGAGTACGCTCTTTTCTTGAAGGTTTGAAGGTCGTATCGGTCCGGAAATACCGCAGGCGACAATCCATTCCACAGGTTAGCCCAGAGCGTTTGCAGATTACCCTGCAGATCATAATATTTAACTACTTAGGAACTTGCCCCTAAAGCAGGTAAACAGTAAAGAACTCGAGAACGTACCTATTTAAAATCATTTAAAGTAACTTTCTTTCAGAGCGCTGTACATAAAGCAGAATAACGTTTTCTTTTCAGCTAACTGCTCTTTGACTTTAGCCCCTTCTTTTGAAGTGTAAGGCTTTTGTGAACAATGGAACACGAAATGGTTTGTTGACATGCTGTTGCTCTTTTCTCTAATCCAACTACTGCCTATTGTCCGGTAAAATAACAACTTCTAGTTCAGCAAAGCCTGCAAAAGGTACTTTAAATGAAGACAATAGAAGTCAAAATTATTCAGCAGCTATCGTTGAGATTATCTCCCTATTTAACCGAAACTTGAAGTGAACGTCATTTGTTTCAACGGAAAGCACCCTCTATGTATATTGAGACTAGGTTCCGAGTTGTTTGAAAAGCGTGGCAGCAAGTGATTTTATATTTCGGGTCCCGACGCCCCGGCTGCATTTAAATTATAATGACACAATGAAAATGCTAAATTTGTCGGTGCTAGCCTCATTTTCGCATTTCGGTTTACCTTTTTCAAGATAAAAGGACAGACGGCGCCTCCAAATTCGGCTCGTGGCTAAGTAAAATAAGCCGCACAAAGGTTCAATAACATGCCGTATGGATATCCGTACGAGCATGATTGACATTTGGGTGGAATGGAATAACAATGTTTTGTGCCGGTGGACGCTCTCTGAACTTTTGATTGATCGCGCTACGGCGACTCATTGGTATTCATTCATTCGATATCAGGCGCCCTTTTACGATACACGACATGCACTCACATGGTCCATTACACTCTTGAGACAAATCAGACAACGCTTTTACTCAAGTGGTTCTCGGTTTAATCTCTATCGGATCTTTAAAAGCTTCTCTAAACAGTACTTTCTACATATAAAAGCGTCTGTCCTCTACTTGGCAATTTGCAGACATATACAGCACTTACCGCGCGTGGGAACCGCGGCGTAGCGCGTCACGAGGCAAACGAAGATTCACGGTAGTAGAGCGGTAGACAATGACAGGAACCTCCTCGTTCGTTCCGACGATTTGCTATGGAGTGTTCGCGTATGCCGTCAATCCACAAATGTTCATTGTTTCATACGACCGGTAAACGACCGACCCGTGAACACGAATTATGAACGCAGCGGAGTTCTCACAGTAGCGAAAGTGTGAAAGATGAATTTTAGGGTCAATCCCAATGAATCGCTTTTTAAAAGCGATATTGTTCGTAACATTATCTCTTCGGCTTTGATCGTTGTATCACAGTGGGACGCCGATGGTCCGAATAATATTTTAAGGGCAATATTATTCAAAATGCCTAGTTTATAATATCGAGTGGAATTATGAGTGTGACTCCATTTCAAGCGTGGGCGTACTTTAATTAAGACAAGCATTCGGCTTCACACATTCTAAAAACCTCATTACTTGAATCGGTTTTCATTGATATCTTTCCACGGTGAAATGATTATGATATGGCATTAGGTGGCCTTTACAGAAAATCATTGTACTCTTTTCCCTTATCATTTACGTAAACAGACCTAAGTGTTAAAGACACTGGAACACCTAACACATGGGCTCAAGAGGTTCGGTGTATAATTTAATGTAACTAACGTAGTTGTATATGTTTTTATTGTTATTACCAATATGGACATGAGTCTGAAATAAATAATTTGAATTGAATTGAATTGAAAAATAGTTGGACCGTGACAGTGCACAGCTTTTAAGACTAACAAAGGACTATCGATACCTACAAATATCTACCGGGCCTGTTGGTTCCGGACATCATCACTTAGCTTAGTTTATTTTAATGCATGTTATTACCATATACCGTAAAAGGGAACGCGTTCATTAGCGACAGTTAAGTAGGGTAGTTTTCTAGTTTTTATGACATTTTGTAAAAGCCAGTTGAGGGTATATCGTTTTGATGGCTGCTCGCGGCTCCACGCGCAAGCCCATTCTTCGCGACCAAAAATATTGAAAACGTGGTGAAATACGACACAAAACCCTCGAATCAACCAGTGCTTCATCAGCTCAGGACTGTGGAAGTGTGGACTGTCGGTACCGACTCATCTGTTTGCCGGGCAAGCAGGGGTGAGTTGGCCTTCATTTTCGATTTACTTTCACTGGCATTTCTCATAGAACTTAATAGCTTTCGTTTCGCAAAAATACGCAATTTCCCTGCTCGAGGGCGATTGTACAGGGCCCATAAGGCCCAAGCTAAGACTTGTTATTAAAAGGTTGTGATTGTGATACACAGTGATAAAGTAGCAATTATGCGAGGAGTTTGCTCCGTGTCTGCCAATGCAATGCCAGGCTTAGCTACGCAAACACGTGCATGTGAGCTGCGTGTGTAGGCATTTTCGAACAGGGTTGCCTGTCGCTAAAAGAGTTCTTTTTTAGGGTGAACGTAACCCTCACAACTTTAGCTCGAAATGATGCTTGTTTTGGTATAAAATAGATTCTTGGTAAAACGGATAATGTGAATGTCTAATGAACTTTTATATCTATAAGATATATTAGATAAACATACTAATTACATGAAACAAAAGTTACGAGTACAAGTCAAATAGTAATTAACAACTGCAATACCCATTAACAAGATAAGTGAGTCTAGCAGGAAAAAATATTTATGACCGTTATAAATATCACGTTCAGTTTAGAGTGTTACGGACATGTTACGGATTAAAGTGCGGCCGGCTATCGCGCAGAATACGTATCAATAATACTAGCGTCTGCCTGCGACTCCGTCCCCGTGGAAGTCGTTTATATATCATAGCTCCATACAATTTTTCACTCCCCAAACTATCTACATACCAAATTGCATCTAAATCAGTTCAGCGGTTTAACGTATTTAATGTATTCTGATATCTATTTAATCCGCTTAAGGGATGGGTTGTTCGAAAACTGTATTGAAAAATAAGGAGTCCATCCATACACAAAGTTTCAAGTCTCTCACTTAAAATTTCACTCAATCCCCATACAAACTTTCAACCCCCTTTTTACCCCCTTGAGGATGGAATTTTCAAATATCCCTTCTTAGTGGGTACTAACGTTATATAAACTACCTATTGTGGAAAAAATCTGTTTTCTAGGTTCAACGGTTTGTGCTGGGCGTTGATTAACGTGAGTGAGTCAGTCAGTCAGTCAGGACTTTAACGTTTGTATATATAGGTTTCCGATTGACTAGCGTTTGTCATCCCTAGTTGAACCCGCCCGCGCCTGTCGTCAGCCGCGATGAACTATGACGGGACAAACAAAAGCTTTTAGTTCCGGTAGAAGGTTACTGGAGAGCTATCTTAGGGTCACCAATAAGTTTCTGTTTAATAATAAATATTAAATATAAATATTAGGGGACAATCTTACACAAATCGACCTAGTCCCATAGTAAGCTCAATAAGGCTTGTGTTATGGGTACTAGACGACGATATATTTAATAGATAGAAATACTTAACATCTATGACTCAGAAACAAATATTCATGCTCATCACACAAATATTTCCCCTTACCGGGATTCGAACCCAGGACCTTCAGCTTCGTAGGCAGCGTCACTACCCACTAGACTAACCGGTAGTCAAAACAATATCAGGCTTAAGATTACCTTGACTACGGTAATGATAAATTACAATTACAATTATTCGGTAATCGAACGAGCGAGCGAAGCGAACGATAGTCTGTGCTTCAGCTTGGTCCAACATTTTTTTCGTATATCCGGCGTCTGTCCGGCTGTTCTCTACAGGTCGCATTTCTCAACCGATTCTAGTAAAATGTTGAAAGCAGGTTCAATATTTATATTGTTTTTATGAAGATACGGTTTTTCAAAATTCAATAAATAAAAGAAATGCTCACGAGTTCTACAGCACACAGAGTTAATTAAAAGGTTACTTCAACTATAACTTCTATTATATCTATTAGATATAAATTTTAACCAGCACGCTTATTAGTCCGGTAAGTTATTCAAACAGTATTTTAGGAGTAATAACTAAAACTTAGAAAAGTTGAAAAACCCCCGACATTTTAATTTCAAAGTCCAATATCTCAAAAACGGCTGAACAGATTTTCATAAAACATGGCTAAGACCGCATGGAATAAAATTATCTATGACTCAAAAAAAACCGCATTCAAATCGGTCCATCCGTTTGGGAGATACGATACCAGACAGATACACAGATACACAGACACGTTAAAACACCCCTCTCTTTGCGTCGGGGTTAAAAACAACTATAAGTACGTACACACATGCGCGTGTGCTACGTACTTATTTTTATTACACCGTTAAAATAATTGTTTCGTTACGTTATGACTCGAAAACTCTCTTGAGGATTTGTTCATTAAGGTAAAACCTTTGTACGTAGAGCCCTACTTTACTCCAATGCTTCTTCTACTTCCACGCATATTCCGGTTTGGCAACGTGATGCTACAGAGCAAAACTTTCGAAGAGATCCGAAACAAAAGAGCCTCAAAACTTAGTGGTTACGCTTCATACTTCCAATGCTACTTAAACGTACCGCAAAGTAGGTTGAGCTCAATTAAAATTATTATGTCAATGACTCAGTAATAAAGTAACAGTCACTCCAGAATTAGATAAGACTTGCTCTTACGGTTGAAACGTTAATTAAGAACACCATATCTATCGCACTATGGGCATCTGCAGAAAAAGATATGTTCGATGACCGTGGGATCGCTAGCCAGATGTGAACGAGCGTTGGTAACAAGTCGATCTTTTGTTTTCATTCCATTCAGTTGATTTAGTGAGTGTGAATGAAACTGAGGTATGTATAGTGCTTTTCTCAAACATGCAATGGAATAAATTAAAAAAACTCCAAGAAATCAAACTTTAATTTTCATGGCTGAACGCCGTGATCCTGTGCCACAAATTGTGGAATGGAAATTAAAAAAGACCATGTTGCAGGCGCACGGTCGGCTGGATGGCTCGAAAAGAGGACATTCGCACTTTTTTCAGAAAATCATTTTTTGAAAAATGCTATCCAATAGAGAATTATATGAGGAACAATAAATGTGGTATACATTTTTGCGAAATAAGGCATATTGACAGCAGAAAAAAATAAAGTCTGTTTTTTTTGTATGGGACCCAAAAATAGGTATCTTGTTTCTCAGAAACTATTAGAGGTCCCGTCTTCTACCTTTCAAGACTTTGTTTTTCTACTTTTATAGAGTAAGAAACGATAAGCAGATTTTCTATTCAGGTGCTATTTTTTTTTTTGTAGTCCAGTAAAAGTTAACACATTTTAGATTTTTTCGTTTATGTCCTTTTTGGGTTTTTACATTATATTTCGATAGTTAAAAGTAAAACCTTAAGAAGAAGAACCTTACTCTTTAATAATCAAGTAAGGTGATACACATATAAAGAACAGTTTCAGCCTCGGCATAGGTATCGTGGTCGCTTACTATGGGCCTCATAAGAAGGCACCCAAAGGGCAATGGAGAGGACCATGTTGGGAGTTTCTCTGCGTGATCGCATCAGAAACGCTGGATGCGGGTGGCGCAGGACCGGTCGCTTTGGCACTCTTTGGGGGAGGCCTATGTCCAGCAGTGGACGTCTTTCGGCTGATATGATGATGATGATGATAGGTATCGTGTATAAAACAAAATAATTTGTAGTCATAACATGTTTGACCGACATTGTCATATTGCCAATACCTAGATGTTAACACGTGTCATAATCAGTGCCGGTGCCTCCTCAAACAATGATCATGCCCAGTGACCCGAGCTAGGCTGTTAACACAGTGTTGACATAACTCAGGCACAGAACTGCGGGGGCTGTCTTCATTATCTTTTGTTTTGGATTTCTGATTGGATGGTACACACCATTGAAAATAAATGAACTGTTAAAAAACAAACACTGTAGTAGGTGTTCATGATGATTAAGCCATTTTCATTCAAGTCCTCATCTTGTTAAGTAATACTTATATCAAATTCACGTTAAGCTGATGTTAATCGTTTTCTTATTATTAAGAAAACAAGTTTTATATTGTTTCCGCTTTGAGAGAATTCTTAGATCTAATAGAAATAGCACATTATGAACTGTTAAGAAAATATTGATAAACTTCCATTAAGTAATGATATTAAAGAGCTCTGCATTTTTTATTTCTGTATTATCGGGACAGATGCAAGAGGTAATTTATTGATTAGAAATGTTTTGCTTTCACTTGCACGAACATTAATCTAGATCGAGTCTGTTTGTGATTGCGAGAAATGTATAACAACTTTTATAGATTGATTACTTTTATGGAATTGTACTGGCCAATTGGATAAATAGAAGTTTATAGACGACTTTTGAGAAAGGAAAATACGGAAATGTACTATTAAGAAAAGCTATAAGCTTTTTACAAGCAAGTTTTAAAGTCTCAAAGCAGTAGGTATGTCGTAGTTCAAAATGTCAATAATAAACTAAAACGTCGTGTAACTTCATACTCGTACATGTTATTGACTCCCGAACATGAAATCCCATGGCTATCTGGTTTGAATACCTACCATTGTTTCCAAACCCCGGAGGACCCGGGCTCTCTATTTTATTAGAAGCTGTATATTCTCATTAACGTCAAGATGTTTGGGCGTATTTTTATTTGCTGCATCAGTATCCAATTAATCTCATTAAGGCATTCCAGTCCACGCGTTTCGCAGATTGCAAACCCCCAAATATTTAGTCTTCCCATAACTTTGTTTTCTTTATTTCTCGACCTTATATTGAAAGAATTTTAATCAAAACTCTTACTGGTAGCTACTTCTCATGCAGAACACGCCATAATTATGTATATACAGATTGGATAATAAATGCAGCTGCTAAATTTGTGCGGCTAAATTTCTCGGGGGTCTTATTGCTATGAAGAAAATGCATTAATTAAACATGAACTTCCAACGATAAAATAGTATCGTAATTGCACGCGACCGGTAATAGGAGCATGTTTCTTTAGCGAGTCTTGAATTAAAACGTCTCTGAATACAAACTCTAGTGATCTAAATACTAGTTTGCGAAGATATAAACACATCGGCTCGACGTAGGAAGAAACCCGCGCCACCGGTTACACAGGGAACGTGTTCTTAGGAATCGTTCGATGCGACAAAAAATAAAATCGATTGCGTCCTTGTCCGATCTACAGAAATAAAATGCAATGAATATTTCACACTAGAGTTACGCGAGTGAAAATGAGTTGACCGTTTAATTTTTTAATGTGTGTATAAAATAAATTTAAAAAATGTTATTTGATAAAGAGAACAAGGGTTTTCAACCGAAATAAAACTTATCACTTAGCTGGACAGTGTTAAATTGGTGCAGCTGTTAAAAGTTATGTACGGAAACAGAAAAGAAGGAAAAAGTACACGAGTCGCAAGGGTCGCAACGCAAGCAGCTTTAAAAAGTAAAAAAATACCTGGACATCGAGACGAATTTGCGTACTTAGTTATTTAGTTGTAATTAGGTACACTGCATAAGTCTGGGCTTGAATAAAGATGAGGTTATTGGACATTAGTCTCTAAGGTGGTGTCTCGAGCAAATTAATAGAAGAATTTGGTATTTTAAATTCAACGATGAGAGCAACCAATTAATTACGCTCAGCGCCCTCTCCAGTTCGATGGGAGCAATTTAAAAATTTCGCCTCGTATTCGGCATGAGCAATCCCTGTATTAGGAGTAATTGAGCTGATGGGCGGAATTGGATACGCTCGATTAGTTAAGTCGTCCTAAATAGGAGATGTCGTAAGATCGTGTACAATTCGTCCGTCATAGCGACCGGTCCGTGGGAGAACCGTTATTCCTTGAATCTAGAGTGACCATTGGTTTCAAAGTCTTGGTAATAATCTCTACGGCAATATAATATGCTTATATAATATGTTTAATTGTAGATTATCTCGAGGAACACCAAGACCATTTGAGCCTATGTAAAAAAAAATAAGCTGTAGGTATTAACACCAAATTGCCTCATTTTATCACGCAGACGCGTATTTCAGCTGCACAAATAAGCAATTCCTTTTCAATTCATTAACGATACACGTCATTCGTTATAATCCAAAACGCCTACCTTCCATGTAAGGTAGAATACTGTCATTCTTTCTCGCTTTATCATTCTCAATTTGTCTGAGTCAGAAAAGGATGGCTGTATCTAATGGTTTGGGGGATATTTGCGGGTTGTTCCGAGTTCTCGCATCGGCGTGACGCGGACTTCACCCCAGATCTGATTGATGGCGCTGAAATTGGGAGTTTTATCTCAATTCCTTTCAAAGTAAAAAGTTTTCGATTAGAAAGTATACCATTCATTTTGTTTTTAATCAATTGATTTTCTTTTATGTTAGTTTAGAAAACGACAATACGATTTGCGTATGAAATTCCAAAATGGTAAGAGCTAAAATCATGAAACGCAAAGACATCACGCGAATGAAGTACATTACTGAAAAATAAAAAGATGGCCAAAGCTTTTGCAGGTGGATTTTCATAAGTCAAACTTCTTAGTAATCCAGTAAAATTTTAATAAAAAAATTGCAGGTAAGTTTCTCTATTCATGTATTTATTGAACTCAGTCCACTGGTCTCTCGAATTTTATAATTTCTTAAATGGGCCACGTATTAAATGGGTGTCAATCCCATATTAGTTCAATTTAGATGTAAATGCTGTCGTATCAAACCTCATCGGCGCATAATCTAGGAGTTTAATACCAATTTACGGTCGATAAATAATATAAGAAGCCTGTTTGTGACAGGGGTTCATAAATAAGTGGGGATTTCTGAATAGCGGGTACCGTTTTTAGTTTAAGTTCTAGGTATGGCTGAGGATATCCGCACAAAGAACGATATATACTTCAGTTGTTTTATTAAAATACCCTTAGTTGGCTTCTACTCGTTTTTATTATTGAAACAAAATGTAAATTTGAGAATATTACCTCTCGTACTAAGGACTGGTGGTAAGGTGAGCGGCTAATGGCGGGAAATAAATAACAGGATGGCCTGTGACCAATAAAACTATCAAAACAGTACATACATAATATACCTACCTCTTCATAGATCCGCTATTGCGTCATTTGAAATAACTTATTTTATTATTTTACTGTTTTATTTGCCTCTTGATGATCTGAATTGTGCATCTGTGCTACTTTACTTTTGTATAATAATTATGCACAAAGGAAAGAAGTGGATTTTGTGAGGTAATTAAATAAATATTTAAATGTCAGATTAAAATAGATAGGTAAGGTTAGGTTAGGTTAGGAATTGAATATAGGTACCTAGGTTTTCAGGTACCAGGTACTAATAAATTATTATTATTGATTAGTCATTTTCACTCCATATTTATAACAAATTTACACAGAAAAACTCCAAAGTAAACAACAAGGGCGGGGCTTTTTTGCTTCAAATACATGCGCGCTCAACATATTTACTACCGTGCATGTGCAAATCGCTATACTGTCGTATCTCAAAAGGCATATGAAACATATGCGTTCAGCCAAATACATTAATTGAATATTTAAAATTAATTAATTTATTGATCTAATTCCAAATTTAAAAAGATTAATAAAACATTCTATAGATTACTAGCTAATGCCCGCGGCTTCGCCCGCGTGGTTATAAGAAAATGTAACATATTGAATTTTCCCGTGGGAATTAGATGTTTTCGAGCTGGAAAAAGTAACCTATGTCACTCTCCAGCCTCTAAAGTATCTCTATACAAAAAATCACATTAATTCGACGCTCCGTTGCGACGTGAAAGAAGGACAAACAAACACACACACACACTTTCGCATTTATAATATTAGTAAGGATTAGCATTTATGTACCTTTTATCTAAATATATAAAAGAAGAAACTGACTGACTGACTGACTGACATATGCCCAAACCGCTGGTTCTAGAGATTCCCAATTTGGCCCGTAAGTTCCTTATAAGGTCTAGGGGAGCACTAAGAAAGGGTTTTTCAAAATTCACCCCCTAAAGTGGTGAAATGGGGGTCCAAAGTTTGTATGGAGAAAACATTATTTTTTCAACTAGAGACTTTGTAGGAAGATTACTCATTAAGATAGAAAATAGGTTCTTTCAGTGTTTTAGTAAATTACACCCCTAAGGGGGTTACATAGGGGTGCAAAGTTTGTATCCAAAACTACTGGGACTAGAAACTTGAAATTACACCAGAACTTCCTTTTATGACGTAGGTAAGGGATAAGACGGGGTTTAAGGAAATTCCATCCCTAAGGGGGTTAAATAGGGGTGCAAAGTTTGTATTAGACAATTATTAGTTTTTGAACTAGAGACTTGAAACTTTGTAGGAAGATTACTTATTAAGAATCAATAAAAGTACTAAAGGTGTTTTAGAAAATTCTACCCCTAAGGGGGTTAAATAGGGGTGCAATGTTTTGTATGGGGGAAACATTATTCTTTGAGCTAGAAACTTTGTGGAAAGATTACTTAATAAAATCCAAAAAAGTACTTGATGTGTTTTTGAAAATTCTGTCCCTAAGGGGGTTAAATAGGGGTGCAAAGTTTGTATCCGAAACTACTTGGTACTTGAAACTAAAATAAAATTGCGGTTAGATGGTCGTATGGAAAAGTTCATAAATACGACGACCTTTCTTATATAATGACAAAATAATTCTTATATAGGAGAACAACTATGGACCTAACCGCAGTATTTCGCGACCCAAACAGGAATTTACTTGATTTTCCATACAACGTTTTCCATACAACGATTAGTACAAATAGCAACTGTGACGTCACAATCTAATGTCAATTAGTATGATGCATTTCGGCTGCCGCCAGCGAGGTCGATCTTGAAATATTTTTTTTGGGTATTTATGTTCTTTTATTGTCGTTGCTCCCATACAAACTTTTGTTCCTCTCCAACTACTGGTTCGAATGGCATCGAAAAAAATAGGAAACAAGCCTATAGCAATGTCCGAGGCCACAAATTAGACTTGAAATTCGTGGAGATATTTTGGTATTATCATGAACATATACCAGCTTTTATTCCAGAGGACAGATTCTCATTTATCATGATAGTAAATTTAATAAAAAAAATACATACATATTACATACATTCACGCCTTTATTTCCAAAAGGGACAGGCAGAGCACATGAAACTATGTTCCAGCGCCACTTTTAGCATAAATGTGGGTATAAAAGATCGACAAAATGTGATATTGCAGTTATAGGTTGTTAGCCCATCGCCCACAACACACTTCAACCCTGCTCCCTTAGTCGACTTTTACGACACCCACGGGAAGAAAGGGGGTGCTGAAATTCTAACCCGACACCACACATAACGGGTTTTGACGAAGGGTTAAATTCATATAGGGGAAGTAAGTAGTAAAGTAGGCAGCAGTTTCAACAGTTATTGCAAAATTACACTTAGCTACTACGCGGGCGAAGCCGCGGGCAAAAGCTAGTATGAAATAAAAAGTGTACTTAATTGAAATATTTTTTAAACTCTCAAGAAATAAAAACTCTTGGCGTCGGGCTGACGACGGACTTAAAATAAAAATAAAATTAAAGTAAAAAGCACTAGTGCGAAAAAGTGGCATTTTCCGCACGATTGGGCTGCTTGGAAAACGAAACGCTCTTTTCGAGCACATACATTGTAATAGTTATTTATGATACAAGTGTGGAAAGTAGGTGATTTCCGACGAGTGTCCTTTTTATACATGAGCGAGTGAAGCGAGCGAATGCATAATTCGACACGAGTCGGAAATCAACTTTACGCGCGTGTATCATACAACGTTTTACTATGCCTTGTGTGAGGAAATATATTAAATGGTGAAATGTCGGTTTAAAATTGATAGGTTAAAATTGAAGAACCTAGGTAGATTGTCAGGTACCTGCTTATTATCTGGAACTGCATTTAACAACTTCTCCACATCTTTTGCTGTCAAGCTTATTCACTTAAAAGTTAAATCCATTGTATTGTGGTATTGAAACAAAATTATTTTTGAGTAAGTCAATATATTAAACAACAAAAAGACGCTGTACCGTCGTAGTTCTAAGAAACATACTGACAATATTGAAACACAATACCTAAATCATTATTATTATTGATTACTCACTTTAAATCGATATTTTTAACTTATTTACATAAAATAACTCCAAAGTAAACAACAATCACAATAATGGCGGGCTTTTTAGTTTTAAATACATGCGCGGTCAACATATGCGCATTGCGCATGTGCAAGTCGCCATACTGTCTATCGCAAAAGGCAAAAGAAAGATGCGTTCAGCCAAACACATTAAGTGAATATTTAAAATTAATGAATTTATTGACCAAATTCAAAATTCATAAAGATTAATAAATCATTTTATACATTATTAGTATTTATGTACCTTTTATATTGAAAGAAAACGTGTAATTGAAATATTTGTAAAACTTTTCTCGAGTAATAAAAACTCTTTGCGTCGGGCTGACGACGAACGTAAAAATTAAAAAAAAAATTGAAAAGTAAAAAGCACTAGTGCGAAAAAGTGGCACTTTCCGCACGATTTTGGTGCTTGGAAAACGCTCTTTTCGAGCACATGCATTGTAATAGTTATTTATGCTACAAGTGTGGAAAGTAGGTGATTTCCGACGAGTGTCATTTTTATACATGAGCGAGTGAAGCGAGCGAATGTATAATTCGACACGAGTCGGAAATCATCTTTACGCGCGTGTATCATACAACGTTTTACTATGCCTTGTGTGAGGAAATATATTAAATGTTGAAATGATGGTTTAAAATAGATCTAGGTTAAAATTGAAGAACCCAGGTAGATTGTCAGGTACCTACTTATTATCTGGAATTGCATTTAACAACTTCTCCACATCTTTTGCAGTCAAGCTTATTCACTTAAAAGTTAAAACCATTGTATTGTGGTTTTAGAACACAATTAATTTTGAGTAACTCAATATATTAAACAACAAAAAGACGCTGTACCGTTGTAGTTCTAAGAAACATACTGACACTATTGAAAACGCAAAAAATCATTATTATTATTGATTAGTTTACTCACTTTCACTCAACCTTTTTAACATATTTACATAAAATAACTACACAAAACTGACAATAAACAACAATGGCGGGCTTTTTGTAAAAGGCATAAGAAAGCTGCGTTCAGCCAAATACATTAAGTGAATATTTAAAATTAGTTTATTTATTGACCAAATTCAAAATTCATAAAGTAATTTTATACGTTATTAGTATTTTTATATGATTTTATATGAAAGAAAACGTGTAATTGAAATATATGTAAAACTTTTCTCGAGTAATAAAAACTCTTTGTGTCGGGCTGACGACGGACTTGAAAATTAAAAAAAAATTGAAAAGTAAAAAAGCACTAGTGCGAAAAAGTGGCACTTTCCGCAAGATTTTAGTGCTTGGAAAACGGTCTTTTCGAGCACATGCATTGTAAAATATTGAACAGGGCATCAAGGTTTTAGTGTAAGTTAGTTGAATTAACTTGTTTATTTCAATCGTAGGTTGAAAATTACCAATTAATCAATAATATACGTGCGGTGTTTTAAAAAGTGAAAATATACCACCGTAAACATATTTTTTAATACAGTTGCTCAAAAAGTGCTACTTTACGTAGCTGTTTAGCGTGCGGAAAGTTGGTTTTCGCGAACTAGTGCTTTTCACTTTTCCCACTCAATAATTGTACAAATTCTACCATTATTTTTCAACTGTATTACAATGATGTTACAGAATTAATAAATATAAAAGTTTCGAATACTAGTTGTTTTTCTTATTTGTTCGCCATTGTATTAAAAAAACGTCGTTCGATACACATGCGGAAATGTCATATACTTTCCGCACTAGCATCCATATGTACTTATTATTTTACTGGCAACCCATGTTGGTCTTGAATTATATTATAATTTCGAGTTTATTGTTTCCGACTTTATTGCTGGGCTCAGGCACGGCAAACGTCTGGTCTTTTTTTCAAAATATAGACTACAAGCCCGCAAATTAAAAAAAAACCGGCCAAGTGCGAGTCGTACTCGCGCACGAAGGGTTCCGTACCATTATCTATAAAAACAGTAAAAAAAATATATATATATTTTGTTTTTAGTATTTGTTGTTATAGCGGCAACAGAAATACATAATTTGTGAAAATTTCAACTGTCTAGCTATCGCGGTTCTTGAGATACAGCTTGAAAAAAAAAACGTTTGTTGTATGGGAGCCCCCCTTAAATATTTATTTTACTTATTTTGTTTTTAGTATTTGTTGTTATAGCGGCAACCGAAATACTTAATCTGTGAAAATCTCAACTGTCTAGCTATCGCGGTTCTTGATATACAGCCTGGCAACAGACAAAACGGCAAAAAAAAAACGTTTGTTGTATGGGAGCCCCCCTTTAAATATTTATTTTATTTTGTTTTTAGTATTTAGTGTTATAGAGGCAACAAAAATACTTAATCTGTAAAAATGTAAACTGTCTAGCTATCGCGGTTTTTGAGATACAGCCTGAAAAAAAAAAAAAACGTTTGTTGTATGGGAGCCCCCCTTGAATATTGATATTATTTTGTTTTTAGTATTTGTTGTTATAGCGGCAACAGAAATACATCATCTGTGAAATTTTCAACTGTCTAGCTATCGCGGTTCTTGAGATACAGCCTGGTGACAGACAGACGGACGGACAGCGAAGTCTTAGTAATAGGGTCCTGTTTTTACCCTTTGGGTACGTAATCCTAAAAACCCAGGCAGACCCGTGCCAAAAACTATAGCTTATACCATTCATAAAGTCCATTCTATACAAGGGAAATAATTTTCCAAATCAGTCAAGTAATTCCAGAGACTCCTTACCTGCAAACTTACAAAGGCAAAGCCACAATCTCCCAGACTTTTCCTGTTTATAACATTAGTACCTACGTTTGCTAGCTTCTGACTGACATATTTTATGATATTTTGAAAACTTGGGGTATTCGAATTTTTGTTTATTCATAATGACTTTTTCGAGAAATCAAGTATAATGTGATCATGGTAATGTGAGATTACGTTATGTCGAGAATATTGTATTCTGATAAATATGGTTTTCCGATTAATATAGTGTTTAGGGAATCTACGGTTTTCAAAAGTTGTGATATCGAAAATGTGAGGTTTCAATTGAGAAACACGATGAATTGAGAATAATATGGTCTTATAAATCTGATTTTAAAAGAAACCCGGCGTATAGAAAATGTGGTATTCAGGGAATGCGATAAACTTATTGAGAATTTGACGACCTGTAGCCTAGTTGGTAGTGACCCTGCTTACGAAGCAAGAGGTCCTGGGTTCGAATCCCGGTAAGGGCATTTATTTGTGTGATGAGCACGAATATTTGTTCCTGAGTCATGGATGTTTTCTATGTATTTAAGTATTTATTTCTCTATGTAATTATGTTTATCGTCACTAGTACCCACAGTACAAGCTTTGCTTAGTGTGGGACTAGGTCGATTTGTGTAAGATTGTCCCCTAATAGTTATTTATTTATTTGTTATTTTACCCAATGCAATGCTTTGCAACAATTTTTTACTTTTTTTGCTACCGTAGTATATTTTATACATTTATTAAAACTACTGTTAACACATTAAAGTCTTATATCTACTGGAATAAAGTGATAAGGAGTATTAGAACTGGCAGACGCACACTGCTTGGTCTGCCGTTATATTTTGTCTAAAGAATTAACCACGGCGAAATAGTACTCCATTAAGCCATCAGGCTACATCGAACTAGTCATTTGATAAACGTAGAGTTTCCTTCTTCGAGTCGATCTGTGCTAGTGATAAGAAACAGGCTAGTAAGCGCAGCCGCTATCGGTCATCGAACCCCATTCCTTGCATGCGATTGAAACGAGAGCCGTTACACAAGGAGTGCCTGTGCCATAGTAATGTTGGCTATCAGTACGACAAGAAACCGAAATTTAGATGACATATTTATATTTGTCGCTGGCTGCACACATTTTCTATATCTATCCTGTTCAGGAGGAAATTCAGTCATTGATGTTCTGAAGCTCACATGTCAAAATCGAAGACTCCACCGCGGTCTGTGGACCTTCGCCGCCACTCTCAGCTATCCGGCAGTTCCTATAGCAATTTTTGTAATTGCAATAGAATAGAAAATAATAAACATTTATTCATGACAACAGCATATAAATAGTGCCAAGAAATGGTTCCACCTCAGCGTTGGCCTACTTAACTAGCTTCCACCCGCGACTTCGTCTGCGTGGACCCGGGATAAAAACTATCCCATATTTTAATCCAAGCTTTAAACTATATTCGTGCAAAATTTCATTTAAATGGGTTGAGCCGTTCGAGCGTGATTGGAGTTACAAACATACAAACATCTAAACATCCAAACATCCAAACTTTCGCATTTATAATATTAGTAGGATACTCATTAATATTATAGCAAGCGTTGTCAGATACACATATTTGAAAATTCAGCGCTTCTTTATAAATAAAAAAGAAATAAATAAATATTTGCGGACAATCTTACACAAATCTCATGTATGTATAACAGTAAAATATATCAATTAGTTTATGTACGAGTACATGAACTCGGTCGCACCCTGGTATAATTATAGTTATGTATATGTACAGTCAACTATGTAGGTACTTCTTTTTACTAACTTGTATTGTAACATGCGAAGAAAACGCGCGCTCTGAGTTTGTAAAAGTTTACATATTTTTTTTTTAATATCGGCCAAATGCGTGTTTGCCAATCCGTCTTAGTTACATCGACACGAGCGCGCCAACTAAATGGTGCGGTTGCGGCGGCTGAATTTGTACGAAACTTTTTAAGTACCTACATTTTAAGTTGGTCGACTATTACACGACAACTAGATATGCCAAGCCTACTTAGCGCCGTGATAGTTTTCATTTTAAGTTCATTATATTTACTACTGCTACGAATTATTTCACATCCCCAGTAGTAGCCATTTAACCTGGCAGGTGGGACGACGACGACGACAAAAGACTCGAATAAATATTGGGGCTTTAAAGCCCAATATCTCGAAAACAAATCACCGAGTTCAATAATGGTTTGTAAAAACCTATAATATTTTTGAACGAGCTATCTAACGATACCCCACATTACTGGTTTAAAGAGAAAAAAAAATACATCCCCAATTCAAGTGTAGGGGGGGGCAGCCAAAAAATTTTTTTTAAATAATTTATTCCACTGTTTTATCGCCGTGATTGATAGTTTTCTAAGAAGTAAGGGTTACAGAGCTAAGCCGCATACGGACAGACGGACATGGCGAAACTATAAGGATTCCTGGTTGATTACGGAACCCTAAAAAGGCCTCTTTAGCATTTCATGTCACAATATCCTAGCTGACTGTTCATACTGTTTTTATAACACCGTGGCTCTTCATGTCGCACAAAATATCAGTTCTCGTTATTCCGCACGGAGTACAATCTACGTACACAGTCAATAAAGCCCAACTGAGCCCATTTCTCTTCTACCACCGTTACACTCCGACATTGTAGCACAGCCAAATAGGTGTGAATCGAAAGGGAAAGGCCAAAATATATACAATATTTTGGAAGATTTTTGACAACTGTATGCAAGGTTGAAAAAAAACTAGAAACACTAGAGGCTATATTCATAAATATGTACTAAGTGTATTAAGCTGAATCATCACCAACAAACAAGCATTTACGGCATTTTATTCGTTAAAAAGTTATATTTATTGGATTATATTTATGGTTATAAAAGATCGTAACAGTAAGTTTATGTGTTTCAATATAAACCCTGTTAAGGCACCGCGAGTTTTATGTTATAACCACTTGATAGTTGCTTCAAACCATTAAGTTACGTCCGTTAAAATCTGAGGCTCTAGTATAAGTTTTACCGAAACAAAACGTTACGACCGCGTTCGCGTTTAGCTGTCAAATCCCATACTAATTGAGGGTAAAACGCAAACGCGATCTTAAAGTTTTGTTTCGGTAAAACTTATACTAGAGCCTCTGATTGTATGAGAAGTTTGACAGTTTTCTATATGATGACAGCTGCCGGAGACATATTTAATTTACCTGCCAGCCTGAGTGTCATTAAACTCCCCTTAACAATTAAATCGAAAGTATAATATAACATGTTCCTGTGTTTGTCAACATATCAACGAGGTAGAAACTGAATGTAGCATTAACAACTTTTGATAAATGAAACAACTTTCTCCATAACTCGGCGTCTATGTCTATTTTAATCAATTTCTAATTGCGGAAAAAACGTCGTCTTAAATAAAATAAAAAAACACTTTCGATTGTGAGATTGTGAGAACATTTAATAGGTAAAACAAGTTGCGAATGTTGAAGTAGGTAAAAGAACATAAAAAAGCAAGTACCTAATACATAAAAGTTTTAGTAAATATTATCGTAAGTAAGATTACTGGCCGATGTAAAAAGTGCCGCGTGGCTTGATGGATATTAATAAACTCAGCCTATAGATTTATTTTTGAATGTAGTATTTTGTGCATACGAGTATTTACTAGTAGATCTTCATGATGAATTGTTCTGTCCTTAAGTTAGGTTTATAATATACCTAACTAGCGACCCACCCCGGCTTCGCGCGGGTACTATATTACACATATAAACCTTCCTCTTGAATCACTCTACCTATTATAAAAAACCGCACCGATATTAAACCATCAAAGCTAACGAAGTTATCACCAACTATGTAATATTTTAATAGCCTTTTTTGATGGTGTTGGATAACCTATTGGATAAAAGCTCCATAAGTACATACAAATACAAAAAAGTTGGTGACACACACATTGGCATTTAAGCTGTATGGATAATTTATGGTGTTGAGGGCGGGCAATTTTGTTTGTGATAAGTTTTGTTTGTTTTAAGTACCTACTCATAATATATTTGTATGTATATAATCTACACTTATAATAAATCTCTTAATCCATATCAATACATCATTATAAATCCAAAAATGTGTCTGTCTGTCTGTCTGTTACTACCTCTTCAGTCTTAAACCGTTGAACCGATTGAGATGAAATTTGGTTTGGAGAAAGTTTGAATCCCGGGAAACTACACAGGATAGTTTTAATCCTTGAAATCATCTCCTAAATGAAATGGGGGGTGAAATTTTGTATGGAGCTACGATATAAACGAGTTCCAGACGAACGGAGTCGCGGGCAGAAGCTAATTATTAGCTCCGAATTGACGACGTAAGTAGCCACATAATTTCGGGACTCGTGTCGGGCAAGTAAGACGCAAAATTGTTTAGATACTGAGATAGAAAATCCCACATGTAAAATCCTCGTTTCTCATCTCGAGGGAGCCAAATTGCGCGACACGTATTCGTACAATTATAAAACATAAACGAAGCAAGTACGCTTGTATCGTTGCTCGTTTGTATTTCCCTAATGCCCTGTCGAGATAAAAACATTAGTACGTGGCCACAATACTCTTCATACGCAGAAGCGACATAATAAGTTAATAATGAATAAATGAATGATGATTAAATGAAATGTTACGATGCCCAATTTAGTTTCTGATACGCAACACAAGTAATAGATAATTTTCTATGTTCCGACTTGCAGCGGCTAAATGTGTGATTACATATGTACTTGAAACAAAGGTGTGTGATTTTTGAATGCTAATCTCATATCCGTAATACATCACAACACAAAACACAATCTAGTTAAATAAAAGATACTACCTAGGGGGTAGTTAACTTGTTTAAACAGCACAGCAGAACAGGGCGTTTCCACGTCACAAATAATTATTAGCGACGTGGTAATTATTAACGTCACAATTGCACGCGAGTATAATTTGCGTGTCACCTAGAAACTAAGTTGAATTTCCACGGCGCGCGCTGCTTGAATAACTTACTGAGCACTATGCAGTCGCTGCATTTATCTTCTGACCCGTCCATTCATAACTCTGTGACGGCTGAACGGATGCACACACAGTAAAATCGCAGATGACGCCCCGGCGGCCTCTGACGGAATTTTAATACGTTCCGTTCACGTATGGGAAACAAATGGAGCCCTATTTTCTTCACATCATCGCATTTCCTCTCCCGGCATGCACGAAAAAGGCTGATTTAAATATTCCAATGGTGCTGCTAAAACAAGAGAATTGAAGGAGGCAATTTATAATGTCTACACTTACCTATTCTCAGGTAGACGTGAATTTGGAGTGTTGCTACAGAGAGACAATCTTTAGCAAATGGCAATTGAATATAATTGAATGTTGCTGCAACGGAACGGCACTAAACAAGGCCAGATACATATGTGTTTGCATGTGCAAACTATAAGTATAAAAACAAATGCTCCTATGTCAAAGTACATATTTATGCATAGTATAATATGTTAAGGTTGTCTGGAAGGGATCGATCTTTCACGATAATACCTGTCTTGATAATGAAAAATTAGAAGCAGTTTAGACTACCTTTTTTAAAATATACTAGCAAGTGAGCGGATAAACAGCATTTGTATTGTTCTGTATTGATGTAATGATAATGACATTGCTTCAGCAACTGACAAAACATATTTTAAAAAGCTGAGAGTGTCGTTTCATTTGTTTAACAAATTCGGCTCAATCTTGGCCTCCATTATAAAGCCATTAAAGACTTAAAAAAACCTAAAAGCCCAACGCAATGATTTAGCAATTCTGCCGCCATTTGCGTGTCACAGATACGGTACGGTGCCTATATAAAAGCGGCCAAGTGCGTGTCGGGCCACGCGCAGGGTAGGGTTCCGTAGTTGCCCGTCTGTCACAGAATGCGTAGCGCGTAATTTTTATTATAGCTTACCCTCGTAAATAATCGTAAATATTAGATACTACGTAAATTAATCGAACCGCAGATCGCAAACTTTTAGCAGCAACAGGTTATTTACGTAAAATAATTACGAAAATCGCACACATCACAACTAAACTCGACGCCGTATATAGATTCCAAAAAAACTACCCATGTGTTACCATTAAAATGAAATAGTTTTGCATCGGTAAGTTTTTACTTTTCTAAATTATGTACACGTATGTTATTTATTTATACATCATTGTAAAGTTAAAATTAAATGCCACCGCCTAATTAAATAATCTTAAGTAAATATTAATTTCAAAAATAGATATTTGATTGAAACTGTTTTGTAGAAGAAAAGTTCATATTACAGTACTTCAGGTTTTAACAACATTTGGTAACTATGAATATTCTCATAATGTGCGTAAATCTTTTTGATATGGACATAGTAATACTGACAACAAATCACGTGTGGCATAGGAGTGTGTATGAATGTCTGTATGTTTGTCAGTCAATCTCATGAAAACGGCTCAATTGACTGTGATGAATTTTGGCACATGGATAGTTTAAAACCAAACCATGAAACAGAATACTCGTATGTAGAATACTTTGTAAATCTGAAGTCATTCCCAAAGGATTAACATGTCTGGTATTTAATAATGGCATCGTTATGATAACCTTAACGCGGAAGAATTCGCTGGAAAAAGCTAGTAGGTACGTAATTGAGTACTTGGGGGTAGTGCTTTGTACATAATTCGTTTGATGTACCAAGCCGAGATGTGTTGGGCGATGAATGCATAGAAAACATCAAAAACATAGGATGATTCACAACCACATCTAAGTAACAACGAAATAATATATTTTTATGCATGGGTTGGTTACATCTGGAACGTTACAAGGGGGGGGGACACACACATGACTCGAACAAAAATTAGGGCTTTAAATCCCCTTATCTCGCAAACGCATAACTAAATTTAAAAATAAGTTAAAAAAACCCATTTTTTAACAAGCTATCCAACGATACCCCACACTATAGGTTTAATGAGAAAAAAAATACATCACCAATTTATATGTAGGGGAGGTACCCTAAAAAAAAAATCAGTTTTCTAGTTGTAAGGGTTACTGAGCTAAGCCGAAGACGGACAGACAGACAGACAGACTGACAGACAGACAGACAGACAGACGGACGGACATGGCGAAACTATAAGGGTTTCTTGTTGACTACGGAACCCTAAAAAACGGTACAATAATGGGGAGCAGAAGGCTAAGTTAGATCCATCTATCTAAAAAAAAAACAGACAAGGTACGCGGCGGTGCCTAGGGACTTTTCCAATCCTCTTGTCTCACATAAGTTTTATTGTTTCGACTTATGGACCTAATTCAATAGAATGCTCATTTCTAGAAAAATACAATAATCCTTTTCTATTTTTATTTCTAAAGGTAACTCGGCAGCCTCAGTAAAGATCTTTGCTCAAAATTGGTGCCTTTTTAGGGTTCCGTAGTCGACTAGGAACCCTTATAGTTTCGCTTTGTCTGTCCGTCCGTCCGCGGATAATCTCAGTAACCGTTAGCACTAGAAAGCTGAAATTTAATACTAATATGTACACCAATCACGCCGACAAAGTGGTAAAATAAAAAGTGTTTTTTTTTTATTATACGTAACGTGGGGAGTGTATTTTTTTTTCATTTCAACCCTAACGTGTGATATATTGTTGGATAGGCATTTAAAAATGATGAATGGGGTTTGCTAAAATCATTTTTTGATAATGTTAATATTTTCGGAGATAATCGCTCCAGAAGTAAAAAAAAATGTCCCCCCTCCCCCTCTAACTTTTGAACCATAAGTTTTAAAAATATGAAAAAATCTCAAAAGTAGAACTTTATAAAAAAAACTAGGAAAATTATTTTGAACTTGATAGGTTGAATAGTTAAAAAAAAAAAATACAAAAACTACGGAACCCTACACTGAGCGTGGCCCGGCCCCGACACGCTCTTGGCTGGTTTTTTATTTGATGGCACACTAACACCACCTTGTTAGATGTGTAGAGTACTTCCATACAAACAGTAGTTACTATGGCAGCTCAGCTCTAAAGTACATCCGTCTTGAGTTATGCGTCCTAATCTATAACGCGTATCTAATTATGAAAACTGAGAATATGAGGTACTTTTAATGGTCGAATACTATTTATTTTATAGTACACACTCTATACTCTGTTGGACTTAAGTGACATCATATTGGCGTAAATGGCATGGTGTGACATCAAGTTACATTTCACGGTAGCAATGTCATGAGTTTATTATTTAAAAAACTCAAAATATTAATGCTTCTTACGCCCTTATCTTGTCCGTTTTATAGTTTCAGTACCTACTCAATGTACGGATGTACTTTAGAGCTGAGCTGCCATAGTAACTATGCTGTTTGTATGGAAGTACTCTACACATCTAACAAGGTGGCGTTAGAGTGCCATCCAAAAAAAAAAGACCGGGTTGCACTCCGGGAGTGCCGGCAGAAGTGAAAACTCAATAACATTGTAATAGTTTTTCGATCAGGTCACGTGACATCTTACGGTGTCACCCTAAAAATGAATTTGACGCAAATTTATAAGCAAATATCAATTATTTAGGCGGACGGGCCGCGGGCGCGTTGGGTGCGACGGGCCGCCGGCTAACACAATACCAATTAGTTTTTGCCATTGCCAAATATTATTCAAAGCTTTATTCTCTTTAGGAATAACGTTTAAATTCGAACTATTCGAATTTGCAAGAACGGCAGACGGCGGTGGCGACCAAAATATCAATTTGTTTTTGCCGTTGGTAAATATTTTTCTAAGCTTTATCTCTTTAGGAATAACGCCTAAATTAAAACGGTGAAGGACGCGTTGGTATTATTACAAATTTATTTGCAGAATATGCTATTGCAAAAAGTGTTTAACGGCTTTATACTCATACGAATAGCGTTCAGTTTTGAATGAAGCCGAATCGGCTAGCAGCAAAAAGTGACCTCCTTCACATCTGACGTCACAAAACTCCAGCGCCGCTAAAGAAGTTTTCACTTCAAAAAGGCACCAGTTGCCCATACATTGCAAGCAAAGCCCTTTTGTAAGCCCTGCACAGGTACAGGCATGGTACCTACTATACCATAAAAAGTACCAACTGGATTGTTATTAGATAAATATGCTCGAAGTTTTAATACAACTATACCTACTCTAAGCCTACACGGTTCGTTACAAATAACATGAACATTTTGGAAATTCCGAGGAAGGGATGCACATTCAGCATCATATTTTATTGTATTGTGTATTACGATTATTGAGCATACTGCCAGTCCATGTACACGTGTGGCCTGTGGACCAGATACACGCGAAGGTCGTACGGGGCTCTCCGTGTCCAATACAACAATGCTTTCAGGGTGCTGTTGGGGCTGAGGAAGCATTGCTCAGCATCGGGCATGTTTGCGGAGGCTCGGACGGATTGCTTCTATTCGATAATCCGTAAACGAGTCGCATCCCTGATGCGCAGGGTGTGGGACCGCACCAACAGCTTCCTGAAAGCGATTGCCGAACGGTGGGTCAATCCCATTTTGGTTTTCTGGGTGAAAATGCACACGATGTCGGGCTGCTTCACTCCGAAAATTATGTTGTAATTAGGTATATATTCTGATCTGTATTAGTTTTATTTATTATTTAAATGTTTACTAACAAATGCTATTGACATTCAATGTACCTACTAACAAATAATGGATTGTAATATCTGAAACAAATAATATTCATTCATTCATTCATTGCTGGCCAAGGTAGCCAAATATTTCGGTACACGTCTACATAACTGTAAGAGTAACGATGTGTTACGATATATTTTGCTGCTACTAATTATAAGTACGATGCTGACAGTACTGAGTCGGTATTTTTTATTTCTTTGCCTATTCTTATGTCGTTTTCGCTATGACAAGTGTTTAGAACCTTACTCAACTTACGTACCACTAGGAAACGGTATCGTTAATTTGCCTAAGTCTCAACAAATATGTGCCCATCAAAACTACCAGGACTTCATATTTGCGTGGTACCTATTCGCCCAGCTTTGATTTATCAGCTGTTTACAAGGACGCTCGAGGAAGCGAACACGTGCCTGCGAGCTTATCGACACGTATAAAGCAGACACTAATGGCACAAGGAAGCTTGCGGCATGCTTCTGATAATGTAGTGCAATTTGCTTTTGCACCTAGACTTGGGTTAATCTGGAATTTAGATTGGCGAAATGGACCGAACGCATTAAAGATTATATTGTGCAGTGTTAGTTTATGGTTAGGTTAGGTTAGGATTATATTAAAGAGGTTTACGTTAGCATATCTACTAATCGTACTAATATACTATTATATACCTAATCTGTGCTAATATTATAAATACGTAAGTTTGGATGTTTGGATGTATGTATAGATATTGGTTACTGAATCACGCTTAAACGGCTCAACCAATTTGGATTAAATTTGGCGCGAAGATGGTATAAAGCCTGCATTAATATAGACTAGTTTTACCCTGGTTCCACGCAGACGCAGTCGCGGGTGGAAGCTAGTTAGGAAATATATCTTCACGGAATTATTTTGAATTTAAAAATTATTTATTTCGGACAGCTTGATCCATATTTTGCTAGTAATAACAGAAATAACTTATGTGTAGGGTTCGTATTTATAACACAAAGTAAGCTCGGCCGAATTTCACCTTCCCATACAAACGTAGTTAAGCTCTCATTTTAAAACTACGTGTTGGATTGTGACGAAACTTTGCATACACATTTAAATGTTTATATGGTTCCAGTTTATAAAAAAAACAAAAAAAATTGTATCAAAAACTTAAATTCGCTGTATCTTTTTACTATGGTGTCTGAAGCTACATAAACTAATTACAGACCTGAATATACCTCATGTCATTGTACATGCAAAGTTTCATTACAATCCAACACGTAGTTTTAAAACGAGAGCGTAACTACGTTTGTATGGAGAACCGAGCTTACTGCGGACTCTTAAAAGCGGCGCGTTGGAGCGGCGACAGGCCGCATGCCGCCACTCCAGCGGGGAATCCCAGCGCTGGGCTAGCGTGCTCAAGATGCTGTTTGAGCTGCCGCGGCTGCGGTTGAGGAACGAGGTACTTCGTTTTCTCATGATAGCGTAAAAGCAGTCTGTCTATGAGCATCAGCGAACATAGCTGAAGCACTACAATACCACGGAAGCCCAAACAGCATCCTGAGTGATCATTAAATACTGGACGCGCAGAGCGCTAGCTAGTGTAGAAGGTTTGACAAAAGGCTTTAAATAGAGTTAATTTCACTTCTTTACTAGGGTAACGTGCGAATCTGCGGGCCAACATGTTACAGCGGACGCACACGGCCTGGCACTCCCACTCGATGTCCACATCATCAGTAATTGTTACCTAGGTACTTAAACTTGTCAGCTCTATTCAAAGGGTAACAGTTCCAACAAATAGTAACAGTTTGCATCTTATACGATTTGTTACCTGCTTTAAATTCATTCCATTCTAAGTCCATGGGTCTGAGCGTATCGTTCACAAATCTTTATAATTTTTATGAGTCCTCCCATCGAGGGGCACAGCAGCACCATGTCACCAGCATAACTTAGATTATTAACACATACATCTTCTATATGGCATCCGACATATGCGCTGCTGAGCTCCTCGATGTATGTCATTACTCAAATCTTTTTGATTTTTTTGCCAAGTCGTAAAACTTTAGTTTTTATGATTGTATCTCGAATCGCAAAATTTGTCAGGGGCCCGATTCCATGTCACGTCTCGGCATGGCATACGGATAGCCCTACTTTCATGTCTTTGACAAAATCAGAATAACAGAGACTCGAAACAAGTGAGGATATCACTTGGCACCATACCCTTTCTACAATTAAGACAGATCAATTCACGGCTCAGTTTACCCATGACATCGCCACACATCATACATGTAGCCATATGGTCACCATGTCACTAGATTGATTAAGGCGAATATCACCCCTATTGATTACCCTGTGCTTATTAACTCGTACAATATAGAAAAAAAAATCGCACAATCCATTGAAGATTCGGTGTTCGCCTGGTCCCCCGTCCCCACAGTCCGAGGGTCTCTACGCCGAACGGCTCGAATATACGAGTAAACCACTGTCGATAGCAGCACTGGTATCAAAATAGCAAGTAATGATACTTGCTATTTTGCTACCAGTGCTTTCATAAACGTGTTTTATTGAATTTAATACGTACCTGGTACGTCATTGACCAACGAGGTTGTGAAAACGATTTTACCTACCCCATTCTCACGCTTTTTCCACAATAAACCTACATGTTCATGTCTAAACAATGCCTCTTGTGCATCGTTCACAGCCCGGGAACACGTGTTCAAGGCAAATTCAATACCTACCCACAACTTTCTAGCCAACCAGTGTAAGTAAGATCTCTACGAACCTGCAGAAGTTAAGAATCTCAGGGTCTAGATATAGCAGGATTGATTCATGTGGTGAGACGAGACATGTGAATAGTATATGTTCCCACCGCGCATGACGTCGATATGCGGGCACATTATACAGACACCTGATTGGTTATTACCCCCAATAGATTATATTTCTACATGCCTACTTCAATAGCCTTTAATCCGTTTTAAACGGCCTTTGATCAAGAATAATTTAGTAATTTGCATATTTTGTTATTCTACGTATTTTGTTGGTTTAAAAGGTTTCGTAGTTTCGTTTGACGACCGTTGGAATTCCTATTCCTAGTAGTTATAAGGCTTATGTCTTTAGACTTTTTACGATGCCATTCGAACCAGTTATTGGAGAGGAACAAATGTTGGTATGGGAGCAGCTACAATTGGACGTAGTTAAAGGAAAAGGATCCAATCCACAAAATGACCAAAACATGAGTTAAGTATACCAGAGAGGTCTCTGAGGCGTATATTTTCATTCAGCAAAAAGACGCCCCGCTCACATAGTGTTTTCATATTTTAATCAACATGGGATACCATCCCACATGTATGACGGAGTAAAAAAGATATCCTTCAATAAAGACCCATAACGCTAGGAACCGTATAGTGATATTAGATCAGTTACATAATTGATTCACATTTGTTTTAACAAAAGAAATCCAACCTGCTTGGACCATTTTTAAGAAAATGCAATTCACACGTTTTACTTTTAATATTTTCAACGAAACGGATCCAATCCGTTTGGATTCTTTTTGAAAAACTAAATTTAGATTCTTTAAATCTTTTAGATATACAACAAAATAGATTCAACTCACTTGGATCAGTTTTGTTGAGTTGTTTTGAATCCTGCAATGGTGTCTTAGTAAACAACAGAAACGATCCTATTACAATATTTTTTTTGTAAATCTGATTTTTTAAATTTATTTAGCTTTATGCTTTATCATTAAAAGAAGTTTTCACTATAAAGCAGCCTTTATTACGATTTTTGCTGTCAGTATTATTGTCTTGGATCATTATACGTAAATGTATTATCCGATCCAGCGCACATAAACCATTTTTAGGAAAATGGTTATATTAACAACTAACTTCTGCCCGCGACTTCGTACGTGTAGGTATAATTATGGTTTAAACATGATATTCTTATGTTTAACCATATTACTGACAAATTTGAAAAAAAACATTCCATTTCCATACTGTGCGTGTAAGAGTTCAAATTGTCTTCGAATCGAAATAAATACCCTCATAAACTTGGTCGTCTATAATATTATATAGATCCCCAAAGCATCCTTTGAGAGAGCGCTCCCTATGCGAGCCCCAGGTCCGAAGGCCCGATGGCGAGCCCCACGGACACTTACTATCCCCCAGGTGTCTTGCAAGCGAGACCTGAGGCCAAAGTCCCTAAATCTGAGCGGCGAAGCAAACCTTCAGAGAGTGGTCTTAATGCGAAAACCACCTACCACCTAAGGCCCGAGGCCGAGCCCCCATAGATACTCGTTATCTCCGAGTAACTTGCAAGTGAAACCTTAGGGCCGAAGACCTGAAGGTAAACGGGGAGGCAAGCGGAGCCGAAGGCTGAGCTTTTCGTAGGAATGAAAGGCCCTAAGCATACTTTTAGAGAGCGGTCGCTATGCGAGCTCGGGGGCTGAAGGCCTTACTGTCCCCAGGTGTCTTGCAAGCGAAACTGGAGACCAAAGTCCCCAAGGGGAGCGGGCAGGCAAGCGATGCCGAAGGCCGAGCTTTTCGTAACAATGAAAGGTCCCAATCAAGCCCTAAGAAAGCGCTCCCAATGCAAGCCTGAAGGCCGAAGGCCGGAGCCCAAAGTCCCCAAGGGGAGTGGGCAGACAAGCGAGGCCAAATGCCGAGCTTTTCGTAACAATGAAAGGTCACAATCAAGCCTTATAAAGCGCTCCCAATGCGAGCCCGACGGCGAGCCCTCACGGACACGGACATTTACTATCCCCAGGTGGCAGCGAAGCCAAAAGCCGAGCTTTACGTTCAAATGGAAGGCCTAAAGCATCCCTTTAGAGAGCGCTCTCAATGCGAGCGCCTACGGACACTCATTATCTACGGGAGTCTTGCAAGCGAAACCTGAGGCCCGAATTCCCGAAGGTAAAAGGGGAGCCAAGCGAAGCCGAAGGGTGAGCTTTTCTGTAGGACTAAGGCTTAAGGCTTTTAAGGCTTTAGCATGCTTTAAGAGACCGCTCCCTAGGCGAGCTCGAGGGCCCAAGACCCGAATGCAAGCCCCCGCGGACACTTAGTGCAAGGCCTGAGAGGACGCCCCGCTCTGAGCGGGGCGTCCACTCAGGCCTTGCACTTACAATCCCTAGGTGTCTTGCAAACGACCAAACCGACCTGTGGCTAAAGTACCGGAGATGAGCGGCGAGGCAAGCGAGCCCTCACGGACACTTACAATTTTTTATTGATAATGAGTCTTTCATTCCAACGAAAAGCAAGACCTTTGGCCTCGCTTGCTTCGCCACTTACCTACGGGACTTACCTCGGCTCGCCACTCACCAAGCAAGCGAGGCCAAAGGCCTTGCTTTTCGTTGGAATGAAAGACTCATTATCATTCCTTCAGAAAGCGCTCTAAATGCGCCCCCATGGACGGGCACTCATTATCTCCCGTTGTCTTGCAAACGAAACCTGAGGGCGAGCCCCCACGTACACTTACTATCCCCAGGTGTCTTGCAAGCGAAATCCCAGGCCAAAGTTCCGAAGGTAAGCGGCGAGGCAAGCAAGGCCATTTTGTTGGACTGAAAGGCCCAAAGCAACCCTTCTGAGAGCTGTTCTCAATGTGAGCAATCACCCCTAAGCACACTCATTATCTTCCGGTGTCTTGCAAGCGAAACTTAAGGGCCGAAATCTCGAAGGTAAACGGGGAGGCAAGCGAAGAAGAAGCGAAGCGAAGGCTGAGGTTTTCGTAGGAATGAAAGGCCCAAAATATCCCTTTAGGGAGCGCTCCTTATGCGCTCCCAATAATATTTCAGTGTCACGAGAGTTTTCTACATAAAAAGAATTGGCACCTATATACTCAATTCTCCGCGGAATGCCGTTTTGTCCAAATTTTATACCCGCATTTTTAGATTTGTATGGGATTCAAGGAGTTCCCATACAAAGTTCAACCCCAGTTTTGGTCCCCTTTGCACCCTTATCATAATATTTTTTATAGCCTTAAACCTGGCCGGGGATTTTCTCAACAGATTAGTAAAGTTTGCATCAAAATCCGTTCAGCCGTTTTCACGTGGTGCGCGTTCACATAAGCAGACAAACAGATAAACAGACAAAAATTCTAAAAACTGTTGGAACGTGTTCTGTTATCGATTCTATGTATCCCAGCAAACTTTTTTTCGAATATCTTCCATGTACAGACTTTCGACCATCTTCAGCTTTATTTTATGTATTTTATGTATGGTTTTACATGATTATTATGCCAGTTTTATTTCGTGAATCCTTATTACAAAATTAAACAAAAGGAAGGGTCTATGAAAAGTGTGTTTTCGCAAAAAAGATCCAACCCCACTTTTGGTCGAAATCCTGAAATAGCATTTAACTGAATTCTGTGTGAAAGAATGTACAATACACGACTCAACTCAATTTTCATCCAAACATATATTATAAAAAAATGTACCAGTTTTGAGGAATCACGGTTGAAACTTTAAACCGCCATAACTTTTGCTCAACTTTCTGTGGATTGGATCTTTTTCCTTTAACTACGTCCAATTAAACAACATAAATATTATCCAAAACATTGAGTCATACCTCGCTGGCGGCAGCCTTAACGATTCATACTGATTGACATAAAAGTATGACGTCACAGTTTTCTATTTGTACTAATCGTTGTACGAAAAATCTAATAAACTGCTGTTTCGGTCGTGAAATGCTGCGGGGTCCACAGTTGGCATACAATCTTTTTTTATAAAAGCGTAATGATTCTTGGTAGCTTTAAATTTTACTGTTGAACATACAAAAAAAAAAAGTAACTTTCAAAGTCCATTATCTTTTTATCATTTTAATTAAGTATATTTAGTAATTTATAGTTTTTTACAATAATTTCATGGTTTACTATCCATTTAGCAACACAAAGTTATATAAATATAAATTTTAACATTAGGAAACCATATACCCTATTCAATGTTGATGAATTGAATTCTGAAATTCACTAGGACTAAGTTGGACAGTTACGCATAAACAATAGAGCAAACAGTAGCCACTCCCCAGTCTACACAGTCCACAGTTAGTACTTAGTACTAGTACTTACAGTCTTTTCCTTTCACATTTAGCAACAAACAAAAATATCCCACATATTCGTAATTTTAAGCAAAACAAACGAATACTATCAAAATCGTGACGCCAAATCTTGATAGAAAAAGGATCTGAAGTTGTTTTATTTAGAATCAATAACCGTAATCTAATATTCATGACATCCGAAGATCCGATATCCTTCTTTATTAATATGAGGACCCAGCTCTGATCTTCAGAAAGGTAAAATAAAAGACGTCCAAGGTGTCAACGTGATAAAAACGCCAGAGACATGCGATAGTTACGTACAACTCAACACATGCAGTTATGTTGCGTAAACCGTATCGCTATGGGCATAAGGATGATTTTTCTGTTGTCGTTTAGAATTGTTGAAAGTTGTACACGATACCTTGTTACGTCGAGGGGACTTGTTACCTCCTACTCCAGTTATTGACGGCAATAAATCAAAATCAGAAGTAAATAATCCACTTGATGACAGCTTGTTATGCTCACTGTTGCGATATATTTCGATGGGGGGTAAATTAATAAAGACAGGTACGATGATATATTTCAAATCTCTTCACGTTTCTGAGGATGAATGAGTGAGGAGGGTACTTACTTTGATTGGTTGAAGTATAGAAACGTCTGTTTTACGTACAAAATAGTCAATTGCGTATAACGAATATTCTAGCTGTAAGTACATCAAATAAAGGTGACAGTTAAAATGGGTTAAGGATTAACAATTAATAAACAAATCGTTTAAACGAACTACTAACTGCATTACAGTTTCCATTAGTGTAGGTGCAGTGTTAAGGTAGGTAGGGTTGTACGAATGATAGAGTTGCACCCATTAAATAAAAGTAGGTACCTATAATACTGAGTAAAATTAAATACGTGAATCAAAATAGCAAACTACTAAAAACAGCTGTTCATACGTAAGTAGGTATAATAAATTCCAGCAACTTTTTTTTGAAAATTACCAAAAAAAGTTTTTGCTTCCCAAGTAATGCACTTTAAATAAAAAGCAAAACGTTTCTTTAGGAAAATACGTTTTATCACGCTTATGCAATAATTTCGTTCCATCCGGTAATTGTCATGAAAAGAGAGATAGTTTAGCTTGCTTGCTGGCTTGTTTAGTTTAGTGCCATTAAGTTGAAAGTTAAAGTTTTTTCATAATTATGATACAAATGCATTTTTTTGATTTTTCAAAAACGGGTTCGTGAGCGTTTTTGATATTCATTCTATTCATTATAGAAAATTCATTGTATTCTTTATAGAAAATGTGAAATTCAAACCAATGTTTTTTCTAGAACGACAAATGTATAGGCTCATGGGTCTAAGGAAAGTAAAGATAGGTACAAAACTTTAAATTAGAAATCTGTATATAGCAATGAAGTATCAAGTAGTTTTATCAAAGCAATCACCTCACTATTATTGAAAACATTAAATTAGAGAGTGCAGTTTGCTGTTCAATAATTCCGGTCAGTATAGCCAGTTAAACTAGAGCTAGTCCCTAAACTGCAAAACAAGACAACTTTTACAATAAAACACATGGCCTGAAATCCAATTACGATTCTGTATGAGGCTATAAAGCCAATACACCGACTAAAATTGCCAGCGACAAAGTTAGCCGACTTTTTTGTTAGTACAGAAATACAGGGCAACTGTGATAGTTGCTAAACTCAATTTATGGGAGTTATGTCGGCCGAAGCGTACATTATCTGGCTTGGCCGGTCGGCGGGAACCGTTGGGATAAATTGCCAATTTTGACTTACACCACTTTACACTGTTACTTTTCCTGTGTGAAATGAAACGTGAGCCTTTTAGGATCTTGTTTGTAAGTAGGTAGGAGGTAGGAAAGTGTTTGTTTCGAGTTTCGAGAGTTTTGTATTCACGTACTATCATTATTATTAGCCTGTAATCGCCCACTGCTATCATAAGCCTGTCTTCGAGTACGCTACTTAAAATAAGAACAGAAATCACTATCAAATCTTATCGTCAATAGGTACTTAGTTATCCAAATATAATTACTTAATTTACGTACATTTTATTAACTAATGTTATAATGTTATAAACCGACCATGAAAGAAATTATAAATTTTGTTTGTTGTCTCTCAATTTATGAAAGTACTGACGAAAATAAGCTAAAGAGTTTCTTCGAAATTATCTTCAACTAGCTAATGTATCATCCTTCATTTTTAACCAGTAGATATGTATCAAGATTCCCTACAGTTTACCTATATCCCGTAACAGGCACTGAAACCATGAATATTTCTCAACGCGTATTTACGTTATTCCCATTTTAAAATTTACCTGAGAGCCTCTATCAATCACTTAAAAGGTGAATTTTCGAGCACTTCCTAATCCCTAGGTGCTCAGCCCAGCACGTCCGTGGCGTGATACTTAGCTTCCTACTTAATAACCAACTAAAAATACTAACAAACCCAAGGAATATAACCCTTAATTTTAATGTCATAAGGTCTTGGGAGACCGTAAAATGTTGCACCGCATTTTTCCAAACAGATATTGGTGAGTTTCAGTAAAGTGAAGCTCAAAGGTGATACAGACCTCGTAAAATGTTTATGCGAGAGTATATCATCGCGTTTGTTGATGATTTGCCAAGGAAAATATATGATAATAAACAAATGACTGTTGAGTGTAGCTTTATACTTTATACCTCCACTCCACAATCTTCACATAAAAAAATAGTTTATTGGGTACATGCCTTACCTATAGGTTATGCACGAAATACTCATTCCTACTTTTTCAACATTACATCATTGTCATAACAATTGCTTACTTGAAAAATATACGTGTAAGTGTAATTTTTAGTAAACAGGTATAATTCTTTATAATCGACTGTTGGCACAATCATCTAGTAATTTCGTAGCTTGTTGACAGTTTTCAGGAAAGTGTGTGGGTCTGATGTCGCCTACGCCACATCCTTTAAAGTTCAACTTTCTGGTAATCCAATAACGTAGGAGTGCGTCAATAAAGTATTGCTCCTATTCAATTTCGGCCGCAAAATAATTTTCCCCGGATCATTTGTCGCATCTCTCCACATTAAACGCGTAGTTAAAACTCAAAGTTGCACAAATTAGCCATTGTAATATAGTTCTTACCACTCTCTATTAAGGTATTTGTAGATAAACTTATAAAGAGCAAGGTATGCAAGATGTGGAACGCCGTAAAATTGTCGATGCGTGCCAGGTGAGGTTCTTGAAAGGAAGAAGGTAGCAAGAATGTACTTGTCTGTCATATTCTTATTATATTCTTCCACGGTCACCGAAGCGGCCTTTGCAAATGGGCTATTAGGTTTCTTTGAGCTTGATCGGCTGGTGTGGTCTTGTTACTAACTTTACTGTGCTATAACTTAGTAATTATATGGTGGAAATACTTTAAGTTGAGATGGGTCAGCTATTTAGCACCGTGTTGAAATGACATTGGGAAGCTAAGGGCATCAACCTAACTTTACAGGCCGGTAAACGTTAAATATGGCGCTGGCAGCTGTCACTTACAACAACGGACCCTTGCTAGATATTTTGGTAAAGTCGAATCCTCAGCTGGTTTCTTTACTGATGCTGTAATATATAAAAAACACCATGTATTTCGATTATTTAATTACTAGGAATCTATGTGTAGGCCGTGCAGATTGTTAACAAGTAAAATAATTGCCATGAACGTTTTAAGATTAATTAGAATATCCTATAAATAAATACTAATAGCCGATATTCAAACCTATGATCATTTAGAAAATCTCAAAACTTTTCAATGTATGCATTAAGACGCCGAGTTGAAATCAGTGTTCGGGTCATACACAGTGTGTATAACAAAATTCGCCTTTCCAGTGGTCAATAGTTAGGTGTATATTAATAAAGTGTTTATCGCTAATAGTATATAAGAAAAGACGCCGTTATTGCGGATTAAGATTCCAACCAAGTTTGCTCCATAACTGACAATGTGCACAGGAAAGACGTAAACCTATTTAAATCTGTGTATGACCCGTTCAAGGTAAACGATGCTTTATCAGCTACCGTCATAATACATGAGTAATCATTCCATAAATATCTGTACTATAAGCTACGTAAATACATATGTATATATCTAGTATATGCACTAAACCTTTATTCACGTCGTCAGTTCCGCAATGCCTAACAACTATTCCAATAGTGCTACATTTGCTGCCATCAAAATAATCTGTACTAATGCCGGCACAGTTGCGTAGTCTCATTGAAATTAATTCCGTACAAGACAATCAGAGGGGTGTGTTCGACACGCCGCGCTCGGGCGAGGCTGGGTTGATATTCACCACCTCACATCACCACAACTAGTGTAAGTCAGACTTCCAATTCCGTGCTTTTATTATGACTCACAGGGTCAACATATAAGGGTGAACGGTGATGTAAAGTAGTGAATAGCGTAGCTGTCATTACTTCATTAGTGAACGTACTTAATGGCGAAAGTGTACCAAGGATATGTTAGATATGTAGGTAGTGATACGGTGTCATTATATAGGCAAGTATATTTCATTAAATCGGTGACAATATCACTTGTAAGCTAATTAATATGAGGTTAATAATAATAGACAAATAAGCAAATATCGTTAATATTTATAGGAATTTCGGTGCAGCGTAGTATTGTTAACGGAATTGGTACAAGCAATTTCAATTGTAATGCTACAATTACTGTTGATATTATCCAAACCAATTCATATAGCAACACTAATACTACAATATGCTGCACCGAAAATACTACAAAATTTACGATGTCTGCTAATAAATCTTTAATTAAGAATGTTTTTAGTACTAACCACAAAACAAAAGTTGACTGTAGTAGGTATGCGTGATTTTGTTGTCAATCCGTGTTTCGAGAGCTTTATTAGCTATTCAATAGTTCCACTTTCTAAGTCCATCATCCGATCAAATTGATGGTGCCAAATGATTGTATTGTCTTCTGTAGGTATTGTACCTATGTACCTAAGGTAATTTTATTTTAGAAAGTATGTACAAGATGGTAACTAACATTAACTAAATTAAATTAAGACTAAAGTAGTTTATACTTGCTATAAGCTTCAAATGGATTGGTACGTCTAATGGAAGGGGGTTGACTCGACTTGCGTTTGATTACATTGTCATACATATTTACTTAGTTACAGGTGATGTAAATGCCAGCCTCGTAAAAATAAGATATAGGTACGAGGCGCCATGAAAATTTACTACTTAAGTATATACAATACAATACAAATACCCTTTATTGCACACCTCACACAAACAAAGCAGTTAAAAAGAGAAACAAGAAGTAGAAGACAAGTATATAGATAGTAGACGTAACTTAAATTTTTATGAATAATAAGTATTTGTTATTTTATTGTTGATTTTTTCTTAGTGTAGTTATTTGGCGAAGAACAAGGAATATTTGTATTGTACATACTTACAATTATATCTACACTATACGGTATACTTAAATAAAATAAAATAAAACGAAAAGCGTTTATTTCAGAGCCAAAACGATCCATAGTGGGTTAGCATCAATAACATCTTACATACTATGTTAATTAAATAAAACACAGAGACAAACAAAAACAGAAAAATTACCTTAAAACTAAAAACTAATTATTCGTTTTCCTGTAAGTAGGTATAAATACTTCAAAATTCGAATGGTTTTCATACATTACGGAATATATTTCACCAAACAAACATATTTGTTTTCATCTGAAGCCAGGCCCAATTTAAGGTAAGGTTTACGACTTCCTCTGTAGAAGACAGTTTTTCTCGTCTATGTTATGTAGCGACCGATGAAGCGAGGCTATAAAAGGAGATCATTGTTCCGCGAGGATTTCTATAAATTACGTGAGCCAGACAAGTTATCTATTTTCGGTAAAAGGCTTTGAAAACTAAAGTAAAACTTAGGCCCAACTTCGGAACACGTTTTATACTTATGTATGAAATGAAACGTGTAGTGTCTTGGTTCTGGCGTTACCTCGGGTAACGTAACTCAAGTGTGTCTAATGGCCGGTTCCAATAATCAATCAAAAATGTGTCAAAATGTAACTGTTGGTAAGGAAAACTATCGGTGGATTGATTATTGGAACCGGCCATTAGGCGAACGAAAAAACCATAGAAGTCCCCACAGATTGGGTGCCATTGCAATTATGCGGGGGATGGGGGCGGGTTTTAGGCACGTGTTTGGGTAGAAATTTTTGAGGACCTCGTATTCTATGGTTTTTTCGTTCGCTGTATTGAGATGGATTGGTATATATGTCCTTGTTTATTGGGATGAGATTGGTATGGCCTTGTTTATGGACAGGCAACGCGGCGGTGGGAGACCCGTGCTGTCAGGAGAGTGTGGAAACCCTCACGCCTGTATGGTTGGCATTATTTAATGTGTGACTTCTTATAAAACTGTTAGTGTTAAGTTTTCATTAAGTATTTTTAGTATGGCAACATTCTGTTCCTGCGTTTGACAGATGAAATAACGGTTCGAAAATTTAATCTCCGCGCGAATAGTCGCGCTATTTTATAGGCAGCTACCATTTTCATAAGTGCCTTTAAGAAGCAGGAGGATACCCCATCAGCCGTGTATAATCAGGTGCCAGGTAACCTTGGAGTCAGGTGAGTCTGTACAGTACAAGCCAGGTCTCTGGGTCCTACACCTGACGAAGGAGCATCGCAGCAGCTCCTGGCAACGGTGAGTGTCCTTTCAGCAACTTCAAAGGCTCCGTTTCGTCGTATAACGTTATCGTTTAACGCTAGCCTACTTTCGTGTATAAAACCATTAATTTTGTTCAAAATCTACAGTCCACTTATTAACAGTTAGAATTGGAATCTTCTACTTTGGACCAGGGTAGAGTTGCTTTTTTAATGGACTAACTTTACTGCAATTCGGCCAATTAAAATAATCTCAAGTAGGTATACATGAATACTCCGAATCAACGTATATTATTGTGTTTCTGGGTTGGCGAGTTTTGACGCGAGACCCGTACTGCATGAAACGTACATAAGGCAACACAGGTTACCGACCATTCGTGAACCTTATTACAATGACTATAGACTACACGGATAATCAGTAAACAGTGTTGGCGATGGTACACCACATTTTAGCTACCTTTGAGTTTCTAAAGCAACATATTCAGATAAAACTATCAATTGTAACTCATGAAACAATGCTAGACTAAGAACAATTTGTTTTAGAAAGCATAAGACGGATGATAACCATTGTTGAGCCAATATGAAATGCTGGAGGCGGTGAAAATTATCATATGATATCTGACCAGGGCGAAGACAATGGACATGCAATATGCTTTATCAAAATCAGCAGTCAATTAATTTTTATATTGTTTCCCGTAGGTTCTATTGTTGACCAACAACCAAGGCGTGAAACGTTTGTCATATACAAGAAATGTTATGATATGAATGTGTATCTAAGTCGTTGTAAAGTAAGACTATTCTATGATAGAGTATTGGATAAAATGCGTATTTCTACGAATATATCACTTTTTCCTAGATGGCGGTCGTTTTGCAAGGTCCTGCAAGGACTTGGACAATAAGTCGTCGCATCTAATAATAAATAATAATAATAAATAATAAATATTGGGGGACAATCTTACACAAATCGACCTAGTCCCATAGTAAGCTCATTAAGGCTTGTGCTATGGGTACTAGACGACGATATATAAATAAAAAAATAAAAATAAATATTAGGGGACAATCTTACACAAATCGACCTAGTCCCATAGTAAGCTCAATAAGGCTTGTGTTATGGGTACTAGACGACGATATATATAATAGATAGAAATACTTAAATACATAGAAAACATCCATGACTCAGAAACAAATATTCATGCTCATCACACAAATATTTGCCCTTACCGGAATTCGAATTACGAATTCCCACTAGGCTAACCGGTTGTCAAATCCATTCCATACTAATACTAATATTATAAATGCGAAAGTGTGTCTGTCTGTCTGTCTGTCGTCTGTCTTGTCTGTTACCTCTTCACGCTTAAACCGCTGAACCGATTGCGATGAAATTTGGTATGGAGATAGTTTGAAGCCCGGGGAAGGACATAGGATAGTTTTCATCCTGGAAATCATCCTCTAAGGGGATGAAATGGAGGGTTGAAGTTTGTACGGAGCTGCGATATAAACTATTTCCACGCGGACGGAGTCGCGGGCAGAAGCTAGTAATAGATATAAATACTTCAATACATAGAAAACTTCCATGACTCAGAAACAAATATTCATGCTCATCACACAAATATTTGCCCTTACCGGGATTCGAACCCAGGACCTTCAGCTTCGTAGGCAGCGGCTAACCGGTCGTCCTAATACAATATAACACAAATAGGTACCTACTCTTTATTGCACATCTCAAAACGTAGGTACCTAAATCAAACACAGGCCTCTAATGATCATTCCTCACACAAATTTTCAGGTTAGAGAATTTCGACTGTATAAAGTAATAGGACAAATATCGATATGTCGGACCACACGTGGAACTATGAAATCTCGTGTCAAGCGACATGCCGAGTGATGTCTGGCAACGTTGCGGGAGTTCGCCCGACGTCGCTGGCGAAGAGCGTCGCGCGACATTTCCCTCTAGTGAACCTCTAGCATAATGCGACCAAATAAACGTTTTTCGGCACCATGTGGATGTGTCCTGTGAATATAAAGAGAGGGTTGCAGCTCCAACCAATTTCGTGTAATGTGACTATAAAATGCTGATTTGAAATCTACCGTGCTGATGGCTCGCTTTGAATCCTACTGGGGCTGAGTGTGATTGCATTTGGTTAATTTGCAAGAAAATGTTCGAATTTGGTTTAAAATATGTTGATAAAGTAAAGGTTGACCACTAAAACGTTTAAGTCACCGTTAAATTATGAGTTTTGATAGTTTATTGTCTGACGGGTAAGTTTATAAAGTAACCGACAGTTTATAATATAATATTAAATTGGCAATTAGTTATTTAAGACTTTTGTTACTAATTGTTTCTTATTAAATTATTTACTCAATTTAATTGCATTGCATTGATACTTAACCACACAAATAACGACTGAAAGGGTTTGGATGGGCATTTAACAGAACTTGAACCGGTTTAAAAGATAGGATACGTTTTATCCCGAAAACAAATACTCAATACTTTTATCCACTAAGGAGATGGAATTGGGAGCAGAATTTGAAATAGACTTGAAGTTTACTTGGACGAAGTTTTTAATTAACCCATCCCTTTAAATTAGTAGGTTACTAAAGTAACCATGTTCGCAATATTACAGTGACATGTACATTTATCTTGCACGTCGTCTGTATGTGGATCTTATTGCTTACTAGCTTCCGCCCGCGACTTCGTCTGCCTGGACCCGGGATAATAACTATCCTATATTTTAATCCAGGCTATAAACTTCGTGCAAAATTTCATCCAAATCGGTGGAGCCGTTTAAGCGTGATTGAGTAACAAACATCCAATCATCTAAACATCCAAACATCTAAACATCCAAACTTTCGCATTTACGAGTATAATATTAGTAGGATTAAAAGTTATACCAACATAGTCTCTTTCTGTACCGTGTTCAGAGATTCTGACTCTGTGATCTTCAATGTTTGTTTAACCTACTTCCGATATGCAGCCCACCTAGAATAAGAATTAAAATACAATATACTTAACAGAAGTCGGATACAAATTCATGGGATTATGTCATGATGTCTGAAATGGAACAAACGTATTTGAGCGCACTCCGTGATGTACATTATTAGGATTCTTGGAGCGTGGTGGTTCCCTGATCCAAATAAAATGCAAATCTTGCAATTTTCACCTTTATTATAACTATATAGAAGGTACAATATTCGTTGACAACGCTCGATTATTCTCATGACGTGGTGAGCCTTTCAATTTCCAACAATGTTCAGTATGCGAAAATTGTTGTCGACCTTTGTACGTGTTTACTGCGGTGAGAGTGATGTACCTATCTTAAATCGTAACTTAGATAAACGTTAACATGACTTCCTATCCAACTATTCATGTGACTAATGTTTCGTTGAAGAACTCCTAGCAATACGTTCAAAGATGCTTTTCAATTTTTCAATTCAGAATGTAAAAAACCTGAGCAATGCACAAACTATATTTTAAACTTTCTGGGATTGAAAATACAAACCGCCTACTTAGTACCAAAACCAGAAACTTTGGAATGTATCATTTTACTTTATAATATGCGAGATAAACCTCGTACCGTTTACCTTTTTATTTTAAAAAATCTTCTCCAATTATCTCAATAAAAAAACCAGCAGTTTCGTCTAAAGTTTCTTCCCTGCTACATATCAAAGCTCCAAGTTGGTGAGATATAAAAACAATCGTTATTGTCCCGTGTAGTCATCAATCTTAGGCCATTAGGCGATTAGATAGGATACTCTTATTAAATAAATCGATAACTCGCCACCCACGCGCGGGTCGATTGATCGAATCGGACCAACTCCCGAAATCTGGACCCGATAAATTGACCAAGGTTTCATTTTGTTTAATGAGATTAAGCCTTTCCCCATCCATCAACACGTATCTGCGTCAAATAGGTTAAGCACAAAAGTGACGTCCACATTCCCTAAACCAAGTCTTATGGTGTTAGCAATAAAGTTGAATTATGTTTGTTTTGAGTTTCGATTAGCTTCAATATATTCGTTGCAGGCTGTACACATTTCCCGCCTTTGAAGCCGAGACATCGATATTAATTAACGCGTATGATTCCGACTGATAGCTGCCGTACAAAAAATTGTTAATTAATTATTTCAATGGAATTAACTTATTGGAATATCCACACAACAGGGCACGATTTATATTCGTAGTTACCACCGGATTGTGATTATTATGATTAAACGTATTCATTCACTTCATACCGTATTAGGTTTTTTTGCCTGTAAACGAGTACTTAACAAAACGACTTTGTTAGTATTTCCCTAATAATTATACAAATGTAAAATATCTACCTATATGACAATGCTACCTACTCACTTAATATGGAGTTATATTATATGTTTTGAATCTATTATTACTTACTAATTAACGGAAGGTATTTTCTTATTTTAGTATCCTAAATAAGTGAAATATACGAAGACGGAGCTTGCATTTCAGATGTTCCGTGTCGAATAGGGAAACTTGGCACCGTCAATTTTAAAATATGCGAGAATTTAGATATGCTAGTGATTTGTCATGTACTACAATAATGTGCTACAAATGAATAACACCACGTCTACAATGTCCAGCAATTATTTATTTATTTATTTAAGGCGACACCACACAAACATGCATGAGGTTAAAACATACAAATTCAAAAGTTAGATATAAATACAGATGCTTCCATAAACGTATCTCACAAAGAACACAATAAGAAAATTAAATACTACTCTTTAGCTTAACAAGTTACTGAAATACACAAGAACAGGTGTAGCAACATAAGTGCAACTAACTGTAGGAACCCGGTACTTACAACTGCGCGCACAACACAAATGTAGCGCGCTAGACTATAAGTTAGGTAAAGAAAAAAGGGGGTATTATTTCCTCAGACGGCATGCAATTTGTTTCGCTTAGAGATTCCTCTTTTACAAGTGAAATGGCGAGCTGCTGCGGCAAGCATCCTAACAAGATAAAGTAAGGTACTTGAGTGAGAGTACTGCTGTTACGCTCTAAGAACAATAATATGTCTGTATCTCTGTCCTCTGAGTTCTATTACGGTATGACGCAGATAAAGTCATCCTATTTTGAAGTGAAAACTTCTTTAGCGGCGCTGAGCACTTTTTGGGATGGGGAAAAATTGTTTAATACGCGACAGAGTTTTGTGACGTCAGATGTGAAGGAGGTCACTTTTTGCTGCTAGCCGATTCGAATTCATTCAAAACTGAACGCTATTCGTAAGAGTATAAAGCCGTTAAACACTTTTTGCAATAGCATATTCTGCAAATAAATTTGTAATAATACCAACGCGTCCTTCACCGTTTTGCTATTGAGAAAATTCGGATAGTTCGAATTTGGGCGTTATTCCTAAAGAGATAAAGCTTAGAAAAATATTTACAAACGGCAAGAACAAATTGATATTTTGGTCGCCACCGCCGTCTGCTGTTCTTGCAAATTCGAATAGTTCGAATGTAGACGTTATTCCTAAAGAGATGAAGCTTTGAAAAATATTTGGCAATGGCAAAAACAAATTGGTATTGTGCCGCCGCCCGTCGGCGCGCCGACGGGCGAGCCGGCGGCCCGTCGCATCCAACGCGCCCGCGGCCCGTCCGCCTAAATAATTGATAATTGTTTATAAATTTGCGTCAATTTCATTTTTAGGGTGACACCGTAAGATATCACGTGACCTGATCGAAAAACTGTTACAATGTTATTGAGTTTTTACTTCTGCCGGCACTCCCAGAGTGCAACCCGGTCTTTTTTTTTATTATGAACAAGGTTAATGTAAATTTTGCCTTTAAAGTTCAGTGCTTTGGGGGTCATTCTCCACCTCTCATTAGTAGGGCACCTGATCGCAGGTACTTATACTTGTATGTTATGAATTTATGAACATTGTAAAACAAGTCCAATTTCAGGGTTTTGGTTTTTATTGTACGAGGTACTATTTATTATTAGTATAGGACCTTCTCGATCCTCTCTTCTCTCATAAAATTCTGTAGTTTCTGTCGTCATTATTTGACACCCATTTTTCCTATTCACCAAAAGAAATAAAAACAACACAAGGCCCTTACGCTGTACAATGGTAGACAATAGGCCGTCTTATGGTTAATGATATAATCAATCAAATCAATATCAATATTAGGGGACAATCTTACACAAATCGACCTAGTCCCATAGTAAGCTCAATCAGGCTTGTGTTATGGGTACTAGACGACGATATATTTAATAGATAGAAATACTTAAATACATAGAAAACATCCATGACTCAGAAACAAATATTCATGCTCATCACACAAATATTTGCCCTTACCGGGATTCGAACCCAGGACCTTCAGCTTCGTAGGCAGCGTCACTACCCACTAGACTAACCGGTCGTCAATCAATAATGAGCGACCTCTTCCAGATAACGTTTATCTCATTTACTTTACTTATTTTGCGTAAAGTGCACGAACCTTGCTCTTACGCTTCTTTTGCAAGCACATACAATTTTACGCACAATTTTACATTTGTGCATAGATTCCGCACACGCGTCCATAAACAGCAGCCAGAGGGCGCCGTGCGCGGCCCCGCCCGCGCTGGCGCATAAATAAACAACCGTGTACAGCGGTGCGCGTGCGCCGCTGAGGGCTAGTACGGCGCGTTCCTGAACAGGACCTCATTTTGCAACGAGTGTAATCTACATCAGACTTCGTGGATGAATAAGCAGTCGAAGAGAGAGCATGGAAGCCTATTGTTCCTGCCTTGAAGCGGATAGTGTATCCCGAGCGGAAGACATTGTAGCCGAAAGGTAAGACGCGCGACTTTCAGTCTGAAGGTTGCGGGTTCGAATCCCGTCTCGTACCACAGGGTTTCTAAAAAATAAACCTATGAAATGTACGAAATGTAAATTTAACAGTGGCTCGGTGAAAGAAAACAAAGCGAGGAAACCGGTCTAATCCCAATAAGATCTAGTTTTTCGTCTGAGTTGGAAGGTCGGACGGCAGTGGCTTTCATAAAACAAGTGCCTACGCCAAACTGGAGCCCGGGTTCGCGTGGATACAATGAGTTCGGTGTGCGTACCAACTATCGGTGGAAACGATCTCTTGCCGCAATCTCACATAACAACTCCAGCGCAAGACTACCCCGCTCCCCCGTCCGAGTGTCACGGGCCGGCTGGCTGTGTCCCACGAGAAAACACCCTGAAAAAGAACTCCCCAAGAGTTCGAAACATGTCACCCGCAGTGACATTTAATAGGTGACTTTAACCGTATAATGATTAGAAGTACCTATAACCTTAAACATGAACATGACTCAAGAGATTAAAATTGATTTAGCAAGCAATGTGTTGCTATCTCACACCCACCCACGGCTTTATGCGTGCGTGGTTGGTGTGGCGTACTCCCGTATCTACATAATTTCATTCCCTATACACTGACACAAGATTGAAATATCATTTTAAGTTATTAAAGCCGAAAGCCATTGAATGTAAGGCCAGCCCAATTTGTAGAATTTTATTATCGGTTCCATTTCATCACGATCCTCAGGAAGAAGGGAACGTCTGTAGAAAGAGAGAGGGAAAGATATTCATATTAAAGTACAATATTAAGTTAGCGCTGCTGTTTTGTTCCAGCCGTAAACCGGAATAGCCCCCACGCCTGCGCAGCTGCGCGGATACTGGTCATGCGAGAGGGATAAATGATAGCGACCAACGCCAGATTGAGCGCGGTCTAGTTTACCACACAGATTTATGAAATATCGTAATAAATGAAATATAGTATTACTTCTTCTTACAATTTACTTACTTGTGTTAGACGAAAAAAAAACCAAAAATAATATAGGAAGGTATTTTTACAAAGTTACAATACTAAGCATTTTCGGGGCGTCAATCTTTATATTTTCTTTTATTGTCAAAAATACAACAAATGGCAATAATGATTGTTGAAAAACGAGTAGGTTTAGATGAGAATGTTATTTACTAAATAATACCATCAGTAATAATTCATTTTCTTTCTTGTTTCCCTATGATAAATCCCGTGGCAAATTATTTCCTTTGTAACTGGCCGGTTTGTTTATTATTGAACCTATTTCCGAAACAACTAGTGGGACGTCAAATTTAACGTTTGCAAATGCGTCCAATCGGGACCTATATTGGATGACTCACAAAGTGCCTTTCCGGCCGTGGAAGCGAATAAAAGTACAATGCGGACTGTACGGCAGAATTGGTTTATTGCAGTCGGAGCATTTATAGGGATTTTAAAATGCGTGTAGGCACCTAATTCCAATTCCAATTTCAAGCAAATGAGTACTCATGTGCTTGAAATTGTTATTTTCCCTTTTGAATACAACGGCGATGGCAAACAATAAGCATAGCATACGCCCTTTCTGATGAAGCAGGCACCGCAGCCTATGGATACTTGTGACTCCAGAAGAATCAGAACAGGAACGCGTTGCCTTCGTAGTTAAAAAATAAACCAAAGTCCTGAAATCATATGTCATGTGTCCGGCGAAATAAAGAAATAATAAAACAGCCATAAATATGTAAGAAAGTTTAATATCAACGCTTTGATACAATGAGACGAGTGTTTGCTCCTCTTTGCGTGCGGAAAAAGGACGATGGGTTCTTTGTGCGTCCGTGTCCTTTTGATGCCAGTCTTGACGTCTTCAAAAGAGAAACTTATATTATTATTAGTGCCGTAATGCTCTTGCTCTTACTCGTGCTATTACTTTTGATGACAGTTTGCAAATAGGATAGGAAAAGACCATATGAAAAGCGAATCAAGTCTGGTTAACAAAGTGTACGGCGAATTAGAGTTAGTCCCTGGGTGACCGAGCTTTGCTAGGGTTAAAATAGGGAAAATAAGGAGGAACCGAATTTTCCCTGACATGTGACCTAGCTAGATTGATTTGATTTCTCGCCCCCATAAACTCCTATATTCCAAATCTCATATATTTATAGGGTAAGGTAGCCAACAATGAACCACCACGTACCTTAAGAAGTCAGTCTTAATGTGAAAGTACCTATGACAATATTTTATATAAAGCCGCCGCCCGCCCGTCTTCGCTGCTGGAGACGCGCACGTCATGCGAAAGTACGTTGAGCCCTCAACTTACTTACGCCGATACTGCCGCTTTACCGATGACTGCAAAACCTAAGCAGCGGTCGAAAAAAGGGGTGCAGAAGCCGTGTGATGACATTCGCAAGGATCTGCCACATACGACTCAAAAGAAGTCGCGACAAGGTGGAGGAAAAGAAGAAGCCTACTTGTCGGAATCTGTGCGGTACCGCACCGACTGGACCAAATCACCTGCTGCGTCCTGCTACACCTTCGACGCAGCTGTACGTGTCCCGGGTGCACTACACTACGAAGGCAGAGGAAGTAGTGGAGTATGTGCGCGTGAAGACCGGATTCATTCTGAGGGTCGTGAGGTTGGAGTCTCGCCATGATGTGAATTTTAATTCCTTTGTGGTCAGAGTTCCAACAGACCATCTGTCGACCTTCACTAAGGAAGAATTTTGGCCGAAGGGAGTCAAGTTCCGACGTTTTCGCGGTCGGTTACCTGACACCACGAAATTGCGCAACACATCGCAGTAACTTTGTGTTTCGTAGTTATTAATAAGTTTATATTGATATGTATGTTAGTCTTTAAGGTATTTGTAATATGGGCCTTGTTGCCTGATTTAAATAAATAAATAAATAAATATACCGGATTATTTGTTATTTATCTGGCTTTCATTTTACATCAATGTTTTTGTATAAACCCCAATAGCAGACGAGAGATGGATATGATGAGACTAGGATGTTTTTGCGATATTCCATTTATGTATAAAGTATATTGTCAAAAACACAAGCCTTATTCAGTTGAATTATTATTATATCCAGGTCATCAGTCCACCTTGTCGGGGGCCTACCCACGCCGCGCCTTCCGATACGTGGTCGCCACTTGAGAGCAGGAGAGGTTGCGGGAGTCCGCTGGATGCGGGTGGCGCAGGACCCGTCACTTTGGCACTCTTTGGGGGATGCCTATGTCCAGCAGTGGACGTCTTTCGGCTGATATGATGATTATTATATCGAATCCGAATATGGCAATATCGTTTGAAAAAAAGGATGCGTGTATGCAAACAATTTTGAATATAAAATAATTTAAAATAATGTACCTACTGCCCGTTCCCTCTCATCCGTGAGAGGAGGCCTGTGCCCAGCAGTGGGACGTGTATAGGCTGATTTATTATTTTATTATAATTTAATGTATCTAAGAATTTAATGATTTAAGTCGATTCGGCCGACCTTGTTCATTCCACATTCATTACATACCTACGTATACAATTATAATGAAAAAGAGTAAAAGAAATGCAACGATTACCAACAATACAATATTTTGAACATTGATACGTAATGGGTATTGAGGTTTTCATAACGACGCAAATTAACATGTCAATGTAAAGTAGAAACTATATATTATCCACCGATAAATCCGTGTGCTTAACTACCAAATGACACCTAACGATTATTTCAAATCCTATGATTAACGGTTGACGTCGAACGTAGTAATTTGGCCGGACGCGACGTGGCAATTAACATATAGCTGCCCACGTCTCCAAATCGATTTGGAACTAATAACAGTCCCTTTCAACTGGTTTTTTACAACGGCCTTGTGTTACCAGATTTCATGTTCGTCCTTACTCGTATTTGTTCCCACAAACAAATCCCCTCTGATTTCTGTGTTTTCAATTGTTTGTTTCACCTGATTATTTCTATGCAGTAGTAAGTATTCCTGCGAAAACAAACATGTTATGTATATTGAAAATTAGAGAAAAATACCTAAAACTCAAATTAAGACTCTTTGAGACGGTATTCCTTCATTTGTCCGAATTTAATTTGCCCGAAATTCATTTGCCATCCTATTCACAGGCCTTAATTTTATTTACCATAATTTCATGGGCCATAACTGTTATTTACCATAATATTCATAAGACAGAATTGTTATTTTCCATTATATCATATGCCATAATATAATTTGCCAGAAACTTTATAATCCATAATATTCATATGCAAAAAAATCATTTGCCATACCTTTCAAAAGCCGTACTATATGTAAAATAACAAATTACTGTGTGAAATGGGTGATATTATGAAAAATAGCTACCAAAACCCGAATCAGCGCACCCCACTTCCACGTTGTCTGTCCTACCCCTAGAGTGTATATAAAAGCTCGCGGAGACGAAGCGAGTTTCTGGCGGGGGACTGAGTTCCAGAAACGAAAGCGGGGCGCACCATCACCAACGCACGATTACACTTAACTCCGACAGCTAAACTAGCTGCTATAATAGGCGCCTTTTATAGACTATGATCATTATAACTCTAAGGTAGGTCGGTGTAGGTACGACGACGAGCGAGCGAAGCGAGCGTGCCGCGGCAGCGGCCGGCGAAGCGCCAGAAACAAACATTCGCAACATTCGAACGGCTCGCAGAAATGTAGTTTGGCAAATGAATATTCTGTCAAGTAAAATTATAGCAAATAATGTTTATGGCATATGAATGATTCGGGCATACAACATTATAGAAAATAATAATATGTCAAATTAATTTTATGGAAAATGAAACGTTATGAATATAAAATTCGGGCAAATGAAATTCGGGCAAATAAAATTCGGGCAAATGAATTTCGGGGAAACGATAGATAACCCTTTGAGACATCCTGTAGGAAGAATGACTCAAAAAAGTCGTGAGGCTGAGGTCATCCTCACGACTTTTTTATTATTAAATAAATCCATGGAATCACTAAAAATCGGCATTTAAATAATGGTAGAACATACTATATATAATTATGTAGTAGGTACTAATTTTATAAAAATATATTCACCTTAGTGACGCTGGATGAAAAGACGGTTGGATATTTTATACGAGAGACTTAATGAGCTCTGAATGTCCCGAAACATATACAATGGAAAAGAATCGTAGTGGAACGGAATCGAAGAAAGAAAATGTTTTTATTAGACTTGAGTAAATAGTTGAACAACAAAGTTTCTACCTATTTCCCCAAGACACGGTATGTGGCTTTATGCTATTATACTCGTACTTATACGAATTTGAGCCTGACCCGATTCAGTTTCTTAGCGCATGTACCTAATGATACATTAAACTACTAACAGGAAGTTTAAAATGACCGTAAAGAATTGAACATTGAAACTCAGCCGTCAATTGAAATAATTGAAGCAATTTAGTTTGATGCGGATGACTTTCAGACAGATTTATTATGTGGTTTGATCGTACACCTTATAATTTAATAGCCGCAATGTAACCTCGGGCGACAACCCACAAAAGCGTTGATGTGCATCGAATTTGAATCATTATGTTTTTTATACCTTCTAAAGACTTAAATTAAAATCGAGCGTCTGTTTTTTAATTGGCCGTCTTCTAAAGCAAGGTATATATTATAATATACAAACATGTACGAGTTTGTATGTAGAGTCTCATGTTATTAGTATCTACAACGTATAATTTCCTAGCTGTTTGTCTAAAGAAACATCTTCAAAAACGTTTTCTTGCAGCAATTAGCACACAACAGGTCAGAGTCCGGAGTCGCAAGTATCATTTGATTACGGTGTCTGATAATCACCGTACGCCGTATGATTTTTCGCCACCGTCGCTGTATCAAAATAAGAAGGTTCCCAGTGCAGACCATGATGAATTGTCGCCATTACCTATAATATCAAAACTATTTGCGGAGCGCGGCAACTCTTAGACCTAACTAAAGAGATTAACCAAAGCTTTTTATCATTTCATGAATAAATGCGGTGTCTACCAACACTAGTTACATACATATAAAGTTACGTAAATTGTAGATTGGACAGGATGATTTATTATAGACAATGTACTCAATCAGCGTCAGATTTCGTCATTGATAGCGATTTTACTGGATAATTTGGATCTAGTTCCCCAATTAAGTAATTTGATAACATTAGGTCGCCGGACGCGTATTTTGCGATTCCGTCGATTCCCGTTGAAATTTCTTTGAGCTATTCAATATTAGACATTTAATTAAAAACGTTATTTAAAATGTTCTCCTAATTTTCGTAGGTACGTACCGTAAGTGTTTTTCTAATACCTAACTCGCTCCTTGACACTTTACATTTTAACATCTATAAAGATGCTACGAGCGTCTATAATTATATGGACTAGCTTGTGTTAATATTGTGTTATTTGCTTCGGTAGGTGCACGGGGTGCTTTTATCTCTATGTATTTACTATATATGTAGTCTCATAATATATACTCGTAAGAGTAAAACAGCAAGTTAACGTTATATTTATTTCATAGCACAGGTCGTCTGCACATAGAATATTTATTGTTTGAGGCTATTTCGTAGTCTCACAAGAGGTTAGGCACATTATTTTCTTGTGGCTCTGTGATCTGCAGAACTCGTGAGCCTGTATTTTTTTAATAACTAACCCCCTTATTCATAAAACTTAAAATGCCTCTGCTAAATAAAATGTGCTTTGTCCCTTTCTGACGATCACGCTTTTAACGAACGTATTTTAACGCCATTTTAGTTAAAATAGGCTTGTAGAGCGTTAATGAATACGGCCGTAAATATGTAAGTAAAGTATGTAAAATGACCTTCAAAATGCGAAGCAATTTTCAGCTACTTCCCGATATAGACCTGAAATTTGCCACACTTATGTAAATTACGTGACAAACGCAATAGTCCCACCGAGCTGACCTGATGATGAAGAACGCTAGAGCAACTCATCTCTTAATGGAACTCTTAACAAGCAGTTCAGGACTGTGCAAAAGAGAGTACATAAAGTTTAGTCGACAAGGAAAGCTTACTTGTACCAATAATAAAAATTATGACAGAAACAAAACAAAACTGTAATAACCTTAACATGCACGTAATTAAAGATTAAAACTCATTAATGCGTCGGCGGTTTGTGTCCCAAGAACATGCTGACGTGTTAGGGTTAATTCACATACACATTCAAAAATAAACTCTATTGTAAGCGCTTAAAGTCTTAAGTTCAATACTCGGAGGTTTTTTAAAATGTGCCCGAGTAAAGAACTTGCTTTCAGTGCCCGAAATCCTTTCTTCAAGTCCAGTGGTTTCCCACATTCTAATGTCCCGTGAATAAGCAAATAGTTGTACAAGATTGGTAATGGTTTTTGGAGTGCACAGCTAATATTATTATCTCCCTAGTTGGTTGCTTCCCGTGTTTGTGTAAACTTTACTAACCATATTTGCTTTTTTGTTTTGTTGAGATCATGGGAAACATTACTGTTGGTAGAGATACACAGTAACCTATTTGAATAATATGCTGGTCATCCTAGTCATTATAATTAACAATAAGTATCCTATACTGAACCAATATTTTTTTTCTATTCCGCTACATTTTACGGAAAAGCGAAATAAATTGTTCTAGTAACTTATCGTGGAATTCGGCAAACTAGGTAACGCCTGATTGAATCAATTTCATTAGGTACTTACTCAATAAGCGCCGCAAAAAGTATTCCGAAGACCTTATTACAGTAAGCAAGCAGATATAATATTAAAATAATAATGTCTACAGAACAGTTGTCCCGTAATTGAAGAAACTGCTCGCAAATAACAGGTTTTTTCATTTTCCACAAACAATAATGCATTCGCGATGTACGGATAGTCACGCTTGCATAACGTGGGAAGCTTCTTTGTGAGGTTAGAAATCTACATTTCTTTATGGATATTAGCATAAAAAACAAACAGCTAACAGCATTGTTCGAGAGTACAGCGCGTTTTCTTTGCATGTTACAAGTTAGTAATAATAAGTACATAGTCGAATGTACATTATACATAACTATAATTATACCAGGGTGCGACCGAGTTAATGTACATAAACTAATTGATATATTTTACTGATATTTTTTTTTATTGATATATTTTACTTTCAAAGAAGCGCCACTTTTCAAATATGTGTATCTGACAACGCTTTCTATAATAATAATGAGTATCCTACCTAATCCTACTAATATTATAAATGCGAAAGTTTGGATGTTTGAATGTCTGGATGTTTGCTACTTAACCACGCTTAAACGGCTCAGCTGATTTGGATGAAATTTTGCACGAAGACAGTTTATAGCCTGGATTCAAATAAAGGATAGTTATTCTCCCGGGTTCACGCAGACGAAGTCGCCGGCAGAAGGTAGTTTATAATATATTAGTAATAGTAATTATTGTAATCCTTGTATACCGTTGTAATTTTTTTGTGTTATTATGCATATTGTAATCTAATTTTCATAGATTACTATTATAGATAGGTACATACTTAACATTTAATTTTCACATGTCAAAAAAATGAGTATGAGTATGAGTATGACATCGCGTTTGTCTACCGAAACGACAAACATCTGCGACAAATGGATGGACTACACTGACGGCCGCGCCTCGTCGTGGTCGTGTGAAGGTTCGCCGACCACTCTGCGACGAATGGCTGGGCTATAGTTCCAGCGTTGAATTTTGATATTCATCACGACCATTCCATTAGGTTGGTACGTCGCGATTACTTTCATTTGTTTGGATATCCAACGGGCTGCACAAACGTCTATAAACGCTACAGTTTTGACATTAGGGAGCGACCACACCGGTGCGTAACGCTGCGTATACGCGTTGACGTGTCGAATGCGTCACGTATTCTTCATACATTTTGCTGCGTTTACGGTGCGTTAACGTATTTTGAGCAGCGGTGTGGGCGTACCTTTATCTGAATCGATTTTGACGTGGCGCTACTCCATTTTTTGTGTGAAATATCAAGTACATACAAATCCTATATCTTGTCAAATTAAAGATATTTTTTGACGTATCGGGGTATGATCCTCTTGGCTTTCACATGAGGCGTAAGGTGACTGGTGAGGTGGGAGATGAGGTGACCAGCCAGTTGAAGGCGTACGACGCCGTCACAAAAGATATAATTGTTTTAAAGAATTGCACTCCACTTGTCATGTTCGCCCAGCTTAAGGTAATACCGTTCCCTAATTGTTCTTGGCAGTATCAAAGTTTCACTTGGACACTGGCTCGGTTCGGCATTTATACATCAAACGCTCGTCAAAAGTTTGCGTGTCATGTGCTTGATTGGAATTCAATCGAGCGAATGGCCACAATCTCGTCACATCAAAGACTTTTAACTGGCGTGGCGGTACGAAATTGTAGACAATGAGTTGGTGTAATATTTAATGTAACAAGTTTCTTAATGACCTTTTGAATTGCACACTACAAATTAAATCGTAAGTACCATTTTCAGGAATGTTTTTGAACAAGATAGGGTAACTAAAGGGTCATCGGGTACACAATTGGGTCATCCAGAGTGAAAATCAGAAGTTGCCTTTCATGTGGTCAATAGTTAACAGTTTGTGTATGTACCTGTAAGATATGATTTAATCACACTGATTTATATTTTAAGCGGCAACGCAGATAATGCGGTTTATGAGACCAACCAAAAATTAGGCGTTATGTTATTAATCCCTAACTTTTGATTTGCCCACAAGACGATTCATTTGTCTGCTTTGTTCTAAGGTTGACTCATAGAGACTTTTATGGCATTAAGTTTGCCTTTTGAACCTCCTAATCCTAATATAAATTCTCGTTTTGTACAATAAAAAGAATTAATTTTCTTTGCCGTCACATCAACATGCTCTCCACGGACTAAACATATTTCGTTTGTCGCTCATATCGGCTTCGAATGCAACTTGTGTACGGGAGTGTGAACATAGGCCAAGAAATTGTTAAAAAAAGAATCTCTTAATGAGCGGAACGTCGCTAAACGACCCATTCGGTCGGTGGATCGGAAAAGATTGATTTACCTACCCGCTCCATGATACGATTTTCCTAGGTACAGATCAAGTCGATTCAGATTTTTGAAGCATATTAGATTAACATTAAACATAATTAATTAAAAATGTGCCAAAGTGGTCTCAAATTCATTGAAAATTAGAACTTTATCAGATTTGACAACATAGGTAACAGGTTTTGGAACGTTGGTAACTATGTCTCCGATGTCTCTGAAAGTGCCAAGACATAACTAGGTAACAGATTTTAGAGCGTTGGTACGTTCTAAAGTCTGTTACGTATGTTGTAAATTCGGATAAAGTTTTTATAACAGAATTTCATAGCATTTATGCGCACAAAATATTTAAAATTGTACTTTCGAGTAGAAAGTTGACTGTCTAACAAACTGAATGTTGATGAAATCAGGAGTTCCTTTGCGGAAATCCATGAGAAGTTTCTAACACAATATATTCCTTGGCTATTCTATTAGTACGCAAGTAGATGCATATCATTGTCACTAAGACCTGCATGTTCTTTAGCGGAATAAAAAAGGAATTATATTTTTAGAAACTCAGTGTTTTAAAGAACTCATCCCATAATTCTTTTAAACTATTTTAGGCGGCTAAAAAGTTTTAAATGGCATACATATAATGAAATACCTACCAATATTGTCAGAAAGGGTATTTTTCCATGAAAAAGCGTTAATGTACCTATACAAAATTTGCGCACTGTAAATGTTGGCTTCAAAATAAGAGCAATATAGGTACCTACATATGCTCCGACTTTAGTCCAGTGGCGATATTCCTTACACGTAACCTCAAGCTAAAACTTAATACGAATTCGCTGACATAGTCTTCATAAAATATATCCAGTGCAAGTTATTTATTACCTGTGTGTACAAACATTTTGACGACTACATTTTTCAAAGATATTTCATGCTTGGTGGTTTGTTCAAAAAGAAAATCAAACTCAAACAATATAAGATCCATTTTTGAAGGAGTGAGTACGGAGAGATACGATTCTACAAAAGTAACAACGCGATTTGTGGCCTAGACTCGTGGGGAAATAAATCTTGTAAAAATAAGGTTTCCGCCGTCCCATTTTGTTCAGGTCCTACGTGCCAGTCATACAAGAGTTCAATATCGATCGCGGCGTGCCGACGGTAAAATTATTAAAGATTTTAGCGATATTTCATATCTTATTTATGGGATGGGTGGGATGGCTGGATGTAGTTTAAATTTATGTTATTCTTCATATTTAACAGTTATTCAGATCACATATAATGATATTGTGTTGTTTCTAACAGCTCGTATTTCACACTGTCTGCATGTCATTAGTCAATTCGCTCTAAAACAATTCAAACCATATTCGATCGTTTGTCATTTGTCATATCAGCCACAGGCATTCAGCTAACATCAATATCACTTTGTTTATTTGAAGTTATGTGTTCGTTTGTGCATATACAAGTTTATCCGAACGAATATTATGCATAATTATTTTTTATTATTTATTAAGTAGTGTTAGTTTAATTGTATTTTTTATTTAATTTATAACTGTACAAATAAAAAGTCGTGTAAGTTGGACCAGTCATTTTGGCACTCTTAGGGGGAGGCCTATGTCCAGCAGTAGACGTCTTTCGGCTGATATGATGATGAAGTTAGGATGTTGTGCAAAAACGGCATAGAGATAATTTATTAACCTAGATAAAAACAAATATATTCCAACACAGCATCCCACAAAAAACGATTGGGGATGGAACGATCAGGCGGAGGAAATCAGGGGCAAATATGCGCTAGTATGAAATGTTTTTGGTATTAAGCACACTAATGTTCAGCCACCTTGGAGTTCGAATCTTTTAAGGAAATTGCGCAGCCCCAGACAAAAAAAATGAAAAAAAGCTATATTCTTTAAATTTTATTAAAATCCGAAGTAGTTAGCATGGACCAAAATACAATAACTAGCTAACTGCTACAGATAACCAAGTAAGTTTATTATTGATGCGATAAAAGGCCTATAAAAACAAACCCAATTAAGAACTTCATATGTCACCACTTACAAGATAATATATATCCCAGTCGCTAAATCGCGCTTTTATGTTAAACTAAAGATCCACTAACTTGATAATAGTTATTTATTAACTAGTTAATCTTTTCATCGCGTCAATCTAGTTTGATATGTCGTTAAGATACTGCAATAGTGCGTAACTGGCATAACCAATAAGGTGACAAATCAGGGGGATTGTCTTGAAATTTGAGCCTTATTGGCATTGTGGTTATGGATGTATTCATCTTACGGATGAAATTAAGATAGCAATCGGTCAGTTTGACACCATGTCATGGTTCATCTAGATTGTGGGTTATCAATATTATCGGTTTGTAGGAAATTGACTGTTATCAAACTCATCTCGTGTAATGCGTTGCTTTTATTGATACAACCTTTTTCTTTATCGTTGATGTTCTTTACTGTTATAATAACTACTTTATTATTGTAATTATTGTTCTCGTAGCAAACAAGACCCGGTAACAAAATTATCTTTTACATCACGCATATATTATTATAAAAGAATATCAAATATCCGACTACTAATATTGTTTTTAATGCTGACAAGTTTTTTTTAATACTTTGACTAGGTAATAATAATAAAGCCTTTCCAAAAATTCCAAACATTTTACATCGAATATTATTTCGTTCATGATGGCTAGTAAAGTCAATTGCACTTTCATACAGACTACGAGTAGATCCCAAAAACCGCTTATGATCAAAAGTATCCTAGTATAGATTTGGTTTGGGAAGCCAACCTAAATCTATACTAAATACATTTCACTCAGTTTATCTATACAAAACACAGCTATCACTTAGTTTTACTCTTAAGCTAAGCATAATAGGTAAAACATTTTTTATCAGTCTATAACAAAATAATGTTTGTGCAAAGCACTGTGTTGCACCAAACCGTCTATAAACGTAAGCGGTGTTAGTAAAATTCTGAATGCATGGAAAGTTAGACAAGTTTTTATGGAATGACAGTTGTCCGCGTCATATTTAACGTTGATCGGTCTGTAATTGTAAGTTGTTGCAACCCGCCCTTGATTGCCAATTGTATCCCTCATTTTTGTTTGCGCGCTAATTACGTTACCAGACATGATTACATTGCAAATATTCTACCACTGCTAAGCTAACACAAATTTTGTTATCCTGGTTTAGTGATTAATCTACACATAGGCCATTAGGCGAGTAAAATGTCCCGGAAAACTCGGTTACAAACCAGTCGGGCAGTAAGTAGTAGTTTATCAGCCAGGCACGTTTTGTCTCCGGCCAAAATAAATAAACATGAACGTTCGAGAAGGCCAATTAGTGCGATTGTGGTGTTTGAGGCGGCAATGAGGTCCTCGGGCCTCGGCAGGCGAGAAAGGACGTCTTAATACCAGGTAGTCTCCGGAGTACTTAAGTATAACGATGGCAAAGTAGTTAATACTGTTACTTTCACAAATTATTTAAACAAGTGCGGATAGTTCAAAAAAGTCACACAGACAATATTTATATCCGCTTTGGCCAGTCTTTTTGCGACCATGGACAAATCAAGCGTGAAGACAAATAAGTACTAACTATACGCGATGGATTTCCTTTAGAATGATGAATTTTTCCACCTGAAATTTTGTTTGATGGTGAATCTTTGCTGGACTGGTGTTATAATTTTAAAACGGACCTGCCTCAACGCTTTGTCGAGTTTATGGCAGCCATGTGGGCCCGCACCACGTTTTACGCGTGAAAAATTTAGTATGACTTGCTGCGTTGACGTCACTTTGTCTATTGCCTGTCATAGTTTGTATAGTCTGGACCCGTTAGGGTAGACTAACTAAACGTTTTTTTTGCAAGTATAGAACGAGTTTTTTTTTCTCCACACTATGTAGGTTAGTAATGTCTGTCAGCCATCCTTAACGTACGCTCATGTCATGATTATCCTCTCATCGGTCTCTAGTTTTCATTACACTCTGATAAAATTTTCGAGTATCTTGGTTTTATTAGCTTCTTCACAATTATACATTGTTGAGTCTTTTTTACGGAGTACTACACTACAGACTAGACTGCTCAAATGGCAAATAGGGTTGTGTCAGATATTATTTTACTCGTCTTGTCTCGTCAGATATAGCAGGTGTAGATGCCTTCGGAGGGAAGAAGATTACGAATGTAGGACCAATATAAAATGTGTATTTTGTTGATACCTAGTTAAAGACGGGTAAAGGTGGGCAAACACCAGGTAAGTAAATTCAAATACGACCTCAACATTTACTGGGTAGATTGGAAATATTCCCTACCCATCTCTATACTAGAATCCCTCGACTAGCGAAGTTTGCTTGCAAGTTTACACCGTCCAACCGCCCTCAATTTATGCGCATGTAATTGCTACTTGCTCGCGGTCTCGCATCGGTGAGCCGTGCCACGTTTTCATTAAACACTCGATTGTTTTTCAATTATCTTTGTTAGGTATGTTCTGGGGTGTAATTAGGCGGCTAGATAAAGCTAAAAAGAATAACGTAGTAGGAGTAAATCGTATTTATATGTTTTTACCTTTTTTGTTGAATGCTGAACAGTAATTGGCAAAAATAAAAATGGAAACATACTTATTATATAAAAAAAAAATATTATAATGGTACCCTATGTTTGTTAATTTGGTGTTTAATGTTTGGTGGTATGGAACCCATTATGTGGGGAGCCCGACTTTCCCTTAACTCATGATTATTACTCAATAATATATAAGTAAGGTTATATAATAAAAACATCCCATTTTTTCGAGTCAAATCACTTGACCCCGAGCACTGCACGGAGCTTGAACCGTCTGGACTGGATGTATTTACTGAGTACATAACATACGAGATAAACCAGTGCCTACGCTAAATTTTTGAATTAGGTGCCAAAGCGGACCCTGGGCTCCTTTCGAGTACAACTCGCAAAAAAGCTAGGAGGATGATGATCATATTATTATGCGATAAAATTGAAATATTGTTCAATGAGTTTCTTTGTCTTTTATTTCGCCATCAGGTTACAACTTGCAATTACTAGTTCTTGTGAGCCACTGCCACCTGCTCTTAGTGGCCAGTTTGACTTCTTTCTTTACTGCAAACAAGTTCATCGTCTTTACCTTTTCTATTTTTAAATTATATCGGTTTTCTATAAACTTGATATGTTCATTATTATTCTACGTACTAGCTACGTTACTTTATTTAATTACACGCCCCTAGGTGTGTTCTGTAAGTCGTCTATAGCTAGTTACTTTTGAAATTGTTTTAAGTAAGTCATTATTGTTAGTTTTACCTAACTTTTAAATATTCTGAACAATATAATTGGATAGTTTTGCGGGAGAAATTTTTCTACAAAAAACCTAACTTAGATCCAAATTCTATAAGGTAAATGTCCCAACGCTCGACACCTTAAGGCCTATAAGTTGGCACATATTGTTCATTTCTATTGTTTTGGCATAAGATTGAAAGTGTCATGTCCGTCAAGACCGGGCATTGGGCGTTTACCTTATTATGCTGACGCCAGTAAAAAAAAGCATTCTCCTGATGCTGATCAGCAGTTTCAGCCATGGCAAAAAAATAACTTCTGGTAGTTTTCGACTAAATAATGAGCAGCAAATGACTGACACTCAAAAATGCTGCGGTAAGCAATGGGAATCTACTACACAACCCTTCCAATCTTGTAACTGATAGGACAGCTACGCCGACAAGAGTATTAATCTTAAATTAAAGGAGTTAGATGACGTTTGCCTGCTACGTCTCTGCCGCCTCGTCGCACCATGAGCCTCACTCCCTTGACGCGCTTTCTTTTTGCATCGTGTCCTCGTGAGGTGAGGAGCTCGTGACGCCATTTGCCCATTATTTTATACCACTTGCATTTGTGCATTTTTATGTAAATTCAGATAGGTTAGATAAGTGAACTTGACAAAGGTGAACGTATTCCCTTTAACAGATCTCTTTCACATAACCTTGAAACGTCTCATCTTGATATCTAACTTTAACGTAATTTGTATATTGATAGTTACACTGGCTTAATTTTAATAGAATTCCAATGAAGTCACGCCAAATTAAGTGAACACAAATTAATGGACACAACCAAAACGGTAATGATCGGCCCAGTCTTTATAAAATCTTCACACCTATTTAATGTTGCCATAATTTACACTTTTACACGTACAACTAATTGGGTATAAGTTATAAATTAGTAGAACCAGGAAACCGAAGACGGGTGCCCGCCGAGTCAGCTCACCTCGCGTATACAACAAAAAGGTATATTTTATAGTCATGTTAATTGGTTTAAAACGCCCAAAGTTTTATTTCAACTGGTTTGACATAAGATACAGCCTATTCCAAAAGTATCAACGTTCTTTTTACCACTAATATTCTCTGTTTAAATAACCATTTATTAACATATCATGAGAGAATAATTTAAATTCTAACATGTAAATGGCCAATGTGGTATAAAAATTTGAATTTCAAATGAATGCATGTCCACCTTCTTGGTGCCATATGGGAGGCATTTGCACTTGTCAGCGAAAAATTACTTTGTTTTACTAAGTTGAGCGTTCGTTTCAGAAAAATTTACATGAGTAAATTTTTTAATAATCATTTTGTCATTATTTTTACTGATGATACAAGGGTGCAATTCGATTCTTAAAATGTGACATGACATGTCATAGGGATATCACCCATCTTATCTGTCTTTCGAAATGGGAATGGCACAGACATGGAAAAGGGAGAAAATGGCAAACGTCACATTTTGCTAGTCGAATACCGGCCCAGATAAGTAAGCTTATCAGAACTTCTAGTGATAATTATTCCTTCCTAATACAAATAACACGTCTACAAAAACTTGATTGAAAGATAAAAACGAAATGTATATATGATTTATTAGTTATCTTTTAATAAATTAATATGAGAGAGTCCCTACGTGAGTAATAATAATAATCTTAATAAAATTAAGTGACTATTTATAGTTCTCATTAATATTTAATTTAAAAACAGAGCTCTTAAAGCTCATGCTAATTCTTGAAACCTAATGACATGAGTCCCCGGGGGTTCTTTGAATCTAGTTTAAGAGACGTTGAACTAGGTATAATAAAACGGAAAATGTACCGAAATGCAGACTGAAGCTTCGTAAGTTGGTGACCGTCAAAGTCAAAAGGCATTCGTAAAAAGTGGATTACAGAAAATGATAGCAACGACAAAATTACGGACATTTTCGTGATCGGTTGATCTCACACAATGTACTACTTCATTCATTCTTCATCAGATTCAAACACTACTCGTAGTCGTACTGAATACCGATGACCAGCAGTAGACTCTTTCGTCTCATTATCTCTACCGTCTATTTTGACGACCGCTTTAGCCTAGTTGGTAGTGACCCTGCCTACGAAGCAAGAGGTCCCGGGTTCGAATCCCGGTAAGGGCATTTATTTGTGTGATGAGCACGAATATTTGTTCCTGAGTCATGGATGTTTTCTATGTATTTAAGTATTTATTTCTATATAAGTATGTTTATCGTCGTCTAGTACCCATAGTACAAGCTTTGCTTATTTTGGGAGGTCGATTTGTGTAAGATTGTCCCCTAATATTTATTTATTTATTAATATGATGCTAATGCAGATGACAAAAAGTCTTAAAATACTGCACACTTTTTAATTTGGTTTATTTTTTATACAACGACGGTGGCAAACAAGCGTACGGCCCGCCTGATGGTAAGCGGACACAGCAGCCTATAGACGCATGCAACTCCAAAGGAGTAACATGGGCGTTGCCGACCCTAGATATGTTTGAGGATTCGCCGTGTTGACAGCTGAAGGAACAAATTCCCTCGCGCTCAACACAACGCATCCTCGGGAGCTCTGGCGACCTTGTCTTGCTTATTTACCCAGGGCAGCATTTATAGGAAGTAGTATATTAGAATAAAGAAAATTATGTCTGTAATAGCCTGAATAGATGGTTACATACGACGAGCCATTGTCTAAAGTGCCGTAACCATGACTATTGTAGTGATTTTAGACCATCTTCCAATTAGAATTGATTTTAACTGCGTTCTTGAAATAAAACGTCGTAAAATTGTCGTGGTAGGTGGCAGCCTCGCTTCATTGACGAGACTTGGAGTAAATCAGTAAGTTTGAGAAAGATTTTCAATCGGACATGTCACTATGAGGAATAAGAAAATCTGTTATAATATATAACTGGAAGTGATCGCAATGAACCTCTAATTAAACATTGTAACTATGAATTAAGATGGGTATCAAGTCGGCTCGTCAATGAATGAGCTAAATGTAGTACCTGTTCTGTGTAATTACTTATCTGGAAAGTTGTTTTATGTTAAAATAAATTCATGCGGTATGCATGCGGGAGTATCTATGCGCCAGCCGCGAATAAAGCTTTACTTTTTAGCGGACATTAGATTTCAAAAAAGGGAGCTGGTAGAGTTAACCCGTGCCGAGTAATGGCTTGGCGCTACTTGCGATCTGATAACGTTTTAATGCCGATAGCCGAAGCGGTATGAGACAGGGAGTCCTGGCAATCACTTTACATGCAATGTTTTTGGTAAAAGACACGATCGAGCGTGGTAATCGTAATAATATATAGTACGTAAATACTGACAACAGAGACATAATTTTATTCAATTAATTGGAGTCGTGCTGCGCTCAATAAATACACAATGAGCTGCGTGCAAAATTTTAACGAATGACGTGGAACATGCGCCACAAATGATTATTTGCTGCCTAAGCGAATGAAAATCTGGCGCATTGGAGTTAGTTGAAGATCCTACTATTATATCGTGATCAAAACACTAAGTTTAATTAAAAGAGGTAGTCGTTTAATGTAGTTAAAACGTATCCTTAAGTATTAAGGTACATTCCACCAGTGAAGCAAAGCTTAAAACTTCATACGATCAGTATTTACCAACTACTTTTATATTGACGATAGTATGAAACTTCTCATTCTGCCTCATCTTGCCTCTTCGGTGGAAAGCCACTTGGAAGAAAGAAACTTATCGGCATCTGACACTATAACCTCATGTCTGCACTGAGACCAATATTTAATTCCTAAGTCCCAGTGCCCATCATTACTCATTGGGCTTTGATCCTAATGATCTTAATGATGGGTTGTGATGATTCCTTTCATCATCCATTATTTAGTCCGCGGCTCAGCGTGATACTGTATTAATGGAATATATTATTAGTGTTACTTTTAAAAACAATAACGCAATGGGTTCTAAAGAAACACTCCTATAATCGGATTGTTTATTCCGTTTCATACCTATTGCTGTAAACATTTTATGGACAATATAAAACATAGTTAAACCTACCACATGAAAGTAGTTTTACGTCTTCCACATTTAGTCAAAAAATATGTTTTTCGAATATCATTCAATTGAAAGTCATAATTCCATCAACAGATCAACGTTTAATATTGATGATTTTTATTTATTATAGACGTAAACTAGTAGATAATGCATTGCTGTTTGCATTAGCAAACAATGAGGAAATATAGTTTAACGGATCAATTTTATCCATCTGACTAAATTCATTAATTTCCCATGCAAACCAAAGCAGTAAATTTCATTCAAGGCACTGAACTTATAACATTATTGGAACTTAATTACTGACAAATAAATAACTTCAAAGTGCCCTCAATTAAGAACACATATGTAGATAAAGAACGTCATGTGAATTTTCCAGAACCCACAAGTTAACTACTCCGTCGCCAGAGTGAACTAACGTTTACTCTAAAAAGACGGATTTTAGTGAGAAATTAGCACCATTTGCGTCCTTTTGTGTTTCAACTTTGGAATCGTTATCATTTTTATGCAAATCTGCCGGGTGCTTTCAAGCAAATAGAACATTTATCTGGAGAAAGCCGGACCGCACACGAATGGAAATAGTGGAGCGCACAAATTGCATAAATAAACGTGACAATTTACGAGACACTGGAGTACAGTCAGCAGCTAAAGCACTAAAATCACGTGCAGAATGCAGAGCACTTTTTACATTCTTGAATCAGGATCAGAATCAAACATTTATTCGTGACAAACACAAAAGAAAAAAAAAACAATCTGTGCCGTTGCCGTGCCACGAAATGGGCCTAACTCAGCATGATGCTGGCTTTCCAGCCAACGCAGGTCATCCGTTGGGTCCATCCAGTGAGGACACGGTAGATAACACAGTCTTCAGTGTCTTGCAATGATCGCGCGACTGTGAGTGTAAATTATTCGTGTGACAATTTGCAAAAAAATAAATAACTATCTTTTTATTATGGTCGTTTCTGATTCCAGAGGGATGATCACGTAACTTTTTAATAACTCAACTGTCATTTTTCATTCAGAGACATTTAGATCTAATTGAAGTAGGGTCAGTTCGGGTATGTAGGTAAAGTGCGCCCCCGGGGTAATGATGAATGAGGCGCACTTTACCTAGTGGCGCACATACCCGAATTGACCTTACGTAGGTAATTCATAATGCATAATTCATTTATTAATTGCATTATATGTTTACAAAAGTTCTTAAAGTAAGTATATGCTCCAATATAAACCCTGTTAGGGCACAGCAATCTTTATAGACACTTAAATGATAACAAATAGTACTCTAATTCATAATATTAACATGCCTTTAAATTATACTACCAAGTTTATCCACATTATTATATTAAATTTAAATGTCAAGTTATATTTACACCTATTTTATTAAAAAAATATAGGTACCATGAGTTATACTTGAGATTATTTGGGTTGGCCGAATTGCATCAAAGTAGTACATTCAGAAAGCATTAACTCTACCGTCCATGATCAAAGATTCTAATTCCAATGACAGTATTATAAAAAGTCGGCCACGTTAAATAATCTCAACCACACGTGATCGACCTGTGATTGATCACACAAATTCAGGCGCAGGATCGCTAGCTATTTTTCCTGCTCGTATGTAAGTAAGTTGTCCGTCAAAAGCATTTTTAATCACTTACCCATCCAATGCAGCTAGAATTCAAATTGCAAATTAAAAAATATTAGTGTTAGTCTGTTATTATGACTCCTTGCGTCAACGTTGATAATAGACAATGATGGACTAAATAATTATCCTTGGGTTTAATTTGGCACGTTCCAGGTCTTTCATTCTGTTTTATACCCGAAGAACCTAAACTTCTGGCATATATTTGTTTATTCGTGAACGGATTTATGTGTAATTTTAATTTGATTTTAGTCGTCAAAGAACAGAAGTTCAGTTATGGTACACGCGGAATCTTAATAAATAACTCAAAACTAGATACAAAGTAGCCACAATCGATACAATATGAAACCGCAAAATGTTGAAGTGGATCGAACTCCCCATAAAAGTATTTTAACAGTGTTGAACGAAATAGCGAAGTCAAAACCGCACCGCCTATTAGTGGCTTTTAGACTAACTTCCAAAGATGTGGTAAGATAAAAGATTTTAAATGAAAGGATTCGAAAACTACATAGCGAAGGTAGACAGTAGCTTAACTTTATACAATAACCGTCAAATTCCTTACACAAAAAAAAAAAAAGTTTTTCATAACGGGATTTTTTTAGGAGTTTCTTAAGCCAAATCGTCTGAATGCATGAAAAGCTTGTCAAGTTTGTATGGAATGACACCTGCCGGCGCCATATCGTTAAGTTGTAAAATCTTGGTAAGTTTTGTCTGAATACACATTTTTAGAGTGAAGGTGCTTTACCACCGAGGAGGCCGAGCCAGACCGAGCGGGGTATGATGGTCATAAACAAAACAAACAACTAGGTACTTATTTAATAAATAATATTAATAAGCTGATAGTATGAAACTCTCGCCCCGCCTCGCCGGTGAAAATACATGCTTACTAGATGAATAGATTGGCATTGACGTCTACGGAAAACGGATGGTATGAAGACAAAGTACTGATAATTATGTTTCACGACGGACAATAGCTGTGGTTTTTGAACGGGCCGCGCCTCGGCAATTTCAAGCTCCAAAGCCTCGCTTTTTGTCCACTGAACATTGATAAAAGGTGAAATTCTCTTAATAATAGCATCGTAAGGGTCAATGACTTTATTATAGTGTGGTTACCTATAATGCCTTTTAGGAAATGATATTGATAGCTCGGTTAAATTGACCGTTGAGAGCCGTAAGTGTTGTGGTTGTTGAACGTTTTCTTCTTTTGCGTGGTTTAATGTCATTATGGTTTCTTGCCTGCATTACTATCTGACACAAAAAAGTGTGCATAATTATCTGACAGGTTCGGAAAGCTCATGTTAGCTACGTGGTGAGTAGTACAACTGCATCAAGCTGCACTGACAGGAGCAACAACTGTGCAAAGATGCGTCAGATAATTTGCACGCTTTAGAATAGGATAATAATTTATCGCCACAGACCAAAGAAAATAACAAACATAAAAAGATAACATGAACAGTACCTACACATATGTAGAGGTACAGACCTCCAGATTAGGGTATGTCTAGTCATAAGAGGCATTAGTGTATTTTTGTCATAATTATATTACTTATAGATGGCCTTAGTAAGTTTCAGGACATAGGCAAGTTGAAAGTTTGATATATTTTGAAAATTTGACACATTTTGAAAATTCATCCCTTAGGAGGAGGAAGGGAACTTAACACTGACCTAATTTCATGCGGACAGAGTAGTAGTTCGTTAGTAGTAGTAGTCGTAAGTAGGATAAAATAAATCGCATTCTAAATAAACATTGTTTTTTTACATGAAGACTATATAAGCTATCTGAGTTCTGAGAATAGGTATGTTATTTACAGCGGCGAATTCAAACTGATTGCTGAAAGCATATCAATGTAAACACAAGTAAGTATACTTAAGATTGATTCAAGCCAGAAATCACAAAACGTTTTCTAGGATTTTTACCGAAATCACAGACATTACTAGTACTAAGTAGTCTTGAAGATGTATTCTCGATTTAAAACTATCTCAACTAATCCGCGAAAATTCTAAAGCTGTCATGTAGCGAGTGCAGTTGTCAGCAAATTCAATCCTAATGTTGTTTGGCTCGCATAGTTATCCTCGCTTTACTTCGGCCCGCTTGCGGAAAATCAACTTAAGGGTCTTAAGGGCATGAATTCGAAAATTATGATAATTTTTGAAGGTTCCTGAACTAGGAGACAACGGTTCTGTTTGTCAAAGGTCAAAATACGATCGTCTACACTTTACCACATCTAAAATCTCAAAGAAGCAAAAACGAAAGAAAACATTTTTTCTTCAAAGTAGCCATTTCCGAAAAGTGTTGCATCTCTAACGGGGGCGTGATTGGAAATAATGGAGGTATCCCCTTAAACCGTTCTTCCCTACAAAGACTAGAAAGCTAAGGTCGTAATCCTAATGGCCATACGACACATACTACGCTCCCAATATCTCACGCAGCACTACCAAGAATGTACCCAGTTGCGGCAGTATTTAAATTACAATCGAACTATTAGAATACATGTTTATGTTAATGGCCGCTAAATGGTCGTTTTGTTTGAAAACGACTCGTGGCACATTAAACTAATGTGGCTAATAATTTCCCCAGCGTTGACCATTACCATATCGATGGTGTCTTGTAGCGATAGACGGGCATGGCCAATAATTATTGTCTCGGTAGGTTAATGTGGGTTTTCTGTGTTAAAGACCACGGCTTTTGTTGCGGGCTAAATAAGGACTTGGTCTAGTTTCCAGAATGGGTGCGAAAGCACTGAATAATGTCGTTGTGTTTAAAATGCGCTATTCATTTCAACACGTCAAAAACAAACTATACCGAAATCATCGGGCTACGTAACTACTTGTAAAAAATGATATCATTTTGAAATGCATTTTGTTTTCCTATCCTAACGAGAGAAAAAAATTGGGCAATAAAATGGTGACAGACACCATTTTTGATATTTAATCAGTGGTGATCCACAAAGAGCATAATATCATAGCCAGTTTTCAAAGTGACGTAATTTTAATAAGCTTACATTTTGCTATTCAGTATTTCAATTATATGAAGAATAATGAGACTAAAATACTTACCCAACCAACGTTCATAAACGTTCGCTTTAATCGCCATAGGATAAAACAATTGATAGCTATGCATCAACATTATGACAGACTCCACCTCGCTTGTCCCTACTTATTTTAATTTGCAACCGCTTGTAATAATATGCAGTTCAAGTTATACTGCCAAATCCAAAAGGGCACAACGCTGTACAGTTTCTATCAAAAGAAACGATCTTTTTTATTCCACTGTGTAAGCTAGTTGTAATCTAGACCGGTCCATCTAGTACGGCCTAGGATAAAGTGCCGCCTGTGGTCAACCAGAAACACTGTCTTTTTCAAAGACGCTGGAAGCAGTATTTCCAGTTGATCAAGATAAATTACTCACCAAGTTAATGGATTTTGTTTTTCGTCGTATTATTACGTACAGTAATTTTACAAATAGTGCCTCTTAATAATGGGCGAGCAATGCTATTTTTGTAACAAAATGAGTTCACTAACAAGCTTTGTAAATTGCACTTATTAATTCAGTACGAAAGTTACACCGGGCTGAAGTAGAAATCGATTCCCCGTTTATTATAGCTTCCAAGGTTTAATTAAATTTCAGTTTGTGCACGTGCATTAGTTATGTTTGTCCGTAACGTAGTCTTAAATCGAATTTATTTTCTTACAACGAGAACCTTTTAAGGTATTTATAATCAGTAGCCTATTAACTTCAACTCCTTCATTATGTGCGTAGTCTTGAATTAAAACTATAGTTTTAATTTCTATCATAATGTTCTTCTTTTCGTTTTCGCTGCCTTAATAGCCTGAGCAAGATACGGTTTTTTTGCTGTTATCCACGTTAATCCCCTAGCCTGATCCCCCAGGGGAAAAAACGGTTAGGTTATTAAGTGAACTGCGACCCTACAGCGCGCGAGCCGAGCGAGCGAAGCGAGCGTGACGCGGCAGCGTCCGGCGAAGCGCCATAACCGAACATTATCATTTTTTCCTAGTTAAATATAAAATAATTGCCACTAATTCCCCTGGGTGATCGAGGTCAGGTGATTAACGTGGATAACGTGGTTTTCTTGGATATATACTTATACATAATTCAATATCAGGCTAATAGGGGTGTGGACACAACATTTATTAAGTATTACTTCAAAAGAAGGTACCTACTTAGGCAAAAAAATATGTCTGTTAATAAAAATCACATTCAAATAATATTTGATATTATTTCAAAAAAATACGAAGATACAAAACCGTTTTAATGTTGCTTGTTAGAGAGAGAAAACGCTAGGGGGTCATGACGTCACGATCCTCGAGCGTCATAGTAAATGACAATCGTTTCATATGAAGGTGCGTTTTGCGGAAAAGGGACAGAACATACCCCCTCTTAAAACTATCGACACTTTGTGATTATTTAACCTCTTGCGTTGCTTCTTTCTCCATTACAACATTATCGATAATGTTATTTAGTGTCAGCACACCTTTTATTTGTGGCATTTATGTTAATTTAAAAGATTTTATTTTTGTTATAACTAAATCTATGAACCGAAAGTTAGAAAAAAAATTAACTCGGAAGCAACAATGTTATCAGTATTTATGATGAAAACCAACGACCTGAATCCAAAAATATGAATCAGGAAATGACAGCATTTTAATGAAATATTTACGACCTTAAGATAATATTTAATTTCATCTGGCCTATGGAAAAAGTTTTTTCATTAACAAAAATAAGTGTGTTATACGCTTATTCCAAAGAACTTATATAGAAGTACTAAATTATAAAGTAAAAAAAGTGTATATAACATTTTTGCCTGAATTTACGGAATTTATATAAATAAATTACTTATATTTTACTACATTATATTTTACCGTCGCGGTATTGAATGAAGGTGGATTATTTAAAAATACTTAGTCCAATTACCATACCAAACTTTGATGTGAAAAACATACTAATATCTATATACAGGGTGATTCAGGAGACATGAGCAGGATCAACCCTACGGATTCAATAGTTTATAAGCTACTCAGTCGTACCAGCATTGGTAAGATTAACGTGAATTTTTTTTTAGTTGTGTAGGGTGACCATGATTTATTGTGAATGAAACTTTTACACAAAATGTAAAAAAAAACTGTGGGCGTTTAACTTAATTACGATGGTAAAAGATCCATTAACATTAACTGTATGTGTAGGGTTGATCCTGCTCACGTCTCCTGAATCACCCTGTATTGTGGTTTTTTCATATACTTATAGCGCGACGTTTTATATATAGTATTTAAAATTTCTCTTAATCGCTTTTGCTTTTAGTTGATTTAATAGTGTACTTATTTATAATTGAAGGAGTGGGTTTTGCCCTGGTTATTGCACTAAACCCATTAGAAGGGAACAAATCAAATCGCGCGATTCGACGCGTCGTAAACGAATTATGGTCATCAGATATTATGCAGATTGTGGGTCTACATTGGTCATGGAATATTAATTTTGATTTAGCGCCATCACCTATCGAATTGTTACCTACTGTGAGTGATTTAGTTTGGAATGATGTATTTAGTAGGTACTTAAGTATATAAATACAAGGCCGTACGTTCTAGGGGTCGCCAGAATTCTCAACTCTCGATACAAACGTGGTTTGTTTTTTTATTTTAAAACGACATTCGGCAATAAATTAAACTTTGTATACACAAGGGGATCCGCTATATTTATTTAGGTTGTATAGAAAAGAAATGTAACGAGTACCTACCTAGAACGTTTTCCATACAGCCTTTAATCGCTTTTTTTTCTATTATAATTTATCATTATGGCGGATCGATAAATTATAATAGAAAAAATTCAATCCCATGTTAATGACACATTCTGACTTTACGGCTCGTCCACAACTTCGAGCGGCCGCGGCAGCGGTGCACCTGAGGCGCTACCACGAACTTCGAAAGTCGAATTTCGGGTATGTCCATCTCTATCGCACTCCCTTAATCGAGTGACAGGGATGCATGTATTACGAACTTCGACTTTCGAAGTTCGTGGTAGCGCCGCTGCACCATGCATACGAGTACGTGGGAGAGAGGGTTCGGAGCGTGGCCTCGTCCCCACGTATGGCGCACCACCGCCAGCTCGAAGGCCACGGCGAGCAGCGGCGCCGCGAGTGGGCGTTCATAGTGAGCTGTCACCGGACCCTTCATCATTATCATCATATCAGCTGAAAGACTTCCACTGCTGGACATACGAACGAAAGTTGAACCCCATTAGGTTCATTTACGCGGCAACACTAAACGTCATGCCGATACATTTTGACCAAAAGTGTTGCCGCGTGGTTAAATCTAGTGAGTTCAAGTTTCGTTTACCGGACTCTAGATGAGACATTTTTTTTCTTGGATAAAAGCTGCGAGATGACTTGGGATAGGAGTATCGTAGCTAAGATATATACATAATGTCCATATAGCTATGTTGATAATGTATGTGTATTTCCGGGAGTTATTCAAGATCTAAAAGTCTTATATGTATCGTATGATGACGCGACGATCCCACTTCAGTCTTGATTCATAAGGCCGCTGCTGCATTTTGGTGATGCGAAGTCGGTGCGGCATCAGTAAGGGATTATCCCTTAATACTGACAACCTTTCAGTCAAAATAGTACGAATGATTTGTTTTATAGCTTTATTTTCGCGGCACTTTCGCACGGAAGATAACATTTTATATAATAGGTACCTACGGCATATACATACTAAAGGAGAATTGTAATTGCATTTAATATTGAACGTATTTTAGTACTACCTAATAACAGTGTCCACTAAATTGCATGCAACCGCTAAGCTGTTACTTGAAAGTACAGACAGGTGTGGCCTGTGCTAGTTTCCTTGCAGTTTAATTGTGACTCTCCTGTGTGCCTCGCATATTTGTACTTGGAAAGTTTATCTCGTGAATTGTGAATGCGAAATTCGTAGTGCAATGTGCTCTTTTAATGCGACTGACTGGTATTGGGTATCTGTGAAAAGGTTTTGTTATACGAGTATCTGTGAAGGTAATAATCACGCCGTGCAGTCACGTGTAGGTGTGGACCATGTTATTTGAAAGCCTAAAAACTGCTCTGAAACCAGCTAGCGAGCAAACATTCTGAAAAATTATACAACGTGTTAATAAAATAACGCAAAACCTGAAAACCGTTTGTTCAGAATCGAGCATAGAATGCGAAAAAAATAAAAAAATAAAATTTTGACAAGATTTATTTTTTACATTTGTATGGAGTGTTGGCCGACTGGGGCGACCTGCTCCATACAAACGTAAAAAATAAATCGCGTCAAAAAAAATTATTTTTATTTTTTTCGCATTCTACTCTCGATTCTGAACAAACGGTTTTCAGGTTTTGCGTTATTTTATTAACACGTTGTATATTCTCAACTTTGAAATGTTAAGATGTTTGAACTTTTCTAGAACATTACATACTATGTGAATGAGGCTGTTTTCAACTTTAAATTTGGTTCTGCTTCTAAACCATAGAAAGTAGTTAGCGGTTCTTTCGGGATAATCGAAATACTTACAGCAAAAACATCATTTTTCACTTTTTGAAACAATAACCAAGTTCTTACAAATTTTTTTTTTACCCATTTTCGTGAGTTTTCATGCGGGCGGGCGCTATGCATATCGAGCTTACACTAGCGAGCATATCGCTTGCCATCAACATATCAGTATACCTAGTTATTGTGCGCGCTCACTACTATGCGCATCGATCTATCGTGTTAGAACGAACGTGTGCGTTCATTTGCATATCATAATTCCTTAAGATCCGTCGAGTCAGATTAACTTTTTATATACAAGATGCTAAATAAGCGTATGGCCCGCCGGATGTAAGGAGAAATGCGGGCTGGCGCGCGTTCCATAAAAAATCTTGCAATTATATTTTCTTCGTCAAATTTGGACCTATGTAAATACATTTTCTAACATAGATTAACAAAGAGTTTTACTTCAAGTTTAATTCAAGTTTTCGTGGCAGCACGCAAGGCCGCACTTTTACTCATCGATTCTTCAACTTTTCAAAAATCGTCCATATAACTACACACAAACAAAATTTAAGAGTAAGTAAAAAGTTCATTTGTAAGTTTTCTTTCACAGCATTTATGCAAAGTTTAAATGAAAGGTAGCATGCTGTTATAATGCATTCTGCAAAACACTAAAGTGCAACTAATTTTGAACTTTAATTTTCCAGACGATTATGAAATTCTACACTTAAAATCTCAGCCCGTCTCGGTACAATTATGCTATGTCGAGAATGCAATGCAGGGAGCAAAAATGTAATGAAAGTCGTGACTCATTTGAGCTTTGTGGTTTTTAATCTTCATTTTATAAACAAAATTATTGCATTACCTGCTTATAAACCATCTCCCGGTTCAATATCTCTGAATAAATACACCCAATGTTCCAGTAAAATATAGAACGGGGTAAGATGGTGTAAAAAAAAATCATTAGCCATAATACTTCCACAATATTACTTGTCGCTGCCTTAAGTTGCCTTGTTGTCCTGTAATATATTTATATAATTGTATTATAGTTTGTATGTATGTATCTATGTATTTATACTATACTTATTTATGAAAGTGTGTATTTGAGTGTGTAGTTAAGCTTTTCTTGATTTATTCCTGCACTACGTGTTTATAACTCTTCTTGAAATTTTCCTGCTACCCAAAGGTACTCTAAAGCGATAAGACCGCCTGTTGTTACCTTTATTTATTGATTATACTTTTGTAACATGTTATTCTTATGTTGTGGTGCAATACAAACTTCATGTATACCATTACACACACACACGCGCGCGCACAAAACCACACACACACACACACACACACACAACCCACACACACACACACACACACACATCGCTTACCTTTTAGTAGATTAAAACTGTTATTTTTTCTTAATTAAATATTGTTTTTTCATAAACCATTTGTTGTTATGGAAGAGCGGGGTTTCCTGATACAGGTATTCCATACTTAATAGGAAGCCTCAACCTTGTAATCTGTATATCACTTTTCTTACGGAAATAAATATTTTTTCATTTTTCATTTTCATTTTCAATAAAGAATATTATTATTATTCATCATCCTCCTAGCGTTATTCCCGGTTTTAATTATAGATGTCTTTTAAGCCTAGTCTTCAAAATGGAATAATGCTAACAAGTGTCAGGTAAACATTTATTTTACACACACAATGTCTCGTATTTATAAGGGAACGCAAAGTGGCTTCAGGGGCAATATTCCAGTAATTTACGGTACATAAAATATATGTTATATGTCTGTATCAATAAATAACGTCATTTGTCCAAATATTCAATGGTGCGGTTTTAGCATTTGGTTATTTTGCAGTGTCCAAAGTACCTACAGTTTATTATTATTAACACCGTAATCCCAATGTAATTCAGCGCGATAATCATCTGCAGAATAAATTGGATCTGTAAATTGAACAATTTAATTAATCGAACAAGTGCCTGGACTTGTTATAATGCCGCACCCGCTAACCAGAGGTTCCGCCACATTAATTCACGATTTAAATACTGTACTGTGGACCGACTTCTGATATACGCTAATTCGGATCACAGGCCAGAGACGGCTGGTTGTATTTCAAAGCGGTGTGTACAGTAAATTCCGCGTTTTATTGTACAGGGAAGGTGCGCCGAATCACAATCGCAACCTTGGCTAGGACACACCTCGGTTGGAATTAGCAACACAAATTGTTATCAAACTTTGGGACGGAGGTAAATTTAAAGCCACGTTTACGTGAGTCAAGTGTAGCGAAGGCTTTCATTTCAAGTGAAAGTGTTGGTTCTATTGTTAGTCCCTTACCATACTAAAAGCTCAATTCAAATACAGCAGTAAACCAAAATTGTGTATGACAGAAAATCAATAGGGGTGTGTGACCTCAGATTTTCTCTTGATTTTAATAATATTTTTTTAAGGTGTACTGCCTTTTTACCGAATTATGTTTTGTCAAATTTCATTTGGCAACCAACTTTTCGCCGAAGTTTTATTTGGCAAACCAATCCTTGGCATAATTTTACTACGTTTTTTTCATTTCGCTTCATTTTTATATTGCAAAATTTTACTAGGTATGTCTAATTTTACGTGGTAAATAATTGTGTAGCAAATGATTTGCGAAGGCAAATAACATATTAAAATAAAACATAACATGATTTTTTTCAATTTTGCCCTTATTTAAAAAAAATAAATAAATAAGATATTGTCAAATTTTGTGTGGTAAATAATTGTGTAGCAAATTATGAAGCAAATGATTTCATTAATTTTTTGAATCTTTTCATAATTCCGATGCTAAGTAATATCTAAATCTCATTTTACCGTCATAAAATCTCATAATACCAACTAGAGTGCTGCACGAGATCTTAAAAAACCCTAAAAGAGGTGGTTGGTGGGCGAAGCCCCCCACAAGGGGTATGGGGGGCGAAGCCCCCCGCAGTAAACAAAGCCAATCGTAAAAATTGTATTTTTGTTAGGTTAGGTTATGGTTATCTTGTGTCCCTTAGAGCGGAAATAGGCACCTCGCGTAGCGGGACGACGTCGACACGCTGGCGGTTAGTTTAGGTTAGGTTAAAATAATTGCCGTGCGTTTGTATACCCGCACGCCTACGCAAATAAAATGGCAAACCAATGCATTGCTTAGTTAGTTTGGGACTAGGTTGATTTTCTGTAAGATTGTCCGCAAATATTATATTATTATTTATACATTAATACTATTTTGAGCCGCAAAGTATGTGAACAAAAGTACCCTCTTAATTTAGCTGAATGGTGCATCACCCTACCCGCTTAATGCAATAATGTCATACTGCAATTTGAACCTTGAATTCTAAGAAACTAGGTTAGATTTCATAATGCCATTAAATATGTTGCTAAATCAAGGTAGGTATGCCAATCACTACATTTGACGAAAACATAATTGACATCTTAAAAAAATCTCAGGTAATAATTTGTCTAACAATAATTTTACAAATGATTAGTTGGGAAATGATATCAGTGCGAAACGTTGATCTGGGAAATATTTTTTTTACCAAATAAATAAAAATATCGGAAGCGTAGTTTGGGGTGTTCAAAATTTGCTAAATAATTTTCGGCGAGACATTAGTAAACCATCTTTTAATCTATACTTTATTAAAATAATTTCGTCTTTTACTATCCATTTAGCAACACTACGTTATAAATTTTAACATGATTCTAATTACACCCGATATTATTCTTTCTCTTATATTCTCTTATATTCTTATCATAATACCTACGCTTGTTAGAAAAGAGAAGAACGTATGCAAAAACATACTTTAGCTCATATCCACTACCCATTACGTACCTATTGTATTGTTGTGAGGTGCAGAAGTAGCTATGCAGACAAAGTGTTCAAAACTATCAGTACAGTGGCGTTTATTATCTTGACACTATTGTCAAGATCAAAGGATCGTATACCTACATTTTGAGCCAGTTGTCTGCTGCTATTTCTTTCAACTGTAGTTAATTGTGATGTCCATTTGCGGGGAATAATTACGGGAATAGTTGGTTCTGTGTCTGAATTATTATGCATGTTATAGTAGGTTCTACCTAGTATCGGATTTACATGAAAGTTATGCACAACTACTGCACATTTCTACTTGAACTCGCGTCCGACTTGCTTCGGTACTAAATAAACAGCTAGTCAGTTTACTCACAACACTACATCACTTACCTGGCAATATCTGTTCCAACCCAGAAATTGTATAGTCAGGTTTCTCGCTTACCCTAGCTTTGACCACAACCTGGTATGATTTAGGTACTATAATAGCGCTTTGGACCGTTAATATTTATTTATTTATTTATTTATTTATTGATACATGGAAAACCAACAGCGCAACATATTTATAGACAAAATAATAAAACCATATAGCCAATTACAGGTTCTCACTTATAGAAATAAACTAACACAAATAAATCTATAGCCAAACTTAAACTTAGCGTACATTACGCACAGTAACCAATCGCGCACCAATAGCAAGCATGGCAATGGGAATAAACAAATACAAGGTAGTTAATAAATTGGAATGTATATAAACTCTAGTAACCCGAGCCTACACCTGAAGTATCACACATGAAGAATCTTGTCAGTTTAGATTTTATTGCTTGTATGCTATCACAAAATATGTCTATATCTAATTTAACTACAACTTCGTTTAAACTCCTGCCTGCTCTGCACAAAAAACTATTCTTTCTATATTTAGTGGAAACATGGAACATGCTAATAGGACGAAAATGGCGGAAACTTCTTATGGGAGTATTGAAATGAATTTTACCAAGTAAATTAGGACAGTCAACATTGCTTCTTATTATATTTAACAAGTATAAGACATCAGCAAATTCACGACGCTTAACAAGGGGTATCAGGTGATGCTTTTTACATAAGGTTAAATAATTAGATGAGCTGTAATGTGTATGCATTTTATAGCAAAGAAATTTCATGAATTTGGATTGTAATCGCTCAATTCTATCGATGTAAATTTTATATTGGGGATTCCATATCTGAGATGCGTATTCCAACTTGCTTCTCACATAAGCACAATACAAGATTTTCAGCGTCTTAATACGTGTAAAACAAACCGAACTACGCATTATAAATCCAAGTGACTTAGAAGCTTTACTTATAATATTATCGACGTGTTCATTAAAAATAAGCTTCGAATCATGAAAAACCCCTAGGTCTCTTATGCTGGTTAGTTGCTGAATACAGTTACCTTTCAATGAATAAGAAGTAGGTATTTTATTTAATTTTCGAGAAAAGGTTACGGTGAAACATTTTGAGGGATTTAAATCCAATTTATTCATAACACAATATCTATCCAGTCGGTTTAGATCAGACTGCAGCGCAGTAGAATCTTCAGGTGAAGCAATCTTGGCAAAAATCTTCATATCGTCAGCAAAACTGAGTAGCTTAGAAAACCGAAAACAGGTACCTATATCATTCACAAAGACGTTAAAAAGGAGTGGTCCCAACAAAGATCCCTGGGGAACGCCACTTGGTACGGATACCCAGCTTGACATGTAGTTTTTGATCACTACCGACTGGCAGCGATTTTCTATGTAAGATATAAACCACCTCAGAAGATCCCCTCTAATACCCATTAAGTAAAGTTTATATATTAAGATATCGTGGTCAATCCTATCAAAAGCCTTACTATAGTCAGTATAGATTACATCCACCTGGTGGCCAGAATCCATTGTCTCAGACACAAAATCGTTCAGTAGAGCAAGATTAGACACTGTAGACCTCCTTTGAACAAAACCATGTTGAGTGCTATCTATAGTGTTTTTGAATACTGATGAAACCTGCAAATGGACAATTTTTTCCAAAACCTTAGCCAAAATACACAATTTGGAAATCGGCCTATAATTTGTTACGTCCGTTTTAGGGCCTTTCTTTATAACTGGTGTAATAAAAGCTGATTTCCAAACCGACGGGACAGAACATTCAGCGAAAGATGTACGAAATAATAATAATATAGGTTTTGTTAAGGCTTTAGCACAATTAATTAGAAACATAGCTGGCACCTGGTCCGGACCTGCTGACTTATATATAACGGTAGCAAGCCGATAGATATTATTAATGAACGTTTGCTGCTAGGAAATTGCGCAATTTATTTCCAAAGTAAAGTTATAAAACGTCTAGGCGATTTAGTTACGCATGTTAGTAATCTATTCCTTCCATCTAGGACATAACACCTAAGTATAGACACATTCTGATGCATGCATTTTGCTAGTAGGTAAATGGCGGATACTGGTGTTGTTAGTAAATTGTCCGGGATTAGTTTATAGTAGGTAATAGTTAATGGAATCCATGTTATTGCCTTGTCCTGTTAACTTACGAGTATATTATACTTACTAATTGAACGAGCGAGCGAAGCGAACGAAGTTCGACGTTTCAGCTAGGGCCAGGCCAGAGGGCTTGTAAGTTTTTATGTAGGGGGTAATATTCGGATAGGACTTTATAAAAAAAAACACTATTGTATAGCATATAAAGCATTGTCTTCGGGGTGGAGATAGGCTATATTTATTATTATCGCCTTGGGTTAGTCGTAATACGAGGGCGGGGTCGTGCAGGTAGTTATTTAAGTACAATATATACACCATGCTAGGTTCTGCCCGCGACTACGTCCGAGTGGAACTCGTTTATATCATAGCTCTATACAAACTTTTACCCTCCATTTTACCCCCTTGGGGGATGATATCCGGGAAAACTATTCTATGTCCTTCCCCAGGACTCAAACTATCTCTATACCAAATTTCATCCAAATCGGTTCAGCGGTTTAAGCGTGAAGAGATAACAGACAGACAGACTGACTCACTTTCGCATTTATTATATTATACTAGCTTCTGCCCGCGACTCCGTCCGCGTGGAACCCGTTTATATCGTACCTCCATACATACTTTCACCCTCCAATTCATCCCCCAGGGGGATGATTTCCGGGATAAAAACTATCCTATGTCCTTCCCCGGGACTCAAACTATCTCTATACCAAAATTCATCTAAATTAGTTCAGCGGTTTAAGCTTGAAGAGGTAACAGACAGACAGATAGACAGACAGATTAGTATGGATATGGATAATATTAGTAAGGATGGATGGAGGCAGCTTGATTTATGTTACTGTCATGGCTTTTATGAAATGACTTTTTAAAATTTGGATGAAATTTGGTATAGAGATAGTTTGAGTCCTGGGGAAGGACATAGGATAGTTCTTATCCCGGAAATCATCCCCCAGGGGGATGGAATGGGGGTAAAAGTTTGTATAGAGTTACGATATAAACAAGTTCCACGCGGACGGAGTCGCGGGCAGAAGCTAGTTCCTTATAAAGTTAAGTTTAAAGGGGCAATCAAATGAAATATTTGAACCTAGTTCAAATATTTCATTTGATTGCAGTTCCTAGATGGTGGCAAGGCTACCATACCTTTTGCTGCCGATGCTTTGTCAGCGTGGAGGACTCTCAACTCGGGTGCGCCAGTGCCTGAGAAACTTGACCGCCAACGGATGTGGGATGACATAGGGGGGAAGCGGACGCTGGACGGCCTGGTGGAGGGCGCGGTAGGTGTGGATAGGGCAAGGCTCACGGCCGTATCAAGGCCAGAGTCTGGGGCGTGGCTGCACGCTCTCCCTTCTCCGCATTTGGGTACGCTTCTTGATAATGACTCATTGCGGGTGGCCGTGGCTCTTCGCCTGGGCTGTGATGTTTGTGAACCACACATATGCATCTGCGGCGCTATGGTGGAGAGCAGCGGTCATCATGCACTGAGTTGTTATCGTTGCGCAGGAAGGTTCCCACGTCACCACGCCCTTAATGATATTGTTCGGAGGGCGCTTGTGTCAGCAAATGTGCCGTGTATGCTGGAACCTCCTGGCCTTAGCCGATCTGACGGCAAAAGGCCTGACGGTTTGACCTTGGTGCCCTGGCAGAAAGGCAAGTGTCTGCTCTGGGACGCGACGTGTGTCAGCACTTTTGCTGCTTCTCACATTAGTCGCACCTCGCGGGCGCCTGGAGCAGCGGCTGAGCTGGCGGCAATGCGGAAGAGGGACAAATACTCGGGCCTATGCAATTATTTATTTGTTCCACTTGCGGTGGAAACGACTGGGTGTTGGTGTTCGGAGGCCAAAATTTTAAATTTTTTTTAGGGAAGTGGGGCGTCGTTTGCAGGAAGGTAAACGTAAATTAAGGGGCCTGGATCCCCGCTCTGGGTCATTTCTGGTGCAAAGGCTAGCCATAGCTTTGCAGCGCGGCAATGCGGCTAGTGTGATGGGAACCTTTGCACCTGGAGTGGCGCGGGGCGGGTTATTGGATACTTAGTTTTTAGTTTAGATTAGTAGGGAATTTTAGGCTTAGGTTTCTAATTTTAAAGTATTGTTTTATTTTAATCTATTGTGTGACATGTATTTTGTAATGATTTTTTACTAAATAAAGTTCAAAGGGGTAACCTGAATGTTTATACAGCTTCCAAGAAACAGAAGTTGATTTCATTTAATTCAATCGAACTCAATTGGAGTGTAATAGTACTTTTGCTCTGTGGGCAGTGTTGTAGTAAGTACATTAATTAATGTTACCAATGGTGAATCATTATTAAGAGGTATCAATATTCTAATGATCTGCACTTATTAGTGGTGTTTTTTTGTTGTTGTAAAATCTGTGTCTTGAAACTAGCTGCATTTAACACTCCCTCACCTGTTGGTTATGCCCCATCTATAATTCATTCATTGCCATACGGTTGCTGGTCAACGTAATTTAATATGTACGTTGACAACGTACTGTAATTTATAATTAAGTATTGTTTGGAAAGGTTCTCGAGTGGCGACCACGTACCGGAAGGCGCAGCGTGGGTAGGCCCCCCGCAATGTGGACTGATGACCTGGTAAAGGTTGCTGGAGTTCGCTAGATGCGGGTGGCGCAGGACCGGTCACTTTGGCACTCTTTGGGGGAGGCCTAGGTCCAGCAGTGGACGTCTTTCGGCTGATATGATGATGATGATGATGATGATTGTTTTTCTAAGCCCAATCTCATGCCATGCTGTGTTTTGTTTGACGTAATGACGTTTAGTGTTTAGTTTGTTTTCTGTTCACTGGCGCTAGTGGTACTGGTTCGTGTATGGGCTGCGTTCACTTTTACCATTAAGGCCCATACGCACGTAGTGGTTTGTTGGGATGCAACTTTTCGTAGGCCAACAAACCATTACTATTTAATATTATAAAAAAAAATACTGTTCATTCCTTTTTCGTGTATTTTTATGTTTGTATTTTAGTTAAGTATATATTTCCTTTTATTTTTTTGTTTGTACTTTCCGTGGTCTCACCGAATGGACCCTGCGGAAGACCAGCGCTGGCTGCAAAGCTACCAACATGCTGAGCTGGGTCCATTTCGTGGCAAAGAAAAATGTGCTTTTTATTTTATTTCTTTTACTATCTGTAACTATAAATTTTTAATTGCAGGTATTTTCTTTCGCTTTTTCGGTCGCGGGAGTCCGCTGAATGCGGGTGGCGCAGGACCGGTCATTGTGGCACTCCTTGGGGGAGGCCTATGTCCAGCAGCGGACATATTTCGGCTGATATGATGATGATGATATTTTTTTTCGTTGACAGCCTTAATTAATTAATAGTTCTAGTGCACTCATAGTTAGAGCAAACCATAAACTCGTACATGTAAATTTCCATTTGCTATTCTGTTAGTATAATTAAAACAAACTTCATTTATGAATGTGAAAACACACACCGTCCGAACGTTGACGTGTAAAGAGTAATTAATGATGCCTCAAAACTACAATTTGAATGCGAATATCCTGGACATTTTATTTGTATTCACGTGAGACAATAAATACGACCAATGGTTTGTGGCAAGAAAGGCTTATAACATTCCCTTTCATATCGTTTATTTGACTATTCATGGTTCCTTGCAGACAAAGTAAAGCGACAAGGTCGTAATTGAGGAAGTACAATACTCGTTCGATTGTGTGGCTCGGTTCTGTAGCCCTTTGTCACTGCACGCTTTGCTCGAACGTTTATTGAATCTGCATTCATAAATAGGTTTCGTCTGAGTATGTTGACGTCTGATTCATCGTATCTGCTCATCATTTTACGGTGCATTGACATAATAGGCATGTTGCCTCATGTTCACATTGATAATGTAGTGATGCTAAATGGATAGTAAACTATCAAATTATCGTAATACTTAAAGTATAAATTAAAAAATATAATTAAAATCATATATATCATATAATATGCACCATGAAAGTTTAGAAAAAATGTGCATTTATTTATTGTCCAAGAGTAAATTTAAAGCTACCAATAGAATCCTTACGCTTTTATAGAAACAAAATTGTACGACGACTATGTACTTAAACGCAGTATTTCACGACCGAAACAACAATTTACCTGATTTTCCATACAACGATACATGTACTTTGTACTAACAAATGTCGGTTGTGACGTCATACCTGTCTGTCTATCAGTATTTGAAGCGTTTTGCGCTGCCGCCAGCGAGTTCAATCTTTGTCTTTAATTTTTGGGTATTTATGTTCTTTAATTATAGTTGCTCCCATGCAAACATTTGTTCCTGTCCATAAACTGGTTCGAATGAGATCATTAAAAAATTGCTGCGCCAACCCCAAGTAAATTAAAAGGATACGTCAAGTAGGTTTTCCCTGCAACTAATTTTATAATATCCAACGATAAAATAATTTACGGGATAAAAATATCCGTTGTCTTCAAAGATTTTTGTCCAAGTTGGCTCGGTTCGGGTTGCAAAGGGCGGTTCCACAACGCTACGGGAGCTCAAATACCGTGAGCCATCCGGTTGCCTCTCGCGAACACTGAAACTACTCGTCATTGCTGTAACTATATGGCAAAACTGTCACGTCGAATCGTATTCTAACCGCGGTCTGATCATACAGTCGGTTGGGCGCAACCCAAACTAAGTCTGTTTTCGTAAAGCTTGCCTCTTCTGGAATACTATCCAAACCAATTTATTTCCAATGTTGCCAAAATTGCTGCCGTAACAAAGAACCACATTTGTTGAATTTTAAAGCGACACGAATTCAAAATGGCGCTGCGGATACTGGATGCCGATGCTTATAACTATAGGCTGTTGTAGGATATCGCCTGAAAAATGAGAGGGACGTGTGTAAGGACCCGTTCACAAAATGAATAGTTACAGAAGGTTCATTGCCTTACTTACACGCTTTAGCGTTCTAAAGTTTTACCAATACCGGACTTTTGGTTGGGGGGGTTTGGTATCAAATGTATGTTGCACCCGCTTATCCAACTCGGTGTAGCTTGAATCATATGATCAGAACGGAATATTTACCGTTAGCTTTTCGGTGAAGGAAAACATCGTGAGGAAACCGGTCTTATCCCAATAAGGTCTAGTTTCCCCTCTCGGTTGGAATGTCAGATGGCAGTCGCTTTCGTAAAACTAGGGCCTATGCCAAATCTTGGGATTAGGTGTCAAAGCGGACACGTGACGAGGATCAAACTGATTTAAATTTGAGCCCTTACCTCATCCTAGTGTTATCCCTTATTCCAGTTGCATCCTAAAGGAGCCCTGGGTCCGCCAAGCGCCAAGTATTGGCATAGGCACGATTTTTTGCAGAAGCGGGTGCCACCTGCCACCTGACCTTCCAACCTAAAGGGCAACTAGTTGTAAGTTTCCGTCAAGTGACTGTCCGCATCCGTATTATGATATGATCTTAGTCACAGATATAATCTGTGGACACTGTGGGTCAGTCAGCATTATAATACTTTCTCGAGAAAAACATCTGATCTTTATTACTGTCAGAATGCCGATTACGATTTCTTTCCATGGCTACTTGGGCTGGTACTATTTATATGATGCTGACTGTACCAGTCTAGCTAACTAAGTTAACTTACTTTTACTACGAGTAGGGGAAAGCGGGGCTAAAAGTGCCGATTTCCATAAAATAGAAAATTGAGCTATGTTAATAGTGTAAATATTGTCTGGCTTATGCATACATTTTAAGAATGACTATTGATGTTTCTGAATAGTGATATCGTTTTGGGCATCGTTAAGCAGTTTTTCTATTAAATCATTTTTCATGATATCGATCGAAACGGAAGAACTAACCCCGCTATGGGGCTGGTTGTTCCGTCGTTCCAAAAACAACACTTATCCTTCAAAAATTAAATATCAGTTCACACACGCTGAAAGATTGTATCGTAGTCCCTCAAAATATGCAGCAGTTAACAAAAAAAATCAAAGGTAAAAATACATTATTTCGCGGGGTAAGTGTTCCGTCGATTTCGTTTTTTTTCTTCCATCACTACTATTCTACCATAATGGAAGCAACTAAATCGGCTCTTAAACGACATAGGGCCATAACGTTTCACGACAAACATCACACAAATCGCTCCGTTTTTTACTTGCGTTTCTATTCTCATCGGAACAACTTACCTCCGGCACTTACAGCCCCGCTCTCCCCTAGGTATGTGATTTACACTGCAAACTTCAGTAATACACGGATTTTCGACGATAATGATGGAGATGCGTGATCATTTCCTTTCTCTTCTGTTCATTATTATTTTGCGTCCAAGGAGCGATATCGATAGGTCAGCCGTCAATGGATACAAATTGACTTGACACCCACCTCGCGGAAAAAATGGCGTCGATGTAAGATAACGCTGTTATTGGATCATGTTTTTCTAAGTAAGCTTGCTGTTATACTGGTTATACTTGCCATAAGTTTATACGAATAACATAAATACATTTTATAGGTACCTATTTTATGCGTAAACATTGGGTAACGATATTTTTTTCAAGTGTAATTAAAATCTGATTAGTTTAGGACTAAATATAGTACACTTTACGATACATATCAAGATAAAAACTTTATTTGTATACAGATCTTACTGACTTTCCATATTTAATGAGGGAAAATTGTAATCGCTACCAAAAAAAATATTAACGGCGCACCATTAAATACTACTGAATTTTGATAAACGATTAGTATTTTAGCTGTGCGAAGAAGTATTGTTAGGTTGTTAGGTTTATTTTGACCTTTCAATAAAACGGCTAGAATTGAATAAGATATGGGTGTTACATTTGTCTCTGTTACGCGTTGGTTTTTGACGCCATACGCCACATATTGTACCTACCTGCTTCATTATGTATAACGGAAAGTCAGAAATATCTTGACACGAGACAAAACTTGCAGAACCACTGCAGAATCGGTCTAGAAAACGTCAAACACAAACGTGACAATGCATTTAGAAACCCTGTGGCGCAGGCCGTCATATCTATACAAAATGGTCTGCGATTGGCAATCTGTGCCGGTAGTGGCACGAGGGCGTGGCAGGTCACGACTGCACCCCGCGCTATTCACTACCTGTTCACCTCATTAATGGTCCCTAGTATAACTTGATCGGCTGGGCAAATGTTGTGTTGGACCGGTCAGCCTGGAAGGATGACTTGAGGAGGGTAGCTGGTCGCGACGGATGGCGAAAACCGGAGAGCGGGTCTTGTGGCGTACATACGGGGCTTACGTCCAGCAGTGGACTGTAAACATGGCTCTTGCACACCTCCGAGATGTGGATACACCCGATAGCGCTAGGAACAGACCAGGGATGTTGCAGACATTCGCATCCGCATTCGCAACCGCAAAAATTGATGCGGAATTTTTGCGGATGCGGATGTAGTGTAATTCACGAGAGAGATTCAAGCAAAAAGCCCAAACGGTGCTTACTGCGCGAGTTTTAGATATTTTCGCCATTGGTAAAAAAACTTCTTGTCGTTTCTGTGACCAAGAGCAGATGCGTTTTTGATTTGTTTGCAACGATTGTAATTTAGTATCAAAGTGTTTGATGATTGCGTGATATCATAAAATGGACGTTGTTTATTTACGATTTTGAGTGTTTGACCACAAAATTCGCATCCAACTCCGCATCCGCGGATGACAAAAAAATCGCATCCGCGACATCCCTGGAACTAACAAGCACGTGCTATGCGGCGAGCGGGAGGCCATGATTCAATTTTTTTAGCTGTCAACATCGGTTCTGTTACCGCGTGTTCACACTACGTCCGTTTCCGTGTCCGGGAGGCATCCCTCTTTTTCTCGCTTGCGATGTTTCGCCCGAGAGCGAAAGAGACGGATGCCTCCCGGACACGGAAACGGACGCAGTGTGAACACGCGGTTAGATTAGAAAGAGGAGCTCCTGTACGTACTTATAGTATTATTTATTCTGGCTACTAGATGTTCACTGGATGACGATGCAGCTTTTAGTTAAAATTAAAATGTATCTACATCGGTATTTTTCTCACTCTAATTTTGAAAACCAGACACATTAGCAAGCATGTCTTTGCTTTTTGTTAATAGTATCGGGTATAGATAACCCAGATTTCATTTATGACGATAGATGTTATGCTCCTAATCGATAACAATGTGTTTAATCCGAGGTCCAACTTATACTGGTTAACAAAAAGTCTTATGCAAGTCTAGTGAACACTAGCCCTGCACATTGTCCGGTGCTAGTGAAAGGATACAAACACTTCAATTAGATAAACTGTTAGCTCGTGAATTATAGTAGCATTAAATCCTTGGTCGTTGTGAACTCATTTTGCTGAGTTATTGAGCTAAAATAAAAACTATGTTGTGTCAGACTTGAGTAGTATTTTACTTAGTTTCCGAAACAATTATCATTCTTAAATAAAAAAAATCGGACAAGTGCGTGCCGGGCCACGCGGAGTGTCCTGTCTTTCTTAGTTAAGTACATCGACACGCGCGCGCCAACTAAATGGTTGCGTCGGCCGAATATGATGAAAGTTGGCTTTTCTAACTAGTTATGCCTACTCAGCCGTGATAGTTTTCCTTTTAAATTAATTAATATACGTACTAGTGCCACGATTTTTTTCCCAGTAGCAGCCATTTAAGCATGGGGGGGGGGGGGGGGAGGGTGGCACATGACTCGAACAAAGCCCTTAATAATATACCCATGCCGAATTATAGCTGACTATGGAACCCTAAACACATAAACAATTTAAACTTGTATCACAAATATCCAAACAAAGGAAAATCAAAACGCGTTCTGCAAGAACATGCAAGTTTGGTACCACCAAGAGGGTACCTGCACTCATATGCTGACCAAAGTTGTATCTATACTTGAGATTATTTGAGTTGGCCGACTTGCATCAAAGTAATCCATTCAAAAAGCAACTCTCCCGTCCAAGGTAAAAGATTCCAATTCCAATATCCTTGACTGCCGCGTCGCCAAATATCCATAGACGCGGCCTATTCTACTTTCGCACATATAAAATAGGCTCGCAACATCTTAACTCGTTCACCTACAACGTCTATAGAAGTCGCGACATAAGGCTTATAAGAAATAAAGTACATATTATAACTTTGTATGAAAGCGTGGTTATTTATTCAATTAGTTGGAATCTTTATGCCATAAGTTGAATAAATTTTACATAACGCATAAGTACCCACTTTACATATAACTACCAAAATGATAAAAAATAGTAGATACCTTTAAAAAATACAGTTTAATAAACTTTACATGAACCTATTGGTTCATGTGTTCACAAACAACAACCGTAACGGAAGTTTGAACCAGCGGCGCTACCACGATCTTCGAAAGTCGAAGTTCGTAATACATGCATCCCTGTCACCCGAGTAAGGGAGTGCGATAGAGATGGAAATACCCGAACTTCTACTTTCGAAGTTTGTGGTAGCGCCGCAGGGATCAGGCGCGTGGCTACGTGGATGACGAAGTGAGGAGTAAACATAACATAGGTAAACCAGTATTCTAACTAAATAAAAATTTTCAATTATTTGAAGGTTCCTTGGGATCATTTACGATTACATATCCTGGTAATTATTCAATACATTAAAAACGTCACATATCAATATGAATAATATTTGTTCTATCTTGTATCAGTGGAACTTGTCATAACGTCGCACAAAGGTAAATTTATATAATTTATTAATTAATAAAAGGGGGGGTTGTTAACATTTTTCAAGTTTTCACTTCTACCGGCACTCCCGGAGTGCAAACCGGTCTTTTTTTGTCGAACCGAACAACGAACAGAGCCACACATCGCTACGAACATTGTAACGATCATACGCTCTAGTAATTGTTGTGCAGAACGGGTGGCGGAAGGGACGTCGGTGCAACAATAACAAAACTGCTCGACTCGGCAAAAAGCTGAATCAAATTTAGTGTCGTTACCAGGAATGTGCGAATGCGAATGCGAATAATAAGGAAGTACACTAAAAACTCAACGTACGAAATCACTTTTTATCATTTTATTTAACAATCACAAGCATAAAAAGCAATCACAAGTTACTACCCACGTAAAAGTGCTATTTATTGGTCAAAATAATCACGCCGGTCGCCTGCCGCAGAGACGCCGACTCGCGCATGCGCAAAGCGCGCCAACCCGTATGTCGGCGTCTCTGCGGCAGGCGGCCGGCGCGGGCGAAACACGCCACGCCACGACTTGCACATATGTTGATGCGAATATTTAAAATGATGCGAATGCGAATATTCGTGACATCCCTAGTCGTTACGCAAGATTGCTCGCTAGCCCTAGTAGCATTTTGCGTTGGCCAACCGTAGCTAACGGTTGGGAAAAAGTTGGGAAATCGTTAGTAGCAATCTAACGAATTGCCAACAATGGCCCTAATGCTATTTATGGTTCATTTTCCAACTGCAAAACCATACAAACATCTAACATAGGCCCTACCACAGTTATCAGTTGGGTTACCAACAAATAATCCATACGAACAAACGACGTAGGCCCTACTACCGTTTTTGGTTAGATTTCCTACAAAAAATCCATACGAACAGCCAACATAGGCCCTACTGTGGTTTTGGTCGGATTTCCAACAGAAAATCCCATACGAGCAGCCAACATAGGCCCTACTGCAGTTTTGCGCAGCGTTCCCAACAAAAAAACCATACGACCATACAACATAGGCCCTACCGCCTATGTTGTATGGTCGTATGGTAAACTTAGTTGGCTTCCCTACCAAAAAATCCCTACGAGCAGCCAACATAGGCCCTACTGCGGTTTTCTACGGCGTTATGAACAAAAAATCCATACGATCATGCAACATAGGCCCTACCGCGGTTTTGGTCGGATTTCCAACCGAAAATCCCATACGAGCAGCCAACATAGGCCCTACTGCAGTTTTGCGCAGCGTTCCCAACAAAAAAACCATACGACTATACAACGTAGGCCCTACCGCCGACTGAGTTGGCTTTCCAACTGAAAATCCCATACGAGCAGCCAACATAGGCCCTACTGCAGTTTTGCGCAGCGTTCCCAACAAAAAAACCATACGACCATACAACATAGGCCCTACCGCCGACTGAGTTGGCTTTCCTACCAAAAAATCCCTACTAGCAGCCAACATAGGCCCCACTGAGGTTTTGTACGGCGTTCCGAACAAAAAATCCATACGATCATGTAACATACAACCTACCGCGGTTTTGGTCGGATTTCCAACAGAAAATCCCATACGAGCCGCCAACATAGGCCCTATCGCCGACTTAGTTGGCTTTCCTACCAAAAAATTGGAATTTAGCGCTATCTCGTATCGAGTAGAGGCATTGCTCATCTGTCACGGGCCTGGACATAGGCTACACAAGTACTTTTTACGCTATTCATCACCAGAGAGCACATAGCATTAGTACTATTGCATATTGAAAACAGCATAGGGCCAACAGTGGGCCACATAGGAATCCAATGGCAGCGGGAGGGGAGAGGGGAATTCGGAAACAAAGTGCGGTGCGGGGGGCGGTGGACAGGAGCACGCGCGGTGCGCGAATTCGATCGGCCATTTTGTTATCGATCTCCATCGTGAATAGTGCGTGTAAACGTATACTTAGTGTTTATATTTTCTTTTGAGTGCGTGCGTGCATGGTATAAAGTATTACTTGTTTTTGAAAGGGTTGCATATTTACTTAGCAAATATATATAAAAAATAGTGTGCAAGTTAATACTTACATGCTATATTCACTAATCAAATAACAATATATCGTGTTTATTAAGCAATCCTTTCAAAATCACGTTCAGTATGATCAAAGTGGTGGAATTTAATGATTCTGATGGTGACGGCGTGGTCTTAGTGTAATTCTTATGTAACAGAAGAGTGGATCACGCCTCGCAAGAAGGAGTGCGTTTGGCCTCCTCATAAAATCGTCAGTACAGTACCTATGCCTCACAACTAAAATATTACCGGACGAGAATTGACATGTGTATCCCATTAAACGCATATTGTACGAGACAAGTGAGTTAATATTAGTTAATTTAATTTTTAAATCACAAGGTCAATTTAGTTTTGTAACGTGTGTTCATTTTGATTTAATATCTGTTTAAAACTGATGCTGGCACAAGTTTCGAGCTGCCATTTCTCTATGAGTACATAGGTAATAATAAATAGTTTTAGCCATTTGTCGTTTTTATGAAAAGGTTAGTTTTAGCTATTTCATCACAGTCCTCTTTGTCGGTGTCATTTAAATGTGTGTTCATCTCTCTTCTAACAGATGGCTGCGTCCTTGTCAATTGGCTGACGAAACTGGCCAGTGTGGACGCCACATTAAAGTTGCTGAATAATCCAGCGTCTAATTAACTTATTTGGACCTTGCGCGATGAGCGGACCATTGGATTTTTGACACCTGAACCCACTGAAATGACAAGTGCAACTGCTCGGAATCGGAGGTCAAAATATGTTAGTCCAGTAATGACGTTGACAAATTTGGGCTAGTATGATGCCTTTTATGGCCCGCCATAAAGAATGTGTCCCTTTCTCACTTACATACTTGCTAGAAAGTGATGAATGCTTTAAGGTCGGTCAAAAAGCTTCGTGCTACAGGGCCAGCATTCAAATACAATTAATTATAATAAAACACATCGATTATAAATCGAGGTTGTCTTTTTTTCCTTACAATAAAATTATAAATGTATTATGTGAAGTTTTATTTTACGGTCTAGCTGTACAAAATGATGGTAACGCAAGTAAATGTGAAAAGTCTCAGAAGGCATTTAAATCTCCGTTAACAGTTAATGTGCAGTTACGTTTGTAAATTCGGTTATTTAAAGACGTTTACTTTGTATGTTACAGATGTTTATTCTCACGAAGGCGGTTTGTGAGTATTATGCACATGCACATTGTTGTGTGCTCGGCCAATATAGAATCTCTCTCGAGATTACGCACCTAGAAACCATGGACATGTGCACTAAATAGGTACCACCCCACAACAAATGTACGATCCCTACCGACCACGAGCGACGCCGGGGCGCACATTGTAAGTGCCAACGGAAATTGAAGCTTCTCTGCTGTAGTTAAATTCCACTACTCGAGCGCGCAGGTGGCAAGCTGCGTAAATTCCGTGCAAATATGGAATTTAACTACAGCAGAGAAGTTTCAATTTCCTTTGGCACTCACAATGTGCGCCCCGGCGTCACCCGGTCAGTGGAGATCGTGCATAAGTAAGACCAACCCGCCTTCGTGAGATAAACAACTGTACCTAACCCTACTAACTGCCAACGGCTATTCTACAGTTGGTACAGAGTGCTTTTATTTTGTAGGCCCTTCTTACGCAATGTTGCTTTAGGTCCAACAGTCGGAAACTGTGGTTGGCCCAACATAGTTCTCGTAGTAATGTTGCTGTAGGCCCTACTTTGCAAATTTAAATTGGCCCTACAACCGGAAACGGTGGTTGGCCCAACGTAGTTGTCGTAGTAATATTGCTGTAGGCCCTACGTTGTAAATGTAAATTGGCCCTACAGCCGGAAACGGTGGTTGGCCCAACATAGTCATCATAGTAGGCCCAATGTTGGGAGACATCGTTGGCATTACCGAAAACAGGTGTTTCACTCGCAACGGTTGACCAACCATTCGGTGATCAATGGCCCTACGAAATGCCAACTTAAAATGCTACTAGGGAGGATGCTTGCCAAAAAGCTCTGTTTATTTTGTGATCTTTTACCTGTAATGTAGCATTCGCTTGAATGCTACATTGCATGTGATATTCAGAGCAATGACGCGTAGTTGCAGTGTCCAAGAGGCAACCGGATGACTCGCGGTATTTGAGCTCCCGAAGGTTGTGGAACCGCCCTATGCTACCCGAACTGAGCCAACATGGACTGGGACGGAAATAGAAAAAACGTACTAAAAAATTTTTTTTGAATAGAGGTTGCCTGAAAGTGTGTACGCTGTTTAAATAAAATGAAATGCTGTTTCAATCGAATACCTGGCGACATTTTTTTTTAAATTCAACCCTCCAATTTCCACCCCAGTTCAAGTTGACAGTTTAAGTTGCACAGGGCGGATCGGAATTCGCATCAGAAATGAGGCTATCCGCACCAGAACCAAGGTAACCGATATAGCCCTCCGAATCGCTAAACTTAAGTGGCAGTGGGCGGGGGCACGTTGCACGTAGAACCGATGGCCGTTGGGGCGGAAAGGTTCTCGAGTTACGACCACGTACCGGAAGGCGCAGTGGTAGGCCCCACAAGGTGGACTGATGACCTGGTAAAGGTCGCGGGAGGCCTATGTCCAGCAGTGGACGTCTTTCGGCTGATATGATGATGATTCGGGAGCTCAAATACCGGGAGCCATCCGGTTGCCTCTTGGACGCTGAAACTACTCGTCATTGCTTTAACTATGAATGCTCAAGTGTATCTGCACGTAAAGGACGTTCAATAAGGATCTTTATTTTTACACGAATGGTGGGGAAAGAGAAAACAAACAAGCACAAGCAAGGGCATGTCCGTGGTTTCAACTTTGTACTGCTAATAATTACTTAACTGTGTTGAAAAGGTCCAGAGAATCATGAATTTTAACTAACTCCACTGATAACGTTGGATAATGGATAAAAAGTAAAATTTTGTGTTAGTTAAGTTTCTGTCCTCAATCAATGTAGCCAGTTTCCACTAGATTAGGTTAGAATTAATTTGATTTCAATCTGTTAAGGTTAAATAAGTTAGTTACAATAAGAATATATTGATAAATGATATGAAAGTATATTCACGTTATATTCGTAATAATTTGCATTACTTATACTTATTGAGAGATTGCAGTGTCAATACGATTGGATATTCAGCCTAAGGCCGCGTATTACACGCAGGCGCAGCGGCCTGGCCACGGACACGCGCGGCGGCGGCAGCGGCAGCGGTTTTACTAATTCATTGCGTGTGATCCCAACTATCCACAGTGCGCTGCGCGTCTCGACCGCGCAATGAACAGATAAAACGCTTGCCGCGCCGCAATTCGCGCAAAGTCGTGGCCGGGCCGTAATGACGCTGCTGTCAGGCTGGCGCCAGGAAACGCTTTTGCCGCCTGACGCCTGCCTGACAGCTTGCGCGTCATGTCGCTCGACATTGCTCTCGAATAGGTTGTCTTAATACTGTCTTTTATTACTTTATTTGTGTAAAGTAGTTGACGACGGTACAAATAATCTATTCTTGCACTATTAGATTAATACAAATAAACGAAACTTCTGAAAATACGTTCAATAATAAAATAATTCTCGCTATATTAATAGTACATTACTTACCTAGGGCCTCAGATCTCTGGTATTTGACCTCATTGATCCTTTATTACCTGCCGTGGTGAGTACAAAATTTTACGTCTCTATCCCTGGGCAGGAATTAGAATTATCCACGCGCGTAGCTTCAGGTACCTGCTAATTTATGGCCAGGTATGACGTATAGATTTTTAAGTACATATAGATTAAAATGGACGCTTTTCGACCAAAGAAATTGTTCATTTCCTTACAAACTTCACATTAAAAGTGTTTAACGTTTCATATACTTAATAACTGTACTTAATAACTTAATAACTTACTGTACTTACTTACTAACTATTCGGTAATATCCGTATTATACATTACTTATATTATTTCACCCCACGCTCGATTGCTCAACCTTTCGAGCAATCTCCGAACTATGACTAACCCAGGCTAATTAAGCGGAAATGGATCTCTCGAAATATTCTAGGACTTTAATTTACGTTTTAACGAGGAGCTAACTAATGCAGCAGCTCAACCTCTAAGGTCTCGTTCAGAAATATGTACCTACTCGATTTTGAAACCTAATGACAGACCTCAACATCCTGAGTTCTTCAGTGTATACCTTCATTATTCTATTACCGGTGCTCAATTTAGCTCTACTTTATTAAGTATCAAACTCTCATAACCCATACGAATTAGTATTGATTTGTAAAATAAAAATTCATCACATTTCCATCTAAATTAAGTAAGTACATAATACTCGTACATATCAATATATTTCACTGATTTTACGTTTTTATATAAAATGTAAGGTAGATGTTTGATACATCTACGTTTATAGTCAGGAGTAGGTATGTACCTATTTCAATCGTTTATGTTACTCGCTTCTATCTACGGGTCAAAAATAATACGAGACAAAGACAGCCTCGCTCATATTTGGAGCTGTCCAACTAGGAAAGTACGTAAGGTAAAACCACAGCCGTATAATGAAACTACTACTTGCTTTGAAGGCATGACAATAAAGGGTCGGCAACGCGCTAGTGACTTTTCTGCAGTTGTTGCCTTACTGTAATGTAGTGAACTAATTAAGATAATAGTTATATATTAGGCAGGCTCCTTAACTCAAAAAATCTTTTAAATTTAAGATTAGTAGTTAAGACTGTAATTTAACCCAATAATTTTTTTTAAGCATCCACAGGCTATGGTGTCTGCTTACTATTAGGTCGGCCGTTTGTTTGTATACCACCGTCGTGGTAGGTATATATTGAAAAAAATCAAGTTTCACCATGCCGAACGTAACACGACTGTCAGCCGGCGTTCGATCAACCAATTCTCCATATATTGGATTACAATGAATGGGTTCAGAAAGACAAAGAGACGTTTTAAAATAACATAGGTATTAAACTACTTGAATTGTTTGGGTTTAATTACGACCATCATTATAAAAAGCCTTCTTCAAATTACTCACACATAAAATATTGTATTCACACATGAATTATGATTATGACGACCCAAATTTACTGCAGTTTTTTGGACAATCCAATCACTCGTCCGCTAAATTGTGTACAACAAAAATTGGACGTAAGAAGTTAAGCCGGCTCCGACGACGCAACTTTGTTTTTATTGAGATTATATGTTACAAAGTTACAAGTTTGATCATAAAATTATTTAAGTATTCGAAAATACCGTGAAACGAAGATGTTTAGCTTAATAAGGGGAGAAATAAACGCCTTTACAACTATAATAAAACTTTTGTGAGCGGACCTCGAGAGGAAAACTATATCACATTTTTTCCGAAGAAATCTTATAGTCTATTTATTGCGACCATTATTTCAAGTATGTACAGTTGCGAATTTAAAGGGATATTCACTTTTGAACCTTAGTAGCATTAAAATAAAGTTGAAAAGTTACGAACCTTTGGCTCCTCGACTACCTATAAGTACATAAAATGCGTATAATACGTACTCCATATACGTTAACTTGCTACAAGTATTACGGTCCATTTTGGTGAAGGTGGAATGGTCAGACTACCTTTTTAGGGTACGGACCCAAAGGGTAAAAACGGGGCTCTAATACTAAGACTTCGCTGTCTGTCTGTCTGTCACCAGGCTGTATCTCAAGAACCGCGATAGCTAGACAGTTGGAATTTTCACAAATTATGTATTTCTGTTGCCGCTATAACAACAAATACTTACTTAAAACAAAATAAAATAAATATTTAAGGGGGACTCCCAAGCTCCCATACAACGAACGCGTTTTTTTTTTGCTGTTTTTATAGATACTCGCACTTGGCCGGTTTTTTCAATGTAAGCGTGAGTTTCTACTCTTACTACTTGCTTACACTGAAAAACGCTAATTTTATGAGAATAAATATATTAAAGTGGTTTATGTTTACTCTTATATGTAAATATATATAGGAAGTCACTAAAGGCAGTTTATCTTGTCCATCATTGGCAACATCTGTGGCCTAGTTGGTAGTGACCCTGCCTACGAAGCCGGAGGTCCTAGGTTCGAATCCCGGTAAGGGCAAAACGATTTAATTGTGCGATGAGCACGAATAGGGTAAGTGCACCAGTTAATTAACGCTTAAGGATTTTTTTGATTTCAAAAATTGTTTTATGTAAGATAGCTATACTTAATATAGGCCATGACTGTTTGTATAGATCAAACAAGTATTCTAGTTTGGTTACATTACTTTGCTTTTGCAAAAGTTTCCCATAATTTTAAGTTATATGACCTTTTAGGTAGAAAAATGGAAAATCACCGGTGAATGAACACGGTTTTCTAGTAAATGAACAACTAAAACCAGCGAATGAACTACTGTTATAGTTATTATTTATTGGTTTAAATCGTTGTTTACCGATTTTGTTTGGCTTTATATCGATATACCAACAGACGGAATAGCAGTTATTGGTTTACTCTTTCTACAACAATTAATAAACTGTAACAAATGTACGTTTCAACTGTACAAAATGTAATGAACCTCAACCGATAATTACTTAGTTCATTTACTGGTTTAAAAAAAAATAGTAAAACCAATAAATGAACTAAGTAATTATCGGTTGATGTTCATTCACTGGATATCTGTAAACCAATGAATGAACTAACTTCATGTTCGAAAATGAGGTTTGTTCGAACACTGGGCCAACGATAGACAAGCCATTACTGGTTATTCTAATAGAAAGTAAATCTTATTACAATCACTAGAACATTAAGATATTGCGAACACATTAAAACAGTCGTGGCCAGTGAATGAACACTGCAGTTCATTCACTGGATTTGGGCGGGTTTTAAATTCTAGTTATAGAACACCGACTAAAAAATGAGAATCTACACTTGAATAACGTAAAACGATGTTTTAGTAGCACAATTTCACTCTTATGATTTCCGAAAACCAAACACCATAAGTCACAGGTTTATAAAACTAGTACAATGGCACATCAAATAAATGGTGTCATACTTGTCCCCTTATTACCGGCTCATACAAAACATCCACGCCCGTTGCCCGCGAACTTTAAGCTCCTCGCATTTAGTAATCGTTGCGACTGAGTTGATATAAATGTTACAAAACCCTTACAGTGAATGCTTCTAATCGAGAAAAAAATACCTGGTATGCTAGAAATATACAGAACTCTTAATTTAAGCAAATAAGCAGCGTTTCGTTCATTCACTGGATTCGTTCATTCAATGGAGCACTTACCCTATTTGTTCCTGAATCATGGATGTTTTCTATAATAAATAAATAAATAAATATTAGGGGACAATCTTACACAAATCGACCTAGTCCCATAGTAAGCTCAATAAGGCTTATGTTATGGGTATTAGACAACGATATATTTAATAGATAGAAATACTTAAATACATAGAAAACATCCATGACTCAGAAACAAATATTCATGCTCATCACACAAATATTTGCCCTTACCGGGATTCGAACCCAGGACCTTCAGCTTCGTAGGCAGCGTCACTACCCACTAGACTAACCGGTCGTCAAAACCGGTTTTCTATCTATTTAAGTATTTATTTATCTATATAAGTATTTTTATCGCCGTCTAGTACCCATAGTATAAGCTTTGCTAGGTCGATTTGTGTAAGATTGTCCACAAATATTTATTTATTTATCATCATAAAATATCATCGGTATAATATCCAACTTGTTCTACAGTGTTCCATTTCGATTAAGCCAATTTAGACAATTGTAGCGTAGTGTTTTCCGCCTTACCTTCCACACCACGGCTTCGGCACGGAGTCTCGCTGCGTGATATCTGAACAGGAACCCAACCAGATTTCTATCTTCGTTCTTCTGTCAGTGCTAGTGCCATTGCTACTTGACACTAAGTTTGTTAATTTGTTTAGATATGGTCATTCATATTATGCAAGAAGTTCAAGGGTGTTTGTGACAGCGTCCCCAAACCGGGCCAGCGTTGGGACTAGGTACTGCCCGTTCCCTCTAATCCTCGAGAGGACGTCTATGCCCAGCAGTGGGACGTATACAGGCTGATTTCTTATTACTATTATTTTTATGTGACTGCGTTATATGATGATGCGTAAGTATTTAAATAAATAAATAATAATAAGTAAATAAATATTAGGGGACAATCTTACACAAATCGACCTAGTCCCATAGTAAGCTCAATAAGGCTTGTGTTATGGGTACTAGACGACGATATATTTAATAGATAGAAATACTTAAATACATAGAAAACATCCATGACTCAGAAACAAAGTTATTCGCCTTATAATATGCTACAATAAACTGACGACAGTCGTGAGTGTCTAGTATTAACTTAACTTCATTAAAAAAATAAGACGTAAGCCCAAAACAAATGAGTAAACGGATCCATTAATTGAATGTAATTCGAACTAATCATTAAAAGATCGATCGTACTGTCTAAGAGAAATGACTTTTAAAAAGTCCTATATAATTTAAAAGTGAACTCCAAAAATACGCCTAATGTATAAATCAATAGAACACATTTTTCATGTGCCACTGAAATGGAAAGAAATAGTTTCAAGAAATCATTTATAGTTTGAAAGCTTAATTATGTTTATACGCACTCATTAATTCCGGGACCAGTCGGTTTAATCGATACGTTTATGGATGGATACATAGAAAACTTTTTAAGTGATAGTGGTTGGTAATGTACCTTTTTGTCTTGACTTAATAGGAATAACTTATTTTATGTCTGTGAGTTATAAATTACCAGGGTCTTATGGGCCCGGAGACGTTGATAAAGACGCATTTTTGTAGTGACGCTGGTTTAATACGTAGGTGACGGTAAAACGTTTCTATTATATGGGTGGTAATGTCGTAATAAATGGGCTCACTGTTTTATATTGATTAAGACTTGTGAGTGAAAATGCCTCTTTTGATAGTCGAATTTTGAACAAAAATTCTTGTTTGCGGCTGTGTTGTTTGTTCGGTAGGCTTATATGTGTTACGTATTGTGATTGTTAATGTAGAAACATTCATACTAAAAAAACCTTTATTTTCATACTCTGTTTAGAGGTTTTGAAAAAAAAAAACAAATTTGTCATCAACCTCATCAAGTGTTAAAAGATATCATCCATATCATCGTTCAATAATTTAATGGATCCCAACATCTTCGCGAGTCTTTTGTACTTACTGTAGTTAGTAAACCTCTAAAGCTGGGTCCAGACGGTGCAGACTTGCACGAACAAAAGTATGTGCGACTCACATCGTCCACACGATACAGACATGTTAGTTGTTCTTTAAACTTCGTGGTGTGCGGACGTTTGCAATGGCAGATATCAATCGTACTACAATTAGCTGCTTTTGCCGTTTTACTAGGAAAAATAATAGAATAAGCCTGGGTCTTCATATCCCTATTACTGTACCTACTCTTTGGACTTAATTTTCCATACAGCTGGAAGGGACTTATATAGATCTATAAATTCAACTAAGAATTCTCTCGAATATTTTCTTAAATCGTTCAGTTTTATAATAAAAACAATCCAAACTGTGAATTAATTAACCAAAGTTTTCGTAAGTTGACCTAAACAAGTCTGAACATGCTGCAGTAGTCGGCGCAAACAGGCATGTCCGCGCCGACTTTTTGATGCCAGATACAAAAATGCACAGATGTCGTTACAGACTTGAGACTTCACGTCCACACGTCCCATTTGCACCGATTTAAGTCTGTACAGACACGCTGCGCAGACTAAAGTCTGTGCCGTGTGGACCCACCTTTACGAACTGAATGTTCCAATTTCAATGAATGGCCTCTCCACACGATGGGCCATCCTGACCCATCATACAGGACGCAACTATTATATTTATGTCTCGTTCTACCGCCTAGCCGCGTCCTGTATGATGGGTCAGGATGGCCCATCGTGTGGAGCGGCCATTATAGGATACAGGGAGCTATGGAAGTACAGTTAGGCAGATTGAGCTAAATTATAAAATTATCACACAAAAACAGTCCACGACAATCACCCGTGTAATACTCTAATCGGTCCAGATCCGCTCGTTGCACCACCTCTTTGTGCAGAACCAACTTGAGCCCCAAGTCCTATTCGTAGGACGTATTCCCTTTACCACCAGTGTTTACGACCTATTGGTTCTCAGGGATAAAAATTTGGACGGAATCCAATTACACGAAGTGACTTTGCACTAATAATCGATTTAAAAAACGATGTTACCGAATGCCAGGTGCTTCTTACCTTACCCACCGCGGCGAGACGAATCGTCGTGACAATCACTTTAATTAATCATTCAAGCGGCTAAGGAAATTCGTTTAAAACTAATTTGACTAATAAGTTGGTTGAAAAACGTTAAATAGGGAGGTGGATGAGAAAGCTATTTGGCTGCTAACAGTACCTCGGCCCCATAATATGAAACACAAATCACTTGCGCGTGAACCCCGCAAAAATATACGTATACCTTTTTCTTGTCTTTTGTTAGTGTTGCTAAGGCTTGCCAACATTCAAATACTAAATAAAAATCTACCATATACTTTATACTCACGAAAAATCACAAATTTACCATCCTAATTCAACTATCATCGAGCGTGTCTCTAGAGGTCGTTTGATTCAAACCGTCGCATTGCTAATCGGAATGTTGTCTGTTAAGAGTCCCCAGCGAGCTTGACGCTCCATACAAACGTAGTTTGGTTTACATTTTGAACGGCGTTCTGAAATAACATGAAATATTGCATACACAATGGGATCATCCAACTAGTTTACAGAAGAAGATTTTCATAGTAAACTTCTACTCTCTCTATTTTTTTTAACCCCCGACGCAAAGAGAGGGGTGTTATAAGTTTAACGTGTCTGTGTATCTCGATTTGAATGCGGTTTTTTTTGTCATAGATAATTTTATGCCGAGTGTTCTTAGCTATGTTTCATGAAAATGAAAATCTGTTTAGCCGTTTTTGAGATATTGGACTTTGAAATGAAAATGTCGGGGGTTTTTCAACTTTTCTAATTAATTTATGAGTTGATTTTTCATTACAAAGTTATTTCAGCGAGCCGTTTTAAAATGAGAGCGAAACTACGTTTGCATGAGGAGTCGTCTTGTGTCGAGCGTGATGGGGACTCTTAAAATCTGATCGTAACATGGGACGATTGAAGTTCTCTATGAGATGACAGCTGTCGGCGCCATATTTAACGTTTACCGGTTAGTATAGTGAGGTAAATACAACCCGCTCTAACTAGATAACCAAGACAAATTATTTATATCGGTGTGGGGTCGGTAACTCACCGTCAAGTAGGTGGTAAAAATACACGTTGAAGAACGATAAACGTTCTGCGCACGCGCTAATAAGCGTGCTGTTAGGCGAATATGGAAACTCTCACACTAGACGTGCTATTCTTAAACCAATTATATCTTTTGTAACAGTGCAGCGTCGTACGCCTTCAACTCACTGATCACCTCAACTCTCATCTCACCTCTCACATCACACCTCACCTCTTTATATGTACCTAAATGTGACGACACTCCTTTGCAACATAGTTCTTTCAGGGCAACTATCGACGCGGGCGCCGTGCTATAAACACATCCCTAGTGTTCTATATTCGGATAACGTGTCTAAAAACGCTATAGTAATGTTGTTATCACAGGACTAAGTGCATTTTTATCTTTGACGTAGCGATACCGTTCAAAAGGTTAAACACTAAAGTATCCTCTTACATGATGCATTCGCCGTAACTTAACCCCTTCTTGTCGCTCATTAACCTCAACATTTACTGCAATGACATTGGAAACCGATGCAACAGCATACAGGAAACTATCAATATGCCGACTCTATTTTATTGGCCGCGTTGAATTCGAAATTTGATTCTTCATAACCGTTTAACGATTGAGTCAACAGACTTTTATCACACCATAAAAGCTGAATAAACATTCCAACGGCTCCAATGAGACACCTTGAGCTGTTTGAACTTATTATGATATGGGTTTAGTGGTATTAGCGATTTGATACTGGTATTGCCCACTTGCGGTACTGGCTTTATCAAATGTCAACGGTTTCGAATGGTAGTTGGTGTCAAACAAGTATTTAGGAATTAATTCCATCAGATCGATGCCAGAAATGTGTCATCAACTCATCAATATCATACAAAAACAGAGTGAATGTTGGTCTTTCGCGTTGTTGCCTTCTTGTTTAAATTCCTTAAAACTTTGAAGAAATAGTCGTTAGAATTATGCGATTCATCTTTAGCATTTCGTTTTTTTTTTCCAATAAGATTATACCTAGTTTACTGTCTATTGTCACGTTGTAGATGCAAGTAAAGAAAAATATTCTATCAATTACTTGTAAACGTAGGGTTGGGCAACCCTGAATGGTGGAAATGTTAAGTTGTCACAAGGTTTTTCATATAGGAGCAACCATGTAACTGCCCAACCCCCGTTAAATCAGCCGAACAATCGCATTTAATCTTCCTCCTGGCGTCGTGTTCCTCATTGCTGAGGGTCGTGCAATCCCCGATGTGAAGTTAGTTATATCCGCCCTATGTCTCTCGATCTTCCGTCATTACCTTCCGGTCCTTTGCAGCGTGGAGTACTTCATGCAAGTTGGTGTCCAGTTTCGAGCGTATTTGATCGGCCCATCCAGTTGGACTCCTCCCTCTTTGTTGTTTGCCATCCACCTTGCCGGTAACCATCAGCTGTTCCAGGTTGTTTCTCTCTTTCAGGGCGAAGTGACCAAAAAATTCCACGACTCTTCTCAAACAGCAGTGGAAAGCCTGGTCGCATCGCATTTAATAACAATGCTGAAATCTATGTCGGCGACGTCTGCAAGTATACGCCGCTTACGCGCGCTTCAAGTGGGGGTTATCCCAAAAGCTTACGAACACTGCAATAACTCCACTTTACGAACTACTTCGGCCTTTATTTTATGGCATCATCAGAATAAGGGTTCTTAAGTTACCGATTGCTTTCCACGTTAAAAAGTAATATTATTATTTGATAGGATAGGCGTAAGAAAACGGTCTTATCGAACTTAAATAAAATAATGCATACAATAATTATTTAAAGGCAACCAAACCAGGACCTATACGTATCTAAACATAATATATGTAACACAGTTTCTTTTAAACTATAAAGTACTTCGCTATACTATTTTCTATGCAAGAATCAAATGAGCGTGCCATAATGTTGTATTATGGGAACCACTATAAAAAATAGAGTATAGTAACCACATATATTACTATGACAACAATTAATACTATAAGGCCACATACTCGTATTATTCCAAACGATTTTAACATTTACTACCTAAAATGTTTTTTTTTTCAAGTAACATTTGAAATGACGATAATGGCATTTGAGTTGACCCTACTTGGAAAACGCCACCATCGCAGGCTCGGCACTGCCCTGCACGTTTCACCTGTATGGCACTTTGTCCCTAAACGGACCTTTCGCTGCACTGAACGTGGCACTATTTGCATTTATACCGCAACCACGGTGTGTCAGCCAAGTTCGGTAGTCCTCCGATTACGGCTCACAGATCGTGCTCAATGCTCAATAAATACTTAACGCTGGAGGTGTTAAGAGATGTCTTTTCGTGTTTAATGTTCCATTCAAGCGTTTCTCAGGCCATCTAACTAGGGGCTTGTCTTTGGAACTACCTAATTTATGGGTGACATTGGACTAGAATATCTAAGTCAAACTCGCTAAGATTGTGTTCTGTAGCTGTACCGTAGTGGTCGTTTATACTATGCCTTAAACTATATCGTAATCCGTAAAAGCTTAATTAATGTCCATATGGTAGCAAAAAGTACCTGTAGCGCTCTGGCGAATTTGTCTCGTGATCTAAAGAGGCAAATGTATATTATACTCCATGCTGCTTGCTTTTGGCTAGATAGCTATGGAACATTTAAAATACGTTCCTTTAATGCATTTTATATCTTAACAAAGACCATGGTAACAATATAATGTCATTACGGTTCAAGCATCTTATTACTGGCTTGGGTATAGGATCTAGCAATAGCAACACGTAAGCTCTTTGAACCTCATTATTAATTAATAATTATCAGTACAAATATTATACACCAAAATTCAAGCACTAAAATAATGACCAAGCGAGTGCGGTCCAAAACAAAATACCGTTTCAGCTGACCATACATGGCGGACGGAGGCAGACGGATTATCGCCGCCCACACTACTAACGTACACAAACACTTCCAAAACTAAACAGAATTACGTCACAAAAAATATCTCATGAAACGTCAACTTTATTCCGAGCCCTTAACGTCGAAATTGGTGTGATCTGTGAAAGGTTTCGTGGTTTCCCAAAGCGGCAAATGCATACATGCATTGCCAGCAGATGTCTCCCCAACGTAAACTGATACCGAATATGCGGCAGCTATAAAAAGGCTATAACTTTAACATAAGCGACAATTAAAAGTCCAACGCATTTCTTGATTGGTAAAGGAAGTCGCTTATGGGGACAAGTATCGCCAAAATGCTTTTCTTGTTTGCTTATAAGCAGTTCTCATCGGACTTTTGTCGTTATCAGTCTAGATATTGACGTTGAAGAGATATAAATGATGTAATGCCAAAAGCTGTTGACATGGTAAAGTCGATAAGGTGGTAAATATTATGAGAAAAAGAAAGTATAATTCTGAAATTGTTTATTTTATAAACAAATAATTATTTTAAACAATATCATAACATGACTTGGGAGAGATTTTAAATAACATTTTTAATAGCACATTTTGCGTCTACCTTACAACTATAAGCTAATATCACAGACTTTTCTTAAAGACAACAGTTATATATCACCTAAATAGGTTGAATTCGTGACATTTACATAAATACATCCTCGATTTCCAGCCATAACGAGCTCTTTGATATAATAATAATTTATGTCAGTATTTACGATTGTGATCGGCTCAATAATAAGCTACTTACTTTAATGTTTCACAGCAAAATATGAAACAGTTTATATTACAATTCATAAATTATTTCACCAGTATAATATCCCGGATAATAAACGCTATATTATAGAGAAAAAAAACAAGATTAGAACAAAATGGAAGAGTTCATTGTAAGAATACGTTTTTATCCATCGCAATTTTTGACTTTTTCAGCAAAATATAAATATAGGCGCTACATCCTTCAAATCGTGCAATTATGAAATAAAGCAGCGAATTTTGAGAGATGGTTAACAATTTTGTATAAAACTGTACTTAGACTAGTTCTAATATCAAAAAAATACACATGAAAAATAGAAAATAATACAAAATAAAACTTTTTCATATGCTTGGCTTACGACTATAAAACCAAGCCATAAAAAATGAAATAAAAACAGAAATCATTTAAGGTGACCACAGATAAAATTATAAAAACTAACTGTACATTCCACACGTGTGAAACCGGGGCTATCTTGGACAGAACTTGAAATGCGGAAACAGGAAACAATGTAGTGACAGGAACCTGTAACAATGGAGAGCAAGTCGTAATTCGCTTTTATCATCGCGCCAGGACAGGAAACGAGGTTTTCTTTTAAAAGCTTTGCATCCACGGAGATAATTAGATAGATAAAATTATATGATTTGTACGTTCACAAAATATAACAGAAACCTACCTAGCGAAAAATATTGTGAGAGTATCAATAAAAAATATTTTTAGTTAAAATTTATACAATTCCGAAACATACTTTATTTTTAGTGCGGAAAAGTGCACTTTCCTTGCATATGTCGAAATTTTAAAGAGCCACATGTACAGTAAAACGTTGTACGATACACGTGCGAATAGGTAATTCGCAACTCGTGTCGAGTTAAAACACTCCCTTCGGTCGTGTTTTAATTTATCACCACTCGTTGCGAATTTCCTATTTTCGGCACTTGTATCGTAAATAACTATTGCACTGGATTTCATTGAAATACCACTGAAAACCAATAGCATTGAAAACCGTTCCGTTATTACTAAATATCAACATCAGTCTATAATGTAAATACCACTAACTGATTTATAACTACCACAAAATATTAAGTAGTTCAGTAACTTCTTCAATTCGTTTGCATGATCAGTATTTTATTATCCAGATTCGTTTGCGATCTACTTATTTTTATACCGGAAGTGTATAGTAGGACCAAAACAACAAGCGTAAATTCTCTCAAACGAACGCAAGCAAAAAACGGCACTGTACCCTAAAGTTTAAGGTTTAGCTTGGCTTTTTTCAGAATTCAATCTTACAGTTTCGGTCCAATAAGCGAAAGTGAATCCAACTCACCTAGTAGGATCATACATAGTATCGAACCCTGGTACGTTGACCACGTTCCACTCGTTCTTCGTCCTGCTGTAGCCGAAGGACACCTGTTCCTTCAACTTTTCTGTGTCCAGGAGCTTCATTTGCTCCAAGTGGGAATGGAACTCTGGTATCACCGTTAGGTTTATGTGCATTATGTTTTCTGTAGACAAAGAGCGGATATAATTATGGAAAATTTTCGATTTCCAATTTTTTGTATGTTTGATGATGATGACATAGATAATGAAATAGTTGATATTTCCATAATTTTCCAAACCACTCAATCGTGGAAAGGCAGAACTCATATGCTTTGGAGCTTTATTAAATTCCTGAAGTTTAAAAAGACTGGAAGAAACTGTATCACGTTGAAAATTTCGCAAAGATACATAAGCAGAAATAGTTATCAGGAAGAAATTATACATAACCATCTCATCAGAACCACAACTACTATAACTGTATCATATTGACTTGTGTTACATAAGGTACATCATATGTCAGCTTTGGTGGTAGAGGTATTACAAACAATCCTGCAACCTTTATCATATCAACCAGAAATTGAACGGAACTAATTCAAATTCCACGAAAGTCCTCCAAACCGGGATGCATCTGTTAATTCTAGAATTGGTGAAGGCAAATTTCAAATTTTGCACCAAACGTTTGTAGTTTGAACAACAAAGTTAGGACTCCTATTTAATTTCAACATTACTTATTTCGTAATACGGCATATACATTTGTAATATGCTTAGACACATGTACGTATTGCAGTACGTTATGACTTAATTGGATGTTTTCTACTCGTAGAATATCTCTAGCGAAAAAAGGTTATTGCCAAGTCAGACTCAAAGAAACTAAGGCTTACTTATTGGCTACAAAATGAGAATAACTTCCCGTAATGTCTTACCTATAAGATATCCAAGAGACACGTCGTCAGGAAACCGAACATTATCACAAAAGCTTATGAATCGCCCACCGCTGTAGAAAGAAAACGTACACTTAATAAAATTGTCGGATAATATGGCCCCAGAGAACCAAGTTAAATGAAGGCCGTTATAAAACCTTGTTACGATGACAAAACAATAAGGCATAAAATGCGTATGTCAAAATAAATTATATGATATCACTTCGTGCATCAAGGTTTCATTGCAGCCTACTTTAGGTAAGTAATTGTTTTGGCTGTCCGTTTATTCTGTATGTACTCTTGTCGATGTGAAGTAGTTGTCGTTTTGTACGTAGGGGGTTAATCTACGATACCAGTAACCCGATTAAAAAAAAACTTTCGCTGGTACATAGAATGGACTTTCTTTATGCTTTCTTTTTCGCGCGAATTTGCCTGGAGCTGGCAGCTAGCTTGTTATAAATATGTTCAAGATATACCATGCACTGCACATAAGTTTAAACCGGGTCAATTACAACATAATATAAATAATACACCTTATATGACTTATAAATTGCAAGCCACGCTATACTTGGCTGCAGTAAATCATAAACATGTAAGTATCTGTTGGATTGGAATGCCAGTGTGGCCAGACACTTATCCTTGACACTAATTCTGTCTTCGGTTAATTATTACAGTAATTTACTACGACAGTTTATTTTTACGAATAGGTATAATTATAAGTTTCTGCTGCATACTGGCATAGCTATTGGTCGAAGCACAAGGCACTTATGTATGCAGGCCTGTTCATTTAACGATGAGAAGGTGTATCTGATACCGGCATGACAATCTGTATAATTCAGGTATTTACGTACTATACGTACAATTAAAATAATAACATCTTATTGGTATCTATCATCAGAGATGTACGTATACAATATACTAGCTGCCCGGCCCGGCTTCGCACGGATTACCCGTTTTCCCGTAGGAATTAAGCATTTTCCCACGGTAAAAAGTAGCCTTTGTTCATCAGGGATAATGTCGGCTTCTAATGATAAAAGATATTTTCAAATCGGTCCAGTAGTTTCGGAGCCTATTCAATACAAACAATCAAATCTTTGCTCTTTATAATATTAGTGTAGACTATTAGCTTGTGATGACCCCCTCAGGGGATAATATCTGGGATAAAAACTATACTATTTTTTTTTTTTTTTTGTAAGATGTTTCTCTGTTGTAGTGGTGCAATAAAGAGTATTTATTATTTATTATTATTATTATTATCCTATGTCCTTGCCCGGCACTTAAACTATCTTTAAACCAAATGTTATCTAAATCGGTTCAGACAGACAGACAGATACACTTTCGTATTTATATGTAAAATTATATTCAACACCTTAGGGGTGTATTTTTCCAAAATATAAAAAGATTCTTTTTTTGTATTCTGATAAGGAATCTTTTCATAAAGTTTAAATGTTGTAGCTGAAACAAAGAGTTTCCCTCATACAAACTTTGCACCCCTATTTAACCCGCTTAGGGGTGGGTTTTTCCAAAACCCTTTTACTTTTCTTGTGTTGTAATAAGGAGTCCATACAAAAGTTTCAAGTCTCTCACTTAAAATTTTACTCCATCCCCATAAAAACTTTTAACCCCCTTGAAGGTGGAATTTTCAAAAATCCCTTCTTAGTGGGTACTAACGTTATATAAACCACCTATTGTGAAGAACAGCTTTCTAGATTCAAAGGCCCAAACCTTTGAATCCAGAAAGCTTGGCGATGATTTAAGTGAGTGAGTCTGTCAGTCAGTCAGTCAGTCAGGACTTTTACGTTTATATACAGGGTGAAATAGTATTCACCGTTAAAATTTTGGGAGAAAATAAACAAAATGTATGGAACGGCTGGTTTTTTTTATACAACAGACCCTGAGCATCAGGGTCTAAATAATATAAATTAGCCTATATACATCCCACTGCTGGGTACAGTCCTCTCATGGGCGAGAGGGAACTGGTAGTAGTTTCCAGTGCGTGTTGGGGACATCACATAACCTTCGAATTTCTTCATGCATGATATATGCAGGTTTCCTCGCGATATTTTTCCTTCACCGAAAAGCTACAATATTAAATGATCTTCCGTACGTTAGTTCATAAAACTCATTGGTACGAGCCGGGATTCAAACCCACGACTGCCGTGTGACAGCCGCACGCCAAAACCACTAGTCTACCATAGCTTAGACCGTAGTCTAAATAATAAAATTAGAAAATCAAATGAGAACAGAGTGAATCTCATCATGTAAATTCCGCTGAACGCTTGAAGCCTGAGGTATTGTACAGATTACTGGATTATATATACAGATTTCCAGAAACATCCATTAATAGACTAACTTAATTAGGTTTATGAATTAGTCCGTCTGTGTTGTCGATGGCCCAATAGACGACAGACGAAAGTGATAGGGTTAAATTCTCGCTACACGCTTGGCTGCGTTGAGCGTACAATATTGTATAATAAGTTGGCAATCCAATAACAGTCCAATAGTAAAACCAATACGGGATGCTTGAATTGAATATAGAAGATTTAGCTTTCAGTTTAACCCCAACACAGCTTGTTGAAGTATCAAGTACTACTATGGGTTTAGTCGTACTCATTGGATGGCTTGACGAGTAATTCCGATCTGATCATTAAATCGGACGCTTCTTTCATTATTATTAAATTCATTCATTCAAGTTGCATTCGCGCCACTACGTGCACTTCAGCTCGTTTGTAATGCGCGTGCCGCGGCCGTTCCAGGAGACCATCGCGTGTGCTGATGTCTGGCCGAAAGGTGTCGTGTTTCGTCGGTTCCGGGGCAACCTACCAAATCCAACACCCGAGATGTCGGAACAACGGGGCCACGCCGTTTCGCCGTCAAAATAAATATTGTTCGGTTCATGACGCATTGGTGTAAACTGTAATGTTATGTAACCTGTTTTTCAATAAATAAATAAATAAATAAATATTTTGACGGTGTGATCCACCGTGGTATGCTTATGAAACAGAGAATCCCATCGAAAAAGAAGTCTAAATTAATCTGATCCTTGAAAAGATCAGATATTAAGGATCAGACCGAAGTAACTCGGTTTGACTTGATGCTCCGTGGCTACTGTGACGACTGGTGACTTACTTAAATAATCTATTTACCATGTTGTCATTATAAATACATACTAGCTGCTCGCACGGCTTAGCCCGCGTATTGCAAATAACGCAGGCTAACCCGCAGTTTAAAATATAGTCTATAGCCATCCAGAAAGTCCATTATACGCAGGCGCTTTTTGAAATCGGATTAGTTTTTTTTATTATACCTAAGGTCAGACGATTAGAGGGGGCAACGACATCTTACATTCATGCAACAAACAAAGTTTATTGTTTTGATATTTATTTTACGTATTGATTTAAATTACTGAATGACGAATGAGGCGCACTTTCCCCGGTGGCGCACATACCCGAACAAACCTTATTAGGGGACAATCTTACACAAATCGAAATTACTGAATGACGAATGAGGCGCACTTTCCCCGGTGGCGCACATACCCGAACAAACCTTATTAGGGGACAATCTTACACAAATCGAAATAGTCCCAAACTAAGCAAAGCTTGTACTATGGATACTAGACGACGTTAAACATACTTATATAGATAAATAAATAAAAATATATAGAAAACATCCATGACTCATGAACAAATATTCGTGCTCATCTCACAAATAAATGCCCTACCGGGATTCGAACTCCTCTTGCTTCGTAGGCAGGGTCGCTACCAACTAGGCTAAAGCGGTCGTCAAAGTGGTTCCTGATATTACCCAAAACATAGAAACATATACAGCGTGTGGGGTGTGGGGGGCACCGGCAGCGCGCGCGACGGGCCGGCCCGCGCGCTGCCCCCCACACGCGCGCGGTATACAAAGTCACAATCTCACAGACCTTTTCTATACTTACTACGCAAATATAGATAAGAGCACGTCCGCATTTGGCAGTGCAGAGTCGGTGCAGTATTAGTAAACTGTCAGCTGGCAGTCAAGTCAGTAGAGATTCTTTACTGCGCGGCTTTATTGAAATAGGTAAGGCGGTCGTCACACTGCGCCGCATCAACGCACGGAGGTGCGGAACTGCATACAAATTTCGCCGGACGGAGGTGCGTTGCAGTGTGTCGTACCACACGGAATTTATATACAAACTGAGGTACTTGCATGCAACGAGAAACGCACCTCCGTCCGGAGATGCGTCGCAGTATGACATCCACCTAAGGTAAGCGCTTCCTGACTGGTGCGGTGCGAATGCAGTTCTGCACACGTACCGCCCCGCTTCCGCCCAATATAATACTACTGCGCAAATGTAATACTGACGGTTCGACTGCCAAGAAATTTTGGAGATATTAGTAAGCTATCGGTAAAGAACAAAATACCACATACCGATGTCGCCCCACCAAATGCGAACGTGACCTAACTCGCAATAATTACCCGTACATAAATATTGTAGGTACATTGACATGTGACAAAGCCTGTCAAAGTACAGTCAGGGAAATGTATTCACGTACCTTTTTATGCCTTATTGTCATAGTAACAAGAGCTAAAAAGGCACGTGAATACATTTCCCTGACTGTACCTATAAAACGTGGCCATTAATACATCAAACGGACGCTTTATTATAATATATGTTCAGTGCAATTTTAACGCATTTATGTGGCGAGAGACAATTTCACACATCATACTTCAAATGGTGCTGTGCAAATTATATGTAACATCATCGTCATTGCATTGTGCTAATAATGCGCAGAGTGATTTTGCAAAATGTTTTGTGTTCTTATTTGAATGGTGTTTTGCGATGGCATCATTTTCTCCGGAATAGGTACGTATATAATTTTTATTTACTTACACTAAAGCACTTAAAAATAGACGTATACTTTGACTCACCTCGCAAAAGGTAACATTTGTAAAGCCAAACTTCGGCTCAAACACACTCCGGCGCCGCCAGTGCCGAACCAAAAGGAATATTTTAACTGAAACAAATAAAGTTTATTTAGTCTTTGCTATCTATTGGAGAATGTACATGGAGACGGAGACTTGATTCCACGGAAGGTTTGATCCCCGGATCTAAATTGCCAATAGATTTAAATTAGCAATCCAATGCTGTCAGAATTAAGTAGATCTAGTAAATGGAAATAGAATTGCCATCTCTCATTTATTGGTAACTAGCATTTACCTGCTTCGTCCGCGTAAACTCCTATATCAACTTCTATATACTAAACTAGCAGCCCGGCTCGGCTTCGCACGGATTACCCGTTTTCCCGTAGGAATGAAGCATTTTCCCGCGGTAAAAAGTAGCCTATGTTCATCAGGGATAATGTCGGCTTCTAGTATATATATATACTTACAGCTATGGACCATGTGTCCGAAATAAATAAATAATAATAATATAATCCGACTTCATCCCTCTGGGGATAAAAAATATCCTGTTTTAGTCCAGCTGGTCGATCTCGTAACGCACGTGCATCAGGTAGATCTCAATGTCACTATTTGTACGGTAAAATGACAGTTGCATTGCCCTAACGTACGCTCGGAAAGTTACGTGATCACCCTGTGGTCGTAAGTTTCATAAAAATCTTCATGCTGATTTGGGTCTAGTAGTGACACGGCATAGATTGACTCTTTGTATTCACAAATAAATGTTTGATTCTGATTCTGACAAATCCATTTAGCTGTTTTTGCGTGATTGCATAACATTAACAAACATCCGAACTTTCACAATAATTATATTAAATAGAAGGATTTTATTAAGGTACATATAGGGGATCAAATCTCCTGTGGAATCAAGACTTTCCAGTCTCCCTACGTAATAAAGCACTGCAAACGTAAACCCTGCCCAAAGTAAACTAGCAACTAGTTTTAAAACAGTACGTCAGCTTACCTTCGTTCTCTTCCCTTTCTTGGTCTTCTGGTAGATCCGCACCGGGTTGTAGACCGAGGTGCGGCCGAGATACCAGTCGTGCTTATAGTCGTACCTCTGGAGCACTTCTACTAGCCGCGGCACGTTCACGTAGTTGTCGTCATCGAAGTGGCAGAACCATCTAGAACAAATTTGCTTTTATTTGATTTATATTTTACTTATTATGTGCATTATAGGCTATAACAGCTAGCATTCTCAAGGATTAATGCTTGCTCTCAATATTAGGTATGAGGTTCTGGTTATGGTGTAAACAATACATCAATTTCACACGATAAACCTTGTACGCTAGTCGCTAATTTGCTGGCATTCCTCGTATTTAAAAGATTTATTCTTTTACGTTCTGCGCAAATGGGTTTTACTAAAACTACAAATTACATGAAGTCGCATAAGAATTCAATGCCATTAAAGGCCAAGTACTAAAGTGTGATTACGATATAACGTTTAAAAAGATCTAAAATAATATACTGCCATCCATGGCTTTAATTTAAGAATGTCGTAAGCGCCGTACGTTCCTAACGAAATAAGTATTTTTGTAAGTGCACCGCAGAGTTGCGTCCAGAGTGTGTAATTAGTGCGGTATAATTTAGTGGCATTAAACCGACGCAAATAACAGGAGCTGCGCTGGCGTATGTCGCAGTACACAGATTAGACATACAACAAATCAATAAAAGTAGTAAGACAACTGGTACGGAACCATGGAAGAACACCTACACACTTTGTTTGTATAGTTACCTTGGTCGGTTAGTAGAAAAGGTCGGACAGAAGATTGTCCACATAGGCCTACTTACACAGCCTTACTGAACTTATCTTTGAAGTAAGTGTATTAAAAACTTAATTAATTATCCTACGTGTAGCTCATTAAAACTGGATATAACTAGGTGTATTTTTTTTATTGTGTTATTTTGTAATGACAAACTGTTATGCTATGTGCACTGTGGCCATGCGAGACCGCATGATTGCAAGGCGTACGACAAACGGCTTTGCCGCCAACTTTATAATCACTATCAGGTTTCTTGCATATCGGCCACTTTACTAACTTCCAATCTCCGTCAATCGAAACAGATGAAAAAACCAACCTTATGATTTTATAATAAAGTTGATAATACAAAACAAAGGAAAAGAAAGATACGAGCTTGGGTAGAGAGGAGTTCACATCAAAATTGCTCGCAAAATTTAACCGATGAAGCATAACTAGCGAGACAGATGTTTAACGGACGGAGACAGATTATTTTGAGATCGTTTATTTTCTCTGTTACTGCATTATTAAGATATAAAGTGCAATTTGTGTACAGTTAGTGACATAAAACGAACACCATTATTTTTACCCCATGACTCCAAAGGAGGGTAACGTATTTCGCGTTTAATGATTATGCCTAAACTTTCGGCCGGCTTCAATTTGATTGACCAAATGTGGAGTTTATAGCAGGATGAGTGAATACAGTTTTGACTTCTCGTCTCATGTTATTAGTCCTTATTTCAATTTGGCTATTAAATAATAAATTCTGTTATTTTTTTTCAATACACAGAGAAATTAAAAGGTCTCTATCGTAGACAAGGTCAAGGAATCTCGAATGAGATGGTACGGGGGAGACGCGACGAAGACCATGTAAAGAAAGCCCTCGCACTACCGGACAAAAAGAGAGGCAAAGGTCGCCCGCTTGCTACATGGTGGGTCACCATATCAAAGTACTTGAAACAGGCCGAGGTGAACATAGAGACAACCCAGGATCAACCGACTTTGCTTTCAGGGGTAACTGCACCGAGTTCCCTGCACGGGTGTGGCGCAGCAGTAGACGATGTGCGGCACACAGTGGAGGTATGCTCAGCGTGGGGGCCACAGCGGCATAATTTGTCCGACGTATTGGGTGGGAACCTCTTGCTGCTGATTGTTTGTGAGATGCTAGACAGCGAGAAGTCATGGGAAGCAATGGCCTCCTTCTGCAAGTCGGTAATGGCTCAGAAGGAGGCTGCGGAACGAGCGCGGGAGGACGACCCTTCCGCTCCCCATATCCGCAGACGTAGAGCGGGGCGCGCACGTCGGCGTTATGCACACGTCCTGCTTCCCCGCCGTAGTGGACCGGGTTGCAAGATTAGGGGACCCCAGCTACCCATAGGTCCACGGGATTGAAGCGGCACGAAGTTGTCCCGGGGCGCTCTCCCTGGCCAGGCCTGTAAAGCGGGCTAGTCTTGAGGGTCAAAGTAGCATGCGTAAGCGGAATGGCTGTAGAATCGTTGGGGGTTTAGTGGGTTGTCTGGGCCTTCTGCCCTGGAGTCTCACACACCCGTCCGGTCCCCTCCGAGCGCGCGGACGCTTGTGGGACGGTGCATCAACGCATTCCCCCAACGAAAAAAAAAGGATCGACCGACCTGGCGCATGAGAACGAGGAGGGCCAACCCCAAATAATAGGAAGAGGCACAGAAGAAGAAGACTGAATACACAGAGAATAAATGTCTGCCTAGCTTGACGGTACCATAATATTACATTGTCTGGCGTACATAAGAATACAAAGTTTAATTTCGATTCTACGTCGGAAAGTTGGTCAAATTTGACTTCCACGATTTGACATAAGCAATGCATATACACCTAATCACTGCACGTTTAATAAAACTGGTAAAAATAGGTTTCAATACTTTATTAGCTATCAGCGGGATAAAATAATTATGTCTTTTTCTGACACTATTAGACAGCCAAAGCTTGTACTATGATTACTAGGCGACGGTATATATAATTATAGATAAGTAAATACTTGAACCCAGGACCTCCGGCTTTGTAGGCAGGGTCATTACCAACTAGGCCAAAGCGGTCGTCAGGAGCGGAGGTTATAAGAACCATGGGACCTATATTTGAATTGTATGCACCCATATTTTGCACTAAAGCATCCACCTATCTAATTCGTATGAATATAGAATCTGAGAGAGAGTGTAGTTAAAGTCAAAGCTGAGACCGTAAATGCCGGAGGAGATTAGCCGTCGGACAAGCGATCCTACGGCCAGGCAACCTTAGGCACGCTTAAGTGGCGAGACACGGAATTACAGAACAGGAAGGGGACGCTCATTTCGAAAATTATTTCAACATAAATAATATTACAACATTACTACACAATACACATTTTCATAGAATATTTTAAGGAAGAAAATATTAATACATGTATTTCATCCACCATGTCCATTTATTGCTCAATTGTATGATGGAGAGATGATTTACACTGAGCTACGGTATCGGTAGAGAAATACTTGCGTCTATACTATGTATATTATAATTATAAATATATAAATAAATATTACGGGACAATCTCACACAAATTGAAGTTCTGAATCCCTTAGTTTTCTTATGTTTTTTGTAGCTTATTATATTAACAACAACGGCTTTAAGCAATATGGTATCCCATATTTACTTCAAAGTTCATTGTTTTCGAGATATTTGGCATCAAAGTTGAACAATTTTTAGGCAAAAAACTGGTTTTCTGGCCATAACTTTTGTGTTAATTAGTTTAAAAATGAAAACCCTAGACACGTTTTTAGAGACGTCATAGACGGACCCAGATATATTATGTAGATTTCGTATATTATGTTACATCTTTCACATCAATAGAATTACGAAATAAGTGTTTTTTTAGACAATGTTAAAAAAAATCATACAAAATTAAGTATTCATTTCTTTCAAAATCCGGTAGACTAAAATGGAGATAAAAGATTGAAGAACCGGTAGCCGATAATAATTCTATCTGTAGTGCAAAAGTAGGAGATACGATTCAAAACTTGTCAAAAATCGATGAAAACTTCGGGTAGCTCCTTAACACAGTTGAATCTCCCGAAATGTTCCAAAACCCACGACCCAGCATAAATTGTCTTACGATCTTTCCAAAATATAAACCAAAAAACACGCTTTACATGGATAATTATAATGTTGTATAATTAAATAGCGTTCAAAGTATATTCCAAGAAAGCGCGCAATCAGATAAGTAAAGTCATCTAGACAGATTTAGCTCGCTGTTCAGGGCCCATAATCCTATTACCCAGCCGGCCACCTGCGTCCAATAAAGAGATCGTCCTGCGCCAACTAGTGGCCGTTCTTAAATCCAGCCGCGGCGCTCGGGTGCAAATGGCAAAGGTATTTCTTAAATTACCTAAAAATCTATTATGGATCAACTGGGATTTACGAGGCCTTAAATATGACCGTCAAACTCTGATCTAGTCAGTGAAAAAGCGGTTAGATTTTGCGTAGTGAACACACTTAAACTTAGCGTACGCGTACTGTACTGATGCGAAAAAGCGTGTTTTGCTTGGCAAGTAAAATCTACAATAAAATACCCTTGCCCCTAAGACTGGCACCACTCATGATACTTATTTAAAAATAATTTATGTAAATTACTCATTGACAAATGTTATTATACCTTGACAGATTTTTTTGCGGAAAAAAATCATAATTGTATGTTTAATTTGGTTGATATTTTTATTTATTTTTAATATTATTTACGAATTTACTGTATATCCGGGACATAATGTAATTGTAATTTAGGCTTATTCTACTTATAAGTTTTAAGCATCGTGAATTTTAATGTCATGTTAGATTATAAATTTGTATGCCTATCGGCGAAACATAGCGCCACACTGTACCTTTTCCACCACCATCCTGTAAACCTATGTTTACAAATAAATCACTTACTTACGTACAAAACGTTTAAATACTTATGATGTTTTCACTTACGTGCGTATGAATTGTCAACAGATTGTTGTGTAAAACAGCTATGTCTAAACAATCTATAGTCTAGCAGCGTGTCAAAATGATATTCTACTTAACTATTCAGTGCATCACACTACTAACTAAAAACACGAGTTTTGTGGGTAAACAAAGAACCCAATAAAAACATCCGCTCGCTGTGTCAACGCGTGAAAATTATTGTGACCCCAAAATAATATTGGACTTGCTCTCCAAAAACCATTAACGTTTGCTGTGTGTTTGAACACCGAGGTTCGAGATGAGACCGCGGATTAAAAATGTTTGTATCCACAGCATAGGAAAAAAAGCTGGCTTGAATGGTGGCCTAAACAAATTTTGAAAGCACCGATGGTGTAATGAGTTGGCCATTAAATGTTTCCTTTGATATTTTTGTCGTCTCGGCTGTCGTTTGAGGACATTTAAAATTCGGAGACTTTTAACGATTTGAGATGGATATCAAATTTCAATGGCGCAAAGAATTTAGGGTGAACTTCTTGTATGTTAATGCATTTAAATTCCTTAAATGATTGTGATGCTGAGGTACTGAAATTTTCATGCACAGAAAAATGACGTTTGGTCTACCTAGGTTTAGGCTTTGGACCGGTCTATTGAAATCTCCTGCTGGATATTTATTGTTTTTATGTAGTTGAAGGTTAAGCGAAAGACACCGGATTATCCATGAGGACTATGAATCGATTGTAAGTGAATTTTTTGTATGTTCTTGGCAGAAATACTACAAAAACCATGGAGTTTGCGCTGTTGGTACTACTTAAGTGGTAGGTACCTAATCTATTATATTATGTAACATGTATCTGCCTCTTACATTTCAGAAAGTTATAATGTCTTGAGGTATGTTGTGTTAACTTAAAACAATACTGCATTAGATCATAATCTAATGCAGTATTGTTTTGTATTCCCGACAAACTTCAGATCAGTGATCCAAATGTAAATGTAGTGAAACAACCTTTTCCACAAATTAGGCGAAATTCAATCTTATGTCAATGTCATAAAGACTGACAGCGGAAAACTTTTCACACTATCATATTACTACAGATGTAGTGCATAATTATTTTCCATCGTATTTTCACGGAAACGTACGAAGTGTACGAACGTGTCTTGCTATTTCAGTCAGTCTCGGTACAAAAAGTACTGAGGTTGACTGAAGTAGCGTGACAAATACGAACGTTTCCGAGAAAATACGATGGAAAACACTAACTTATGCACAACCTACATCTGTACCAACCGAAATATTTCGTGATATTTTTAGTGAAACATAATATAACAAGCATAGCTTATTGTAGTTTACGTAAAACTCATCAGATAATCATTAGAGTTCTCAAACAAAGCGGAAACCCAATATTTACTCACACAGCTTCTAAAAACAGAAGTTGAGAGCGTCTTGTTTTGAATAAAAACAAAACCGATCTCCAAATGTGTACGCAGTGCAAACCGGCGATATTTAACCTCGTCCAAGCTTGTTGAGATAATGAGAAATAATTTCTAAATTAATTGAAAAGATAATAACTTATATGAAATCCAATTTGTTCGCAAATGATATCGGCGGGGCCTGTGATTTGTTGCTCTAACCAGGTTTTGTTTGTTGCATTAAAGCACACCGTAGTCGTTAGAACGATTACGTTGGAATGAATGAATTCTTTTGACGCGATGCGACGTTTTTGTGATTCATTAACATGAGATCAATTAGCGGCGGTAAAAGTAGGATAGTCATTGTCCCACCTTTTATGACAAATTGAAGCGTAAAGAGATCTTTTTTATTTACGCTTCGCTTCGTGAGAAGACGTTTGCTTAAATCTTGACGGTGATTATAAATTAGAACAATAAAACCCATGATATGCAACAGTGTGTTTTTCTCATTAATCCAACGCCTTTTTTAAATAACCCTCAATTTCCTTTTGATCCAGATTGACGTATCACGCAACAATGTTTATAACCTTGTAAGACTAATTGCAGGGGCTTTGGTATAATTATACATATTAATAGTGTATGTGAGAATCTGCTTTGATTGCATTATAATTGCTCGGCTGTATTGGATGACTGATGTGCCGTATTTGGCCTCACCGGTCATGACGTCAGAGCTTGTGACGTCAGAGTAATTCAATAAATTACCTTACTCCCCACAAAGAAGGAAATTTACGAAAACTTGCAAATATAAGAAAATGCATCGTTGTTTGAGATACCACTCTCGCCCATAACGACATAACCGAAAATCTTATGTAACTACATCGATCTTTTCAATGCATTTCAGTCTTACTCTATCTCTCTTAATTAATATAATAGGTACCTTACAGTCAAAGCATCCGTTTAATTTTTATTTATTTTTCTGTCAAATTCTTCAAGGATTAAAAATAAATTTGGATGTTTTTTTTCTGTCGAATCCGTCGTTTTTTGTTTACTAAATAGCGTTAGGTATGATAATGAAAGAACATTCTAATTTATGGAGCAGACCAGAATAACTTATTTGTTCTTACAACAGCATAATGTATTTGGGTTAATCAACTATTTCTTGTTGTTAGTCCCGTTAACAAGGAGACAATAATATAGCAAAATTGTTACATTCTTAAAAGATGGTTCATACAAAATGGGGTTGAACATGGCAAGAAAACCCACATTTAAACCATAAAGTTGCAGTTTTTAAAAATGACGCAGGAACCATGGCAACTAGGGACTGAAAAAAGTTGATTCACCCATCGCTAACTAATATTAGAAAAGGTTACTCACTTTTTATTACTTTCTAAGTAGCGATCGTATTCCACCGCCATTTTGCAGCAAAGTGCGTTTCTGGAGTGAGACGCCGAGCATTTGGTGTTCACCATGTGGTTGTCTGTCAACAAAATAATCAACTTTAAGACTTTATATTAAGGTAAAAATTACTTATGTATTTTAAAAACCAAAAATATTTACTAAGACCGAGCAAAAAATAATCAGCAAGCAAGCCTAACGCGTTTCAATTTCACATCATCATCTGTTTTTCAAAGTACATACATATCTTTTTAGATACATAAACTCACGCCTGTATTCCCAAAAGGGATAGACAGAGCCTTCTATTATTGTGAGTTTAAAGAAGTGGCGGAATTGTAATACTTCAGTCATGTGTAACTAGACCACACACTTCAACCCCATTCCCCATAGTCCAGTCTTTCTTAAGGCACGCACGAGAAGAAAGGGGGTGTTGCTATTCTAAACCTACACCACACGGGTTTTTCATAATCTTCCAATTTTGGACCCCACTGCCACTGCTTGATATTATCAAGCAGTGGCGAAAATGTAATACAGATCAAGGTGGAACGATCGATACACGAATTAAAATAAATAATTAATAAACAGCAAATGTTGACGACGGCCTCTTTACCGTGTCACTTGTCATAATTCTATGTTTCTTTAATCTGTCATGTATTTTTTTCTGTGTCAAAAATCCTTATAAATTTAAAAATAATAATATTGTAAAATAAAATACTAACAGGAATTCTGATCATGACGGTTAGGCAATGAGTTTTGACATACTTAATACTTACTTGTTTGGTTTTGATGAACTTGATTGTCTTCGTCGGTGAAAAACCATGTCTGAAACAACGATAACATCGTGTTAAAACAATTATCAAAAATATATCCATTAAAACCCTTACATTCACTTATAACGTTTCAGAAGGTTGGGGTTCGGGAATGCGCGTGATTTCGACTGTCCTAGGGCTATACAACTCATATTCACCGCCCTAGTTAGAAGCAAACTTGAGACAGCATCTATAATTTGGAATCCGCATTAAGCTTCTTACACCTTGGTACTGGAAAAAATCCAAAAGCTTCTTCCCTTCTTACGGTTTCTTTATAAGAAAAAATATGGATATTATCCATTTTTATGTCCCACAAAATTTTTATTATTAGGTTTTAATTCACTTGAGGTGAGGTGTAACTGTGTGTTACTAACGAGCGCTTGCAAAATCTTGCGAGGTGGTTCAGATTGCCCTGAGCTGGTGGGTCAGGCGGTGTGTCTGCTAGTCCCCTCACTGTCGAGGATCAATTTTCGTCCGCGTAACCGGCTACTGCTAGCTCCTCCAGAGGCGGGCACCGTAGCGCGCAAAAACTCCTTTCGTCAGAGCTCTACACAGTACTACACTTAATTCTTCTGTCATATATTAATATGCAGTGTATATATCATTTGTAATTCACAGTGACTTAGTTTTTACCTGTAATGCTGTGTAATTATTTTGAATAAATAAATAACAGGATTAAACACTTCTTAAGATTACTTTAGCTTTTTCATGCCATAGACTCAAATATTTACTACCACAAGTAATCTAACTATTGGGAATTCGTTGGTAACCAGACAAAGCTATATATTAACAGACGATCTTGATTGAGACACAAGATGAAATGGTAGTGTGTCCCACATTTTATTAACTAAGTACCCCAAATAACCTTGTGGGTGATAGGTACACAATGTTTAAAAAAAATCGTCTTCCCTGCGGTCAATAGTTACGAGTTTAACGTGTATATAAATAATGTTTTAACGCATAATAATTTATAAGACGAGGTGCCGTTGAATCCGCATTAAGAGCCTTACCAAAAATTTCACATTTGTTCCACAGGTAAAACGCAAACCTAAATCGGAAACTCAAAACTTCCAAAACGTGTACACTTTACTAACGAGTAGTTCATAATTCGTAATCATAAAGTACTCAATATATCCGGGTGCCATTCGGCCTAATTTACCGGGTCTAAGCCACAAGTAATATGCAAATTATTTGATTATGAAGAAACGCTGCATCCTGGTGCGGGCTAGCTCTAGTGGTATCCTGAGGGCATTCGCGGAGAGGTTTGATTGTGAGTATCATAGTCATTGTCACATAAAAAAAAATGCGAAAAAGGAGTCCACTCAGCACAATGTCGAGCCACAGAAGATGACTCGACGCTGATATTATGTGGATCCTTGAGTTGCACGTCACAGGACTGCACTTCCGTCGTAATACGTCATGATCCACGTACTGACAGTCAACCCCTACTAAGTGCTATTCTTATTTTATATGTATTAGGTTATGATATTCGCTAACTTTGGGCTAAGTAACTATAACTAACTTTATCTATAGGTATGATCCCAGTTGGTCGAAATAAATGTTTGGAATTGAATTAGCATTTGGGGCGGAACAGCCACAATCTTGTTGCCCGCTGACAGAGCACGGCCGTGTAATACCTTTCGCTCCGTCAATACGTGGAACCATAGATGCTGAATGGTACTTTTGGTCTAGATATGAGTATAGGGTTACAGACGCATAGTTATTATTACTTCAAAAGAAAGAAGGCAAATAAATATGCCTGATGACGAAAATCCCATTCAAATACATATCTCAAATAAATACGAAGCTACAACCGTTTTAATGTTGCTTGTTAGAGAGAGAAAACGCTAGAAGACCGTGACGTCACGCTCCTCGATTGTCTTAGTAAATGACAATCGTTTCATATGAAGGTCCGTTTTGGGGAAAAGGGACAGAACATACCACTCTTAAAACTTTGGACACATAACTTTGTGATTATAGAGTTGCTTTTTTCGCCATTTAACTAGATTCTTAGTCATTTTTCAAGAAAATACATCATTATTGATTATCTTATTTAGTGTGTCGTACCCCTATTAAGGAAGTAGGAAGATCAGCGCAGGCCAGCGCCGGTGCCATGCTGAGATGGAATAGTTTCTACTACTATAATTAAGACTGGAAAATTGGAAAATGTTAACCCTGAAACGTTGACACTGATCTGCTTTCAACGAGATTTGATAAAACATATGACGCAAACCAACTTCGCCGCAGTAATAACTAAAGCAAGAATTTTGGTCATTTCTCCCTTTCTCTTGACGGCGTATACGGCGTGATCCTCCATGGTAACTAAACATTACTAAATGAATTATTCATTCATACGCCTACAAACTCTACAAAGGCTTGCCAGTTACTGATAATTGTGTTTGTCTCAAAGCTAGGATGATGTAATAAATTTAACTTCTTTTAAAAACTCAATATTTCTAGGTACTTACTTTTTATAAAACCTTAATAAAATTGTGTCAAAAATTTACAATTCATAAAGATAAATATCGATTTCTGTAGAACATTTTAAATTAATTCTTGTAAATCTAGAGTTTATTTGCAGAGAAGTTAATAAATACAATTTATGTAAGCGGATTGTGTTTTAAACTGGTGATTTATTGTGACACTGATAAGATCGCGCACATGTGGCTGTCGTTTGCATAAAACCTCTCATAATAAAAAAAATATTGTCATGCTAATATAAGTGTTGCTAAATATTTAAAATTGTTTAATTGTTGCAGTTTTTTATTTAGTAATTGTTGTAGTTTTTATTTCTTTGATACATTTCTGGATCAATTTACTGTTTTGTGTTGCGTGTTTGTCCATGGTCACCATCTGACGATGTCCGATAGCGATTTACAATGAATTGTGCTTTACTATTATCAAAGGTATTTCATTAACATGACCAAGAACTGAAAAACTAAGAAGAAAAAACCGGCTAAGTGTAAGTCGGACACGCGCACGAATGTTTCCGTACCATTATCTATAAAAACAGTAAAAAAAAAAAAAGTTTGTTGTATGGGAGGCCCCCTTCAATATTTATTTTATTTTGTTTTTAGTATTTGTTGTTATAGCGGCAACAGAAATACATAAAAAAAAAAAAAAACAACTGTCTAGCTATCGCGATTCTTGAGAAACAGCCTGGTGACAGACAGACGGACGGACAGCGAAGTGTTAGTAATAGGGTCCCGTTTTTACCCTTTGGGTACGGAACCCTAGATAATAGGGTCCCGTTTTTATCCTTTGGGTACGGAACCCTAAAAAATAAAAAGTAACCTCAGGCTCTTCTAGTACCAATAAGTCTCTAATGTCTGCAAATAGCATTAGACACACCCTGGCTTGCTCACGACATGTTTGTCAAGGTGGTGTGCAGCAAGATAAAGACTGGCACAGGTTTACCTCCAGGTGGTGGTTGCGGGTCAATGATCTCTTTTAACACAATAGGGGAGCAGGGGCGTAAGATGATTGCTATTATATCACTTTTCAACCGGCACGTCACAAGTATGCGAGTGCGAGAACAACGGACTTCTTATCCACAACGATAAGTGATGAAACGACAACCATTTTGGGCCCGTTGACTAGATTTTTTAATGACAGGCCGTGACATGGTGACCATTATTGGTCACTTTTGAGAGCTAAAAGAGCAAACAAACTGAATTGAATTGCAATGTGTCATTGAGTATACTTTGAAGTGAGCGTATGGCAGATTTCGTGATCTCGGAATGTATTCTGTCAAAGGGTATCCCATGGCTGTGTAAATATTTTATTATTGTTAATTTATAAGTACCTGTATGTATGGCCATAATATTGGAAATGTTATTTTACACATTAATCGGTGATAAAACTGATACACAATGATTTCTTGCCTACGGAGCGAGATTTACTGCACTTTATCTAGTTATAATACTCTTAATTCAGCTGTTTCATTTAAATATCTGTACATATTAGGTACCTACTTGTTGTTTATCATTAGAAATTCCATAAATTATTAACAACGCGTTAAACGATAGGCTGGCTTCTGTTAAGTTTTCTACATATACCTACTGATGGCTCTTTTTCTTCTCGAGAAACAAAACCGTGGCAATTACTTTAAATCTCGCTTGTTTCACTAGCTTTGTAAAAAGTAATATATTATTAATGAGCGTTTACTTTAACTTTTTAACAAATTTCTATGAAATGTAAATTTTTTGTTAGCTCATTACGCTAATCACTGTTAGACGTTTATTTTCTTTGCCTAAAAAACTACTTCAAGTAAGGATAGGGAACAATGGACGGTCAAATAATTTACTTAAATGCGATATTTCTTCACATAGCTGAAGTGTCATATTTGTAATGTTAGCTAGTAATGATAACTTTCCAGAGTTAAAGAAAAAATAGACCCGGCAGTTGGTATAGCTTAAAACAACTTCTTGATGCACATAATGTTGATAGACATGATTTGGTTAGTGAAAATGAGAATTTTGAAAACATAATGCGAAACTTATCAATACCGTAATTGATCACTACCAATATGTTAATGTTTGGTGAATTTTAGTGTTCACTATCAACAAAAGTTGAAAACGTTTATAATGACAACACAACTTCTATTCTATACCATCTCAGCGAGTGAACTATCCAATATCGAAATTAAACTTCATTAGAACTAAGAACCTGTGTTCTAAACCTTGTACAAAGCTAGGATCACCATTGCAAAATAGATCTTGATACTTGAACACAGAGTCCTTTCATTAACAAGGTTCCAGCAAACTTGTTAACAGAACCACATCACAGGGATAACATAACAAGCGATAAGCATCACTTCCCAGAACTTGGCTAAGGTGCGTGCTACAATTTCAAAATAACGCAGATAACCTAAAGAAACACGATAGCCGGAAACATTTTGTCCGTCGGCAAACAGTCGCCTCGCTGTTGTTATTGCCTGGGTGGGGTGTGAGTCTTCAACTTAGTATAGTATTGCTCAATTAATTCGGTTCAGGATATTACCAAAATTTTTCATTATTTAGCTACGAAAATCCTGATATTTTAGCATCACGAATGGGCATGATGCCTCATGTTCAATTTGATAACGTATTGATGCTAAATGGATAGTAAACCATCAAATTATCGTAATAAAGTATAAATTATAAAATATAATTAAAATCATAAAAAGATATGAACCTTGAAAGTTTAGAAAAAATATGCATTTTTTTTTGTCCAAGAGTAAATTAAAAGCTACCAGTGTGATGACGTGATGACTTAAAATTGGTAAGAGAAAATAGCGTTCGACTCAAATCAAGGCATCCCCTTATGAACATATTGACAACCTGGCTTCTGGACAAATTATTTTATACTGTAAAATTTATTTTGGATTATGTTTGACATATGTGATTGATATTATGTTATTTAAATATTATTATTATTTTCTTTCCGCTTCTCCTCACTATTGTAATTGTCAATTTTTTATTTAAGTATTGTTTGACCTTGTTATTTTTGTTTGCATTCGATATTATCATAATTTTGACGTGTAAATGCAATTTTTTTTACTTGTATTATTATGGAATTAAACGCGCCTCATAAATGTTTTGCACGCAAAGGCAGGCTGACAGGGTTCGAAATTATCAAGATAATTACGCCTCTTGATAAGTATCCGATAATTATCAGATTATTATCTGATAATTATCGGATAATTATCACCAGTATAAGAAACAATGACACTCGAATTCGCTCAACTTTGCGTAATCCGAACTGAATTATTCTTGTAAGAGGAATCCCCACGGCGCGGCACATCACGTTGACACTTCGTCCGTTCGGATAGACGCAAGTGCGGAAATACACGTTCGAATACTTCGAATACAGTTCACGAGCGCAATTTTTGTTATTATCAATCGATAATTATCCTTTCGAACCCTGCAGGCTGAATGCACTGGACTATTAAATTGTATTTTTAACAACTATGTAACGGCATTCCGAGTAAAATAAAAACTTGAATCTTTGAAACGAATTTTCTTTTTAGCTTCGGAAATCCTGCAAATGTGTGTTGTCTATGCTCGGTGCAGTGCAAGAAATGAAATATCTATACTAGGCACGAAACATATACATTAATTTAACGTCATAACATAACAAGTGTATAAACTTGTAATTTATATTGACTTTTGTTTTATTTTTTTCCTTTTTACTTCTTTTTTAATTTACCTGCATCTTTTATTTCTATTATTTTATTTTGACTGTCTGTGCTTAATTGTGATATAGGTTTATTAATTGAGTTGTTACTATATTTCCAGCTCTATTTCTACACCTGTGCGAACAGAATATGTTGCTGCACATGTAATATCCTTTAACACCAAAATTGTAATTATAATATTCTATGAAATAAATAATTTTGACTGACTTTTTGATTTGGACTTATATAAAATGATGCGCTTTTATGTACTTATTATAGTATTATGAAAGTGCGATTAGAATGGGATTGGAGTAGATGTCAAGCGCATTATTCACCGGAATGTTCTATAAAAGCGCATGATTCTCTGGATTCTGCGTGTCAAATAATCCTGGATAACCACAATCATTTTCGTCAACGACATTTTCTTTTAATCCTCGGGAATTCCGCGAATCACACGCGATACTCGCTTGAGTGATAAATGGAATCACCAAAAATGTTTGCATAATAATGCTGTGTCGGCTCTGTCCCGTATGCTCATGGAATAATAATGTGTTGGAAATTCAAATGATGCTTCAAACGAGTTTATTAAAGGAACTGGTACTTTTCAGCTTGTTTAAGATTCATTGCGTACCCGTACAGAGAAGAAAATGTAGTCGTTGTTTTATAAGCAATTCCTAAGCTAATGGCAATATTGACCTGTTGCGGACACTACCTGCTGCGATCGTTTCTAGTGCATTTATCACCCTGGTATTGAGACTTAACTCTGCGGGTTGCCTTTTTATCGTCATACGGCTAAGTTACCTACTAGGTATTAAATATTGAACTCGAAGTCTGTCTCATAAAAAAATTTCGTCTAGTTAGGTCCGAGGGATAGTTTAGCTGCATATCTGATAAAATAAAATCTATTTTAAGGACCGAATAACTGAAACTCCTCTGTTTTAAGTGGTCTGTCTAATTTATATGTGTTAATAGTTATTTTCACACCTTTCATTCGGAAATAGTTATTTATGATACAAGTGTGGAAAGTAGGTGATTTCCGACGAGTGTCATTTTTATACATGAGCGAGTGAAGCGAGCGAATGTATAATTCGACACGAGTCGGAAATCATCTTTACGCGCGTGTATCATACAACGTTTTACTATGCCTTGTGTGAGGAAATATAGTAAATGTTGAAATGTCGGTTTAAAATAGATAGGTTAAAATAGGTAGATTGTCAGGTACCTACTTATTATCTGGAACTGCATTTAACAACTTCTCCACATCTTTTGCTATCAAGATTATTCACTTAGTTAAAACCATTGTATTGTGGTTTTGGAACACAATTAATTTTGAGTAACTCAATTTATTAAACAACAAAAAGACGCTGTACCGTCGTAGTTCTAAGAAACATACTGACACTATTGAAACGCAATAAATCATTATTACTATTGATTACTCACTTTCACTCGGCATTTTTAACATATTTACATAAAATAACTCCAAAGTAAACAACAATCACAACAATGGCGGGCTTTTTAGATACATGCGCGGTCAACATATGCGCATTGCGCATGTGCAAGTCGCCACACTGTCGTATCGCAAGAGGCATAAGAAAGATATATGCGTTCAGCCAAACACATTAAGTGAATATTTTAATTTATTTATTGACCAAATTCGAAAATCAAAAAGATTAATAAATCATTTTATACATTATTAGTACCTATTTATGTACCTTTTATATGAAAGAAAACGTGTAATTGAAATATTTGTACAACTTTTCTCGAGTAATAAAAACTCTTTGTGTCGGGCTGACGACCGACTTGAATATTTAAAAAAAAATTAAAAGTAAAAAGCACTAGTGCGAAAAAGTGGCACTTTCCGCACGATTTTGTTGCTTGGAAAACGCTCTTTTCGAGCACATGCATTGTAATAGTTATTTATGCTACAAGTGTGGAAAGCAGGTGATTTCCGACGAGTGTCATTTTTATACATGAGCGAGTGAAGCGAGCGAATGTATAATTCGACACGAGTCGGAAATCATCTTTACACGCGTGTATCATACAACATTTTACTATGCCTTGTGTGAGGAAATATATTAAATGTTGAAATGTTGGTTTAAAATAGATTAAACTTGAAGAACCCAGGTAGTTTGTCACGTACCTACTTATTATCTGGAATTGCATTTAACAACTTCTTTACATCTTTTGCTGTCAAGCTTATTCACTTAAAAGTTAAAACCATTGTATTGTGGTTTTGGAACACAATTAATTTTGAGTAACTCAATATTATATTAAACAACAAAAATACGCTGTACCGTCGTAGTTCTAAGAAACATACTGACACTATTGAAGCGCAATAAATCATTATTATTATTGATTACTCACTTTCACTCGACCTTTTCAACATATTTACATAAAATAACTACACAAAACTCACAATAAACAGCAATGGCGAGATTTTAGATACATGCGCGGTCAACATATGCGCATTGCGCATGTGCAAGCCGCCATACTGTCGTATTGTAAAAGGCATAAGAAAGATATGCGTTCAGCCAAACACATTAAATGAATATTAAAAATTAATTAATTTATTGACCAAATTCAAAATTCATAAACATTAATAAATCATTTTCAACGTTATTAGTATTTATGTACCTCTTATATGAAAGAAAACGTGTAATTGAAATATTTGTACAACTTTTCTCGAGTAACAAAAACTCTTTGTCGGGCTGACGACGGACTCGAAAATTAAAAAAAAATTGAAAAGTAAAAAGCACTAGTGCGAAAAAGTGGCACTTTCCGCACGATTTTAGTGCTTGGAAAACGCTCTTTTCGAGCACATGCATTGTAATAGTTATTTACGATACAAGTGCCGAAAATAGGAAATTCGCAACGAGTGGTGAAAAATTAAAACACGACTGAAGGGAGTGTTTTAAATCGACACGAGATGCGAATTACCTATTCGCACGTGTATCGTACAACGTTTTACTGTACATATGGCTCTTTAAAGTTTCGACATATGCACGAAAAGTGGTCTTTTCCGCACTAGTGCACCATATGTACTGTAAAGTAAGTTTTGGTCCACGACGAGAGGGATCAAATCAAAATGCTACTTTTCTGTTCAAGCTACTTTTTTAATTTATTCATTGGCATGTAGCATTTACGCAATGTGCCAATTGAACACAGATCTTAATAAAATAATCGATTGTAGTTTCATCGTAATCGATTAAAAACGAACATATTTAAAGTTTTAACATTAACAACGTTATATGAAAATGTCGTGGAGCAAAACTTACTTTTCCGATGAGCTTCTTGATGAGCATTTCTAGAAAAGTTAGTACAGATCACTCAATTAAGTTGAATTTTTATATGAGGTACCTATATAAATTTTTAAAGAAATATAACAGTACCTTCACTATCAAAAAAATGTTCTTACGTTAGTCTAATATTATTATGAATAAAAATGGTAGGTAACCAGAGGAGAATTAAATTCATGCTGTAATTGACGTAATGTGCCAATGAGGCACAAAATTTTTCAGAAATGCTCCACTCCCTAGTAGCATTTTGCGTTGGCCAACCGTAGCTAACGGTTGGGAAAAAGTTGGGAAATCGTTAGTAGCAATCTAACGAATTGCCAACAATGGCCCTAATGCTATTTATGGTTCATTTTCCAACTGCAAAACCATACAAACATCTAACATAGGCCCTACCAAAGTTATCAGTTGGGTTACCAACAAATAATCCATACGAACAAACGACGTAGGCCCTACTACCGTTTTTGGTTAGATTTCCTACAAAAAATCCATACGAACAGCCAACATAGGCCCTACTGTGGTTTTGGTCGGATTTCCAACAGAAAATCCCATACGAGCAGCCAACATAGGCCCTACTGCAGTTTTGCGCAGCGTTCCCAACAAAAAAACCATACGACCATACAACATAGGCCCTACCGCCGACTTAGTTGGCTTCCCTACCAAAAAATCCCTACGAGCAGCCAACATAGGCCCTACTGCACTACTGCAGTGAATAATTACAGTGAATAATGCTCCAGATTTCTTTATTTGTGGTTATCTAGTAGCGTCAATGGTTTGCTATTATTATTACCTATTTTATGTTATTATGATTATTATTTGTACTCATCCGAATTTGATTATGTATAAAGTTGACAGCTTGACATTGTAAATTTTACTGACTAGTGTATAACATCAATTGGATTAGTGTATCATATTGTTTATCTAGTGGCGTTATGACATTTAATGTTTGCCTATTATGTTACTCTTCATGTTATTATGGTTATTATTTGTACTTATCTGAATGTATTATGAATTATGTATTAAGTTGACATCTTGACTTTGTAAATGCTACCTACTTGCCTACTTGCCTGTGTATAATACCAAGTTGAATAGTGTATATGTTTTGTTAGTGTATTCTTAGGTTTAAGGCATGACATTCAAACACAATGTAATTTGTTAATGAATAAATACAATACAATACAATACTGCGGTTTTGTACGGCGTTATGAACAAAAAATCCATACGATCATGCAACATAGGCCCTACCGCGGTTTTGGTCGGATTTCCAACCGAAAATCCCATACGAGCAGCCAACATACGCCCTACTGCAGTTTTGCGCAGCGTTCCCAACAAAAAAATCCATACGACTATACATTGTATAGTCGTATGGATTTTCGGTTTGGACCCAGTCGGCGGTAGGGCCTACGTTGTATAGTATACAACGTAGGCCCTACCGCCGACTGAGTTGGCTTTCCAACTGAAAATCCCATACGAGCACGAGCAGCCAACATAGGCCCTACTGCAGTTTTGCGCAGCGTTCCCAACAAAAAAACCATACGACCATACAACATAGGCCCTACCGCCGACTGAGTTGGCTTTCCTACCAAAAAATCCCTACTAGCAGCCAACATAGGCCCTACTGAGGTTTTGTACGGCGTTCCGAACAAAAAATCCATACGATCATGTAACATACAACCTACCGCGGTTTTAGTCGGATTTCCAACAGAAAATCCCATACGAGCAGCCAACATAGGCCCTACCGCCGACTTAGTTGGCTTTCCTACCAAAAAATTGGAATTTAGCGCTATTTCGTGTCGAGTAGAGGCATTGCTCATCTGTCACGGGCCTGGACATAGGCTAAACAAGTACTTTTTACGCTATTCATCACCAGAGAGCACATAGCATTAGTACTATTGCATATTGAAAACAGTATAGGGCCAACAGTGGGCCACATATGAATCCAATGGCAGCGGGAGGAGAGGGGAATTCGGAAACAAAGTGCGGTGCGGGGGGCGGTGGACATGAGCACGCGCGTCGCGCGAATTCGATCGGCCATTTTGTTATCGATCTCCATCGTGAATAGTGCGTGTAAACGTATAAGTATATACTTAGTGGTTATATTTTCTTTTGAGTGCGTGCGTGCATGGTATAAAGTATTACTTGTTTTTGAAAGGGTTGCATATTTACTTAGCAAATATATATATAAAAAATAGTGTGCAAGTTAATACTTACATGTTATATTCACTAATCAAATAACAATATATCGTGTTTATTAAGCAATCCTTTCAAAATCACGTTCAGTATGATCAAAGTGGTGGAATTTAATGATTCTGATGGTGACGGCGTGGTCTTAGTGTAATACTTATGTAACAGAAGAGTGGATCACGCCTCGCAAGAAGGAGTGCCTTTGGCCTCCTCATAAAATCGTCAGTGCAGTACCTATGCCTCACAACTAAAATATTACCGGACGAGAATTGACATGTGTATCCCATTAAACGCATATTGTACGAGACAGGTGAGTTAATATTAGTTAATTTAATTTTTAAATCACAAGGTCAATTTAGTTTTGTAACGTCGTGTGTTCATTTTGATTTAATATCTGTTTAAAACTGATGCTGGCAAAAGTTTCGAGCTGCCATTTCTCTATAAGTACATAGTTAATAATAAATAGTTTTAGCTATTTGTCGTTTTTATGAAAAGGTTAGTTTTAGCTATTTCATCACAGTCCTCTTTGTCTGTGTCATTTAAATGTGTGTTCATCTCTCTTCTAACAGATGGCTGCGTCCTTGTCAATTGGCTGACGAAACTGGCCAGTGAGGACGCCACATTAAAGTTGCTGAATAATCCAGCGTCTAATTAACTTATTTGGACCTTGCGCGATGAGCGGACCATTGGATTTTTGACACCTGAACCCACTGAAATGACGGAGTGCAACTGCTCGGAATCGGAGGTCAAAATATGTTAGTCCAGTCATGACGTTGACAAATTTGGGCTAGTATGATGCCTTTTATGGCCCGCCATAAAGAATGTGTCCCTTTCTCACTTACATACTTACTAGAAAGTGATGAATGCTTTAAGGCCGGTCAAAAAGCATCGTGCTACAGGGCCAGCATTCAAATACAATTAATTATAATAGAAACATATCGATTATAAATCGAGGTTGTCTTTTTTTCCTTACAATAAAATTATAAACGTATTATGTGAAGTTTTATTTTACGGTCTAGCTGTACAAAATGATGGTAACGCAAGTAAATGTGAAAAGTCTCAGAAGGCATTTAAATCTCCGTTAACAGTTAATGTGCAGTTACGTTTGTAAATTCGGTTATTTAAAGACGTTTACTTTGTATGTTACAGATGTTTATTCTCACGAAGGCGGTTTGTGAGTATTATGCACATGCACATTGTTGTGTGCTCGGCCAATATAGAATCTCTCTCGAGATTACGCACCTAGAAACCATGGACATGTGCACTAAATAGGTACCACCCCACAACAAATGTACGATCCCTACCGACCACGAGCGACGCCGGGGCGCATATTGTAAGTGCCAAAGGAAATTGAAGCTTCTCTGCTTCAGTTAAATTCCACTACTCGCGCGCGCAGGTGGCAAGCTGCGTAAATTCCGTGCAAATATGGAATTTAACTACAGCAGAGAAGTTACTACGCCCCGGCGTCACCCGGTCAGTGAAGATCGTGCATAAGTAAGACCAACCCGCCTTCGTGAGATAAACAACTGTACCTAACCCTACTAACTGCCAACGGCTATTCTACAGTTGGTACAGAGTGCTTTTATTTTGTAGGCCCTTCTTACGCAATGTTGCTTTAGGTCCAACAGTCGGAAACTGTGGTTGGCCCAACATACTTCTCGTAGTAATGTTGCTGTAGGCCCTACTTTGCAAATGTAAATTGGCCCTACAACCGGAAACGGTGGTTGGCCCAACGTAGTTGTCGTAGTAATATTGCAGTAGGCCCTACGTTGTATATGTAAATTGGCCCTACAGCCGGAAACGGTGGTTGGCCCAACATAGTCATCATAGTAGGCCCAATGTTGGGAGACACCGTTGGCTTTACCGAAAACAGGTGTTTCACTCGCAACGGTTGACCAACCATTCGGTGATCAATGGCCCTACGAAATGCCAACTTAAAATGCTACTAGGGCTAGGGATGTTGTAACAAAAAAAAAACCGGCCAAGTGCGAGTCGGACTCGCGCACGAAGGGTTCCGTACCATTATCTATAAAAACAGTAAAATAAAAAGTTTGTTGTATGGGATTGGGAGGCCCCATTAAATATTTATTTTATTTTGTTTTTAGTATTTGTTGTTATAGCAGCAACAGAAATACATAATTTGTGAAAATTTCAACTGTCTAGCTATCGCAGTTCTTGAGATACAGCCTGAAAAAAAAAACGTTTGTTGTATGGGAGCCCCCCTTAAATATATCATTTATTTTGTTTTTAGTATTTGTTGTTATAGCGGCAACAGAAATACATCAAGCGGTTCTTGAGATACAGCCTACAGACAGACGGACAGACAGCGAAGTCTTAGTAAAGTCCCTAAAAACAATCATTTTTAATCTTCTCGAAAAGGATTAAACATTTGGTAAAATGGAGAATAAAGTAAGAAAAGGGATAAGTAATAAAATACATAATTAATTATAAGTGTCCTAAGTTCCAAGAGAATATTTTCCGAAAAACGTAGATACTTACTCGTATCTTCATAATTCTGGAAATAATGTAATTTTGTAATTTACCTATGACGTCTTGAAGCTGTAGTGTTACCTCTCGAACTTGTAACATAAAAATTGTCGTAGGTGGTTACGTTTTTTTTTTTAATTTTTGACTTCTCGCCATTAGCTCTTTTATTCTTTTGGAATAGGTAATAATAAAAATACCCTATCCATTTGCTTTCATATCACTTTAAATTTCGTTTCGTGATTGTCAACTCAAAAATTCGCTACAGAGGAATTCATGTTTTAGATATTACTCATACATTACAACATATCAATAGCAAGCTGAATTGGCAGATATTTGCATATAAGTATTCCAAACTTTCATTGTGTTCTATTCACGTAATAAGTAGGTAAGTACCTAGATGATTTTTGATTGGATTAGGTATGAAGGTAACACTGGCATTATTGTAAAATTTAACAATAAATTAGTGATCTTAAGACATCTGTTATCATATCACAAAACGTTTAGTTACTATTTGTTGGCATGACTTGGTAATGACCGTAAATACAAATGTATACACGAGTTCTACCCATGCAACTTTGGAACCGTCATTAAGATGCTGACGCGATAGCTCTTGTAGAAATAAATATTGTCGACCACTAACAAGGTAGGTACCTTCTTTATCTTATTTGAATAATCTTGTTGGTTAACTTGTTTTGACAACTTTATAAATACTTTGCACAGGACGTTTATGTCTTAAGCCTGATTTACATTCAGCCAAAGGGGGCAGGATGGGTGTAAAATGCGGTATTACGCCCGTCCTGCCCACTTCCCTGCTCACTTCGGCTGAATGTAAATCAGGCAATACAAGTTTACCATTTCGGTATATATGTTTCGGATCAAGGAAGTTCTTACCTGATCTTTTGCCAATTGAAACCATGTCTTCAGAATTATGGGCAGTCTTGTGTCTTCATAATGTTTTGTAGTTTTAACACTTATAAACAAATCATCCAATGTTATATTTTTCGTTACATCACCATCATTATTAACACTGGTTTTAGTCACAGAGTCTATAGTCAATTCTTGCACTTGTTCTCTAGGTTCCTGGAAATTGAGAGCTACACCGCCCTGGTACACCAACAGGGTGCAGTACAAGAAAGCGATGATTGCGGCAACTTTAATCAGCTTTCGGCTCGCCATGCCCGAGCCGAATGGCGCCAAAGCGCGCATGAGCTTCAGAAATGTGCACCCCCTCGTCACTCATCTGTTGGACTTTATTTACCGAAATGTTATTGATAAACAGCACGCAGGCGCAAGAACGGTGGTGCTGACTCAAAGAACGGTTACAAACTAATAAAAATGTAGCACAGGGCTTCGAACATGCCCGCGCCTCCGCGCTGCCCCACCACGTGGTGCGAGCGAGAGGTCGCATGCGCGGCGCCGCTCGGGGCTGGTCTACCTGCGCGTGCGCCGCCGGCCTGCTCCGCCGGCAGCTACTCCCGTGTCAATGGCTGGAGTAATTGACGCCTACAGTATCGACAACTTTTGAACCTTGCTCGTAACATTGCATTTGCGGTATAAACAACCCACAATACTCCATTGTTGGAGTCGTCTATAATAACAGAGACTTCTGTCGTTCATTGCGTATTACGAAATACAATCCTTTGAATATACAAAACCAGAAGAGAACAAGGAACATCTTAGGAACAAAAACATGTATAAAAAATGTCGACACCGGCACTTTCTCTGTCGCTACCAATGCAGTTTTTTGCATAGGTATTTTTAGGTAGGTATGTCACCATTACTTCCCCAATTTCACGACCACATTTTTCACTTCATCTTGGCACTAATTTCTTTCCATTGGTCAACAATACAGCATTGTTACAGCGGCAATGACTACCCACCAAGTGAATCAAGGATTTAATAGTACATTACTTACCAAGGGCTGTGAAAGAAAGAAAGCCCGAAATCGCAGGTATTTGTGACCCGAGCCGCAGGCGAGGGTTGAAAATATGCGATAGAGGGCTTTCTTTTTTAATGCCCGTGGTGAGTACACAATTTTACGTCTTCGCCTGGCCATAATGCGAGTTTTTCCGCACGCTACGCGTACGGTAATACTCACATTATGGCCAGGTGTGACGTAAAAAAACATAACATCACATACACTTACTACCTTTCATCTTTGCATGCATGACGGATCCCCTCGGTCCAGTCCAGCCGTGGGTGGTAATGAAATTAAGAGCCAGTCATTGTTGCGTTAAATTCCTCTCAAATGAGATGATAAAAGATGAAATTGCCTACCGAGATTAATAGCATGATTTTTGAAAGTTAAAGTCCCGAGAGAAAGAAAAAGAATATTGATTCACGCGGCTAATTTTCAATTGTCTCGCTTTAATGAGATACGCTTCTTAATTTTCATTGTGCCGTACCTACCTTTCACTTTGAGTTGCTATTATTGAGCCTAATAGAAGTTCAATAAAACATTCAATCCCAGAATTAAAAAAAATAAACGCAACTTACACTACGGTTACGTGTCCGGGAGGCATCCCTCTTTTTCTCGCTTGCGATGTTTCGCCCGAGTGCGAAAGAGACGGATGCCTCCCGGACACGGAAACGGACGCAGTGTGAACACGCAGTTACACCTATATCTCTTATTCGGCAGGTTCCACTACTGTGGTGTATTGCTATCGCTGGGCGACAACTTGCTACCAAGTCGCGTCGTCTCTGCGTCTCCTGTCTCTGTCGCACTGCAGTGGAAATTAGAATGAGGAGGATATTTAGATGTTCTGTTCTCGCGGCGACGGTTTTACTATTAGCCCCGTACAGGATCAGATGAGCAGGTAACTTAGTTTTACTTTTACTTAATTGCTTTAGTTCCTTGCAGATCAAGTGGCGATAGCTGGGGTCCACATCACATTGCAGTACATTGAAATTCATACGGCGACACATCTGCTAACTGACTGCTGCGCAGGGGACATACGGCTCGGGCCATTCGAAGAGTTGGACAAGTGGAAACTTAAGAAAAGTTAGAACGTATAAATTTTGATCGTACAATAAATATTGAGAAAAGTAAATCTAAACACAATATAAATTAAAATAGTGTCAGTGTCATTGCAACTGTCACTCTTTTCCGCGTTCATTACGCCGATGCGAACAGCTGCGGATTCTAGTAATTGTACCTCTCGAACCGTCTGTCAGTGATAACTATTTAGATTATTGCTAGACTACATGCAATGCAAGTATTCTGCAAATGCGAAAGTGTGTCTCTGTCTGTCTGTCTGCTGTCTATATCTGTCTGTTACCTGCGGGTCGATCTTGTAACGTATTGTACGCGCGTCAGGTAGATCTAAACGTCACTTTTTGTATGGAAAAATTACAGTTGAGTTGTCCTAACGTACGTTCGGAACGTTACGTGATTATGGTCATTTTGCTGGTTACGCTTACCTTCGGTTAGCGACCACCTGAAGGAGAAGGTTTTTTCTATTGAAGATAACATCAATTCTACACACCCTATTGAGACAATTACTTGTCCATGCATTTTTTTGTTGTTTTAGAATAGAAATCTACTAAAAAACCGAGAAAATATCCTTTCAGTTCACCAACTCAGCTTAAGTGGTCGCCCACCGGCACATTAAATTAGGTAGTCGCTAACCGGCGAAATGACCTGTCTGGATGACAGAGTACTTTTTTGCCATCAAATCTACAAAATACGAAAACGTAGCTTATCTAATGTTATCAACAAACAGGCAATCACAATTACCAAATATAGGTACCGTGACTAATTCTAAAACAATATAAGAATGGTATGATTACCTCTAGGTACCTAAGGTTAACTTGAATTGGCTTTTATAGACTGCAACTTTACTTAAATAAATTTATCGGATGTTAGGCACATGTACGATAAACGATCACGTAGAAGGTTTCGTCTATACTGGTAATTGGAGAAAAGCTCGGGTATTTCTAAATAATGTACGCATATTTTAAGGTTCTCTATTGGATCGCATAAAATCATTTGGAATAATATAATAACACATAATTTTTTATAGCCGAATTAGCGTTAAGCCTAATCATGTTATGGCATAAATTTTTAGGCATAAAATTAAAAAGAATAAACGAAAATAACATAATCATCACAAAGACTAATATCAGATAGCATAAATACAAAAAGACATAATAATTACTTGGCATCATTACAAAACGCATAAAAATTGTGTCCTAAAAAATAAAATCATGCATTACACAAAGCAATGAAAGCATAATGCACGGCCCAATAATGTACAGCCTGATAATCAATGTACATTGGGACGGTCATCTGTGCGGACTTATAATCTCCAGCGAGTCGACGCCACCCCGCTGCGCGGGGTGTCTATTTCTGGTCTGAGGAACACAAGTGAACCCTAACCTAACCGACCTAAGACAGAGTTTGCTTATGACAAGCCATTTTTATCCGCCCTGATAATGCACGACCCAATAATCCGCGTCCACGAAAAGTGTAAATGCATTGTAACAACGAAATTGAGTTTTAGTCATTTAAAAAACTGAAATAATGGATAAGAAATTATGGATAATGACAGATATACCAAATAATTATTAGCCCAAACAATAGTATGCGTAATATGTATTCGGCCAATACAGATTAGTTCAACTGAAATTATGCTATTAGCGTAGTATGCCAAACAAAGTAGTAGGTCAAAGTATTATTATGCGACAGTATTATTATGCCAATAGAAATTATGCCAAATCAATTATGCGAAACTATATTAGTCTAAAAAAAATTATGCCAATGAAGAGGATCCCTATTTTAATACATGACCCCATATTCTACATAATATTATAAATACGAAAGATTTGGATGTTTAGATGGTGAGGTGGGTGATATATGTTTGGATGTTTGTTAATCACGCTTAATAACGGCTCTACCGATTTAGGTAAATGAAATTTTGCACAAAAATTAAAATATAGGATAGTTTTTATCCCGGGTCCACGCAGACGAAGTTGCGGGCGGAAGCTAGTAAAGTAATTGTAATAAAACCTTAAGGCATAACGCACTTCCCTCCAATACCATGGTATACAAAGCATGCATGGAGCATGCTCAAAACATTATAGGGGTCAAGTCCCTCGTCGATTGTTATAATTCTTTCTAATTCGGCCAGCTATTATCAACAACATTTATTGTTCCCTCTCATTCCCACGGCCACGGGCCAACCTCCCCTTCTAAAAAGGCGTAACAGTGCTAGAGGTTTACAGACGTTCACTTCTTTTCTTGGTAACCCGGTATTAGCGTGTGCGCAGCTCATTACCGGGCTTAGCTCCCGCAATTAGTGATGGGATACGGTTCGGCTTTCATAATGCCGCGATTACATCCCGTTAGTACGCTATAGCGTCTAATGGTAGACCACCGATACTCTGCACAGCGCCGCTCCGCACAAAAGATTATCCTAGCCTGGTATATAAATATTTTTTTCTCAAACATGCAATGAAATATTGACGTTGTGTTCTTCATAATGGGCTTCGAAGTGTCACGTTTCGGGCGCAGCGGGACGAGAGATCCGCTATGGCATTTCATACAAAATTGGAGGCCTAAACCTGCAAGGTGGTATTTTTTAATTTCCATTCCACAATTTGTGGCACAGCATCACGGCGTTCAGCCATGAAAATTAAAGTTTGATTTCTTGGAGTTTTATTTATTTATTTCATTGCATGTTTGAGAAAAGCACTATACATAACTCGGCGTGAAAAGGGGTTTTGCCAGCCTCATAACTATCCGGCCTAGCTACGCTCGGCCTCTATATGTGCATACTCGGCCGGCAACCCCTTACTTCCCGGCCTCTGTACTGTACTATTAAACAATGGCGTCCCCTGATTTCATCGACAAACGTTTCTTAGAGTTTTTCTACTAAATTCGTTTTTTTCCCCTTTTTATTATCTGCAATCAGTCAGTCAGCAGGTTTGACGTAGTTTTGCTGATGATGTTTGGAACGAGTCTTCTTTGACACGCTCCTATTAGATAAGCCGCGTCTCCATACTGCTGTGTTCGAATATATCGCGTCGTTTTAGTCTTTTGGTTAGGTACACCAAAAGACTAAAACGACGCGATATACAGGGTGATTCAGGAGACATGAGCAGGATCAACCCTACGGATTCAATAGTTTATAAGCTACTCAGTCGTACCAGCATTGGTAAGATTAACGCTAATTTTTTTTTAGTTGTGTAGGGTGACCATGATTTATTGTGAATGAAACTTTTACACAAAATGTAAAAAAAAACTGTGGGCGTTTAACTTAATTACGATGGTAAAAGATCCATTAACATTAACTGTATGTGTAGGGTTGATCCTGCTCACGTCTCCTGAATCATCCTGTATATCTAGGATATATATCGATATCTAGGACGGTCAGGTTCACTGCGAGTGGGTTTGAGTGGCTTAATAGGAGATTTTATAACGTGTGCTTTAAATTCGATATAAAATATTATTCATCCATTAAACAGATGGGTAAAACGTGTCTCTATTCGTATCTCCTACTATAATAGGTAATTGTGTAGAACCAATTTGTTTGTGTGGATTTTGAAAGAAATGAATACTTAATTTTGTATGATTTTTATAAACATTGTCTAAAAACACTTATTTCGTATCTCTATTGACGTAAAAGATCTAACATATACGAAATTTACATATTTGGGTTTGTCTATGCCGTCTCTAAAAACGTGTTTAGGGTTTTCATTTTAAACTAATTAACACAAAAGTTATGGCCAGAAAACCAGTTTTTTGGCCTAAAATTGTTCAACTTTGATGCCATATATATCGAAAACAATGAACGTTGAAGTAAAATGGGATGCTATATTGCTTAAAGCCGTTGTAGGTGACATAATAAGCTACAAAAAACATTAGAAAACTAAGGGATTCAGATCGAAGGTCATTGGCGTAGGTATGGGAGCCCCATAATGCGACGTCACGCGAAACTTTACCGGGCTATTATCATCATATTTTTTTGTATGTTTTACAAATAATAAAATACGTGTCCAATTTTTTTTGATAATCTACCTGACGGACTAAATATAATTATATTTTTTACCCAGGAAAGTACCCTATACTCAAAAGTTTACTGTTTCTGAAAGAAAATGTTTTTTATAATATATGTAATTAGCGTCTTTTTATGAAACGCCAAACACGCTTCGTCAGTATAAAGTTTATAGCGGCGGTACTTGAACATAAGGTCATGATTTTCTATGGTCCCCAGTAATGGACTACCTAAATCCTCCTTTCCTTTATTTCACGCATTTTTTGTAAAACGCGGGCGGATCCGCAAGCTTAGCTAGTCTAAAACATGTTTTAGTAGACTATGAGTTAGTGTTCAGTCTTTCCATTGGACACAATTACAAGTAATAAAGGCTAATTTTGTCACTGGACCCATACAGGTATGACCCGTTCAGGGCCAATGACGACACATATGCGTCAGACCGCCGTAGTCGCTTTCCGCTACATACGAGGAAAAACACCGGATCGGCTACGAGCGCAGCGCGTAGCGATTCTTGGCTGTGAGTGTGTCACATTTGCCATTGCAACTTATGACTTGTGTGATTGCAATATAATTTGAAAGTTCTTTTAAACTGTTAACTATTGTAACTTTATCCAGAAGAAATACTCCTAATTTTCGTTTTTGACTCGCCCTGCAGTTCCTTATACCAGCTAGTCGATTACATATATAGCGCATTGTACGCGAGTCAGGTCTAAATGTAAATTTTTGGGTGGAAAAATTACAGTTGAATTGTTCTAACGCTCGTTTGAAACGTTACGTGTTTACCCCTGTGATAATGATCATCGTTTTTTTTACGTACGTTAGGTACATCTAAATGTCAATTTTCATATGGAAAAGTGACAGTTGGATCTACCTAACGCGCGTTCAAAACGTTACGTGATTAAGGTACCCCTCAGACTTCAGTTTAAATTAGTCATATCTTATCATAAAAGCACATGAAGCACAGAGATGATCTCAATTGAATACTGAGTCCGAAGAGTCATCATCATCATGAAAATGGCGTTCGGAATGTTGACTTTCGGCATAATGATGGTTTTGCACAAATGGCTCTTCGGAATTTTCCTGTGTTCACCTCTGTCAATCCTAGTAAAGACTCTAATAAGACAATTTACCGCGCCCCTTCAGGAACATGCTATACTGCAGAAAGCGGTTTAACACAATAAACGCAGCATTTATTACAGTTTCGGTGGCACAGTAAGTGAACAGATTGGTGACGTCCGGGCGAGCCGACACCCGCTATTATCCAATTTAAATTTATTTATTACGTGCGTTGATACGCGGGGAAAGGATTGTGAATAAGTTGAGAACAAGGCTCGTTCTTTATGAACGTGATTGATATGATAATGTTGGGAGTTTTATGGTCCAAGCGGATATGCATTTTAGTATTTTTCTGTGCTCCTCTTCAATGCTCCGCTCGTGACTGCCTACGTAGTAATAGTCAATATTCTTCTCCAGCACTTTCGGTCGGCTGCCGATTGGAGGGCTGCGTATTTTTCTGTAAATGGGTTAAACATACTAGAATTAAAAATTGCGTTATTCCTTTCTTCTATTGTTAGAAATGATGTCAAAAAATCTAATACTTAATGTAGCTAGACTAACATCGCATGTTTCTATGTTAGTAAACTTCATTAAAAAATGTTATGCTCTCGTGATGTTCGCTTTTACGGAACGTTTTTATTAATCTTTAAACACAAATACACATTATTTTTTGTGTTTTAGCACTCGACCAGTGTACCTGCACAATGTACTCTTAACAATGATTAATCAAACAAATGGGTTGCTAACACATATACGCATATCCAACCCAAGATTTTAATTCGGAAACCTAACTCCAATCGGACTGGCTTAGTACACTGGGCAACTTAAAAGCAAAAAGCAAATCGAACTCCATTTGTATTAAACACCTTCCTATCCTATAGTGGTCGACTGTATGTTAAGTAAGAGCATAATAGATTAATGCGACCTAAGCTGACGTTTGATGTGACAGGATATCGTTCGGATTAAACCGAGTGTTCTTAATACGGTTATTTCGATACACGCCTGTTTTGTTTGGTATTTGCTGATGCGATTAAAAAGGATTGACACATAATTAAATGAATATGAAGTTTCCTTGTAGTTTTTTACTCTGTCAGTAATGATTGCTGTATCTATGTATGTCTCTGTATTATCCATGGGTATTAATACCGATCTTCTTTTTCTCAGTCGATCCTTCATGACTGACGATCGTGACCACATGCTATATTATATAGCCCTCCATGCAGCTCAGTTCATCGTCAAGTGGACTGCATGGGAAAGACTGCATTTTGCAGCCCTCTTAATTGCATCAGCATCATTATACCCATATGTGTATTTATGTCTCAGAGCAGGAAAATATTGTTCTTAATACTGACAGTAACATTAATGAACAATATTTTTTGAGAATACACATACATAAATAAATAAATAAATAAATATTAGGGGACAATCTTACACAAATCGACCTAGTCTCATAGTAAGCTCAATAAGGCTTGTGTTATGGGTACTAGACGACGATATATTTAATAGATAGAAATACTTAAATACATAGAAAACATCCATGACTCAGGAACCAATATTCATGCTCATCACACAAATAAATGCCCTTTCCGGGATTCGAACCCGGGAACTCCGGCTTCGCAGGCAGGGTCACTACCAACTAGGCTACAGAGGTCGTCAATGAATGTGAATCGTTTTGGTTCATGCACTCTATCTTGCACTAGCGCAAATTAAAATGTGTTTGCGACGTACTGATCATCAGATGGGTAAGGATACATTCTTGGCCAGTGTTAACCTGGTTAGTCGGTAGTTAGCCATACAAACTGAAGAAGTGAAAAAAGCTCCGTTGTGACACAAAAATTAACCATAGAATTCTATGGTTCATTTTCGTGTTACAACGGAAACTTTCATAGAAAAAGTGAGTTAAGCTGGTCAAGAATTTGGTCCTTACCCAGATGCAAGATGGGATTGAAATGAAATCATAATGAAATAAATCATTAGTTGAAAAATAAAGGTGACCAGGGGACGTCTCTCAAAAGCTTGTAACTTGCAATACAAGCGGACGCCTCCTTTCCACTACTTTAGAAATTATCTTCGACTTGTATTCACAGGTCTCAAATTCGCCTACTTGAAAACAGTCACCTGAAGATGAAAATTTGATGCACATTGCTGGCTCGTTAAGGTGGTCGTTGGACAGCATTAGTACTTATAGGCCCAGCAATGTACGTCGAATTTTCATGTAAGGACAGTTGGTGAAATAGGCGGCATGTATAAATGATGACGCGTCTGACGAAACAAACACGCGACGAGACGTGAAGTATTATGTTTCTGTATCCATTTTTAATACACAGTAATAAAAGTCATAACTAGTAAGTAACGCTGAACAACAATGGGTACCTGTTGATCTAAACGATTGTCGCTTATCTCAACAGATTCGCGGGTCGTTGACCAAAATTTCTGTACCTCTTCATAATTTGAGCGATAAGTAGATTAACGCCAATGTTTCGGTAACTTTAGTGGACTTTCTGAAACCCTTTTACCCGCCATTTCAATCCAGTGATGGATTAATGGCCTTTAACAGAAACTCATAAAAGTTAAAGCTCTTTGTATCGTTCATTTCGCGTTTAGATTACAGGAGGGATGAAACAATTGTTTCGTGATCTCTTGATTTAATAATCTAGTTCATAATGAACTTGGTCTTTCTATACAAGGTGTAAATCATATAACTGAAAACCTGAAAGTAGTTTGTTCAGAATCGAAAGCTGAATCGATTGCACCATCTTTTAAGGTAGGTTGTATTTTTTTTGAAAAATATTTTTTTATTGTGCCGGGTCTAAAAGTTACGAAGGCAACATACGCGAATCAGAGAAATGTTGGAGGATGTTGTTGTGAGGTGAACGTCAGGATCTACGTCACTGACAAGTACTGATTAGTGATTACAAGTGTAGAGTTACGAATCAAGTAGATCTGCTTGATAAAGAAAACCAACGAATATCTTTTGAAATAATTAACGTATTTGTAAATGGACGTATTAATCTTATTAAGGATTAAAAAACTCAGTTGGGGTGTCTGAGGTTTTCAGTATAATAAAATACACCTTGTATATCTTTACGAATATTACTGATACCAAAGTATTTTCTTCTGAATGTGTTATCAGCTTTTATGCATGAACTGCTGAATCGATTCATTATAATTGTGGTACCTATTGGAATAGTTTGAGTCTTTGAGAAAGACGTCATGGAAAATTTCTATCTCACCTGAGAATCATGGACTTGGCGGCGAAGAGAGAGGTTACAGGGGAATGCCGTTTTGCTCACATTTGGGGTAGCTCGACTAGGGAAAGTTACAGGCAGAATGTAAGACAGCCGTAATGAAACCACTACTTAGTCTATAGGTCTGGCTTGGACGGTATGGTGGTCTCTGGCGGTGAGTTAGTTTGGAGCTCCTGAGAATGCGCTGTGTTAAGAGTGAGGGACGTACACTTGACCCTAGTTGTCAACACAACGAATCTTCAAACCAATAAAGGGTTGTGATTCATCTGGAGTCAAAAGCGCCTAGATAGAGGGTAGGTACAATACAGTGTCTGCTTACCATTAAACAGGCCGTATGCTTGCCACAAACAGACACATAGGTCAAACTTATAAAGAGAAATATATAACAACTTAAAAGCCTGTAAACGTAGGAAGAAAAAAAGACTCCCAGTATTTCATATTTACATCGATGTCCTATTATACAATCGTGTTAAGTACAGTTTATTGATGTGTCATGTGAAACCTAAACTTTGAACAATTACTCATTGGATCAACACGCACGATTCGATCACGAGTCATTTGAGAGTCAGCTAGTCAAGTGACCTATAATGGGACTTATTGTGTACGTTATGATCATGAGCCACCTTTTATGGAATGTCTTGAGTCGTGGGATATGGAACATGATACGGTGGGCATCTGCATTAGCTAATTTGGTAATCCATTCAAGTAGCCATGTTTGGCTAAACTTATAACAAAAAAAACGTTTTTTTGCAGGAGTACACGAGTTATAATCCTCTAAACTATATTGACAGTGACGGTCACTTTATTCATTAATCGGAGAGTTACGTTCCTTAACCTGTCGTATGCCGACGTCATCATGACCTTGAAGTTTAAGTTGTAAGTTCGAACCGTTCTGGACGGATCCGGAACAAGGCATACGAAATGTTAATCCTTTGGATTTCAATATATTTCGCGCTCACTTCCACGTACTATACACCATTCTCGCATCGGGATCATCTTGTACCCTTTCCCCTATGACACGTAAAAATGAGTGCGCGAAATACATTGGAATCAGCACGTCTATCATGAGACGGCCGCGACATACTCTCGATTTTTCTCTCATCTCTCTTGTTCTAAGTGTTCTAATAAGATAGAGACGGATAGTGCGAGAACAATCGAGAGTATATCGCGGCCGTCTCATGATAGACGTGCTGGGAATCAATTAGGTGATTGTCATTTAAATGTATACTCAATATGGTTATAATATTCCCTGAAATTTCCGACAAAACCGTTTAATACGCCATTAAACAAAAACAATAGCGCACCGTGGGTTGCAGACAGCCAAACAAATGGCCACAGCCGAAATATTAATAGCTGCCTCACCGAGGAACGACGTTAAAGGTGGACTGCCCGTGGAGATAAAGTTTCCTAACGCAAATCAATTAGACGTGTACTCGGTGGGATATCTGTTGTTGTCTGTTTTATCTGTCTGTATTCATTTGATGATATTAAAAGTCAGCAGTGATTTGTTGAAAGGTTTGAGAGTCTAAAGTACCTACGTTTTTAATTTTAATTCTGATTTGTGTAACGCAGTGGTGATTAGGGCGCGGGAGCATACCGGTTCTCAATTTCCCGGAAAATCCCGGGATTTATTTGGAATCCAATGAACCGGTACCGAGCACCGAGTCCCGGTTCCTCCCATAACGTCAAATATAAATTTATATTATCAGTAAGTAAATTTTAACTGTTACATATGCCTATAGTACCTATTTGTAAAGATACAATACAACACAATACAAATACTCTTTATTGCACACCTAATAGCACACCTAATAAAACGTTTCATGTTTTACGGCATAACTTTTTTTCGGATATTTCCAAGTGATTTCGATGTTAGGAAATATGAATAATTGTAGTTCTTTGGGCTACCCATGAGAAAAAATGATTACTTACATTTAATGGTTTTTTTCATCGAGGTTTCTTGTTAAATATACGAAATGACAGTTAAATTATGAAAATAAATCAGCTAAGCATAAAGAACCGGGAGAACCGGGAATCCCGGTACCGGCCCCAACCCAGAACCGGGAAATGAAAATCTTGGAACCGGTCCCGGTACTGCACGCCCTAGTGGTGATATCTATGGTAATATTGTAAAAAGGAAAAGTCTGTGAGGTTTTAAGTTTGTATGAAGGGCATTGATCTCCGGTAATACTGAACCGATTTCAATAATTCTTTCTTCAGTACCTATATACAGGGTGATTCAGGAGACATGAGCAGGATCAACCCTACGGATTCAATAGTTTATAAGCTAGTCAGTCGTACCAGCATTGGTAAGATTAACGTTAATTTTTTTTTAGTTGTGTAGGGTGACCATGATTTATTGTGAATGAAACTTTCACACAAAATGTAAAAAAAAACTGTGGGCGTTTAATTTAATTACGATGGTAAAAGATCCATTAACATGAACTGTATGTGTAGGGTTGATCCTGCTCACGTCTCCTGAATCACCCTGTATAGTAGACTTTTAGGATGGACATGGGCAAATATTATGTTAAGTTGTTACATAACTTATTTTTCAATTTATATGCAAGTTTACAGTGTTAGGTGGATCAAGCAGCCATATCAAAATTCGATTAGTCGATGAGCTACTTATCAAGAATAGTCCCATATAATGTCATAATGACGCAACAACAACAACAACAAAAACAACAAGCAAAATTGCTGCTAAAAATGTCCTCTTTCAGTACATTCACGTTTCTTATCAGAGTGTCTCGCACAGCGTCTGACAACATTATCATGGATTTTATTTTAAAGCTAAAACTTCCCGACCAAGCGCGTTAAAGTTTGTTTACACGCGTCGACATACTCGTCAGATTTTGCAAAGCCCAGCCCCCCTATTCTGTAGCTTGTTTTAAGCTCACCTCAACGCTCACACACCAATATATATTGACACCGCGATGCGTAGTAACTAAGCGTAGGTAGAGGTCTAGTTTCGTGACGGGTGACCGGCGGGGTGAGTCGCATTAGCGCGTAGCGAATAACAGCCCTGAGAAAATGGCGACGTCTTCCGATGCTGCTCTACACTCGAATTTACACTTTCGTGAGACATATTTAACATATCATCATCATATCAGCCGAAGACGTCCACTGCTGGGCATAGACCTCCCCCAAAGAGTGCTAAAGCGACCGGTCCTGCGCCACCCGCATCCAGCGGACTCCCGCAACCTTTACCAGGTCGGTCCACCTTGTCGGGGGCCTAGCCACGCCGCGCCTTCCGGTACGTGGTCGCCACTCGAGAACCTTTCCGCCCCAACGGCCATTCACGGGTCACTACGGGCGACATATTTCGAACTCTGCCAGAGTTCTTCTTCAGGGTGAGTGTTTTCGCGGCAATTTCGCTTAAAGGACTTTAATAAAGTGGATATTCAATATTTATATGTTAAATGACTGATACTGATATGCTGAATGATGATGGTGTCTTTGACCAGTGTGTGTTGCCAGTGATGACATATGGCACTGTAACGTGGTCGCTTACTATGGGCCTCATAATAAATAAATAAATAAATATTAGGGGAAAATCTTACACAAATCGACCTAGTCCCAAACTAAGCAAAGCCTGTACTATGGGTACTAGATGACGATAAACATACTCATATAGATAAATAAATACTTAAATACATAGAAAACATCCATGACTCAGGAACAAATATTCGTGCTCATCACACAAATAAATGCCCTTACCGGGATTCGAACCCAGGACCTCTTGCTTCGTAGGCTGGGTCACTACCACCTAGGCTAAAGCGGTCGTCGTATATAATATGTATATGCGTGTGATAAAACGTGTAGTTGAACATTTTTTTTTAGGAATTTAGAGCAAATTAGTTTAGGTAGGGATAGGATATAGGTATTCGAAATAATACAACGCGTCGATTGGAAGCGTAAATGTATCTTTTTTCCATTTCCTTAATAACTAATAATATGATTATATGCAGAGGTCGGAATTTTCACGGCAGAACAAAAGACTGTCGCAAATTTACTAGGGTAAGAAATATTTTTTTATCGATATCGATAGTAAAATAAATAATGGTCCACCAAATAAATATAATATATTATAAAATACATTAGGTTTGTGTAAAGTTATATCGAAACAGATTAAATTTCTTCTTCAAAATCCACATCAGTACACACAGCAGCACATGCCATTTTGTTAGACACGTTTTGAGCCAATCTTGCACTTTACTCATTATTACTTTACTGAAAAAGTACAATACTAAAATATTACGTAACAAACGCGTTCGTTTTCAAGCGTTTTACAAATAATATCTAGACATTTTTGACGTTTGAGCACTGTCATATCAATGAAGTGACGTTTAATGTCTCAATATAGAGTTTTTTCATTTTAAGTGTCTGTTATTGTCAATGAGGTGGTATAGTCGCTATATTTCACCTCTTTACTACTCAACTTCGGCAAAGGCAAAAGGACGGGTTATTCAATATTTTCATTAAAAACAAGATGTCGTTAAGGCTTAAATAATAACTTTTACACTTTTATCTGTGAATTACTGTTTTTTTTTTGCATATTATTTTAAATTATAAAATATTCCATAGTAATTCTCGATATCGATGAAAAATTATTTCTTACCCTAGTAAATTTGCGACAGTCTTTTGTTTTGCCGTGAAAATTCCGAACACTGATTATATGATATTAAGTAAGAAAAGTTTACATTTTAAGTGTTAATTACATTAAACGCAAAGCTTGTGCGAGGATTTTAAAATAACGATTACTTATTAATTTATAAAATTAAAACAATATAAAACCCCCGGGAGGCTATTAAGCCAACCCAGTCATCCCCGATGACTGGTTTTCAGGATTTCTCGAGGAAAAGAAACGAAAAGGGGTATAATTAAATTGTACATCTATAATTACATATATCATATACCTATTATATATTACGTTTGAACTTCAAAATAATGCTTAAAGTAGTAGGTAGTAGTTTTCCAATGAATGCAGCACTGCAGTCTGTTTTATATTACACAATAATCACATTTTCTAAAATATGTGTAGGTAATGTTACAAAGTTCAAACGTAAGCTTGTTTTAAAGGTAAGTTATAACAGTTTTTATCAAGGTAGATAAGCGTCCAAAATAGCAAGGGCCGCCAGGCTAAAATAAACAAAACGAAAAGGGCGATTCATCTTAATTAAAAGATCGTAGGATTTTTTGTGGGCGGTCTAAGATTTCTCTGGCTGGAACCTGCTGGATACGCCCACAGGAATCCCATCTATTATCCCTAACCCTTTAAGTTTGTCCTCTAGACATAACGGGTAGATGGCAGTAACTAATACTACTTATATAACTACTTATATAGGTCAACATTCTGTAGAGCGCCGCAGAGACGGGCAGAACATGTGCACAAAACACTTTTTTATGACTATTGTTTCTGTGTGTCTGTCTGTGGCATTGCCGCTCTCAAACGGAACAGAGGAACCGATTTTACTGCGGTTTTTAGGGTTCCGTAGTTGACTAGGAACCCTTATAGTTTCGCTAGCACTAGAAAGCTGAAATTTGGTACTAATATGTATATCAATCACGCCGACAAAGTGGTAAAATAAAAAGTGATTTATTTTATTTTATTAGGTAGTGTACCTCCCCTAGACGTAACGTGCGGAGTGTTTTTTTTTTTCATTTCAACCCTAACGTGTGACATATTGTTGGATAGGTATTTAAAAATAAATAGGGGTTTGCTAAAATCATTTTTTGATAATGTTAATATTTTCGGAGATAATCGCTCCAGAAGTAAAAAAAAATGTGTCCCCCCCCCCTCTAACTTTTAAACCATAAGTTTTAAAAATATGAAAAAAATCTCAATAGTAGAACTTTATAAAAACTTTCTAGGAAAATTATTTTGAACTTGATAGGTTGAACAGTTTTTGAAAAAAATTACAAAATAATTTCTGGACGAAAAACTACGGAATCCTACACTGAGTGTGGCCCGACACGCTCTTGGCCGGTTTTATTTTATATAATAATGTATAGGTAGTCAAATCATAAGAATAGCGATAGTTATTAGTTATCACAGTTTAAAATAACCAGGATAATAACTTTTAAATAAGCGCCTACTTCAATCAGGAGAGCAATATCTAGATACGTACAGTTGCTGTTAAGATTTTACACACATTGGATTCATGCATGAATCATAATAATTTTATTGACCATGAACCTATAATACTCTGGACAGGCTATGGTAATAATAATACCACGTGCGAGCGAGATGGTAGCATACAAATCTCGATAAGTGTGACAGATAGGGAAATATCATTCATGTCCTTGTCATAGTTCCACTTTTTAGGGTTCCGTAGCCAAATGGCAAAAAAGGAACCCTTATTTTTATTTGGCACAACCTGATTTAGTATGAAGTTGTGGCACATAAACCATTACCCGTCCAAATTAAGTAGGTTGTTTATGGCAAGTCATCAGCCATTTTAAGACCAGTTTTTAGCTGCATAGGAGCCTTTCCGTCCCTCACTGTGGCATCACGTACAGCCTGTGCAGAGTATTATAGGTTCATGTAATTGACTTAAAATTATGGCCGATCATCCCGATGATTACTCACAGAAAACTTAAAACTGAAAACACACTTAACTTACTCCATATTATAGTGGGTATGTACAGTCAGACCCCTCCTGCACGTCTATCATGGGACGGCCGCGACATACTCTCGATTTTTCTCGCGCTATACCTCTTGTTCTAAGTGTTCTAATAAGAGAGAGAAGCATAGTGCGAGAAAAATCGAGAGAGCTCGCGCGCCGTCGCGTGATAGCCGAGCAGGGTAGAAGTTTGTGTGCAGCCCCCGTATCATGGTCGGCCTTATCACGCGATAAGTGACAAGATAGGAGCGTCGTCTCGTTCTTTCGAACGGTGTCAGCCCGTGGCGGACGCTCTATCCTGTCACTTATCGTGTGATAAGGCCGACCATGATACGGGGTCAGGAGGAGGCGGTCACGTTTCTCTGTAAATGCTTAACGTTAAAGTTTTAGCCAAGGTTTCATATGTTAGTTGTGCCTACCTTGAATGATCACCACGAGGCTCCATAATTTCTGGCTAATGAAGGGTGAGCTTCGATAATAGTGATTAAAAAAAACAGCGTGTTGCCAACACCGTGTATAACGCGATAAAATAATGCTGATACTTGAACAATTGCCATTCTTTAATACTCACAATGTAAATGATCAAGCAGAGGGAAGTAAACCTATGAGAAATAATAGTAGATTGTATGACAAGGGTCTAAAATAAGCCATGTTACCACGAGATGGTTATTTTCCGAAACGAAGTGAGGGGAAATAGTTCGATGGGTAATATGGCTTTTAGAGCACAGCGTATAACACTCTACTTTTCACTTCGACTGCGAGAAAATAGTAAAAACAAAGCGGCGAAAAGTTGTTCAATTTGGCGCCATGATTTTTTTAATAAGCTGCTTTGACACAGATACAAAATACTGGCACCATGAGTAAACGCAATCGACCGTCGATAGACGCGTCCAAAGCCGTAAGATAAAGCGAGATAGACAGCAGTCTATGCCGCATAATCTCATAGCTTATGCCATGTATGCGGTCAACCACGGTCCACGCTTGAACGTTTGAATGCGGCTGTAGACAGCCAGAGGCGTTTTTTTTTTATGATTGTGAATTTGGGAATAAAATACACGTAATGTTTAAAATGAATTCTGTTTCCTGATTGGCCGTTTTTAATATCTAGCTGTATTCCGGTTAGTCGGTAGCAAATACAAATATTTTTATTGGTCAAATTATAATGTTTATAAATCGTAAATATGTAGGTAAGTATCCATATTTTCCCTAGGAGCTAAATGTACTACTTTAGCCCCGCTTGATAAGCCTAATATGATACACTTTTCGAGCATGAGAAGTGAAAAACTCGTTATCTTCATTCTTCTTCATATTTTAGAGAATAATCAAAATAGTTCACCAAAATTTCAGTTTGGATGAGACATAATAATTGATCTTTTTATAATTAAATAATGCTGTAACCTTTGCTCCACTCTTTAAATCTCTTAAAAAACAAAAACCGATGAATTCATAATGGAACAGTTAGGTTAGGTTAGCATAATATTACGTATCAAGATTAGGACATCATACTAATTTAAGATGTTTGACACATTTGACAGGATATTACTATCGCCATATATTTAAAATGTTTTAAATAAATCTCGGGTTCATCTTTCATTAGCCAGACTATTCTCAGTAACATTACCTAAGAGTGAAATTGATCGGCTTCTCAATATCAAGGTAAGAGTTAATTAAATTCCTCCTGCGACTAAAATCAGTTCCGATCTCATTGATTTTACTTAGTCGCAATAAAATTTAAGTACCCACCGGAGCGGGATCTAAGAGGCGTCAGGTAATCTCTTATTTATCGCGACCCCAGGGACTGCGGCATAAACCTATCAATACCGGAATATATTTATTTATGCTTGGATTATTTATGACTATGCTACGGTAGCCCAGTGGTTCAAGCATGCGGCTGTCAAACGGCGGCCGTGGGTTCGAATCCCAGCCTTCCCCAGTTTTTCAGAACACATATACGGAATAGAATTAGATATTTAGTAGCTTCTCGGTGAAGGAAATAACATCGTGAGGAAACCGGCATACATCTGCGAAGAAACTCAAAGGTGTATGTGGAGTTCCCAAACAGCACTGGGCGAGCGTGGGGCTCGGGACGTATATAGGCTGATTAATGATTATGCTCTTTATTTATGTTTTGTCTTAGGCTAGGTTTTCACAGTAATTATATCAAAAGTAAAATGTAAAACATCAATTATAAAAACCTAGGGTGCCGCCGGCAGCGAGTTGAGACCTAAGCCACCGGTGGTCAGGGCGACAGAGAGAGGACCCTCCTGACTATCCTCGCAGTGTCCAGCAGTACCGCCTTCTGTATCTGACCCTTGATCCATTATTATTATTATTATTGTACTACGCAATGACCAGCAGATTTTACCTACTTACTGAAGTCTCTAAGTTCTTGTTCAACTCGTCTTATAGTATGCGCGTACGCTTGCTACTACGCAGGTTTGATTTGTGTGGCACCGACAGTTACACACGCACCCACACAGCGTTAGCTTAGCGTCAGCGGATACAGGGTGTAAGGGATCATCATCATTAACTTAAGAGTTATCCTCTTGTCGGTGGAGTATTTTCCATCTCTCTCTGTCGTACGCCAGCCCTTTGATTTGCTGATACGACACGACACTAGCTTTTTCCTTTATTTGGTCCATATAACTGCGTCGTGGTCTTCCCCTGCCTCTCCTTCCTTCTATCTTTCCTTCTTTTCTTTTTGTAAGGGATATCGTACCGAAAATTGAAAACATAGTTTTAGACTATTACCGTGAATTGAAAACAAAAGGTATTTTTTCCAAGAAACTCCAGGAAAAATTGTTCTCATTGAAACCAAGTATTCATCAAAAAACAATAAACGCAAATAAACAACGTTGTTTATTGTTTGGAAATGTACAGTTGTATGAAGCATGAAATGTTGTGTTGTTGTATTGTATATACATAACATTTAATGTATTGTATATATGTACTTAAGTATAAGTAGTAGTTTGTATTGTTTCTCTTTTTAACTGCTTTGTTTGTGTGAGGTGTGCAATAAAGAGTATTTGTGTTGTTGAATTGTATATTTACACTTTTTGCATAAGGGTCCTTTTGCCGCATTAGTACAAAGCCAATATTTGGTCAAATTAAAGAAATATGACATATCGGGGTAAGATTATCTTGTCTGTCGCATTAGGCTTGATTGAGCTAACAGGTGAGGTGAGAGGTGGGGTGATTATACCCTATTTTTCCTAGCTTGATTAGAATGACAGATGCCAAACTAACGTAACTAGAGGTGCTACCATTGTTATGCAAACTATCGATACTATTCGAATGTAGTGTATACCTAGTGCTAAAAGTATCGACGGTATAGGTACTTAATATTGTTGGGAAATGTAACGGTATTGAAATAAAAGTCTATAGTACGGAGCAAATAATAAGCCTTTGGCCCTTTCCTTCAGGAACTTTCGTTGACGACTGAGGTGCATCGTCTCTCCATATTTTTCCAACACTGTGATTCGCATTTAAGCATGTTCCATCAACAACTTTGTCCCAGTCGTCAATAGTTTTCACTTTTGATAAGAAGTCAAAGCGAGCAAGCGCTATGTCCGATCTTTCCATCAGGTTTTTTCTCTTATTACTTTTTTATACTCAAATCCTATATCTTTCAATACTTCGCGTACAGATGAGTGGCTTCCTTTAAATAAATCAGCATCTTTTAATGATTTCGATAGTTTCGTCAATGTTGGTAACTCGTTTCTAAAATAGTATGTGTAAACATAACACAACAACAACAACAAACAACACATAAACATTCTTATAGCCAAGGTGTGAAAAGAATCAACGCCGGTCACATGAGATGAGATATTCTGCGCTTTTTACTTGGCGATATTAATTTGTTGTCATCGCCTAATTGCTACACAATATTTCATGGTTTTTTTGAGATCAAGTCTAAATAAAATCCACATATTAGACGTGATTTAATTTTATATATTAATATATTGTCAATATATTGTCCCTTGGAAAAAATATGAATTTTGTTTACCGCCTTACAAAGTTACATCCTATCATGAAGTGACATCTACCATTCTAATCAAGCTAGAAAAAAATTGGATATAGTGACCGTCACGAAATACTTACTTATTTCATTATTTTAGTGCATTTGAATCCTGTGCGAGGTGGCAGAGCGCTATGCGAGCGTCCCTCAACAGGAAGAGATGCGTGAGCGAGACAAGAAATGCTATTGACGGATCTTTGCCCCGCACACCGCTCCGCTATGTGCTATGCTATGGTGGTTTTGTTTTAAGATTTTGGTTTTTGAAGTGAACTTCTTTAGCGGCGCTGAGCACTTTTTGGGATGGGGAATAATTGTTAAATACGCGACAGTTTTGTGACGTGTGATGTGAAGGAGGTCACTTTTTGCTGCTAGCCGATTCAACTTCATTCAAAACTGAACGCTATTCGTAAGAGTATAAAGCCGTTAAACACTTTTTGCAATAGCATATTCTGCAAATAAATTTGTAATAATACCAACGCGTCCTTCACCGTTTTGCTATTGAGAAAATTGGAATAGTTCGAATTTGGGCGTTATTCCTAAAGAGATAAAGCTTGGAAAAATATTTACTAACGGCAAAAACAAATTGATATTATCGAATAGTTCGAATTTAGACGTTATTCCTAAAGAGATGAAATGAAAAATTATAAATATTTAAAAATGAAAAATATTTGGCAATGGCAAAAACAAATTGGTATTGTGTTTGCCGGCCCCCACCCTACGCGCCCGCGGCCCGTCCGCCTAAATAATTGATAGGTAATTGTTTATAAATTTGCGTCAAATTCATATTTGGGGTGACACCGTAAGATGTCACGTGACCTGATCGAAAAACTGTTACAATGTTGTTTTCACTGCTGCCGGCACTCCCGGAGTGCAACCCGGTCTTTTTTTTTTCGTACCTACGTTATTAACATAATAATAGTGTGGTTATCAAACATACTTGATATCAATGAAAATTAACAAGTATGTACTTGCAGCGTTTTTTTTATTTTTTTTTTATCCAATTATTAACATTATTAGGAAGATAATTTAAATAATGAAGGTTGTTAAAATAATGAAAATGGTTTTTTTTTGTTTGTGATAAAATAAATGTAATTAGTATTAATCAGACTTGTGTACCTATGAGAAATTATTAAGATTTTTCTCGATGATACTACCGAGATATTTCAAAATAGTTCGAATAGCGTTCTTGATTTTATTTTGCATTCTGGTAATAATTGATACGTAATTTCTCCTGTAAATGCGCATTATAAATTTATAAAAGGTCATTTATATCGGAGTTAGTAGTTAATGCGATAATGTTAAAGTAATTGGGTATTCGTTAATCAATACTTATATAAACCGAATGCTGAGAGTTTAGTTTACATATTGTAGCGTGAAAATGATGTTGAAAGTTCTATTGCTGTTTTGTATAGTGCACGCGGTTACTGGAAAACATGGTGAGAAAACTAGCTATACTAGGGATAGTTATAATAATTATGATTCTAATATAAGATCATCATAAAAGCTATTATTTATTGTTGATTTGAGGGCCTTTATAATGCCGCTTCGACCAGCAAGTGATCTATTGTGGCAGCCCTTTTTTTAGATTTCGGTGGTGATATGTTGTACCGCTTCTGGGTGCACGATGTGCCGCCCTAGCTAGGCAGGCACTACTTTTGTGCATGAGCGTTCCGCAGGAGCAGAGAATGTCATAAAACCTAACCTACTAAAACCTATTTCGTCAGAATTGGGTGACAGTGGAGTTTGAAAGAGCTCGAGATCCTTTACAATATAAACATATCCTTAAACGTTTTAGGGGTTGGACTAAAGCAAAGGGGGCGCAGGATAAAACAATAATAAATAGGTGTTATAATAACACCAACATCCATCGAAATTTTTCTGTCCCAGCTTCCTTGAAAACCATCAATCTTTGAGGGCGAATATCTCGGCCATTTTTGATTTTAGAGAAAAAGTTTTTTCTATAAAACATGCTTATTTTAGCGTTTTGAATAAAATTTTCCTAAGTATTTTATGATTCCTATACAATTTTCACTTTGGATCAAAAAATTTCTAAGTCCTTACTTTGCGCCCCCTTTGCTTTAGGCGGACCCTCAATGAAGTAAACTTGTAGGATACGTCAATAGTGTGCATAGAAGGTAGAAGAATATATATATATTCTATATTCATATTAACTGCCCAATTGTATCCCTTTAGGTGATGAGTATGGAAATAAAGTATATTTTGTTTTAATCCAGGTTAAAAACCATCTCCATGCCAATTTTCATCTCAATCCGTTCAGCCGTTTTTGCGTGATTGAATAACAAACACCCAAACATCTACTCTTCGTATTTATAATATTAGTAAATACTTGTTTATAATGCAGTGAAAGTTGGAAATCTCCCAAAATCATCTCCTGAGCTAAAATGGTCTCTCAATTACTCCGTCGAGGCAACAAAATACTACATTGGATCCAGTTTGATTGAAAACTTCAAATACTGGTGAGATGTTTTATTCATTGTGAACTGCCTAATTTTCTAATATGTCATCGCTTTTTAAATATATCCTTGATATAACCTTACTTTGTAGAATTTAAATCCCTTTTAGCATTTTAGTTTCTTAATGATACTACAGATTACTACAGTAATCGTACTCAGGTACTCATTGTAAAAGTTTGTATGTTTGTATATCTCGAAAAACTACACGACTTTGCAAGGGAGTAATTGTGGTCAAAATACTCCACCACCCAAATGTTATTGCACCGCAGAAGCAGCATCTAATACAAAATGAACTTATGGCTGAACGAACGAACCTAATATACAATTTATTGATAAAGTGTACCTACCTACATATTTTTTTTTTTTACTCACAGGAGATTTTATTCAAGATCAAGACTGGAAGCCAACGACGGAGCAATTATTAAAATCTTCATCGGCACAAAACCGGGCAAAGCAAAATATGAGGTATCTATAGGTTGACCGCATGGTATAACAACACAGGTACTCTCTTCCGAGACTCGCTAACCACGTGACTGACACAAGCCTACGTCATCATGCTGTTAAATGCCGTTTGATGACATGTCATGATTGTCAGTCACGTGGTTCGCGAGTCTCGGAAGAGAGTACCTGTGTTGTTATACCATGGGTTGACCGTTTAGCCCTCGCCTTCGCGGCGCGCGGGTGCAGGGGTATGATGATAACGGGCGGAGGGAGGACTGAGTTAATCGGTCTACCTATAAGTAAATCTTACGTAAGGTTAGATAACATTTAACCCGAAGGAAAGATGTTCGTCACATTTACATATTTAACTGATTAGTTATCGACATTGGGTTCCCTACGATTTTGACGGATGTCCCCGTTTGTTGGCCAACGTACGGACGCGGTACGTGCGTAAAACTTAGTCGAGCGGCGCTCGGGCAGAACTACTGTGGGTCATAGTCAATTGGTATATATTTCTTAAAAACTGATATAGGGCGACAGAGACAGGAACCTCCTGACTATACGCGCAGTATCCAGGAGTACCGCCTTCTGTATCTGACCCTTGATCCAGCAGCCTAGCGAGAGTCTCTTGAGGTGATGGTCGAGACTCTTCGCTATTAAACCGTTCGCCGAAACGACTATCGGGACGATGATCGTCGAATCAACATCCCACATGGCGGTTACCTCGTGAGCCAGGTCTAGGTACTTGCTGGCTTTGTCCTTCTCGGCCTTCAAGAGGTTAACAAGTATTTGCACGATAGTACAATTAAATACGCTCACTTTTTGCTATTTCAGATCCACCCTGAAACAACAGAAGAAGAAACCAACAAGATGGTTTGCGTTAAGACTATCCCGCGGTCTGTTCAGCCTGATGAATTTCTACCCTCTATCAGTGAACTTAGTGAGCAAGGTTAGAGAAATAGCATTAAAATTTATTATTTGTGGCGCTGTACTAAAGTCTATTCATCCTTACGTGTATAATCATGTGAACAAACACCTTTCGAAGACATTAACACACTTTTCTCTGGGATTACACAATAACCATCAGTTTAAATCTGGTTGTATAGGTACTTAAAGAAACTCACAAAGTATTGAAATCAACCTAGTAACCACTGAAAAATACAATTTGTACTAAGATTTTCTTAAATAATCGAAGTTCGGATGAACTCAAAAATATCTGACATAACGATGTCAATGAATCACTCTTCGTTTATATTTTATCGTCATTTACAATCACTAGTCATTGTCTATGATCATATTTGACGTCATGTTTATATAGATGATAGAACAAGTAAGAATGAATAGAATTTACTACTCAGTGGTAAAGAGGTTTCTAGAGTTCCGGAGGTTGCGCCTGTTTGGGGCGAACTGCCTGCTTTGCATTTATCTCTTGCTACCAACACAGAGACTCATCAAACCAATAAAGAGTCGGCAACATGACTATGACTCATATGGAGTCGGAAGCCCCTATACTTAGCTGTTGTCTATAGGCACTTGCGACTCCAACTCAGGCCGGCTTTTCATCAAGGAAATCGTATGCTTGTTAGTCACCGTCGTAGGATAAATTACAAGCAGTATGATCCGAATCCATTTTCTAAGTCCGGATGCTATTAGACCCTACGATACAAAGAGTTACGTGATCGACCTGAGTAGTTGGAGCATATTTAGTACACAATTAGCGGTTAAACATTAAAGACAATGGCTTTGTCTTCTCTTCGCCTAGTACAAAAATAAGTGAATTCGTTCTAGAATAATAATATCCCTTATATATACTACCTAGGCATACACTGAAGGTCATTACAGTACAGTAAAAATCATTGCTTATGTGTAGACTAATACTCGTATTTGCCGATATAAGTATTGTATTTCAAGCGCGATTAGTCGCAGCGTTATTGAACAGTGTAAGAATCTTGCAATTTTAAATTGAAATAATAATAATTAGTAGTAATAATTGATTCGTTTAAAAGATAGTCCCGGGTCGCATAGTCGAGAATTGACCTAGCATTACAGCACCTTATCATTTTAAAGTAGCGAGATTGATCCGTATGCTTTGTAATAAGGCCAGATGGTTTAAAATATCATAGATTCATGAAATAAATTGAACACGTAACATTTTTTTTTAATTGGACTTTTTTTTACACAAAGGAACTGAAGATGTGAAAGGCATAGAGTGTATCAAATTCACAAATGAGGACGAATCTGATAAAAAGAAAGAGAGGACCGTATGGGCCCTCTACGATAATTCTACTGAAGTCTGGATTCCCGTCAGGTAAACCCGATACAATATTTTAGTTCGCTTAAGTTGTAACTATGTCCAGCAGTGGACGTCTTTCACCTGATATGATGATGATGATGATGTTTCAAATTTCCGTTGAAACCACATCTTTGTACTAAGTAGTACATACCCGCCCCCCATATATCTATGTCTATAATAATCATGGCAGTATTTGGATATTGAAGTGTTTTTATTCTTTTAGATACAGAATCAAGGAGATAGACGAATGGCATGGATATTTAAAAAACTATGAGATATGGGATTATTTCAATTTTAAGCAAGACATCGATCAAGACATCTTTAATATAACATGTAAGTTGGTGGTGGAACTTTATTTTCCATAATCAAAACACAGCAGTGGCGGCGCGTGGAAATATGCGATGGGCAACTCGGAACAAAAAGACCGGGTTGCACTCCGGGAGTGAAAACTCAATAACATTGTAACAGTTTTTCGATCAGGTCACGTGACATCTTACGGTGTCACCCTAAAAATGAATTTGACGCAAATTTATAAACAATTATCAATTATTTAGGCGGACGGCCGCGGGTGCGACGGGCCCAACGCGCCGCCGCGGCGCAACGGTGCCGGGTCCGGCGCGCCGACGGGCGGCGGCAAACACAATACCAATTTGTTTCTGCCATTGCCAAATATTTTTCAAAGCTTTATCTCTTTAGGAATAACGTCTAAATTCGAACTATTCGAATTTGCAAGAACAGCAGATGGCGGTGCACGGTGGCGACCAAAATATCAATTTGCTTTTGCCGTTGGTAAATATTTTTCTAAGCTCTCTTTAGGAATAACACCCAAATTCGAACTATTCGAATTTTATCAATAGCAAAACGGTGAAGGACGCGTTGGTATTATTACAATTTTTTTTGGAGAATATGCTATTGCAAAAAGTGTTTAACGGCTTTATACTCTTACGAATAGCGTTCAGTTTTGAATGAAGTCGAATCGGCTAGCAGCAAAAAGTGACCTCCTTCACATCTGACGTCACAAAACTGTCGCGTATTTAACAATTTTTCCCCATCCCAAAAAGGGCTCAGCGCCGCTAAAGAAGTTTTCACTTCAAAAAGTTATGGAAGAGTTTACAGTATAATATATTTGTAACTATAGGGTTGCTTAAAATAAATTTTAAGCAAGCCTTTTAGTCCAGGCAATGAACTGACAACTTGTATGGAAAAAATGTCAATTTTGGAAATAATTTATAATAGCTTATTTTTTATGTATAACGGATATATTATCAATTAAATAGTTACCCAGCGACAAAATCCGACAAAATTTCAGACATCGAAAAAATGATCAGTTAACTGGCTTCTAAAAAGTCAGTAAAAATATTAATAAATGTTTTTGTCTTTATTTTGGTTCATTTACATGTGCTCTATAATATTCAAGATAAATCGTACAAAAAAAGATAATGCATGCTTCATTTAAATCTACATAATTACTTCCGGGTGGAAAGTTTGTCGGATTCTTGACTAAATCATCTTAGAATAACACTTTCAAATGAAATCAACAAAAAAAACGCTATTATAAATTAATGTATTTCAAAACCGTATTTTGCCTGGAGTATTTGGGAATCGTGTTGTACCTATATACGGACGACGAACAAAATAATTAACAAATTAGAAATTTTTATTTTGAAGAATTCCGAAATTCAAATCAAAGTTCAATATCTCAAAACCAGCAGAATTGATTTTATTGAAACGTTGCTAAGAACCATTTCGATCACAACAGCTTTCGCACACAGAAAAGCGCATTAAACTCGGTCCATTCTTTATTTCTTTATTCCAGCTATACGATGCCACAAACAAGACACACAGACACGTAAAATTTATAACACCCGCCTTTTTGCGTTGGGGGTTAAACATCTTTTAAATGATTCAATTACAAAAACATTGTTTCACATTGTTTATAAATTTTGTAGTCATCAGAGTATTTTTTGTGTTAAAACATGAATATATGAGGTAGGGTATTATATAGCCGAGTTTAGAATAGAAATGGAGTTGACAGTTTTCCGACACAGTGCGGTACCAGCAAATGGATTTCTTAGAGCAGGGTTTAACGTTATTCTTTAACTTAATCATGACATTAATTTAATTATTTAAGTAACTCAAATTCCGACTTCATTGATTTAAAAAAATTGCCATTGCTGGCAATACCGCATAGTAAATTAACAAGTAAGTTTAAGTGACAGCTCTTCGTACTTGGTTTATTACGACGTCATCAAGATGTCTTTTTAGTTCGTATTGTCATGCCCTCCCAACTCGAACAACGTATAAATATTACAAAAAAGAACTCATAGATGGCGACACAGGTACCGAGCGAAACATTTGAACCAGTAATCGTGAAGATAGAATGATTTTTACATCTTAATAAATTCACCGTACCTTAATTATATCGCATACATCCTTCCGTACATAAAATAAAGGTAAATTGTATAAGTTTAGTAAATGCAATAAAATTGGTACTAAATCCATGTAACTCGTACATACGTGTGAGTTAAGTAAGTTTGCTAAGTTTGCTACACGTATTATTGGGTACTGTCACTAGATGGCGCCATCACTGGTCGCGAAAGTTCTATGGAACCACAGGCTCCAAGCGTTTGGTTATGTATAATTTTGTGTGATGTGTAATATTGTCTCGAAAGTACTACTTTTATATCAAAAAAACAAAAATACTCTATTTGTTGCCCGGGAAGTCAATGCCATCTGGTGATATCTCAATGTATTACTAAATCTATCAGGTAGGCTGACAGCGTCATAGCCGTGGTAGCTCGGATACTGCATCTACTGGTGTAGCTACGAGACTAAAATTGTATACAGAATTGCCTACATTAGGACGGTACGCTTTTGCTCTATGAGATTGGGTATCTGTACTTGTATTCTTTAATCTGTGGTATTGTGGAAATTTAATTGTGCAGTTAACTTATTTTTTTTAATTTACAGCATAATTATAATCATGAGATGTTTGCGGCAGACGGTTCTCTGAGGAGGCTACGTAATTTCCTGCCCATTGCCACTAAAACTGCGCTTACTCAAACACTATTACTTAGTCCCCACCCTGGATTTTATGCTGATGTTTCCTATATGGAACTCAATGAGAAGCAATTTAATAAGCTTGAGCGCATTGAATATCTCTGCATTCGCTTCATTTTTGGGTTACGCAAATATGACTATTTTTCATATTGCCGTTCTCTAAAGTGGTTCCCAAGTGGCTCCCTATTCTCTTTCGCCGTAACTCTCACGCCATGCCCCTTCTGTATTCTATTCTCTTAAACCCCGCAATTCCCTGTTATCTCAAGGAGCGTTTTAGTTATCCCCGTTCTGTTAGGACCTCACACAATTTCCTTCTTACTGTACCTTCTTTCTCAACATAATTTTATAACCTCTTTGTCTATGAAATTAATGACAGTTTCATATATTTTCCGCGCCAGCTCTCGTGAATCGACCTGTACGTACAATGCGTTACGAGATTGATCTGCTGAATTTAAGACGTGTTATATCTCGCTGTGTTCAAAAATCTGCAAAAAAAAAAAAAATTGTCTCACTCTCATGACTATTTCTCCTTAGACTTTGTGGCTGACTCTATCTCAAAATATCTTCTGTATCATATACTATAAAGCGAGCAATATATATATTTAAATATATATATTTTTAAATCACGCTGTCGAAAACGCCTCTAACGATTTCGATGAAATTTGGAATAAGGGTTTTACGTACGGGGCCGAAAAATCTATCTAGTTGGGGCTCATGTCTGGGAAAATTGGTTTTCTCCGTATTTTATCTATTTTCACCCGAGCAGAGCTTGGTCGCCCAGGCACTGTTATTTTATGTGAGTATATTTGTATATATATGTATTGTATATTATTCTTATTTTTACAAGCTTTTATATAACTTGCACTGTTCGTACATATGTATGTAGAAAGTTGTACGTTACTTTGTTCACTTGCCGTTATCCGTTGAACTGAAATTTTGGGTAAAGGTAAAGTTTAGATGACAATTCATATTATGGAACCATCGAGCTGATCTGATGATGGAGACAGCAGGTGGCCATGGGAATTCAGTACCTACTCAACCGACATAACCCCGTTGAGTTTGGGCTCGTTAGAATCGTCTCAATGAGTCTCTTTAGGTGTGCACGTACTAAAGTATTGCTCTATAATACATTAGTAAGAAGTAACCTAGAGTACTGCTCCCAGGTTTGGACACCTTATTACCAGGTGCATGCGAATCGAATTGAGAAGGTACAGAGACGATTCTTAACACATTTAGGATATTCCTCTTCCAAAAGCCGTAAACTCACATCATATAGCAAACGACTGAAATTCTTTCGATTTATTTCACTAAGCAGCAGGAGAAAAGTGCTAGATTTAATGTTCCTTTACAAATTGGTTAATAGTAGGGGGCTGGATTGCCCAGAATTGTTAAGTAAAATTAAAATAACTGCTCCTGCTAAGCTACCTCGTTCTGGTTTGTACAAACTGTTTGGCATTCCATTCGGGAAAACAAATTTAGGTCGTAATTCTGCCCTTTTGAGAATGGCAAAATTATACAATCATATCCCAGGCTCTGCGGAAGTTGACATATTTAACGACAAAATCGCACAGTTTAAAAGGAAAGTGATTAAATATGTTGGCTCACTGGATATCCCAAAGTAGGCAGTCACAGTATCACATACACTTATGTCTTAAAAATACTTAATAAAATATTTGTAGAAAATATTTGTATATAAGTAGTAATCATTGTAATCAACTATTTAGCATCATTCTATCAAGTATTAGCATTAGTTAATGTAACGTACCGGTAAATGTAATCAATTATAACAATAAGTTTACTGCAAGTTTACTGCATGTTCACTATTGTTCACAGGTACAAGACACTTATACAAGTTGTGGTTACCTATAATTAGATAAGCATCAGTCATGATTGTTATATGTATAGATTTAAGAGCACGTAAGATGTATTATCTGTTGGTAATCCTTAATAAATAAATAAAAAAAAAAAAAAATGAGTAATAGTTGATGGCAGTATACAGAAAAGTACAGTCGGCAATAAAACCTTGTACCAAAAATGACATTTTTGACGGAAACATTAATATTAGTGTTTTAATTACGATTTTACCTTTCGTAAATTATCTCTATATCACCGACTATGAATTATCTGTTTTTAGATTTGATTTCCCCTACCCTAAGGTTGTCTGGAAGAGATCGCTCTCTAGCGATGGGACCACCTGTTGTTTCCCTCTTCTTGTGTTGATTATGTTCTCTAAAGTATTATTTTATTGCGGTGTTCCACAAAGAGTATTTGTATTGTATTGTATGTATGATTTGCTAATACATGCAAGCAATTGGCTAATAATAATACCATTTATTTCAGGCATCTAAGGCCCATAGCAACAAATACCTTAAAGCCACAGACACGGACACACATACACACATATAAAAACTAATTATTTAGGCGACGAAACAGCAAAATTACATGAAATGATAATAAAAAATATTTTTATCGATTTTAGTAAATGGCGCCCGCGTGCCGATAACACACTGTATACATATTTACGTCAGACTGTATATGAATTAACATGTATCCCATTTCCAAACATATTGCGGTCGAATAGATGATACTAATAATATTACTAGTGGGCCTAGTGGCTTTGTGAGGCACAACTCGCTACTCTCGCTAGCCTGTTTTTTCTTTAAACTTTTTATTTATTTATAAAAAGTGACTTGAAAAAAAAACTGTATACCGTAAAATGGAGTGAGTAGGGTTCACGGGGAGAGATGGGTTATGCATGGGGAGAGAAGGGATGAAGGGGGGGGGGGGTGAGATGGGATTTTAAGGCTACTACCCAAAATAAAATAAAAACTAAAATACAAACGTCCGGAACACTTATTATATTCACCATTCAGTTTGCATATGTAAAAATAAAATGCTATCGAGGTTTGAACGTCAGTTTTGTCCCTACTCAGCTGTTTTACGGTAATCAACGAACATGCTCAAAAAATTTCACAAGAATCAGTTGAGAAATGCGATCTGTAGAGAACGATTTTCGGCCCAAGTTGAAGCATAGAACTTCGTTCGCTTCGCTCGCTCGTTCGATTAGGATATAGCATTTTGTTTAAATAGCTAACTGATACAACTATTGTTTTCTTTGTTTTCAGATGATTGCGATTCCATACGAAGTTCCAATAAAGTCGCTGAGATAAATTCGAGAGCTAATCAAGTATTGCCTTCTAATACTGAAGAAAAGCAAGTACTCAAAGACCCGTTTTCGACGTAAGAATAGTATTTGTAGTAGAGAATTTCTAAAAAAAGTTAGGACAAATTAAGGTCCGTCGCTAATTCAGGCGAACATTTAAGACATTTTATTTTCCTATTATGCTACATTTTTTTTGTAATTTTGAATACAATGTTAAAAGATTCTAAAGTTTAACAGAACCTTAATTATCAAATATATGTAGTACAAATGTTCATAAGTATCATATTATTTTAAAAATTGGTGACAAACTTGCAAAATTCAAAGTATACCTTAATTTACGCCATTCATTTATTAGATAGGCTTTATTAGAAAAGCTCATCAATAATATGTGATGTATAGGTATTGCATAAAGATTAAACGACATGTCTGACCGTAGTGATACAGAAATCAAGCAAGACGGAGGGTTGAGACGCGAGAAGTCGGAAAGAGATGGGAATATGCCCTTCCCTTATTCACAGACGCAAATAAAACAAGTCGCAGGCACTTTACCAAAAGAGTACGATTTGAGGCTTGAAGGTTTTGTTGGTCCAGTTATAAGTAAGTATCTATTGCTATAATGCTAATATATGCACCGCCTAATCGCATAGGTACTGAAAACGGAATAATTGGTATCTATTCAATGCTATGCACCGCCTAATCGCATAGGTACTGAAAACGGAATAATTGGTATCTATTCAATGCTATGCACCGCCTAATCGCATAATGAAAACGGAATAATTGTGTGCAAGTAATAACAATCACTTTGGATAAGTACAATATTTTATTAAAATTACGGAATTATTTATTTTCAATTTTTTTTTTACAAAATACAAACGAATAATTACACTCAGAGGCAATGAAAACGGGTCACTTCCCATGGATTACTTTACAAAGTGACCCGTTTTCATTGCCTCTGAGGTAGCGTACCTTCATAGTTTACATTGGGAATTACACTCAGAGGCAATGAAAACGGGTCACTTTGTAAAGTAATCTATGGGAAGTGACCCGTTTTCATTGCCTCTGAGTGTATATAGGTTTGTAGCGTTACAAACCTATATAATGGGTACGTACCCAGCTTATCGTCATTCCCGGTTGTGCCCAAAAGGAGCCCGGGGTCAGCTTTGGCACAATTATTAAGACAACAAAATAAAAAACAAACCTCATTATTTTTCCGTTTATCAAACTTACATTATCGTACGAAATATGATATTCATGTTGTCATGTGGAATATAAGACGCTATTTAGGTACTATTATCTGTTTTGTGAAGAGCAAGATATGCCGAGTATTACTGCTTCTGCTAAAACAATAAGGTGTACATGATTTGATCCGTCGTTCGCTTGCCACCGCCTCCGTACCAGCAATTTTCGAACCTGTTGATTTGGCTCGTGACGATGGCAAGCGTCTAGACGGGGCTACATTGGTGCCATGGAAACTAGGCAGAGCCCTGGTGTGCTCCTCCTTGTTAAAGGATTACGATTTTGCGGCGCTTGCTGTGGAAAACTTGGGTCCCTGGTCGTCAGATACGAGTCAGCAACGAATTTCCATTGCGATTCAGAGAGGTAATGCTGCCAGCGTAATGGGATCCATGCCGCAGTCTGACCTCCTAGAGGCGGTGTTCTTTTTATAACTTCCATTTTTATGCTTTCATTTATAACGAACGAACGAATATTTGTTCCTGAGTCATGGATGTTTTCTATGTATTTAAGTATTTATTTATCTATATAAGTATGTTTATCGTCGTCTAGTACCCATAGTACAAGCTTTGCTTAGTTTGGGACTAGGTCGATTTGTGTAAGATTGTCCACTAATATTTATTTATTTATTTTTAGTTATAGCCAATTTTGTTTTTTTATTGTTTATGATCATCTTGTATTTATGATTAAGCTAGTTTTAATTTATATTGTAAGGTACGGTACATTAAATTTTATAGTCTATATTGCCCATTCCCTCTCGTGCTAAAGAGGACTGTATGTTCCCTTCAGTGGAACGTATAAGAGACGATAATGTATTATTTCAGATCAGCATGATTGTAAGTCTGATTGGGCGTTCGCTGTTACGGCTGCAGTGGAAGGTGCCTTGGCTCGAAGCAACGGAGGCACTTGGATTAAACTCAGTGAACAGGCCCTTATTGATTGCTCTTGGGGGTAATCATTTTATGTTCATGCTTTCTTTGACAAAAGCATCTAAATTAGCTGAAATTTAATTCTCAAGTGTTTATAAATTTGGTTTAGTGTTTTGGGATCCTTTTCACGAGGCTTGGCGAGTTTTTATGTTTTTATAACGAAGATATAGAAGCTGCCTGTATTCTTATATCCTTTCAACATATTAACAGCTCAATGGTACTTACATTTCACATTCGAATTAAATTCCAAATTTAAATGCGAAAATCATTCTCTTCAGACAAGTTATATTAAATGTGAATAGTTATTAAAATAATCTGATCATATTGAGTTTTGTCTACAGATATGGCAATCACGGATGTGCATCTGGACATCCTGATAAATCCTATCAATGGATATTGCAGCATGGTTTACCTACTGAACAAGAGTATGGGACATACAAGAACAAGGTATATTTTTCTTAGGGTAGCAGTTATTGGATTACTTGATCAACAATCATTAAATAACCCTGAATACGTTTCGAGTGTCGTAAATATTACTAATTTCACTGGAGGAGGACTGTTCTAATGAAGAATATATTATTATAAATCCCTTTCATTTTCGAAATTATCACCACGATTTTACCTTCACAACTGAGTGATTTGCCTAAGAATATACTTAAGTTAAATATGAACATGCATCGTTAAACATTCCAACTTTAAAGAGCCAACTTGCAACGAGTAATCGGAAACCATTCACATACATCTTTCTTAGGCTAGGTTTTGTCAATAATTATATGAAATCTGATAGGTATATAAAACTGTGCATATAAAACAAAAAAACATCATAAGAATCTAACCGGGTGCCGCCGGCAGCGCAGCGGGGCTCAAGCTACCGGTGGTTAAGGCGACATAAAGAGAGAGAGATATAGAGAGATAGAGAAAGAGAGATATGGAATGAGAAAGAGAGATAGTGGAACGTCCTGAATCGGAATCGACACCTTCTTTATCTGACCCTTGATCCAGCCATCCAGTGAAAGTATTTTGAGGTGATGGTCGCCACTCTTCGCTATTAGACCGTTCGTAGAAACGGCTATCCTGATATTTACTGTCGAATAAACATATTTTTTTGTGTTTGTTTCAGAACGGATTTTGTAAGATGGAAAATATGACAAAGACATTCAAAATAAAGGGATACACGGAAGTCACTCCGTTCAATGTTGAGGCCCTCAAGGTAAAAATTGCTAGGGTTTGTTTAGCGTTTACCACATTAAACAATAACACCCTAATCCATATAATACTTAAAATGCCTCTGATAAACAAGTGTTTGGTCCCTTTCTTATGATCACAAATGTCGAAGCGACTGATAAAGACAAACTAATTTTAACGGCATTTTAGTTAAAATAGGTTTGTCGAACGTTTATGAATACGACCATAAGTAACGTGGCTTGTAGATTAGCATAGCTTACAATTTTAAATCATTTCGAAGGAGACCCCTCCGGCGTCCATGTGAAGTAATTGGAGAAGGCGCTCCAGAACTACGAAAGATTTAAAAAAAAGGAGAATAAAATGAATGCATGCTCTCTGTGCTCTCAGATGATATCAAAATATTTCATCATCTTCAGGGTAGCTACTAAAATCACCTGAAGCCTTGAGAATATAATTTTTCATCTCTCATACTCTGAAAGTAGGTCATTGTTTATCTAAACAGCGGGTTGAAAGTGAGGCATGTCGCCCCTAGGGCTGAAAAGTTATAAAAAATAAAAAAGCAATGGCAGAAACCTGTACATACAGCCACAGTTTCAGAAAATTGTACTGAATTTGAAACTTGTTGACAATCATGCATTATTTTTTTAAATAATGATAATAAATTAATTATTGTATGACTATTATTTGAAGACAATTGAATAATTATTAACAATTAAAATTAGTTTTTCGATATAACCAATTCAAAAGCGCTTCCAGGAAATGGTCTACACACTAACATTATTAAAATCTGTCAACAGTTCCCGCCCAAATGGTCCATTCACAAACGCTTTTAAAGAGGGTTCTATAGGATCTGATTTAAGATCGTCAGAGTGTATAAGAGTAAAAACCAATAATAAATAATAGTCAATAAAAATCCAATTTTAAAATGAAAACAAACATGAGAAACAAAAATACTAATAAATAAGGCAATAGGAACAAATTAAATAATTAATGATAAATGGTACAATGTCAATGTCAGAATATCTAGGCCAGGCCATCCTAGATTTAAAATGTCAGAAGTCAAAAAATAATAAGTTGTATATATTCATAATAAAATAATAATGTCAACTTAAACCTAAAATATAATACAAAATAAGGGCCATATACATTTTTCTATTTTATTGTTAATTATTAGACATTTATAAACTAATTGATTAGTGGGTTATTAATGATGTCCGGCGTCCTTCAGAATCACCCTCTTTCATGCCAGTGTTTAAGTATAATAGCTGGAAAAAATGTACTTATACTCGTATTACTGTTTAATAAAATTTTCACGTAATGATCACCATGCTTGTGGCCTCTATTTCCTTTGAGTAGTATAGTATAGAAACTCACAAGTATTGAATATCACTGAATATCATTTCCAAGGATAGGACAAACGCCCGTCATTTTGAAAACTTAACCCTGTTCTGTACAGTAGAGACTTCCTAATGATATTTTTTTTTTTAGAAGTTTACTCAAAATATTATAATTTAATGTACTTCAACACATTTATCAATAAATTACCTATTCTTCTATCATCGCATTAGACACCACTTGATTTCAATGACTTTGTTTACTACTGGCCATTTAGATAAATTATGGTACTTAAAATAAATTTATAAAACATTACTTTTGTCCGTTGTTTTGTATTGTCACGAATAAACTATTCTTATTCTTATTTAGTACCTAATTTTTTTTATTAATATAAGGAAGTCTCTACTGTACAGAACAGGGTTAAGTTTTCAAAATGACGGGCGTTTGTCCTATCCTTGATCATTTCTAATAGGATTTTCGTCAATAATCGAAGTAACGAATGAATGACCTCAAAAATATCTGACATAACGATGTCTAGATTGTCTATGAATCTTCATATATATTAAATTAATTTTGTATTAAGCAGTTACGCTGCTAACGAAATAATAATAATGTATAATTTCGTTAGCAGCGTAATTGCTTAATACAAAATTAATTTAGTATGGAGTGACGCATCGTAATTGACGATTTCTCAATATAATTTGAGACGTTGGTGCCGTTACGAAGCCTAAGTCTTCTGGTAGATGTCGCTACATGCCTCCCTAAGGCGTTGTAGGAAGGAACTGATTGAAGAATTGGGTGCCCGAACCGGATTGTTCCGATAGCTCAGTTGGTTAGTAGCGACGGGCCATGAATGCCTGTGGTCGCCGGTTCGAATCCGGCTCGGAGGATTAAATTTTTCAAATTTTCCTTTATTTAAAAATGTATAATTTCATACATATTTTATCGTCATTTCCAATCACATGAATATGATCATATTTGATGTCATGTTTGTTTACATGATAGGACACGTAAGAATGAAAAGACTTTACGCGGACGACATACCTGCGTATCCGTGGTCGTCTAGATAAACGTCATAGAATTGTTCTGATATTTTTTATGGAATTGTTACAGGTCGCATTGATCAACCACGGACCAATAGTCGTGCGAGTAGACAGGATCTTGTCCTATATTTATGACGACGGTGTTTTTTACGAATCTGCTTGGTAAATACTTATTACTACTTTATAATGAAATTCAAATACTCGTAAAACCACTTCCGCATTACACGGGGCGGAAGCTGTATGTGGTACCTATTTTATATTTTACAGAGACCTTACCGATGTCGCCGAGATTTTCTTACCGTAATTAGAACACTTAGAAAGAGACGGATAGGCTATCCCGCCGCGACACAGCTCGCGCGCCATCTTGTGATAACCGTGCTATAAGTATACAATTAGCGCAGTAGTAGTATTATATTGCCCGGTATGCTGCATTCGGACCGCACCGCTTCCGCGCATCCCGTGTTAATCAGGAAGCACTTATTGAAATGACGATGACGGCGCGCGCGCAGCAAGGAACCTCTAGTCCGACCGCTTCACTGAGTCCTCGCCGTAGCTTTGTTTAGGACACATATATTATAAATATTTTTTAGAAATTTACTTATTTTTTTCTAGTAGGTAATTCACAAATATCAGAGTAATTTTGAGAAAAGCACTATATAAACCTCGGCCACAACTAGGGATTTCCTGTCTTGCTAAGCTCCTCAGCTATCTGCTGCTGCTGCCCGGCCTTTGCAGTAACGTACGATTATTTTATATGGACGCTGCTCGCCCCGCTCTCAGCGTGCAGCGGCGCGGGCACTCAGACCGTATAGTCAAGTCCTCGCTCTTAACTCAGTCCCCGCGCTTAACTCAGTCCCCGCGCTTAACTCAGTCCTCGCTTGAGTGGGGCGCGGGCGGTATAACGGGAGAGCGGGCGTCTTGCGGGAGGCGAAACCCGGCGCGGTGTGATTGCCAGCTCGGCTATTATAATCCTTAAGCCAACTCCCAATACACGAAGGCACTGATGTCACATGACGTAAATATACCTACCCCTATACAACTTTCTCGACCTTCTGTCATGCATTTTACCATCTTGTCATGACACGTAGGTGTATTAGGAGTGAGCTTACGGAATATTACAAATGTTTAATGACAGGCGACGCGGGCGTATGGTTCAGATTATTTGATGTGGCCGACTTTTTATAAAACTGTTATTGAAATTTGAATCTTATACCTAGAACGGTCGAGTTGCTTCTAGAATGAACTACTTTATTCGGCCAACTCAAATAATCTCAAGGTACCTACTATGCACGCGCATTAGGCGGCCCGTCATGCGAGTATAGAAACGCACAGGCCTGAACATAAACACCCCAATTCGACATCACATGTGTTTTTGCGACACTTGATTAATTTGACTTCTGGTATGTAACCCATTATACACGGTGCTCGCGACGAATCCAAAAGATTTTAACCACGCATTCCTTGGGTCATTAGGATTTAAAAATATATACGAACCGGGGTCAAACCCGGCTTAGTTTTGAAGATATCATACATTTTCATGTAAACTGTTTCACAATTGCCGGATAAAGTTATCTGCCAGTTAAAATTATTGCTATCCTTTTCGCCCGTCATATAAAAGAAAAGTGACAGCCAACATTTATCTGACGGATATGTTTTAACTGGAGATTGTGAAACAGGCCCTAAGTGTATTAAGCTTTTTTGATTGCGACAAGACAAATTTCATAGGGAAGCAATAGTTTGCATATTTAATTAAAAAAAAAAAAAAATTTTTTTTCGCTGAATTTGACTCGGGTTCATTTTTTTTTCTCCTAATGATCCAAGAAATGCGTGGTTAACATCTTTTGGATTCCTCGCATAGGTAAATAGTTAAGGGCCCCTTCGGGGCCAAACTTGGAAGCACAGGTGAGTAAAGAAGAAAATTTGGATTACCGAAGCACCGTGTATGTTATTTTTATAACCTACGCCCGCTTAGCATTTTCAGTGCCAGAAGAACCCGTGGTGAGTGCTCTGGTCTTAGCCGCCTTCCTCGATCTACACACGGTTTTCCCCATGCGCTACGAAATCATTGTCAAGTGTTAAAAAAGTTCTTTGATTTCAGCAAAAATTCTCCAAAACAACTAACCGACCATATGACCCTAGTGGGTTATGGAGAAAAAGATGGCGATACTTTCTGGATCCTTAAAAACTCCAAAGGCCCGTACTCGGGCGTCGATGGCTACATCCACATCTCCGCGAGAGACAACAACTGTGGGGTGATGACGGAACCCACATATGTTGTTGCATAGTTCCAAAATGCAATATCGCGGAGCGTTTTGGTGCACCGGCCATTAAATAGTACATTATTAGGTAGACCGCTTAGCTCAGTCCTCAAACTGCGCGGCGCGAGGGTGCGTGGTAGGACGGTAACTGTTGTAATTCAAGGTGGTTCGATTTCCATACAAAACGGTATTTGACATTCGCATCTTTCCTTTTCTTTCCTTGAATAAACTTGTATAAACTAGAATAATTTGAGGAAAACGGTTTTCCCAAAGTAAGTCGTCACAAACTTATGTCTCAAATTTTTCTAGTTTATACAAGTTTATTCAAGAAAAGGGGGAATTTCCCGCAAATGGAAAGCCAATTTATGAAAGTTAGTTACATAAGTTTCTTAAAATATCACGCCGTTAGCCTGCGAATGTCAAAAAACGATTTGTATGGAAATCGAACCACCTTAAACCCCTTGCTGGCCGTCGTCGCCGACCGTATTGACTGCCCATTTATGAAACACTGGCAGTCATTGCATGCACCAGTGTCTCATATCTGGGTTAAATAAATAATAATAATGCAATGAACGAAATTCGTAAGAGTAGTATTTAGTTATTTATTTAGTCACTAACACTTAATTTAATTTAATGTTTTGTAACTAACTAACACATATGGGTCCAAAAACCTGAAATAAAAATATTGAATTGAATTTAAACAAGTTGCACGATAGTAAGAACGTTATTATTGACCACATAATATATATTAAAATACAGAGCGTTGTTCCCGGTGTGAACGATATACAGAAGTGACAACCTAAGAGCGAGACAAACATACGTCATAGACTCTAAGTTCTATTTTCAAAACTATTTCAACAGTAACGGGGTGCGGGCGGCATGCGGGCCGGCGGGCTTCGCCTCCCGCATGCCGCCCGCGCCCCGTTATCGTCCTACCGCGGCACCCGCGCGCCGCGCAGGCGAAGACTGGGTCAAGCGGATTTGTATGGATTGTTTTGCAGGTACGCAAAATAACTAGAAACCGATGCATCGTAACATGAAACTTCCCTAGAATGCAACAGTATACCTGGGTGAATAAAATTTTTACGTCTTCGTTTTCGTCTTTTTTCTAAGAAACTTTGTCAAATTGTCTCCTGGCTAACGTAAGAAAAACAAGAAGAAATATGTAGTTGAAAAGAAGTCTACGAAATCGAATAACCAAATGCGCGCTTCTAAGCTAAGTAGTTTATTTAGGATTTAAGTAAGCATTGTTTAAAACACACGTGGATTGTATATAGGATAAGCAAATAAAAATATAATAATCATATCAAATAAATTGCTTACTTTTTATTTTTTCCTTAAAAGTCAGGTACTGTGCTGATTGAAACTGGTTTTCCACCAGAGGGGCGAGACGAAACGAGAATTTAAATTCGTATGGGACTTACCTATTTGCACTGAGCGCGCGCGCGCGGTGGAAATAGGTAGTAAGTCCCATACTCATACGATTTCAATTCTCGCATCGTCTCGTCTCGTCTCGCCCCTCCGATGGAACGGCTTCGGAATCGCGCCGTTTTAGCGCTACTCTCACAACGATCGAGGCTCGCGCACCGCACACGCACACATGTACGTATGCACAGTGGGTCGTCACCGTCGTCGGACTTTGACTGGCCAACAAAATTGTAACTTTGGAATTTGTTACCAAATATAAAAATTGTTATGTCAAATGTATTTCATCTTAATAACAATACCTACCAACGTTCGACCGAACCGAGCGCGCCGCAGCCTATGTGGATGGTTGTTTTTGTTCGATCGAACGGCTTAGGCGAGGGCGATTTTTGCCATATATAAATATCGAACTCGCTCACAAAATTTCACGAGAATCTGTTTAGAGATGCAACCTATAAAGGGGACAGCCGGACAGCCGGACATACGAAAGCATTTTTGCCCTCTTATAAATATCGAACTCGCTCTCAAAATTTCACGAAAATCTGTTGAGATGCGACCTATAAGTATAAGTAGAGGGGACAGCCGGACATACGAAAGCATTTTTGCCTTCTTATAAATATCGAACTCGCTCACAAAATTTCACGAGAATCTATTGAGGAATGCGACCTATAGAATGGACAGCCGGACATACGTAAGCATTTTTGCCCTATACTTAGTTAAATATCGAACTCGCTTACAAATTTCACGAGAATCTGTTGTTGAGAGATGCGACCTATAGAGGGGACAGCCGGACAGCCGGACAACCGGACATACGAAAGCATTTTTGCCCTATACTTAAATATCGAACTCACTAACAAAATTTCACGAGAATCTGTTGAGAAATACGACCTGTAGAGGATAACAGCCGGACAGCGTGACATCTGGACATCCGTACGAAAGAACTTAGACCGAAGCTGAAACGGAGAACTTCGTTCGCTAAGCTCGCTCGTTCAACTTGTTATGTGACTAAAGTGGTACGAGTCATTATTCTTTAAGGGCCGGCTTCGGCAATCGAGGTTTGGGAATGTAAGATAATTATATAGAAAACGATGTTCCACAACCTTGAAAAAAATCACACAGCTAGCCAATAAATGTTACTTCTTCTTGAAACATTCGAATTTAAGATAATGCTTATCGACCGAGCGAGCGAAGCGAGCGAAGCGTCTATGCTTCAGCTTGGACGAAAAATCGTTTTCCCTCATGTCCGGATGTTTGGATTTCCCCCTGTTCTGTGGGTGCTGTTTGTGGAGTCCGGACTGTTCATGCTTACAAGGGCATAGTACCTAGTTAACTACTTAAATACTAGTGTTATTATTATTATTATCGTATTGACGAGAGACATCATTCTGATCTTGACACGTTTTATTGTTATTGACCCTGTACATCTCTGACAATATTACATTAATGTTCCTTTTTTTGTTTTGACGCTTAGAGACCGTATACATCTCTTAGAATATTAGAATAATTATTAATTGTATTTGGACGCTCAGAGACCTTATACATCTCTGGAATACTGAATTAATATCATTAACTTCTGTTAATGCTGATACAGATCTTATATCGAATGTAATGGTCATATTTTGCAATTTTGTTTTGTTTACATTAACTTAGTGACATTTAGTTAGTTGACCTTTTATATATAATTTTAAATTATTATTGTGTAAGTTTATTATTCTTTTATTGTACATTACCGTTTGACATGTAAAAGTGCCCTTGTGGCCTATTTATTTGCAGAATAAATAATGATTTGATTTGATTTGTTCTCGCCTAGAGCTCACATTTCACAACCGATTCTCATGAAATTTTGTGAGCAGGTTTGGTAAGTATACAGATTTTTTTTGTCGAGTCAGTTTATCGAAATTTTGAGAACGTTAAAAAATACAAAAAAGGGGTCAGCGTTGACTACTGACTTGGTACAAATTTTACTATTTTTTTTTTTTTTTTTGGATTGTAAGGAACGTGTGAAAGCTCGTAAAATTTTGAGACGGTATACACATTTTTAGTTCTTTTTACGATAGCTCTTACTAGTGTAAAATATTACCAAAGTAACTTTTTTTCATAAAGTGCTCTATTTCAAAAACTATAACCAACTTAGACTTGGAAATACACATGCAGAACAGAAATTGTATGTAGATGGCGGGAAAATTATCAACATGACGCTAGCTTTAAAAGTTTAAATTATATTTACAAATTAAAGTAAATAAAATCGGTATAGCGTCTCATTTTACGCTAGTTCTTCAGTATAGCCGTGCCTGGTGACGTACATTGCACTTCGCAGTCTGATAAATGAATATTGATATAATGAAAACACAGCATTGTATTTCGTGTTGTTTCCTGTTTCCGATTTGTTCCGACCGAAACCGAAGAATACCCGATGTCAAGTAATTAGACAACACAGGTCTGGTGTTTTTAACAATTAGGTACCCACGATCCAGTTAAAGTCTGACCTTCGATTCGGTGTAGTTGTTGCGGATCTGGGAGTCAATATACTAGAGGTGTGTGTTAGTTTAGAGATAGATTGTGAATAGTTTACATTTCCGAATGAATCCGACGAAGAATTTGCATCTAGTAAAAATAAGATTATTTGCTGTCATAATCTATACCAATTCAAATAAAGAGCTCCGTACTTTATGAATGTTTGTTTTTAGTGTTCCATATTTAAAGCTTATACATAGACCAAAGGTTAATAAACCAAATAGAGGCGTCATAGTTACCACATTATTTAGTGTTCCCATATTCAGTTTTGTGCAATTTATTTGTTTGTGCGCGTGAGCATGTGCTAAATTTATTTGGCTTGGATGAAAACCGGTTTCACTAGGTTTTTCGTAATGCTCTCTCTGTCTATCTTTTTTCTTGATCTGAGGTTATCGCTCGCGGATTCGACAAATTTATTATTTGTTATTAAGTTATTAACACAACACAGTAAAGTAATTGTTTATGTCGAATTTACCTCTATTTTATTTTTTACTATGTCTGGTGAGCAATAAATAATATTTGTATTGTACTGTATAATCTGTGAAAATTTAAACTGTCTAGCTATCGCGGTTCTTGAGGTACAGCCTATATATATATATATATATATAATTTATAATAAATAATTAAACAAATAAATATATTATTTCAGTTTATAAGTCCCCATTGTTCTTAATGGAAGCATTTATACGTTTTATTGGTAATATTTTTACTAACAGTGACATACCGCATGGATCATGTGTAATAATTGTAGGTTATTTTAACGTCAACTTAAGTACTAAAAAGAATAATAGTATTACCACATATTTTAAGAGTATAGGTTTTACGCAGATGTTAAATGACACAAATACTACTAGAGACAGAAACAGCAAGACAGCAATTTCCCAAATTCTTTAGTTATACACGCACATCATAGAAAAATTTTTTAGCCATCACAAACGTATGAGAATCGAAGATATAGAAATATAATATTTGTTGAACTCCATTCAATAAATCAAGCAGTTTAGTTAGTAGTAGACGTAGTAGTTAGCTTCAAAATCAGGAGATAAAGTATGAATCATTTAAAATAACTGAATGTACGGAACACTAATTGCTGAGTTCCGACTCGCACATGGCTGATTTTTAAATTTCGAATATCTCAAAACTTTGGAATGTTTATATTATTTGGATTTATCTAGGTAAATAATTTTGGCTTTTCTAGAAGGACTTTGGTGCTTACTGGTTGGAATATTTAAAATATTCAGGGAACAGAGGTAATACGTAATTTGGTTAATTATAATGCTTAACAAAATGAATTTCATAGCAAAACGAGGGAAACTTAGTAAATTTTCTAACATTTTCCGGCAACCCCAGCGGAAATGTTTCGGGATGGCTGTTGCAGCGGTAATTGGTACGTCTCGTGGCATTGATTTTGATAATTTTGATGTGGACGGTTTACTTACATCCTGCGACACCTATATAGGTCATGTCTACTAAAGATGCAGGGCACGAATGGACATGAACAGCTATGTTCCGACAATTTATTATCTCCCATTGATATATTATGCAAGGTATTCAATGAAGAAAAATGTGATTTAGCGGATGAAAATACCAAATCCTATGGAGATGGTACATTACAGAACGAGGCTTTGATGCCTTACGAGAGGCCTTTACCGACGCAGGTGGAGGTGGTTTTACTTTTACCACTCAAGGGATGACGGTGGGCGTCTGGAAACGGGGCGGGGAGTATTGTCTCTTCGATTCCTGTGGATGCAAATCACCGGCTGATATAGATTACCAGTCAGGGGCCGCATATTTGTATAAAACCGCGTCAGTTGATTTAGGATCAGGGACAGCTACTTTACAGGGAAATTACCTCATGTGTAATTTTGTCGACTTCTTACCGGCAAGGAAGTGCAGACCAGGCACATTTAAGGGACATTCTGGATCGCTTGAGGCTTGGAAACTCAACTAAACGTGATTGGGAAACCTTAATGTCACGAGAAAAGAGTAGAATATGTAACATGGAACAACGGTTTTATTCCGATGCAATGTGTACCCGGAAAATAGGAATGTAAGTTCGTATAATATTGCCAAACTAAAGGACCTTCACAGACCCACGGCTAAGGTGACGGCTGATCACAATAACAAAGAAGCTGCACAGGCATGTGCAGATCAACAAGCACAAGGGTTAGAGAAAACTCTCTACCTCTGTGTTGGAAGCCGGGTCATGCTTCAAACAAATTTGTGGGTTAAGAAAGGTTTAGTAAATGGTCCCGTTGGCACTGTAACCGATTTTATGTATCCACCTAATCATGCACCACCCGCTGATCGCCCTTTGGTAGTAATGGTTATAATGGGATCAGTGCCTATCGCCGCTGTCACGAGAACTTGGCATTCCAAGGAGCTCACATAGTTCTAGAACTCAGTTTCCGCTTATACTAGCATGGGCAGTCACCATTCATAAGTCGCAGGGCTTGACGTTACCAAGGGTAGTGGTTGACCTTGGGTCTAGAGAACTTGCTGTGGGTTGCTCACATGTTGCACTTTCACGGGTTCAAAGACTGACAGACTTAATTCTGGAACCCTTTAATTTTGATCTTTTAACCAGAATCAGGGCCATGAAACTTCTTTTTCTACGAATTGAAGAGGAAAAGAGACTAAGCAGATTGGCGGAACAAACCAAGCCGACCGAAGCCGGTCCGTTCCAGCTTGGCCCAAAATCCATCTTTCATATGTTTGGATGTCCGAATATCCCGCAGTTCTCGCCTACAGGCTGCAGTTCTCCACCGATTTTCATGAAATTTTGTAAGCAGGTTCAATAATTTATAGGTACTTACAATTATTTCTTTTTGTCACATCTCTTTTCGATTTTTTTCAAATGGCCACAATTTTGACACATTATTATAACAAAAATCGGACTTAATCGCGTTCAAAAAGGTGTTTATTTCATTACCTCGACATTTCAACGTTTTTTTGATAATGGCCACGATTTCAATTCAATCCCCATGGGTTAAAAAGGTATTAAAATTACTAAATTCAACCTTTTTGAAATAAACCCGCGAGGTCTACAGCTCACAGAGCCACTATTTTAATTGTTTCACTTAGAAAAAGGTATTATCTTCTTGTACGTATTTTAAACATATTTTTGTTTATTACTTTATTATATAATGTCTTACAGCTTGAATTTCAACTGTCTTCTAACAAAAAAAAATCAAAAGATAAAGTTATCTTTCGATATACTTTTCTTCACCTGCGGAAGTCGTAGGATTCAATTCTTTAAATACAATATCCTATTTCTTAGTGCACATATTTTTCTCATCGCGATTTCAATGCACCTAAATATTATAGGTACCTACTATTAAAAATCTAGTAGATACTACTCTCACTTCCATATGATCATCAATGTGCAACAAAAAACATAAATTAATCATCTAAAAAAACCGAAGTGTACGATTTGTAAATAGGTTAGTCTAAATAACCATCAATTAATTGTTTTTAAACGTGGTGGTTTTTATTCGAATATTATAGCATAATATGTCCTTATGTCACTCCCTTGACTAAGGGATCTAACGACGCCTCACATGTCAAAATCCGTCTACTTAACTGCTTAAGTTGTAAACGGTGCTAAAAAAATAGGCAAACATATCTACACTAGTTTTTTTTTGTAAAAAATGTAGTTGCGTATTAATATAACAAATATAAAAATTACAAAATTGGAATATTGTATAGTTATCCCCATAATCCAAAAATGCTTTAGATTCTAAAGTAGCTACTATTTCCTAAGAATCTAAGATTGTAAAATATCGTACACATTAAGGCGCCGTAGGTTCATGGTCTCCTCTCCCTCTCACTGAGCATAAGCGTGAGCGAGATGGAAGGGCATGCTCGGAAGCGCGGATATCATGTTTTTTAATTTTAATTTTTTGTCCGTTTAAGTAAATAAAAAAGAAATCACTGAGTTCTTTCCAACATGATATTGCCGATTTTCAGAAGCAATTTTAATATTTTTAGCTTGTGTGCATAATTTGTTACAAATATTTTAATATTCCTATGTTCGTGTTTTTTTTCAATCGAGCGAAAATTGCTTAATCATGTTTTGAATCACTGATCTCGCTGCAGAAAAGCCTCAAAATGACTATTCGTATTTTTTTGAAACCATATCATTATAAACAGATGCATTATATTATTTCAAAAACTCTGTTCGCTTAACTTCGCTGAACCTACGGCGCCTTAAGTAAGTGAGGAAAGGCGTTATTTACTTAAAAAACTAAAAACTAACTGATTTGGCTCAGTGACCCAAAGATGGTCTTGGCCTCCGAAACGAGAGCACGCCATCTGTCCCGATCGTGCGCAGCTTCTTGCCAGTTGCCGACTTGAAGATGTCGCAGATCTGCCTGCACACTGTCCTCTCAGCGGTACCTGGGTCGCCAAGAGAGCGTAATTTACTTGCTCTTTCTTATTTTTTCGGATAAGACTGAATTTAAACTAATTTTCAACTCAAACATCTGACAAATATTAGAAAAATTAATACTATGTTGTTTTTTTTAATTCAAGTATTCGAAATATTTGTTTTATCCGGATTTGAATTGATTCTAAACTCGGATATCAAATCGGGCGAATATTCGAATAACACAAGTATTCGGATATCCCGATTGCAAACCCTAATCCCAAACACGTGCCTACAACCTGGTATGCGCATCTTTGAACTAAGCGGCTGCCGGGCATTGTTTTGACACCCTGGTAATGGCACCCATTCTGTGGGGGTCTACTACTTAGACTTAAATGGTTTTTTCGTTCCCTGGCCACAGATTAAAGAATACAACTGGCTTAGATACTCTCAGTAATGATATAGAGTAGGTACAAATACAAAAAAAACAAGGCGGGTTTTAAACTATAAAGTTACAATAATGTTAAACAATACGATTACGTATTCGTATGTTACAACATGCCTAGTACAAACTTCTCTCAGCGTTAGGCATCCCAGTTGCATCCTATCTTAGGGCGTATATAGAGGGCGTATGAAAAAATGCCTGGACCTTACTATACAATTACAAACGTCAGTTCTTTCAGAAATTTCCTTAAAAGTAGTGAATGTTTCTTGTCAGTCAAATTGCCCATTCTTAATGAGTCGCTACGAGACTAAGACATTTAAAGTAACGCAAGATTAAATCCTGCAAAGCCGTTAATAGTTAAGAATCTTAAAAAAAGTTGCACCAAAATGGTGCGTAACAAAGAGTCGGGCAAGAACGACAACAGACGCTTGAGGCCGAAAATTCAGAACAATACGCGGCGGTGAGAAAGGGCATTTGTTTTTTCGCCCAAATGTATGCCCAAACGGAGAACATCACATGTAAATATAGGCTTCATACACACTTGGTGCTTTATGCTACTAATGCCGCGAAAAACGGCCCGACCCAGGATGAATGATAAGGGTAGGGGAAGGGGTACGCAGCAACAATCGACCTTACTCGCAGCAGGATCTTGTTTTTGAACCAAATCAGCAGATTCGAGGCTAGGCATCGGATAAAATATTTACTTTAATAAATATAGCCGAATTCCTTTGCATGACGATATACGATGTCGGTCTCAAAGCCCTCAAGTAAGTCTTTCACTGCATACAATTTGCAAGCTTCAACTTTGGCCTTGTCTTCATATGCCATCGGGTATGACTAGTGCCAATCAATAATGGCCAGTTATAATGAAAAAAAAAATGCCTACCAGATCGAATAAAACATGAGTTTACATGACTGTCTGTGACCGGTTCTTAGTGCTTTGCTAAGTTCAATAATTAAAATATCTACCTATCTATAGGTACCACGAAAAGTAACATTCATATTACCTGCCGTAGATTTTTGGGTAGCATTTACCGATAGAGTAGTGGATTGTTTTGGTCCGATTAACCTACATTTATTTATGAACGAGAGTTTGACGTCACGTTTCTCGGTTTTCCTATCAAGTCAGGGACGTCCGAGGGTTACCATGATTGCTAAGTTAAATCGGGACAGCGCCTGATTGTGTCGTTACGTAGTACCGTGTCACTTGGGGAATCCTGTTAGTATTTGATTTCCAGTGCTTTATTGTTGGCATGGTCAACAATAAGGCACCGGAAATCAATTAGGATAACAGTTTTATTACCGTCTACAAATAATGATTCAGTCATTTGTGTCAGTAGTCAATTTTTGTAGTAATAACCGATAAGATAAACGCTCCAGTGCTTGACAACTTTCGGTCTTAATTGGGTGAATTTTTGAAATAATATTTCTGCGTCATTTCGATAGTACCTATATATTTTTTTAGATTTTGCTCAAAGTAACTATGAATTACGAAACGCCTTTTAATTTGGATTTGAAATATATACATAAGGCACCAGGTAAAATGGTTTAGTTAAATAGCAAAGAGATATTGAAATTCTATTGTTATTTCTATTGTGTCTGGAGCTGGAGTATCCGCAGCAGATCATCCATCACACAGATACATCATTAAAAATATATTAACACCATCAACGTGTATATATATTTTTAATGATGTATAATTGTATAGTGCATTTATGTATAAGTTGTTCCTAAATTATGTTGTGGTTAATTGTTTGCGTGAATCCGCGAATGTGACATGCCTCACAGAGTTGCTGCGCGCTGTTAAAGAAACATTAAGGTATTTTTTTCTAGGTTTTGTTTGTAACTATGTTTAAAATTATGTTATTCCTGACCATATTTTTATGTCGTCAGCGTGTAAAAAACATATTTGAAGTATTTTTGTGACTTATACTTATATAACTAGCTTGTGACACTTAAAAAAGTTACTTTGAAAATCCACCCAATAGATGTTTGTCAAATATTAGGAGGTTTACTGTATCGTTTGCAAAATTATTTTATAATAAATAAAATAAACAGAAGAGAAGTGGGTAGGTGGGTACTACATGGTAAGAATATTTATTACCTAAATCAGGAGGCTAGCGAATCCGGTCACGGTTTTATAAATAAATAATTTATATTTGATATACCTAGCTGACGTAAGTAAGTAAAGCTAACAGCCAATTAGAACGGGTGAAGTATTTCCTTACAAATTTACTAAATAAAAATATTCTAAATAGGTAGCTTTTGTGAGATACTTGATACCTACTTAATATCTGAGTTCGTATTGATACCCAATCGCCAGCGGACAACGATCGCATCCAAACTTTCCTTTATTAAACTTAACAAGTTTTCTCCGAGCCTTGAGAAAACGGTTTATAGGCTCAAGAAGCGATTGCAGCGTTGTCCCGGGAAAACAGTACAGCTGGCAACCCCACCGGAGCTCCCGCCGGTTCGCAAGTGTATGGCGCATGCGTTAAAATTGCGCCAATTTCGCGAGCAGCGGCCTCTGACGGCAGTACCAGTCCACAGGCACCCGGGGGCAGAGGCGGTGCGACGCGTCACTGCAACTGCACGGGATGGCACTAATTTTGAAAATGTCATAGTTCGAAAATGGAACGACGTGGACTTTGCCAACCGTCGTTTATCAGGCGCTCGCGGCTTAGTTAACCTGAGTGTTGTGTTAGGTTAAGTGTCGGTGTACCTAAGCTAAGTTGGAATAGTTTGAGGCTTTTAATAGTTACGTATGTGAGTGTTGCAGTGTAGCGAACATAACCTTGACACGTTTTCCCGCGCGAAGTTGCTTGTTTTCAGTTGCACTTCACAGCAAAAGCGAGAGCCTTTATTAAAATCAAGTTTCTTAGCATAGACTGTATTTAATAAACCAGTAAATTGTAGAGCTAAGCAGATATGTGTGACGTAGGTTTAAATAAATACGTTAGTTTAAAGTAGTTACGGTAAAATGTTGTTCAATAACTTCGTAAAATGACACTTTTGTGACCTATTCTAAGAAGAGTGTGGTGCGGAGCTGCCAAAATGAGAATTTCTAATGGTAAGTACTACTAAAATACCTGTAGAATTTATTACAACTTTTCTAATCTTCGACTTTAGTAACATTTACTTACTTTTTATTTACATTTGGCCTCCGAGGTTGCATCACTCAGCGATAAATACAATTTATGTATTCGACATTATGTATACCGCAGGCTGAGAAGTAAGTATGAGCATTATATTTTGGTATATTATAAAAGTAATATTTGCCACAAGTCTCAGTAATCTACTCAAATGATTCATACCTTAAAAACAACAGTAAGAAAAGTTTTCACTATAAAAGTCTTAATGATATTGACAGAAGATTCGATTTCATCTGGCATGTGGAGAAGATGATGTCATTATACCCGTACCTTATGAGTTGATGGAGCGCATCTGCCTCATGTCATAATACGTCCTAAGACCCTGATTCTAGTTACAAAATGTGACGTGCCTGGCATGCCAGTAATATCCCCATTTTCATGCATTTCAGAAATTCATTTCTGAATCTAAATGACAAAGGCATGAAAAAGAGCTGTTAGGTTATCATTTTTACTCGTTAATCAAGTGGAATCCTGTATTCCCAACATGAGACAACTGAGCGCCGTACATTATTGGTCATCAAATGAACGAACAAATAGCATAGACATAGATTTAACATTATAAGAATCCCGTTGTTTTTGGCGAATTGCTTCTTCCTATAGTAGTACCTTCTTGTATGTAAGTAGTTATAGCGTCGTCTAGTATCCATTGTACAAGATTTGCTTAGATTGAGACTAGTAACTACGATTTGTAAAAGATTATCGGCAAATATTTATTTATTCATTCTCAAATTGTAAGATGTTTTGAATATTTTAATGCAATACCTCACAAACCACTTATTTTATAAGGAAAAACCATACAAAATGTGTTATTGTTGGATTGTATTACGAATTTTGCAATTTGACTAATTTGTATTTTTTATTTATTATAAAAAAAAAACTTTTTATACATAACATAAAAACTCGCCAAAATGTGACGTTTGATGGCGAGAAACATACATGTGGTTTCTTGATATTTTCTCTACTTTATCTCCATAATCACTCGATGTGTAAACGATAAAGTGTTTTTTTTTATCGGTAAACCCATTTGAGCTGACACTTTCCAGCCATCGACATCAACTATTACAAGTATAAAAGGACGAATCGTTTAAAAGCTTTCGTGAGAAGCAATTCAAACTTAGAATGGCGCTAGAGCGATAAAAACAAACGACAATCTACGGACGCACTCGACAGTTGCAGGCACAGCTGGCGCCGTATTCCGGTGTACTCGGCCATATACACGAATTTATAAATCAAGACCAAATATTCTACCAAATATCTCTCACCCGTCATTAACTTATGTTCAAGGGCAGTGACTTATGTCATCGTCAGTGTAGTTATTAGCTGTTAAGATCGCAAAGTGCAATGTGAATATTTAATGTACTATACAGTTGTTATACAATTGTATTGGTAGAAACGGTTTTTATTTTAGTAATGTAATTCAGGGTGTCTATTCAAACTGTATATTTGACCACTAATAAATACCCTACCTTGTCATTAATGTTGCCATAAAAACATACAATTTTGATAGCAACACATTGATATTTTTTTGGTATTAAATTATAAATTGGAGTTTACAATCGTTCAAACCAGGAGGCGCCGCCCCATTCTTGCTTTTTGCGTAGGTACTATTTTGTCCATAGCATAAGTAAAGCCACATATCCATCCATACTAATATTATAAATGCGAAAGTGTGTCTGTCTGTCTGTCTGTCTGTTACCTCTTCACGCTTAAACCGCTGAACCGATTTGGATGAAATTTGGTATAGAGATAGTTTGATTCCTGGGGAAGGACATAGGATAGCTTTTATCCCGGAAATCATCCTCCAAGGGGATGAAGTGGGGGGTGAAAGTTTGTATGGAGCTGCGATATAAACGAGTTCCACGCGGACGGAGTCGCGGGCAGAAGCTAGTTCACTATAAACAATATTTCGGATAGGTACAGTCGGCCAATGAAAATGTTGAGCATACATAGAACCATGTCATTTTGAAATTGTAACTTCGTTTCAGTTCATTTCTTTGATTGTCAAACATGACGTAACTAAGAACTAAAGTGCGCAACATTTTCACTAGCTGACTGTACACTGTTTAAAAAGCACGACGTAAATGATTACCTACAGATACTGTGTTTCAGTTTACATGGTGAGGACGGTCTGAGACAACAGTCTGAAAATATGTATTTTGCATGGACCGCTACTTGAAACTACCCATTTCAAGTAGCGGCTACTTATGTTCCATCCAAATTGTGTCATCATCAACCGAAAGAGTTCCACTGCTGGACATAGGTCTCCCCTAAAGAGCGCCACGATGACCGGTTCGGTAACCAGGGCATCAGTCCACCTTGTCCGGGTCTACCCACGCTGTTACGTGCTAAACCAATTACCCCAAAAAGATAATCCGAATCCAACCTAGGTACTCCGTTTGAAAATCGCATGCAGAGTAGTTGTCTGCTATATAAGCTTAGGCAGAACATAGGTTCTCTTGAGTCCTGTGATTATTCTACACATTAATTTATTACTGAAACGAACTATCCATCAAAACACGGCTTCATACGTTACATGAACATGAAAGTAATTACTGTAGGGATTAACAATGTCTATATGTGTCTGCATGTGTGTGTGTATGTGTTGGAAATTATGTTTCATGTAATTACGAGTACATCCATATTTAATGGCATTCAAAATTCTGATCATTTTTCTACGAGTATGTAAAGTTGCCAATTTCAATATTGCGGAGACTTATGTTTTTGAAACCAAACCTTACAGATTTTTAGGTTTGGCTACTATTTACTCCGGTGACCAACTGCAAAAACACATTTTTAATATTGAGAAAAAAATACTTTTTTATAAATGTTAGTTCAGTTTAAACAATGAACACAACCATATTTTCAATATTGTTTTTCTTTTTTATAAATGCAAAAATGCTGCAAAAGCTGCCAGGCTAAGGGTGAGGCCGACCAAGACTTATATGAACAGGTTTAACTTAGCTATTATAATCCGTTTTTTATTAAATGTTTCGATGAGGTAAAATCTCAGGCATAGCATCTAATAGTTAATAGTAGCCAACGTAGCCAAATATATCGGAACACGTCTGTATTACTATAGCAGTAAAGATGTGTTATGATATATTTGGCTTCCTTCCTTGTCTGTGCCAACACAGGATTTGGCCGCCCACTTTTTTTTTACTGTCCTTAAATGCCTCTATCCTACCATACAAGTTTCATTCTTTTTACGATAAGGTTTTTTTTAGATGAATTTTTGTACCACTTGTTTGCCATTTACGCAAAATTTGCCAAGATAAGCCGCGGCCGACCAAGAGCAATTGAAGCTACTAAAAGTCTAGTCTACTACAGAGTAGGTATTTTCAATATTTTTATCAGGTTGGGTTTTTTGCAGTCGGCCACCGGACTATATTCTAACCGATGCATTATTATACTATAGGGCATGGTAATGGTTAATGTACGTAATAATGGTCAGAGACTCTATTCATAACCATTTCACAATCTCTATATTCTGAACAGTTTTCTGACTTGTTTTTTTATATAAGTACTTTTTTTTTACTTTTTGAGACTTTTGTACCTAGATATTGTCCCAATCTCACAAGAATATAATATAAAATGTCAATCCCCATCAGACAAATGTAAACGAATTGTAATAGCATTTAAACTCAAATAGATTTCACGGTCCTTTATGAATAATGGCATTAGGGTTGCCAAAATTTATTTTGTTTTACCTAACAATTACACGTTTGGCAGGCTAGAGTATAAATAAACGTCATCCCAAAAAAAACCAAATGCATCATCAAGTTAACTCTAGATGTGAACCTTCTTCCAAGTTTCAATTCGTCCATTCATCTGGAGATCCCCCGACCTCGCTTCAATGGGTGAATTGTGTGAAAGTCACCTTATCACCTGCCTTTATTTTGGGTCGTTCATCACAAAACCTAATACGCATTCACCCTTAAACCTTGTATCCCTCGGTTTATCGACTTTCAGAGGTCGCACCGGCTTTCGTTACGTGCCTCTGACTCCTTCTCACGCATAAACCAATATGCCAAAGAGGGACGGCCATGTTTTCGGCGGACTATGAACCCGTCTCCTTTATGTAACCTTAACTGAGATCTCCAGTTTTTATACCCTCAAATTATATTTATTATTAATGTAACTTTGTCGAGATAAGAGGTTTACATTGCATTATGTGTAAGTTTGTGTAATTGTGTAATAATTATGTTTGTCTAAAAGTTTGTCACGCCAGATATGACATAAGTTTTGTAATTAAGCTCTTGAGTAGAACAGTGGGTATGTATGATTTTGTCTAGAGTTACTCTAATTACGTTTAATATAGAAATGTGTATATAGAAACTAGGACATTTCTTATAAAGATTTTAGGTTTTGTAGATAGCTAAGATATATAATATCATCTTTAGGTAGAGTTCAGTACCCAATAAGAATGTGTTATTTTCATGCTTTACCTTAAAATAAAGAGAGTTGACTGGTAAAGGATGCCATTTGGAATTGAGTCCGCTTTTGTGCGACATGTTTTTCGTTCGTGCAATAAAGATTAAATAAAGAACTGTGACAGTTATGATTCATATACACATTGTTTTTTTTTTTTAATGTTTATGGCCTGGATGCGTGTCCTTTAAGCAGTCTTTATTTAATTGTTTATGACACTTCATTTTAGTAGGAGTTATATGGCACAGTAGGCACCAGTATCTTAATTTAACACTTCACTTCACTTCATTATGATTAAAAAAATGCATAGGATTTTAAAGAAAATCTTGTAAGTTAGTGGGTATATCAGTAGTGCGTATATAGGTGTAAGAGATACCTAGTAACTAAAGATGTTCAAAATAATGTTGATCTTAAACGCCTTGCTTACCAATCAACGGATACAAGTACCACCAAGATAATATTTACCTTCAACTGCTAATTCGATCCTTCTTGTAGACATTGAAGCGACTTTGAAGTGTAATACTTCTCCCAGTCTATTACACCACTCAATTCTTTTATTGTAAATTCAATCTTGTGTCCTTCAAACTACGGTTCACAATTCTTAATGGCAGTATAGGGGCCGACCAAGTAAGCATTGGATATGACGTCGGTTCAGACGTAATTCACCGTAAATGTCTCAGAACGGCGTGAGTTATGACAAGCCACTGAAGCTGAATTATGTATCTAAGTAAGCAAAACCTTCACTTTGCCTCATATTAAATATCATTGGGGATGACTTGACTTCTGAAGAAGTGAGACTTAATTTGAAGTCACTTTGGTTAGCAACAAGGATAAATTTATTGTTATACGAATACCTTGGTGGAAGGTTTTTTAAATACCGCGATGGTGATGATTAATCAGCCTGCCTAACGGTAAGCAGACACTGTAACCTTTAACTTACTCCAGACGAGTCACCTACGTATCAGGTACCGACCCCTTATTGGTTTGAGAATAAATTAGTTGTGCTGACGGCGAGGACTAAATGCGGTCGCTCACTCTCATCCTCGGGAGGTCTGATATTTTTTATTATCATTTTTAAACTTATTCATCATTATCATTTACTTGCCCTTATCCCATTTACTTGGGGTCGCCGCAGCATGTCTTTTTCTTCGATATTTCTCTGTCAGCTGTCAACTCTACACTAACTTATTTTATCTTCAAATCGTCCACATTCATACCTAACATTTTAAGCTTATTGTTTAATTAATTAAAATTCACCACCACATTTACTCGTTATATTTTTTTTTGTGGTTAACCGATACAATTGTATATGAACCAGCTGTGAACAGTTCAGTGGCAGAAATTATTAATGACTTAGGACCTTGCTGGGATTAAGTTAGTTAAGTGAGTGGGCAATTTTACTCTTTTGAGGTTCTCAAGGATTCCTTAACGATAGTTGTCCTAGACAACAACCGGGATAAACAGCTTAACGTGCCTTTCAAAGCTGGAAACGTTCAGTTAGTAACCCAGGCCCGCGGTCACTCATCCCGCCTAGTCGTTGCTTATCCTGGATACCGTTCCCGGTGCGCGGTTACCGCTATGCTATGATTGAAGCTTACTTTGAATTAAGCAAGCTTTCATCTTGTTTTGGTTGGTTGAAATGCTTACTTTCAAGTTTTCAGGTCTTCGTAAAATAATAAATTACCATTAATGCCACACAAAGTCTCAAAAGCATTTCATTTTTCTTTTATTTCCACTCCGTTTGATTTGCTTTGTGTTCAGCAAATTAAAATTGTTTGAAAACTTTCAAACGTTACTATTCCTCTGATACTTTTTTGATCATTTTCCTCTTTAATTTTTTTCTTTTTGATAAGTGAGCTGTAAAACGCTGTCGCATAGAAAAAGCATGATATTTAACAAACATTTACAAGAGTTCAGTAAAGAGATAAATAAAATAAAAAAACTTGGATAAATTTTTACGAAAATTTACACCATTAAAGGTAATTTGGAAGCATGAAATAAGTCGCAAATATAAATTGCTTATTTGGTTCCTTTTCAATTCTATAATGGCCGCAACTCTGACCTATACGACTATAACTTTTCAGATTACCGGACCTATTTATCGGCGCACTGTGGGCTGAAAATCGGCTTTCATAGAAATAGAAACCGAAGTCGAAATTTTTCACTTTTTTTTCTTGAAATTGCATTAGGTAGTCATGATCATACTACAAAGTGAGCCTGAGGTATTTTGGACATGCACCCAGGGGAAAAAATCCAATAATAACAAAAAATCATAAATAATTGTTACTATACGCATAGATATGCAAGGATATTTGTGTTAAACATGCACTTTCAGAGCTTCACCTGTTTTACCTTTATTCTCCATAAGTACCTACATATTTTTATTAAGATGTCTATAAAAAAATAACAACAAGTCCAAAATACCTCAGGCTCATTTTGTCGTATCATCATGACTACCTAATACCTAATGCGATTTCAAGAAAAAAAAGTGAATATTTTCGACTTCGGTGTCTATTTCTATGAATTCAGTCGATTTTCAGCCCACAGTGCGGCGTCGAGATTATGATAATTGTATCGACCTCTCCCTTTTCTTGACATTGTATCATATATGATGCACAATTTGTTGTTGTTCTTTTTGTATTTTTGTAACAGACAATTTTTTTGGCTCTACAAGGCGCAAACGAGGCTCGAACTCACATTTTTTTTTTGCCAAGAAAAGGGTTAAGATCTCCTCGTACCCCATTTGTAAATATACGAGTACGTTGTTATTATTACGTTCTAAGCTAATCAAAGATCTAGACTGTGATTACTTATTTAAATAAGTAATCGGCCTTCATTGAAAACAAAACTTATTATATTGTAAACAAAATGGCCCGCCCTCATCACATCCTTATGTTTATTAATTACTTTTGTAATGACAATTACTGAAACATTTGGCACGTGAATGATTTTTGTCAAACAACTATCATCATTAAGAAAGCCAAGTATGAAAGTATATTTAACAACAACAAGTACAAGTGGGGGGCACATTGCACGCAGAGTTGATGGCTGTTGGGGCGGAAAGGTTCTCTAGCGGCGGCCACGCAACGGAAGACTTTTTGGTGAGGTAGGGCACAGTCAAATGTCATCCCGCTCGAATTAGAAGCAGCCCAACTGGGGAAGTACCTCCGCCTTGCAGAAGACCACAGCCATAATAACACTACTACTTGCTCTGTAGTAGTGTTGTGTTCCTGGAGGTGAGCAAGGTCGCCAGAGCCCCTGAGGACGCGTTGTGTTGAGAGCGAGGGAATTTGTTCCTTCTGCTGTCAACACGACGAATCCTCAAACATATCAGGGGTCGGCAACGCCCTTGTTACTTCTTTGGAGTTGCATGCATCTATAGGCTGCGGTGTCCGCTTACCATCAGGCGGGCCGTACGCTTGTTTGCCACCGTTGTTGTATAAAAAAAAAGACGCAGCGTGGGTAGACCAACAAGGCGGACTGATGACCTGGTAAAGGTCGCGAAAGTCCGCTAGCTGCGGGTGGGCAGGAATTGCCAAAGTGATCGGTCCGGCCGCAGGACCGATCACTTTAGCAATTTTTGTGGGACGTCCAGCAGGCAACGTCTTTCGGCTGATATGATGAAATACATTCGCTATAAAAAATCCATCGTCGGAAGTTGTGGCCAAGCCGAATACGTCAATCAAATGGTAAAGTGAAAAAACGCATTGATAAATAGTTCCTTTTAACTTGTTAACTCTGAACGAAATCGACGAGGCTTAGGCGCCAAACGCCGGCCTATTTCCATAACATATTTCAAGGGTTTAAAACGCAATAATAACGGTTGACGGTTTTATAGGCACATAAAAAGAGTAAGCAATCCACTCCCCGCTTAGGTTTTTATTTACCGCTCTGTAATTAGACTTAGGTTAGAGTTATGCGATGTCACATCTACGGCAGATGTATGAGAGGTATTCTAAAAAGTTGGCATTATAATGTAAATCGTTGGACCCATTCTACTAGGCATAAACCATAAAGCCTCTCACTGACTGGCGCGACCAGCAGGTCAATCACGTAATGCATTGTCACGCGCGTCTGCTAGATTTAAATGTCAATTTTTATATGGAAAAATGACAGTTGGATCTACCCAACGCGCGTTCAAAACGTTACGTGATTAGTGGACTGTGTAATGGATATGTGAGATGATGGAAAAGAATTTAGCACTTCAAGACTGGTATTTATTAAAAATATAAATACCAGAACCAGCTAATAACATTGACGTGACATAGGCAGATCAACCACCGCACGTCACTAAAAACATATAAAAGAACAATACAAACAAAAAGGTTATATTTCTATATAAAAAGTTGCCACCACAGCCAGTTGCCAAAACACCGTATCCCCAGTGTAACAGAACTACTAGTGGAGACTGACTAGGGTGCGTATTCCATTGAAACAAGTTTACGGGCCGGTCGGCGCAGCAGGCCGCCCCTAGTACGAACGTCCGCTACACGGACCGCTCCGTCGGGCCCTATGTAGACCTTCGCTATCCTTCCTAGTGACCATAGGCCACGAGGGAGGATAGGGTCAGCGATCAGCACCACATCACCCTCGCTGAGATTAGACGCGTTGTTGGTGGTAGCTTCACTCGGTCGAAGCTTCGGCAGGTACTCGCGTAGCCATCCTGCCTAAAACTGATCGGCGAGCCGTAGTGTTCTGCGTCAGTCGCATCTCCGGACTAGGTCTGCGTCTGTCAGTGTTGACGTCCATGGTACAGTCAGCATCAAAAGTAGCTGCGCAATCGAAGACGTCAAAAGCTCTTATTCACTTTTAATAAAGACTTTTGACGTCTACGTTTGCGCAGTTACTTTTGATGCTGACTGTACGACTGATGATGTGCCCAGAATAAAATGAAAGGGAATTATGGGCTCAGGTAAATCTAGAGAATCTATTGGCCGTGAATTGACTATGGCTTCTGTTTCATGCAGTAGCGTTGCCAGGACGTCTCCTTTTAGAGGTTGATAGTGACTTTTATGAGGCAGGATCTGAGGGCTGTCTTTGCTGTCCGCACGAGCCTTCCTTATGCGCCACCCATGAATTGAAATGCAGGTGGGATGAAGAGCCATTCAATTTTCTGGTTTGTGGCGTATTCTTCAACGAAATCGTCATGTAGAGAGGCCGTCCGTAGAGGAGGGAAGACCCGATAAAGTTTGTGCCGTTGTCTGAGAAAATGGTCGTAGGTGATCCTCGGCAAACGATGAAACGCCTCAGGCTCATTAAGGCAGCACCGGATGACAGTGAAGTGGCTATTTCAAGATGAAGCGGTCTCGTCACTAAGCATGTGTATAATGCAACGTACCTCTTCTGTTGGCGGTGGTATATCGTTACCATTATGGGACCAAAATAGTCGCCGCTCTGAGGTTGAGCAGGTTGATTTTTACACCTTCGGCAGTGCATACAGGCGTGCGCTAGACTGCGAATACTGTTACGTGCTCTAAGTATCCAGTACTTTTGTCGGAGTTCGTACAGCACACTAGTTCGTTGAAGTGATGCGACGCTCTAGTGTGCTCGTAGAGGATGAGTAGTTGTACAGCATGGTTGCGACCGTCAAGGATAATCGGAGCCTTCACGGACTCGCTTACTCCTGGAGCAGAACTTATGCGTGTGTCCAGTCTCAATAAGCCATCTTGGTCGAGAATCAGTGCGAGTTTTGCGATACTGCTGTTCCTGGGCACTGGCTTTGAAGAACGAAAAGCTGTTAGTTCCTCCGGGAAACTGTCTGCTTGAGCTTGTAGCACCACCATCTTCTCGGCTTCTATAATGTCTACAGCGGCAGCGTGTTGGTAGAGAGATGTGGTGCTGTCTAGGTACAATTTCGAATTAGGAGCTAAAGACCGAGACAGTTTAAGCCGGCATAGTCGTGCGCCCTGGAGGACGCGGGCAGTGGCGCAAAGTAGACGCAGCCAGGAGCTAAAACGCGTCGGGTTAGGTACTGTACTCGATGGCAGGGTGTCGAGGAGCAGAACCACCAGGTTAGATTTTAACCCTCGGGGTCTGGTGGACTCTCTCCCAAGTCAGCAACGCACTCGGTAGGCCAAGTGCGTGGCGGTTCACTGCGGACTGGTAAACCACCGACGAGACGCGGTAACGTTATTTTTTTTTGGTTTAGTTGCATCTTTCGGCGATGTTGAGAGAGGTTGGGATCAACCTCCAATTAGACGGATTGGTGGTTTCCAATATCTCTCCTAGCCTGTGCGCGACGAACGGTTTAAACGCGCGAGCGTCGCTCTGGCCGCGGCGGTCAATAGTAAACTTGTCATTAGCTGTCAAATTTACAATTGACTGCCATCTTAGGCCGCTCCAGTGTGATTCAGGCTTAAAGCCTCTCACAGACCGCCGTGGCTTCGCCGCGCCATTGTGATGCGGCTCATGCGACTATTCGACTGCGATAAGTTTGAAAATCGAACAGCTGTCAATTTGTGGGTAAGTAGGTACAATATCTATAAATATTATTGTTAATTAAATAGATAATACGCCCTTTCGTAAATTATTCAATGTTTAAATTGCTCATAATTTGAATTAATAATGTCGGGGGAATCACTAAGGCATGGTGGTTGTTTTCTATAATAAAAGGTCTTATTGGTGAGGACGAATAAGACATTAGTTTTCTCTTATGTAGGTACTACCTACATGAGAGGAAACTAATAAATAACAGCCACAATTGCGAAGTTAATTAGAAGAATCCGGTATAGTAATCCCTTGGAAAAGCTGAGGAGCTCATTTCACAGTCTTATACCGAGGAAATTCACAATTCTATACGTATACGACTTGATTGCAAAAAAAAACAGAAAATTAGGTACTACAGTGACCTATTACCAAGAAACCGATGAATTAAATAACCCCTCCGAAATAAAATTTTAATGTTATGGTGAAGTCCTAAATAACGTTGCCATTTTTATACATTCATACTCGTACTTATGTCAGCTATCATCTCAGTACCTACTTGTATTGAGGGCCTGTTTCACAATCTCCAGTTAAAACATATCCGTCAGATAAATGTGGGCTGTCACTTTTCTTTTATATGACGGGAGAAAAGGAAAGCAATAATTTTAACTGGCAGATAACTTTTTCCGGCAATTGTGAAACAGGCCCTAACAGTGATAAATTGTACTGCAATCATATTCAACAGGCTTTGATGAATAAAGTACCAGTATTACATATTCATCAATTCTAAATTGTCTATGTTTTCCATCCGCATACAAAATATTTATTTCGCTGCCGTTGTCAATGACGTCAAAAGCTTTGTGAATCGTTCCCAAAATATCTGCTTAAAAAAGAAAACCTCCATAAAGGCATTCGTTCTATTTTGCGGATATTTGGCCTCGATATAGCTGTCATTGGTGTTGGCATCTGAGATTACGGTTTTCGGGAGGTACATTATATATTTTATGAAAGCGTATGAGTACATTTACCTACCAGAGATACGTGAGTTTAAGTTGGTACAAACTCTTATTGCCGACTGTACTTTCTTTGGTATAGTCATCAACTATTCGTTGGAAAGGAGAACGCCAAAGGCATGGAACAGAGGTATGGTAGTACTGTTCTTCAAAAAGGTTGTCAACACCTAACTGAATAAACTTCTGACCTATCTGACTTCTGAGCCACGTCTATAAGCTGTTGCAAGAGTCATTACGAATCGTCTCGCACGCAGGCTAGATTAGCGTTTGCGGACTACGAGAGCAATTCGATTTGATCGAAATCTGCGCTGTACAAGAGTCTCTCCAGTAGACTAACGCTATATCAAAGTACTGAAGTAGTTAAACGAGTACGATGTCCGTCCGATGTCATGACCAGAACTCGAAAGCTATTCCGTTGCACCGTGGAGTCAGGCAAGGAGATGTAATTTCTCCAAAACTGTTCACCGTTGCGCTGAATGATTTTTTTAAGACTGGATTGGGGATAGCTCGGCATCAATTTCAACGGCGAGTACATCACTCACCTTCGGTTTGCTGACGATATACAAGTAATCTTGACTGAGACCATAGAGGACTTAAGTGCGTTCAGGAAGTAACGGCACATCTTTTCGTTCAGTATTCCGCAGTGTGAAGACTAGAGTCTTTGACCAGTGTGTGGTGCCAGTGATGATGACCACTGAAATGTGGTCGCTTACTATGGGCCTCATCAGAAGGCTCAAAGTCACCCAAAGAGCAAAGGAGAGGGCTATGCTTGGACTTTCTCTGCGTGGTCTCATCATAAAATAAATGATATTGCCCTCGAAATCGCTAAATTTAAGTGGGTGGGACACACTGCACGTAGAACCGGTCGCCGTTGGGGCGGAAAGGTTCTCGAGTGGCGACCACGTACCGGGAGGCGCAGGTGACCTGGCAAAGGTAGTGCTGGATGTAGGTGGTGCAGAAGCAGTCGTTATGGCGCCCCATGTCCAGTAGTGGACGTCTTTCGACTGATATAATTCGTTGAGAGAGTTCCAATGCCCAAACACGGGTTTTTCTTGTGTAGTTTAGTAGTGGTCATAGCAACGTTCCGGTAATCAGATGGCCTCAGTGGTACATTATTATTGTGTTGTCACCAAATTACATGAGTATGCCAGCTGAATCGGATACCGGCAAGTGAAATGGTTTGCATTTGTTGAAGAACAACTTACGTACGTAGTTTGATATTTACAAGTACCTAAATATAAAGCTTTTAATAATTCGTTCACCCAGAAAAACATCAGATAACGCACAATATAAGAAACTTCTTCTACAATACAAGTGTTTCCTCACCAATATTTGCAACACGCCTTTGATTAATCATCAGACTCCGAAGCCAAAATTGACTCAATTTGAAGGATGTTTTGACATCAATAGGTAGTGGTCGGAAACAATTAATATTGTCGATGCTGTTCAATAGAATAACGCTGTAACGTCAGACTTTTCGTGTTTTAATGCCAGTGACATATTTGATTGACAAAAAAAATGACATCATGCATGAGTAAAACCGTCATTGAGACAAACCTACTCTTTCTTGTACCGAGATGTACTCGTTATCTACGTTACCAATTATATTCACTTATAAAAGTGATGCTGTTGATTATTTTATTCGATAATTGTGTTATATTAAAGTCATGGTTGGAATCAGTTTATTCCATCTGCAACACTAAAATATTTATTTAGCCTAGTGGTTCAGGCATGCGGCTGTGAAGCGGCGGTCGTGGGTTCAAATCCCAGCTCATACCAATAAATTTCTCGGTACGTATGTACGGAATGTTTACCGTTAGCTTTTCGGTGAAGGAAAGCGTCGTGAGGAAACGGGTCTTATCTCTTATAATAAGGTCTAATTTTCCCTGTGAGTTGAAAGGTCAGATGGCAGTCGTTTTCGTAAAACTAGTGCATATGCCAAATCTTTGGATGTCAAAGCGGACCCCAGGCTCCTTTCGGGCACAACCGGGAATAACGCTAGGAGGATGATGAATACCAAAATATTTCTACAAGTCGAAATAGAGAACTAAATAAGAACTTAGATAAAGATTCTGCAGTAAAAGTGATATACCAATTTACGATGGTAGATGAAACAACCTCTACAAACGCAACATTTAAAATACCAGTAAAAGGGATACCAAACGATCTTCTCGATTGAATCAAGGGATTACAGTAACTTAAAGGTTCAGCGCACGAAGAAATCCTTCCTAAAAACACGAGTAATCCTAACGCGACTGATATTAATAGGGCGAGCCTTACTTTCCTATGATTACTTTCAGAAGGTCTTATTTCGATTAATGTTACTAATTACAAAGCAATCTCTGCTGCGCACGATATATGGTCCGTATTTGGAAAACAGAAACGAAGCAGATATGCGGTGGAGAAAGTTAGCCCTCGATTTCCCTGCGGTACTTGAAGCGTTCCATGTGAAACGCAGGTCAGTCAACATTGCGTCGGCGTTTTGTACGATACCTATTTTATGTGCTTTATACTCTTTTGTCGTTTGAATGAGGATATTATTATTATTATTATTCTTTCCATAAGCTGATAAAATTATTGAAACAATAAATATTATTTTTCGGATTCGCCGATTTGGATTCGAATTCGCTGTTATTGAGTCGTTTACAAATAAAGCGTCCTGCCATAATACTATATAAAAATAATAAGGGGTTCGATATGGCACCTAATCCCAAGATGTGGCATAAGCGACTGCCTTCTGACCTTCCAACCCAAAGGGAAAGCTGGACCTTATTAGGATTTGACCGGTTTCCTCACGATGTTTTTTTTTTCACTGAAAAGCCACTGTTATCACAATATGTTTAAAAAAAAACCCAGTGGAACGAGCTGGGGATCGAACCTACGCCAGACCCCCAGTTTGAAAGTCGCGTGCCGTACCGCTCAGCTACAGTGGCTCCCTTCAATCTAAAACCATTATCGGTAGTAAATAAATCTAACGTACAACTCGGTTACAATATCTGTGGACCTCGCTGGAATGTGAAGCCCCTCCCCCTTCTCTTTTACCTACCCGCGCTCACCCCGCGTACCAGAGCGCCGACGTGACGTCATCGACGCCAGGTCCACAGATATTGTAACCGGGTTACAAGATACAACAACGTTATACGTAAACAAAGGATTCATTAATTCACGTCATAAACAAGTAACATCCGCCTTCGGCTTTTACGAGTATAACACCCTTTGTAATGATATCACACGCATACGAGACTTTATAAGCACAAGTTCACCTCAAAAAGCGTCCGCAAGCATCGGGATGATTACGCGGAAACTCATTGTGGAATTATGCGTAATTCCGAGTTTGAAACCCTTCGAGTCATGACGTCATGAATTCTGAGATGGCAGGCGCGCTAATCTGAATAAAGCGGCCAAGATTGCGATGCGAAAATATTTTGGTCCGTTGACGTTGCCTTGTTTACCCAGTAAAGGTTGCGGAGTTTCAGTTATAGATCGAATTAATTCTGTTACATAAATAGCTGTTTAGCTCAAAGGCAATTTGGGGCGTTAGGGTATATAAATACAATTTGTGGACTGGTTTCAGCCTGTGAACGAAATAAGATTTAAGATAATCTGTATCTGAAGTTTGCAGTAAAGATCAGATTGTAAACGAAGCATATTAAGATGTTAGTAGACAGCTAAATATATTTTCTATATTTAGCTGTCTGCTAACATCTTAATATGCTTCGATGAATATAGTCGCAAAGTTTAAATAAATATAATTTGTTTATTCAGTATCTGAGAGACAAGATCGAGTGTTCCCGGATGAAACAAAAAAAAAACAGAAATGAATTCCAATATGATCAATCATTCTTCCCCGTATTTTTAATCTAAGCAAAATCATTCAAGCAGTTTCTGAGAACCCATTTACAAATTAATAAGTAAAATACAGTTGCTCCTTTAACTCTAACAATTATATTAAGAAAAGTAAGAGAGAAAGAAAAAAATATTTATTCAAGAAGCTACTTAGACTAACACATGGAACATTAACATTTTTTGCTTAAAACTATCGCGAAATAATTAATCTAACAAAAGCGTCAGAGAAAAGGAATCCACTCAGCTTAATTTCAAGGTACCATGTAAATACCTTGACACTGATACCCTTACAAGAGAGCGCTCCTATCTGCGGCAACATTGATAAAGGATACATAGTAAATGACATATAACGATACATAAATAGTATTAATAAATATACACGTACTTTAGACAAAACAATACTATTACTTAGGTACTAGTCTATGAAAACTAAACCAAACAGCGGACTTAAGTGGTTAACCCTAGGGCTCCCATACGCCAATGCATTAAGTACAACCAAACGTATTATTCTTAGATACATCCGGATGTTGAACAAGTTACATAACTTAGTTGGCGAGACTGTATCCATCGAATCAAATGCATTCAAAGCAATCGACGTTACGACCCATTTAATTTAACTAGGCAACTGGGTATCTTCGCGATTCTGTCCACTGGCACTAACTTATTCTTAACTTACAGTCTGACCTAATTTCCAGACAGTCGATAAACCCGATCGTGGAATTAGAAGGCTACGGGACTTAAAAGATCATTGAAAACTGAGTGGAAACATTTGGGATTGAGACCTTTGATGTTGTCCTTTACAAAGTAATTCGAGTTTTATGGTTGAATAAAACAGGTTAATCATGTTGAAATAGTTATTTACGATACAAGTGCCGAAAATAAGAAATTCGCAACGAGTGGTGATAAATTAGAACACGACCGAAGGGAGTGTTTCAAATCGACACGAGTTGCGAATTACCTATTCGCACGTGTATCGTACAACGTTTTACTGTACATATGGCTCTTTAAAGTTTCGACATATGCATGGAAAGTGCTCTTTCCACACTACCTAGTGCGGGAAAGTAGCACCATATGTACTGTAAATATATTAAACGTGGATTGTGGTAATCACTACCAAAATGATGATTTACTTATTAGGTATAGGTAATGCATATTTTTCGAGTACTTATGATGGTATCCTATCGCAATCACTAAACTTTACTTCTAAACTGTCCGAATTTTAATTTTGGCAAAATGCCAGTTTTCTCGAAGACCGCAAAGTTTTTGATTCTTTTTAAATACTTATTGTGTAGAACCTACTAGGTTAGGTTTGGTTTGTTTTATAATAACCCTTAAAATTTCATAGTTTAAGAGAAAAACGGCTTTTTGATGAAATGATAATATAAGTACTTTAAAAACAAAGTTTTAAACCTATTTCAATTTAGTTCTCCCTCAAGCCACGAGAACATTTCCACATTTCTTTTCCAATTTACCACATGAATTGATTTCCGAGAGCAAATGCGTTGATTATTACAGAAAGAAACCCAATCGCTGTATGTGGCCCGATAATATTTGAGGACTTCCGTCGATTCCACAAGGATCACCTTTGGCACTTCACTAGTTGCTATTTCAACGGAATGTTATCAGAATCTGTGACGTAGTTTCGTACTTTTAAGTACATAATTGAGGAATTCCAAAAGTCATCTGTGGTCTTCACCATGAATTCCACTCCACCAAATTTATGATTTCCGGGTGTAAATACACGAGTTATAAAAGAAAATACCAAAATCACTACACGCGTGCCTAATATAATTGAGGAGTTGAAATAAATGGGACCCATCTGGAAGCATATACTTACAAACAAAAAAAAAAGACCGGGTTGCACTCCGGGAGTGCCGGCAGAAGTGAAAACTCAATAACATTGTAACAGTTTTTCGATCAGGTCACGTGACATCTTACGGTGTCACCCTAAAAATGAATTTGACGCAAAGGACCATGGGCAGGAATGTCCCCCCCCACCAACAGAAATGAAACATGTCTCATTTAATAGATCTTAGTAACCTGATGATTTTTTACTATGACGAGGATCGCCATATTTATGGGGTTTTCTTGGAAAACCGTGTTTTGTTTTTACATATTTTTTGCTAATTTCATTGAAAGTTTTTGTTTTTTTATTATACTATTTTTAGCCGAAACTATTAAATAATATAAAAGATTTCTGTCCTAAATATATATTTGTGAAGTAAAGTCAGGGTGGCCAACTCCGTCAGCGGGGCATTTCCGTCAAACGGCGTTTGCAGCTATTCAAACGACAGTACACGCTTACCGATTCGATCGGTAAAGCAGAGAGAAAATTTTATACCCGCAGTCAAAAACAGATGGCGCTGTCTAGCCAGTGAACGGAAAAACCCCGCTTTTAAAGTTTAGTTGCGCTCCGAACTCGAACCCGAGTGTAGTGTGCTGCTGTGTTTCGTGACGGTGCGATGAGAAAATGTAAGTTTATGGCTTAATAAGTATGTTTATTATATAGTTCGATATGCATGTTTGATGGTAGTTTTATTAATTTTCAATTATAATCTGTTGGTGAGAAACTATGAGTGGTTAAATATTGGTATAAACGGAATGATCGAGTAGACAAATCCGTCAATTGTGAAACGGGCAAAACCGTCATGTGCCGGAATTTCCCCATTTCATATATTGTCAACCTTTTTGATTTGGCTTACTTAAATAATAACTATGATTGTTATACTATAATTTATTTTCAATGATTCTTAGTTTAATTTGCAGATGAGCAAGTTTATTTTTTCATTTTTGCTTTATTTTTTTATTTGTTATTCAACTCGGAAGACGGAGATTGGTCCTGTTTGAAAGTCAGTTGGTACTAAATCTGTTACGGTTTACTAATATGTGGCCGAAAATTATGTGGCAATTATTGACTTCCCAAACAACTTATCTCATAGTTTCATTTGGCAAACTTTTAGGTAGCATATCAATGGTTCGTATATATAACATGTCCCAAATGATTGTTTTAGCAAAATGTTAGTTGGCAAAATATTTAGTTGGTCATGTTTTAAAAAGACTTTATTTGTTATGTTTTGATTGGCATGTATATTTTTTCCATATTATTTTGATACATATTACTAACATACCCTAACCATGTAGTTAATATTATTACATTGATAAAATACCTCTTTTGTGATAGCGGTTTAAAATAAACGGGTCCATATTGGCTCATATAAACTTGATGTGTCGATTTTTTCTTGTAATACCGCTTTGTAATCAATCATAATCATCACTCTTCATATTTTTTTACTTACTACCTTTTATGTTCCTACACTTCTGTAACTATTATCGGAACTCAAAACGGACAGTTTTCATAAAATGTTTCTTCATAATGTCATTACTAAGAACAGACTTGAACTCATAATTTGGGTTTTCATAACAGTTTACTTCATTATGGACCTAAGGTACTATATCATAATTTTGTTAGTCCTAATATCATAAATCATAACTAAGAATATAGCTAGTTAAGTAATATTTTTTTGCAAACAAGTTTTTCAGCTCATTTATAAAAAAAAAATAACCTCGAAGACGAAAGCGGGAGCGAAGCTCCCGCTTCCGTCTTCTAACCTATCCGCGATCCGAGTCGGTTTTGCCACTAAGTCCCTGTTCCCTACTGCTACTTGAACTTATTCACCACTATCTTGGTATTAGTTGATCTCAGAGAGAAGTTTATTAATACAAAATTTAGCAATAACTACTAGTATGTATATAAATAAATGTGATATTAAACTATATTGCTAAAAACCACTATGATATAAAAGTTTATAAACATAGATAGTAGTAACAGAGATCCTTATGTTGAATAACATTATGAATATATAGACATTTCCAATCCATTTCCATTTCCATTTCAATTTTTTTCCAACCGATCTTACTTGTAACTTAAATTATACATTAAAAAATCAAGAAGTAGTAAACTACATTAAACCTTTACCGAATGTAAAGTTGTGTCAATAAATTCTGATTAAAAAACTACTACGTAGTATTATTTGCCAAATATAAATTATGCGAAGTTAAAATTTGGTCAAAGGTTATTTGACAATAAATAGTAAGCTCAAATAAAACATTTGCCTATTAACTATTTTCCGAAATGATTCTTGGTAAAATGAATATCTGCAAAATATGATTGTGATCAAAGAAAAAGTATGCTAAGTAACATTATGCCAAGCATTGGTTTGCCAACTAAAAATGTTGCAATCAGTTGGTTGGGAAGTGAAATTAGGCGAAAAGTATTTCGGCCAGATGGCAGTACACCTCTGTTACATGTAAAGGCATTGCACATCAGATGTATTAGACGTGCGCTACCTACTACATTTATTGAAGGTATACATTTCTGTGGGACAGGTCTTACCGCTTGTGTGACGTGAGCACGCGTGCGTCTCGCAAGCAGTGTGACTTGTATTAGGAGGGAATACTTAAGATAGCTACGTTTACATTTTCAAACTGTCCAATTTACTTATTAAATACTTATGATTTGAAATTAAAAATATTGTCGCGCCCATAATAACAATGAGTTTGACATTGTACTTCGGACCTTACTCAACAGTGGCGCCAACTGGTGAGCACAAAAACAGTAGCCCATTATTTTAAAAACATGATGTCAGTTGACGGATTTTCCCTAGGGTTTGGGAATTCGTTTTAAAAGGTTTAAAAAAATATATAAAAATAGGTAGTTTTTTAGTAGTAGTAAATAGTTTAGTTAGTAGTTAGTAGTTATAGTTTAGTTGTAGTAATAGTTTTTTATAAAAATAGGCCGGAATTGCCCCAAAAAAATATATTTGGCTATATAATCTAAAATAAACCCTAAATTGAGTTCGCTAAAGTTTAGTTTCGATTAAGAGTTCAGCGGTATTTGTTCACTTAACGGATATGTTTGTAATACGTCACGATACAAGAAAAATCGTTGGTTGACGGAATAGCCCCAAACCGTAGGGAAAATCCGTCAACTGACATGTTATCAAAAAAAAAACATATATAAATAACCAGCAGGACTAGCGATTTAATATGAATACATTTATATAGTTAAATAAATGCCCAATCTATTACAGTGATGAGTTTTATTAAAAAGTAAATATCCTCTTAGTTATGACCAGCCAAAGTGAACTTATCAAAAAGTATGACGGAAATGCCCTCATTGACCTTATTATTGTTAGTAACATAATATTTTTTCAACCTTCTCTTTGTAACTTTTAATGAGATGAGCAAAAAATATGTAAAAACAAAACACGGTTTTCCAAGAAAACCCCATACATAGGGCGATTCTCGTCATACTAAAAAATCATCAGTTTGCCAAGATCTATTAAATGAGACATGTTTCATTTCTGTTGGTGGGGGGGGGGGGACAGTGCCCATACAAATTTGCCCATTGTCCTTTATAAACAATTATCAATTATCTAGGCTGACGGCCCGCGGGCGCGTCGGGTGCGACGGGCCCAACGCGCCGCCGCGGCGCAACGGTGCCGGGGTCCGGCGCGCCGACGGGCGGCGGCAAATACCAATTTGTTTTTGCCATTGCCAAATATTTTTCAAAGCTTTATCTCTTTAGGAATAACGTCTAAATTCGAACTATTCGAATTTGCAAGAACAGCAGATGACGGTGCACGGTGGCGACCAAAATATCAATTTGTTTTTGCCGTTCGTAAATATTTTTCTAAGCTTTATCTCTTTAGGAATAACGCCCAAATTCGAACTATTGGAATTTTCTTAATAGCAAAACGGTGAAGGACGCGTTGGTATTATTAAAAATTTATTTGCAGAATATGCTATTGCAAAAAGTGTTTAACGGCTTTATACTCTTACGAATAGCGTTCAGTTTTGAATGAAGTCGAATCGGCTAGCAGCAAAAAGTGACTTCCTTCACATCTGACGTCACAAAACTCTGTCGCGTATTTAACAATTTTTCCCCATCCCAAAAAGTGCTCAGCGTCGCTAAAGAAGTTTTCACTTCAAAAAGTACGTATCGGCTCATTAATGACGGAGTTCTAAGGTAACAAACATTGAAAAAAAAAAAACAAAAAAAAAACCACCGAATTGAGAACCTCCTCCTTTTTATTGAAATCTTCAAATATTATCGGCCCCAAATACAGCGATTCGGTTTTTTTCTCTAATAATCAACGCATTTGCTCTCGGAAATCAGTTCATGTGGTAAATTGGAAAATAAATGTGGAAATGTCCTCGGTCGGTCTCGAAAGTCGGTTAAAACTTTGTTTTTAAAGTAAATGATTGTAGTGATTGTTAGAGATTTCTTATTGTTATGTTGTGTGTTTTGTTGGAAAATAAATACTATGGGTATATATAATATTAGCTGGTCTCAGCTGAAGACCAAATAAATAAATACAAGCAGTGTGCGATGTGGCGTGGCCGAAATCCCTACGTCCCTGAATTGTATTTGGCGATTATTGGTATTTAGGCCCCGAAGTTCGGGAAGGAAACGTAAAGGGTTCATCTTAAATGAAACCCTCAGGAGTAAGTATGTGTGTAAGTGTGTGTGTGTGTAGGTAGGTGCCGATGCCTACTAACCGACCAGTCAACTAAACACAAAATGTATAGGGTTTCGTCCGCGCCACTTGTCTAAATCGCTTGGTCGGGTTATATGAGCGTGCATCCACTCACAAACAATATCAAATATCTACGTAGTACGATGCATACTTATGAATAGGTCCTAATCCCGATGTACGTAAGTACGTATTGCGCACTCAATATTAAAAATTAAATATTGTTTGCGATGACGAATTGATGTTACATTTTGCAAAGTAAGTACACTAAGTGCTGTGTGAAAAACTATGTAATGCATTTAAAATACATAAAAAAATCCATACTAATATTATAAATGCGAAAGTGTGTCTGTCTGTCTGTCCGTCTGTCTGTCTGTTACCTCTTCACGCTTAAACCGCTGAACCGATTGCGATGAAATTTGGTATGGAGATTCAAACCCCGGGGAAGGACATAGGATAGTTTTCATCCTGGAAATCACCCCCTAAGGGGATGAAATGGGGGGTTGAAGTTTGTATGGAGCTGCGATATAAACGATTTCCACGCGGACGGAGTCGCGGGCAGAAGCTTGTAATATTATAAATGCGAAAGTGTGTCTGTCTGTCTGTTACCTCTTCACGCTTAAACCGCTGAACCGATTGCGATGAAATTTGGTATTGAGATAGTTTGAATCCCGGGGAAGGACATATAATAGTTTCCATCCTAGAAATCACCCCCTAACGGGATGAAATGGGGGGTTGAAGTTTGTATGGAGCTGCGATATAAACGATTTCCACGCGGACGGAGTCGCGGGCAGAAGCTAGTACTTATATAAAATAAAGATATGATTTCTTACTAATAACACTTATTGCTCGACTCATTCCTCTGATTTTTACACCAATTTTCTTTATTCATTAAATCATTAGTAACTTAAAAAGTCTGTGATACGTCTTAAATCTCTAATGGCAACTTAATCAATAAATTTTTATGTAGACATCCATCCTTGATTTCGCACTAGCGTGAAAAATGCGAGATTAAATTTCTACGAAGGAATACATTTGTTTACATTACACGCCCGCCCTACATGTCTCATGGCATTTTATTTCGAAAGTAATATTTGCCGGCCTTGCCCTGGCGCTCGGTATTCAAATTTCATGCTATTTGCTTCTGCGTACTTGGCGTTGTTTTAATACTCGCACGGGATATTATGTGTGGTTTTAATAACGGCGGATCGTGTGTGCGTATTCAAATTGGAATTTTCTTCGTTTTATGACGCCTCTGTTTTGTTTTTTCTAGAATTATGCAGTAAATGAAGAAGGAACTGAGAGAAAATATAATTAACTCCTCCGTTGCTGCCTATGCAACACTATGGTAGGTTTCTTATGATGGCAGGACCGCTTGGTATAATATAGCACAGGAGCCAGCATTGTAGGCGTCGTCCCTGAGGTACTTGTTGCCAGAGGTTGCCTCCGTTCTAGCTGTCAGTCTAGCAAAAAATATGAGGACAAGATAGATGGCATAGATTTGCAGGTATATTGGAGATGCAATTTGATTATAGTCTGTCAAAAAAGTCTAGAAAATAATAGAGGCTGTCGGTATGGCAACACGAATAGTAAAAACTAAATATTTTGATACTGCACTTTTTACCAGGGCATTATTGATTATATTTGGTTTAGATTGTAGAAAACTTACAATCAAATACATATTGGTATAGACATACAGGAGGGAGGCCTATGTCCAGCAGTGGACATCTTTCGGCTGATATGATGATGATGATAGACATACAAACTCACAAACATTACCTCTAATAATGTTTATGTAGACGGAATGCTAGTAGTTTAAATACAGTTTTGTTTCCAAATTTTATTAAATAGTACAATATACGGTTTTTCCTCCTCAAATATTCCACTTCGTTTGCAATATACACTTAAGTAATTAAAACACTTTAAATTCATAAAATATATTTAATGTACCAAGTTTAGTACACAAAACCGAAAACGTAAATGTACAGTGTAACAAGACGAAAATTATCAATATTCTTACTGGTTATGTAGCGTTAGGAATAAATCAAATTAATATAATCTTTCATAATTTAATACTCATTAGTAATACAAAATAGGTAGTCAAAAACCTTGCAGTTCTTCTATAAACGTTGTCCCGACAAAATGATTCCGGCATGATATTCCGCAAGACAACGCTTGAATCACTATCACTACATATTATAAAACAAAGTCGCTTCCCGCTGTCTGTCCCTATGTATGCTTAGAACTTTAAAACTACGCAACGGATTTTGATGCGACTTTTTTTAATAGATAGAGTAATTCAAGAGGAAGGTTATATGTATAATATAGTACCCGTGCGAAGCCGGGGCGGGTCGCTAGTACATTATAAACTGATTACCTATTGTCTTGCTCATTTTTTCTTGGAAGTTTCGATGCATTTGAATGCTAATAAATCCGCGACATTTAATAAATACGATAAAATAACAACACAGATGACAATCCGTCTACTAGCAAAGTTACCAGGGTCGAAAAAAGATAGTTCCGTTTCTTGACTTTATGCCAAGCTGTAAAATCTGATTTTGATGAGTTTCGCCCTTGTTCAAGCGCCTCAGGCTGATGTGATGTGACAGCTCTCTTACAGAAAAAGAAGAGAAACTTATATTAGTTACATGCTTACCTGAAACAATAAAAAAAAGAAGTTAGCAGATCATTTTAATCACTTATTTCTGGGTTAGAAAGGCCGGTGGCACTCGGTTCCGTTGAAACATGTCTCACGCCATTAGGCATGATACCTCATGTTCAAATTCATAACGTAGTGACACAAACTAACACACTAACAAAATTGTATGACAACTATGTACTTAAACGCAGTATTTCGCGACCGAAACAACAATTTACCTGATTTTCCATACAACGATTAGTACAAAATGTCAGTTGTGACGTCATACCTGTGTGTCTTTCAGTATGAAGCGTTTTGCGCTGCCACCAGCGAGGTCAATCTTCGTCTCAAATTTTTGGGTATTGATGTTCTTTAATTGTAGTTGCTCCCATACAAACATTTGTTCCTCTCCAGAAACTGGTTCGAATGACATCATAAAAAAATCTGAGTCATTATCCCTATTCTTCGGATAAGGTGGCAAGTGGACTCTCGCGTCTTCAGTACGCAACCGGGATAACGTTAAATTGGGGAAGAGGTAGGTATTTAAGTTTCGTTGGTACTTTTATTTAGGCGGTTCATCGATTCTCGTAAATGACGCTCCCGTGTAAAAAAAACACGTTTATGTGTTCCGCGTGAGATATAACCTTTGCACCGTATTTGTGATGCCTATCTATAATAATACCGTACTGTTTTTTCGAAGATCTCACGGTTCTTAATACACTGATTTGCCATACCACAAATAAATAAATAGTACTATTTTAATAGTAAAGCTAACGAGTTATGGACGATAGTGAAGTCTAAGTTATGAACCTCAAACTAGATCGTTACTGAACTCCTTATGCATCGCTTCAAGCATTTGTGGTATCTTACGCCAGTAAATGCTTGCCGCTAATCAGCATTCCTCCTCATGGGCTGAGCTATGCATGATAATATCAGCGGAACATCGCTAGTAAAGGATTTGGATATTGCTATGCTGTAATATACTTAATCGTAATATCTTGATCGTATTAGCAACAAGGGTATTTCATATTAAAAATACAATGAAACGGTTAACTCACGTCTTAAAGGTCGAATATCGATCGACGTGTTTGAAATCAATGTGTGGCGGCTAATTCATGAGCACTTGCAATTCAGATTCAGATTCAGATTTTTATTCATAAAATACATTATTTTACATGTCAAATTGAGTAGGTAGGTACATACGTTTGCGTCGTTTGTTTGCTTTTGTTTGTTTTACAATGCCGGTGCGCTTAGAACTGCGGATCTGTGCCCTGGCGAACCGGCCAGGATATTTCATTACAAACCTTATACTAACCTCACATCCACATTTTGAGATGTTTTTTTTAGTAGTTGTATTGGTTTAAACACTTAAAATGTGGTATCTATGTCACATTTTATTCTAGGAGCGCTGCTTGGGAGTTCAGCTGGAGAATTTATTTGGAATGATTAGTTCATTTTGAATGAGATTGAGATATTTATTGATAAAATTATTAGTATTTTTTCATCACACTTGCTCGAAAAGGGCTTCATAATGCGCAGACGTACAGAGCCACAATAGCTTATGTTACGCCCACGGGCGTAATGGTTTTTTTCTTAAATTGTATCTTCCACTCATGTGGCAGTTACAAAGCAAAGAGGTTTTATATCAAATACGATGTCTGAAAACATATTTAAAAACTTATAAATTTAACTTAAAAACACTACGAAAACATGTTTAACAGATTTATTTACAGATTTAATATGTAGTTATTTAGTGTCTATGTAAAATGTTTTAAGTGTTTTCAAATCGTGGCTGTATACCGAAGGGTCTTTGCCATACGCGCCTCACGTCAAATTCAACAAAATAGACAACGACATGTTGCAGTTTTTGTTACAATTTGTATTAATTTCATCTAAAATTTATTTGTTTCCTCGCAAATGTGATGAAATACATTGTGTATAATACGGGCGTAAGAATATTGCAAACTCGAGTCATCAAAGCTTCTGATAGACTCTTGTTCGCAATATTCCACTTTCGCCCCACGTTAAACAATGTACTATTATTACATGTCATTTTACATTATTTGGGTTAGTTACATTTTAATGGGCATTGTAATATAGTCAGTTACTTACTATGGGCCTCATAAGAAAGCTCAAAGTCACCCAAAGAGCTGGCTGGAGAAGGCTATTTTGGGAGGTTCTCTGCGTGATTGCTTTAGAAATTAGGCGATCCGCAGCAGAAACAAGGTAATCATGTTGCCTTCCGAATCGCTAAACTTAAATGGCAGCGTTTCTACGCAGCAAGTCCATGTCCAGCAGTGGACGTCTTTCGGCTGATATGACTGTAATAGTCCAAGGTTTTCCAAGAAGCTCATAGATCGTCTCATAAACGAGACAAAAAAAAAAGACCGGGTTGCACTCCGGGAGTGCCGGCAGAAGTGAAAACTCAATAACACTGTAACAGTTTTTCGATCAGGTCACGTGACATCTTACGGTGTCACCCTAAAAATGAATTTGACGCAAATTTATAAACAATTATCAATTATTTAGGCGGACGGGCCGCGGGCGCGTTGGGTGCGCCGGGCCGGCTCGCCCGTCGGCGGCGGCAAACAAAATACCAATTTGTTTTTGCCATTGCCAAATATTTTTCAAAGCTTTATCTCTTTAGGAATAACGTCCAACTATTCGAATTTGTTCAATAGCAAAACGGTGAAGGACGCTTGCACAAAATTACAAATTAATTTGCAGAATATGCTATTGGAAAAAGTGTTTAACGGCTTTATACTCTTACGAATAGCATTCAGTTTTGAATGAAGTCGAATCGGCTAGCAGCAAAATATAAAAGTTTGTGACCTCCTTCTCATCTGACGTCACAAAACTCTGTCGCGTATTTAACAATTTTTCCCCATCCCAAAAAGTGCTCAGCGCCGCTAAAGAAGTTTTCACTTCAAAAAACTCGATCGACCTATAAAAGTGCAATGTAGAACGAAGTAACTGCAAGACGGTGATTCTTACACACACTTCAACGGATGCTACGTGGAACGTGGTGGCAGACAGCGACAGATGTCACCGCGGTTGACATTTCCGTGCCCGTCATGCTTCCCTGACAAGTTTCCAATAAGGAACTTGAATCGTCTCTTATGAGTTGGGTCTTGGAGATTAAAATCTATACGTATCTATTCTTACTATATATTAATAATAATGTTTCTATATCTACTAACAATAACTAGTGGTTGTGTGTGCTGTGCTGCAAAACTCGTGAGCTTGTATTTTTCATTTTATTTTTTATTTTGAAAAACTGAGTTGATTAAAAAGTTCTATATAATTATCGAATCTGCTTACAAAATTTTACTCAATTGTGAAAAGCTACCTGTAGAAGACAACAACTGGACAGCCGAACATACAAAATAATTTTGGCCCAAGCTGAAACAGAACTTCGTTCGCTTTCGCTCGCTCGTTCAATAATAATTACAGTTAGACGGGTTCTAAATCACAATAAGGTTTTTCCAGTCGCTTTCGTAAAACGAATGCCTACACCATATGTTGGGATTAGGTGCCGCAGCCCGGAACCCGGGCTCTTTAGGACACAACCGGGAACACTCTAGGAGGATGATGACTGTGAAATGTAAGTTTGTAGCTTTGTAAGTTTGTATGTAGGGGGTAATCTCCGAAATAACTCATCCGGACACAGAAATACAGAATGGGCAATTGGGATGAATGTATTAGGCTACATATAATTCCACAGCATTGCTTGGGTTTTAACAGTGTAAAAATTGGGGAATAGCCACCACATAAATCGAGAACTTTCTGGAAAAATCCGGAAAAAACGGTGAAGATGATGACGATACAATAAATTATATTTAACTTGAAGTAATGTTTTACTTAATACCCAGCAGCTCTGACTAAGCACAGCAGCCGGCAGCAGGTCGGTGGCGCAGCAACGGTCACTTTGGCACTCTTTGGGGAGGCCTATGACCAGCAGTGGACGTCTTTCGGCTGATGTGATGATCATGATGAGCTCTAATTAAGTAAGACTTCAACAGTTTCAAGGGTAGCAGCCTTGAGACCGTTAAAAAATGTTAACTTGAGCAAGTCTCTCCGGCATTCTTATTATTCAATCTTCCTTCAGTCTGGCAATTTCGCCGGCAAATCGAAATGTGAAGAAAGGTAAAAATATGTAAATGAGTTTCGTGCAGAAGACAATCTTGTCTATTGTGGAAATGTTCTATAATTTCCTCAGGGAATCGCTAAGAACGACTATTGGCTAGGTGTTGATTTGTAAATTTCTTTTCACGCTGATTTGAGGGTTATTTAGATGTATTTTATTTACGATACAGAAACAAGTTTTGTAAATAAATAGTAATATTAATTTAAACTATTGCCAACATTTGACATTCGTATTTGTAAAAAAATCACTCGTTCTATTATGATGGGACATTGTGACCTGAGGGATAATTAACGAGTGTTAGGACAACTCGACTGTATTTTTTTCATATAAAACATGACATAAGTAGATCTATTTAACGTAAGTACGTAAGAAACGTTACGCAACTGACCAGCAGTGTTCATTTAGTTCCTAACCGTAGTATAAGTATTACTAACACTGATTGATCCAAGTTGGTCTATGAATAAAGAAATTTAGTTTAATTTTAATTTAAAAGGAAAGGAAGAAATCACGACAAACAAACAAGTAACTAATATATCAACCTCACATAAGTCTGGGTAGGTATATTATACTAGTTATAATAAACTCTCTGAGCGACAATATTACGGAGTCATCATCATCATCATCTTATCAGCCGAAAGATGTCCACTGATGGACCTCCTCCAAAAAGTGCTATAATAAGCGGTCCTGCGCCACCCGCATCCAGTGGACCCCCCCCCCCCGACCTTTACCAGGTCATCAGTCCATCTTGTGGATGGTTTACCATGCTGCGCCTGCCAGTACGTGGTAGCCACTTGACAACCTTTCCGCCCCAACGGCCATCGGTTCTAAGTGCCATGTGCCCCGCCCACTACCACTTAAGTTTGTGTATATATTTATTACGGAGTATTTTCATAGATGTACCCAATTAGTTAGAAGGTTTACAGATAAATTAACCCTTTACCCGCCCTCGTCTGATATATCAGACTATGTGTATAAATGACACCATAATGTACATATTATTATGACTGAGTTGAAATTTGCCTGTAACTTAACGTTCGGCGGTTGAAAGATTAAAATATATGTTCTTTGATAATAAGTTAAGATTAGATATAACTGAAAATACTAAATGATAATAATTTATTTTCCTGTTAGCAGTAAGTCACTGCGCTATCGAGACAAACCAAACGGTTTAACGATGCTATTTTAATTTATTTACAAAATTTTTGTATGTTTCTCTCAATAATAACATTTAAAAAAAACAAGACAAAAGCAATCAAAGAACCGGCTTAAACACTTGTTCGGTTAACGAATCGCAAACGTCGTGTTATCGCACCTTCAATTTTCTTTAACAGCCCACTTAGTTACCAAAGTAGCTGCAGTAGTGGTATCCCGTTCATTTCCCCGTATTCGCTGTAATTTCCATCTGGTCTGGCGTCGAATTAGCATTTAGCACCAATTTGCTTAAATGCCGTAAATACGAGCCTAACGTGTTAAATCCAACTCGTTACAGCATTCAACTCGTTACGCTACTTTCTTCTTTACATTTTATTCCGAAGCTTATTTTTGTAAGGTTTTCAATATTACATGCAGATATTGCGATTTGGTGAGCGTTATTTACTTTGAAAGTAGAACAGTCCAACTCCTAAATACATAGTCCTGTGAGAATTTCCAAAGCTCCAAAAATAGATTTACTTACCCAAATATCTGAGCACCTTGATATGTCAACGTTTTAATTAAACAGCTTAGTATAAATAGTCATTCGTATGTATAGTGAGAATGCTTCTTTTCTAGAGCGGATCTTATCTGAAGATCCATCGGCCGAACAAAGCCCTTTGTTAGGCACGTGCAACAAAAATCACATCGAAATGAAAAGGCCATGTTTATTTATGACTTTACTCGAATGTGACTCTATTGTTGAAGTAGCAAGGTTCAAATTAAAACGAAAGGTATATAGGTATTAACAACATTTCATTCGTAGTTGAAGCATACTTAGTACAACGTAAACAAATAGCGGTTACACTTAATAATGAATACAAACGCTTTGTCTTCTCTTTGTAATTAGTTCAAAGAGTAGTGAATTTGTTCTACAAAAATGATTCGATGATTTGTATTTCAAATCATCATGTCTTAATGTTAGGAAGGGCGCACACGGCGACTATTTGCAGCGATTCAGTCGACTACAACTGCATCACGGCATGTGGCCCCCTGTCGCATTTGCAACGCGTGATGTAAACGCGCGATGTAAACGCGCTGTCGCGATGCAGTCGCACTGGTTTAATTCAGCATTAATTCTGCATCGATGCAAACGCACGACTGTATTGATTATTGTATTGATACCAACGCACGGCTGTTTTGCGCGATATCGGGTATGGGAAGAGCTGGAGGAACTGCGGTTTTTGACTTGATGATGATTGCGGAAAAACTGTTGATGACGCATAAAAAATGGAGTCGTATGACACAGATTTATTGGGTTAGGCTCGTAAAACACACTTTCCCGAAATGTGCACTTTCTGTAAAGGTGCACTTCCCGATATGTACACTTTGTCAATAGGTGCACTTTCCCAGAATGTGCACTTTCGCAGAAGGTATAATTTCCCGGAAAGTGCACTTTAGGGGTAGGGGTGTCCATGTTTATATTAGTAAGGGTTTCTATGAAAGAAAGTGAAAGCGTCTAAATAATAAATGTGTACCTTTTGAGAAAGTGCCCTAAATGGGAAATAGTACATTTTGGGAAAGCGTGCGTTTTCGAAAAGTGCACTGTTTGAAAAAGTTTCGGGAAAGTTTCCAAATTGGGAAAGTATACATTTGGGAGACTACATTTTGCGAAAAGTGCACCTTTGCAGAAAGTGCACATTTCGGGAAAGTGTGTTTTACGAGCCTAACCCGATTTATTTATTGCGGCTATTCAAACCCGTCCTGTATAATGGGACTGATATTGTATGACTGATATTGTATTACTGATATTGTATCGCGGCTGTATCGATACTGTATCGCGTCTGTATCGATGCTGTATCGCGGCCAATCGATGCCATATCGCAGCAGTAGCGATGCTCTATTGCGATAGGGTAGATGACCAGCGATAGCATCGCGACTGTATCACGGCCTTTTTGCGACTGCATCGCTACTGAATCTCTGCAATGCAAGGTCGCTCCTACGCTATCCATTAATAACATTATAAAAGCATATTTTGGATATTTATGTTCATTCAATATTAATACGAGGAGTGGACTTCTGGGCCACATCTGCTGACTGTAATAGGTCATTCAAGCTTCAGTTGCGTGCATTGCGAATCATTGCTCGTAAACCAGCTGATCACCCAGCCAAGGACCTGTTACAACATTACAAAATCTTAACGCTGCCCAGTGTATACAATGTAACCGCTTGCCAATAATATGATATAATAAAACGTAATATATAATGATTTATTTAGGAACGAATAGTATAATAAGTGGATATATTATAATTAAGTTACTAACAACAAAACTCATATCTAGCAGGATTATTCGTATACAATATTAATACGCCAATGCGTCTAAAAGAAATGGTCTTAGGGGACTAATATACAAGTTTATTGCCAAAACTAGGTTACAGTTGTAATCTGTGTTTAAGCCATAAATACCCATGGTTTTACATATATATTGCCTGTCTAAACATTTGTTACCTCGCGTCAAGAAAACAAAACTATATTTAACAAAAAGAATTCTTGCGATTGCAGAAATATTTCACTATAGTAAGCAAATTTTCTGTCTCGTCGTAGGTCAGGGTTAACAACCATGCTGTTATTTTAGTTTGGCATACTTTGCTATTTTGATCGAACACGGAGCATTATTTTATTATAAAGAAAAGGGCCCAGGAAAGAGAGAAAACTGTTAGTAAAAGCGTGTTTAGTGTGAAATTGCTTAAAAATTATATCCATCCGTCTTTTGGTGTGCCTATTATGGTTGTAGCAAGTCAATTTGTGCTGTTTTAGAATTACGCTCCTGATAAATAGTTGTCGAACTGTTAGTACTTTACATGATTGGTACAATTCCGTGGTCGGAAAATAAAACGGACGGAAGGTAGCCACTTCCAAAATGGCTCTTTGAGCACGTTCAAGTGTCAATAGAATGGTCTTCGCAGCCCCACCCATGACGTTATACAGTATGTTAGTATAGATTGACACAAAGCCGAATATATCCGATGTATCAGTTCTTTGTTAGCAACACTTCTTAGCTTTTTAAAGACAAAAATAAGTTTACGTACTCTAGCCGAAAGAACGTCAATGTGGCTTCGGAAATTCAGGTTATGGTATCGACCTTTGATAGAGCAGGACATGTATTACATACCTGTTGATTAGCAAAACAGCAATGGTGCGCACGGATTGTGATTGTGTCCAATACATAAGAGCTAACCAACATCTAGTCAGCGTACGGCTTTACGTAGAAGCGAGAGGTGTTGCGTGAAAAATTTTTTCGCGTCCCCGCGACGATGGCTGGCCAAGGCTCGAGCATCTCTCTGCGTCATCGGGCCCAAAATATATGATTGTATTCCAATTGACATTACAAACTCAGCCAGTGACACAGTCTTCACAAATAAATTAAAAATGTTGCTCAATAAACTAGCTTGTTACAGTGTAAACGAGTTTATACTATATAAATAGGTCATCATGACATTAAATTAATGTGTGATTCTATTTCAATAACTAATTAAAATTATGTAATATATTTCGGTAATGTACATTTTTAAATGTAATTCTTTAATCTTACTTATTGAAAATAATGAATTAAAAACGACAATTTATGTAATCATTTTTGAAGTGTAAAATTTCAAAAATTAATAATAAAGTATCTGAATCTGAAAAAATCGCCGTGTGTGTAGTTTTACAATAACGACATTACTTCGAGCGAAACCTGTTCTGCCCCTAACGTGCTCTACCACTTTTGAAACTAAGAACTAACTTAAAATATTAGAGTCGAAGTGATAGCACACTTTCTTGCCTGACTGTACGTACGAGGGCGCAGATGACATGTAAAATGACGTGTCTATTTATATCCCCTTGTCAGATCGATGGAGTGATAAGTCAGCCGCGATCTGTAGCCATTGTGCTAGTTGAAAGCACGTGTCAGGTTTAGGAGCCTTTGAATCTATTCGCAGGTGATACGGGGAAGTAGTAAGGTGACGTTTGAGCGAGGACATTGCCATGCGAGTTTAGGAAATGTTGTCGATAATTAAATTGTCAGAATTTATTATGTCATCACTATCACTTTATATGTAGAATCAAAATATGATTGCTAATAAGTAAGCCGCTAAAAAAATCCGTGTGGCGAAAAATGTCGCCATTTGTGACAATTTACACTAAGTTAACCATAATTGTGGCGGTTAGTGTAGTGTGTGTAGAGGCCTCAAAATTTATATTAGCCGAGTTTGTAGGGCACAACCGGGAATAACGCTATCGCTAGGAGGATGATGAATGTTAATTATTATTTCTTTGTGGTCACCCAACCCGCAGGCGACCTCTGCTGATCGTTCCGAGTCGCCGGCTGGCTAAATCTCGACGGTCACTCAGCGTCACGAGGCCAATCCTATACAACCCGGTCCCAACAGACATAAATAACTCTATATATATGTTATGTATATGTTCAAAGGCAAGCTTAAATCATTCCCTTTGGAACAGGCATGTTACTCATTGGCTAGTATTTAGACAATCACGGCACAGTACTGCAACATTACGGACGCCGATGGTGTGATGTGATAACTTTCCTTTTCAAAGTTAAACTAAGAAAATGAGTAGTGACAGTGACGAAACATCTTTAACTCCTCAAGAAATAACTAATATGGCAGAGGAAACCACACTTAACTTGCTAACTGAAAAGTCAAAGAGCCTTTACAATAGTCGAACTAGACAATATAGTACCTACTTACGATATTTAGTTTTCTTATATACTCGTATTAATGGCATTATTAATTTTAATGAACTCGTACAAAAAGTATTGTTCACAATAGTGTCATAAACTCATAATCAAGCTTTTTAATCTCGTACCTTAATGTATGCCTTTTCAGTCGAGTAGCACGTTTAGGCCACGAAGCTTGCTGAGTGGCCTCATTAAGGTACGAGACTTAAAAAGCTAATTATATAACTATTGTATACAATACTTTTTCTACGAGTCAACTGAACTAATTAGTTCGTTTAATTAAACAAACGTGGCATCTATTGAAAATCTAGGCCCTGCTGAAACGAAGTGCAACCAACGGCTTTTTCTTTTTTGTGCGTTGATGTCTATTACCTTTTGACTTTCTCATGACCGCGTCCTATTGGTCAAATACATTATAGTTCAGTAAAGGCGCCACGTGATTGGCCAATTTCATTTTAGTTGTCTCAACAGTTATGAAATGTTGAGTTGGGAGCTCCATAGTAAAAAGTATATGTGATTTAAGTTCGGTGTACGAAGTCTTAATTCAAACATTAAGGTCAACGAGTATAAAAATATTGTTGTGATACAATTTTGTTTGTATAAAAGCGTAGGGATCTATTGGTAGTTTAAAATTTACTCTTGGACAATAAAAAAAATGCTTATTTCTCTAAACTTTCAGGGTTTTTATGTTTTAAATGATATTTTGGAATTCATACTTTATTACAATAATAATGGTTTACTATCCATTTAGCAACACTACGTTATCAATTTTTACATAAGAAAACTACCCGCTAAGCAGAGGAAAAGCTCCTACGAACTACAAACTGCTTTCCTTCCGTGTCGAATTAGAAAAAATATTAAATCAACCGAATAGTGAGATAATACAGTATAACATGCAGACAATTCGCGGAAAGTTAATGACTTGTACTTTGTTAATTAAGGTACAATAACGAATGTGTACAATCTTGTTCATGACTCGTATACCCTCGTGAAAGCATAATATATTGTGAAGGTAGCGGGATTTGAACAGCTAGACCCCGCGGCGAACTTAACCGAACTTTCAACCGCTGAGATATAAACAATGGAATTTCTTGCTACTTCTGAGACAATTTTCTCATAAAAGTTTCTCCAAAACTCAAGGGTAGACTGAAAATTTTAGAAGGTTTTGAGACGAATATTGCTTTAATGATTCATTATTCAGTGTGATTATGAGGTTGGGGTTTAACTAGCGTAAAAAGATAAAGTTATAAATAGTTGCTAATTCATAGAATTCAGAAGTATTAATTTAATATATTTACCCCGTAGTTCCTCGTAATTGGGGTGAGATGGAATTTTATACAAAGGTGATTTTGGGAGATTGTTGTTGTTGTTTTTTTTATGAGTACCTATAATTTCATTTTAAATTGGAATACAATATTTTTGTAGCAGTAGCCTTAAAATCATATCTCACCCCCCTTTCATCCCTTCTCTCCCCATTCATAACCCAATTCTCCCCGCGAACCCTACTCACCCCATTTTACGGTATTCCTGAAAATTAACAGAGAAGCAAATTACCAGGACTCAAAAAATTTGAAACAAAATATTCACCACACCTTGATTGGACGCCAGCATCTGACAGCTCCCACTCGAAAGCGGCTTAAAAGATTTATCATTGACCACCCTATTAATGCTCCAATACAAAGAAGGGAAGTACGAAAGGGTGTCATCGCCTCAGACTGGAGAGATTGATGACAGTTCCTCTCAAATATTTCCATTCATATTGAGCCGGCGAATAAAAGTTGCTGCTCGTAGTTATTGCGGAGATGAGCTGGATTTCCTTAGTTATTGAAAATTATTCCCCTTTCATAGCTGTACTTACTGGCGGAAATTATCGTCGTAGAGAGTTGTAAGAGGGCTATGAAGTAGCTGGAATATGATGTTAATATTTAGTGTAACATGTGTTCATCGTTCTTTTTGCTGAACAGGGTTGCCAAAGCCAAGACCGAGTAAATTCGACTGTTGCAGCAGATATTTGTTAATTAAGATGAAATTAACCGCATAAGCAGCTCATATGTGGATAGCCTTATGTTAGATATCTATATAATCCACAGCTTCCTTTGACAAGTTTCGACGAAGGCTTCATGAAACTTTAAGATTTAAGCCATCAGGTCAATCACGTAACGCATTGTACTTACGTTAGGTAGATCTAAATGTCAATTTTTATAAGAAAAAATAACAGTTGCATTATCCTAACGCGCGTTTGAAACGTTACGTTATTACCCCTCAGCGGGTCGATCACGTAACGGATTGTAATCTAAATGTCACTTGATATATGAACAAAATTACAGTTAAATTGTCCTAACGCGCGTTCGACGTTGCGTGTTTACTCCTGTGATAGCTGTAAATGTAATGTTTTAGCGAGAATAGGGATGATGACTAAGATTTTTTTGTGACGTCATTCGAACCAGTTTTTGGAGAGGAACAAATGTTTGTATGGGAGCAACTACAATTAAAGAACATAAATACCTAAAAAATTGAGACAAAGATTGACCTCGCTGGCGGCAGTGCTAAACGCTTCATACAGTGTGTCTATACAAGTATGACGTCACATTTGTACATTTGTACTAATCGTAGTATGGAAAATCAGGTAAATTGTTGTTTCGGTCGCGAAAGACTGCGTTTAAGTACATAGTTGTCATACAATTTTGTTTCTAGAAAAGCGTAAGGATTCTATTGGTAGCTTTTAATTTACTCTTGGACACTAAAAAAAAATGCATATAAAAATTATTATTTTAGTTATACTTTATAATTTATACTTTATTACCATAATTTGGTGGTTTACTATACATTTAGCATCACTACGTTATCAATTTGAACATGAGGCATCATGCCTATTAAACGGTTTTTTTCTAACCATGCAAATGTGTGAATTCAATGAGCAATGCAGCTTAGCCTAGGTAGCTTAAACTAAAATAAAGATACATTATTACGGCGTATACTTGCAATTGCTTCTCATTGGTACAGGGGTAGAAGCACGCATCAGGGCATCAGGGGCCGACGAATCCATATTGATGAGCTGTTTTGAATTCAAATAGATTGCAGGTGCTTGCGTACTTAATTCAGCCGGGGCTTGGGGAATAATAAATAAGTTGCCAAGGAAATTGAACTGTTCGTGTTAATCTGGATAAATGTAACTTACTGATTGAGCGAGTTAGGAATTGCTATTAATTGTATTTATAGACGAAGCGCCCCACTTCTTTTTGCGTATCTTTTTAGTATTTTGTCAATAGTTTGCCGGAAGAGCGAGGTTCATCAAGGATTTAACGATTTATATCCCACCAGTCTTTGCTTATGTATATCCTGAACATCTCATCCATATTATTATTATTATATCGAGCCTGTTATGTCCCACTGCTGAGTAAAGGCCTCCCCCCTCCTTTTCCAATCATCGCGGTCTTGAGCAATGTCTGGACAGTGTTTTAAAAAGGAGTCCCAGTTGTCACGCCATCGCCGACAGGGTCTACCGCGTTTCCGTTTTGAGTTTTGCGGCTTCCACTCCGTGGTCTCTTTGGCCCACAACTCATTCGGCATGCGGCAGACATGTTCAGCCCAGTCCCACTTTAACTTAGCCGCCTTCCGAGCTACTTCTTCTATTTGAGTCTTGGAGCGCAGCGTGGTGTTCCGGATGCGATCCATTAACTTTACATCTAATATGCTGCGCTCCATAGCTCGCTGGCAAACCCCGAGTTCGGACTTCTGCGCTTCCGTCAAAGACCAAGTCTGTGCACCATAGGTGAGAACTGGAAGGATGCATATGTCCATGAGCCTACGTTTAAGTGACAGAGGTAGGTCGCCCTTCATTAGGTCTTTCATGGACCAATAGCTCCTCCAGGCGTTTTCGGTCCGTCTATCGATCTCTTGTCGCGCTTGAAAAGAGACTAATTGGCCCAAATAAAGATACTCATGGACATATGCTATACGTTCTCCGTTTATCTCCCCTACGTTCTGTGCTATTGGTCATGACCTTGATCTTTGACATGTTCATCCTTAGACCAACCTTGAGGCTCGCAGTGCTGAAATCGTCAAGCATATGACACAGCTCGGAAGCCGTTGAGGTAAACAAGGCGATGTCGTCGGCGAAACGAAGATTGGTCAACCTTCTTTCCCCGACGACTAACCCCTTCTCTTCCCAACGCGGGGTCAGTTTTTTGGAACACGTATTCTAAAGTGCTGGTAAAAAGCTTCGGCGATAGCGGATCTCCTTGTTTAACTCCTCTTTGTACTTCGAAAGACTGACCAGAAGATTGAAGTTTTATGGCGGCTGTACTGTTTTTGTAAATAGTTTTAATGAGTCTAACTCCCCACATCAGCAGATTATTTAATAGAATCATAGAGACTTATACCTTCCCAGATAAAATGTGCCATTCAAACATGATACTGCTACACAAAAAAGGGGACAAGGCTGATATAGGAAACTATCGACCAATCGGCCTTGTATCCCATTTGTACAAACTATTCATGAAAATTATAGAAAGTCGCATTTCGGGCCGACTTGATCTCCACCAGCCACCCGAACAAGCAAGATTCCGCCCTGGCCTGTCCACCACCGACAACCTACATGCTCTGAATCAAGTGATCGTAAAGTGCCAGGAACATAATATCCCCGTTTACCTGGCCTTTGTCGATTACTCAAAGGCTTTCGACAGTATATCGCACCATTCCATCTTTGCAGCTCTACAACAACATGAAATAGCGCCGAACTACATTCAACTCTTCCATATACTGGTGAAATATTTTTTAAATCGGATAAGTAGTTGCGTATTGCCCCCTACATACAAAATTACATGTTTCAACGCTAAAACCTCACACGCTTCTCTTTTATACAATATTAGTAGGGATGAAGAAAATTTACATTTGTTATACATATTTAGTTAATAAAATAAGCAGGCTCACTATAAAAATTGTCACTATAAAATTTGGCAAAAATGTATCATAATAAACCCAGAAAAAACCGACCAACAGAAAATCGAATCAAGCAATGTTGATTGTTCCCCAAATAAACGAAACGGAATTAAAAGCAAACATGGCGGAGAACTACACTGTTTGCTTTACGTTCCTAATCAACTGGCTCTTGGTTTACCTTGGCTTTATTTACTGTAAGGCAAGGGGTTATTCAAATTACCGAACTTATTGGTTTGGTATTTATCGCATCGACTCGTTCTGACACTGGACTGATGACCTGGTAAATATTTCGGGAGATCGCTGGATGCGGGTGGCGCAGGCCCGGTCATTGTCACAGTCTTTGAGTAACGTCTATGTCCAGTAGTAGAATTCTTCCGGATGATGTGATCATGATGACTAAGGGTGGGTTGCAAACCGTCTTTAATCGAAAGCGGTGTTAAAATCTGAATGTATGGAAAGTTTGTCAAGTTTTTATGGAATGACAGCTGCTGGCACAATATTTAACATTGATCGGTCTGTAATTTGTAAGTTGGTGCACCCCTTTCTAAGCAAAGTAACGTGCTGTAGAGACCGTAGACCTTCTGTAGGACTAAAGCCTGTAATTGTGGGCTTATATGCTCACCTTACAAAAAAAAAATATAAATTAGGGGACAATCTTACACGATTCGAATAGACTCCATAGTAAGCTCGATAAGGCTTGTGCTTTGAACACTAGCTAGACGACGATATAATTTTATAAATGTTAATACTTAAATAGTGTCATAGAAAACCTCAAACAGTCTGAAACAAATGGATTGTTTTCTTTCGAGCCTAAGACTTAGCAAAAGAAAAGAAAATATATAAGTAGTTAACGGTTAAATTAAAACACTTTGTGAATATTGTCATCATATGAATATATCAAATCATAAGCTTAGCATTGTACGTATTATGTAACTTAGTTCCAGTAAAAATATTAATTTCTAGCGCAGTACACTCACCGCATTTCCTTTGTTTCAGAATACCACACCGCTGTCAAAATCATCTTCATCATCTCAATCAAACTCACCGACTGCGACGTCGTCACCGAGGCTCCGAACGGTATTATCACCGGATTTCAAAGGGACTCGTACTCCATAAAAGACATCCCGGAACCGGAGAGCTTGCCCGTACTCACCGGGAACGATACCCGATGTCGTATATCAGAGTATCAATGTACTAATAAGAAATGCATACCGATAAACCGATTCTGCGACGGGAGCAACGACTGTGGGGACTCCTCTGATGAACCAAGGCACTGCACACGTAAGTATTTATCGAATTTGAGGATTGGGTTGAATTGAAAGTTGTAGCGAATCTTTCATGAGTATCATGTTTGCTCTTTATATGTGTGGTTCAGATAGATATTAAAGTTTTTATGGAAATGAATGTACCTACTCGTTATGTAAGATTCAGCTCAACTCGGCAGAGTAAATTAAATAGAAAGAGTCACACGAATATGATAGTTGAAATGTTTTTTAAAGGTAATAATTGAGCATTTGATTGTTACCTACTTACTTGTAAATTTATCTACCTAGTATACCTATAGCCGAAGTTACTAGATGAACTCATATCATGGAAATCGTTGTTGATATACGGGAGTTGAAGTTGGAAACTTGTTGTATATAAATAAACGACCAGCCTGTCTTAACAAAACCGTACAACCTCCACCATCGTGGCGAGAAATCTAAATACCTAATCACAACAAAGCAAGAACACTTACAACCGCAAGTGTCCGCAAATGAGGAAAAATAATCGGCTTAAGTAGGTCGTCGGACAGGTGGGTCGATACGAGTGCCTGAATTGGCACGGCTCCGAGCCAGGCTCTGTGCGAGGCCAAATGGCCGGTCAATAATGAATACGCATTACAGTTTTACGGCGCGCTCATTACCTGCATTATAAATATAAATAAAATATTGAAAACTAGTCTACCGCCCATGTCAATAAAACAGTCTTCATGTGCCGGGTAACTTCAGTATAAGTAGAAGTTGTTACGCACTTCAGCATGTAAAATAATACTTTCAGAGGGCCAGGACAACTTCAAGGAGCGAGCTGAGCTGTCTTTAGAAAAAGCAGAGTAGATTTTGTCGCCTCGCGTCGCGCCGCGGCGTCATTCGTGCCAGCAACAGGCGTGGCAATTTATGCATATCATATGTATTTTACTCTGGAATAAAAAATAAAATAACCTTGCATAGTACTGGCACTGGGCAACAATTAAACTGGGGGAAACTAAGGATTTTCGCGCTCAACTTTTAAGGTTAAAATTATCCCGTAGGAGGATATTTTCGTCCGGCTGCCCGTCAACTTCGGGTCCCTCGTGACTAGCATAATGAAAATTTATTTTCAATTCCACTGCTGATTCTATGAAAAACAGCGTTTAATTTTGTATTTAGAACGGATTTCAATGGTTTAAATATTTTAAACCAAGTTAAGTGGATCATAAAGTGATCTGTGGAGACCAAGTACTACAAGTTAAAAATAATGTACGTACAACCAAAAATAAATAATCAGTCGCAAAATCCTAAATATATAGTATAAAGTTGCCAACGACAGAACGTAGAAGGTAATTAACCCATTTAGAGGTTTTACGAAACCGTTGCCATAGTTTAGTTTATTCAATCTCATTATATAATTTTCACATAAGTACAGGTTACCTTATATTAGTTTTCATATAGCGATCGTTTACCGAAATTTACTATTTGATTAGATTATACACAATGGAAAACATGTCAATTTAAAATTAAATAAATAACAATGAAAAATAACAATACGGTCATCCCTAGTACCTAGTACCATATTTGACAGCAGTCTTCAATTAAGAAAGTTTATTTACGTACAGTCAGCCAAGAAGGTGCTCTACCACTTTTCGACTCCATTGCATGCAAATTAAGGTCCAAAAGTGGTAGACCACTTTCTTTGCTGATGGCAGGTACCAGAAGGGCCATTTCACGAAGTTACATGTTCCAGCTTTGTAAACGGGCCACAGCTAGCTAGGTATACACTAAAAACCTGTAAAATGTTATACTTACATGCATTCTTTCATACCTCTACAATATCTATATTGGTAACACCGAAGTAGGTCATTTTGAACCATATCAGCTGTCCTTTGATAAATAATTGCGCCCGCCTCGCGTAAACATATTACCTGACGCATGAACGTCTAATCTTTGCCCGTATACCTGATCGAGCCGACCTCGACCCTTCGATCGCCGAGAGTAATGGGCGTCTTTACTCCCCCCTTTATTGAAAAAGCACACAAAATGCCTAACGCAATTCCGGCTATTCATTCCTGAAACGCCTCTTGGGCTCATAGATCTTGGGGCGCCAGCGACAGATGCTCCAAATGAGAAAACCGGGACGTTACTGCTAAGTGCCACTGTGAGCGTGTGATTTAGCATGTCCTGAGAGTTGGCTGCATTTTGTGGGTACGAAATTCGGTAACCCAATTCTTTATACTTTTTTAATGATTGATCTCTCCAAAAAATATGACTTGTTAGTCTAGTTGGCTGTAGCTTCGAGTATGCCTGAGATGCTTGTGGTCATGGTTTCAAACTCGAGTATGGCAAAAATATTTAAGGTAAACGTCCGTGTGCTTGAAGCTGTACTAGGCGCTGTACGCAAAAGGGAGGAAGCTTTATCTATGCTAAAAGATATAATGGATATCTACACATAAAAAATGGCTGGGTGGCAGAATGGCTTATACGGAGGACTGCAAATCCTTTTATACCGGTTCAATTCCGGATATGGCATGGGCACTCTATGTCAAAGCAATATGGGTTAAATTCGAATTAAGAGGACTTTTCTTCATTCGAATTTAAGCCATGTCACTTTGACATAGACCATGCCATATAGTACAGCTTCGAACATTCGGACGTTTACCTTATGTGATACACGAGTCATTTATTTTGTTTTTTTTTGTATCCCTTAGACAAGCCTTAGTGTAGGACTATGGGCGAGTTGTACCAACATACGATTACCGACCAATCAACGTTGAATATGGATCCGGCAGCTGTCATTTCACAGAAACTTGTCAAACTTTCCAGCTGAATTATGCCTTATTTACTCTGCGTTTGGTAACTTAAAACTTTCCACTCTTCTTCCGGGGCAAAATTGGGCTAAAAATCTGAGCTTCGTGTAAGTTTGTTCCATAAAAATAATGTCTTGTGCTACCGAGCCGATATTGAAGCATGACGTTTTTTTCATCCTTTTTGCCAGGTGATGTTTACGTTCGACTTATTTCAGCGTCGGCTCCGGATTCCCTATGTTAGCTGTACACATGGCGTCTGATAATCTCATGTTTTATTCCGGAAACTTATCCGTCTTGCGAAGAAATAAGTGAACCCACAAACATTTTGGATTCCGTATTTTACGAATATCACGAACATTGTATCGTTTTTTTCTTAAATATATATATGTGGAGCTTTATTCCAGATTTCTTATTTGACACTTTCACGCAGCACTCGTCTCACTTAGCTTATAATAATAATAGACATATATTCAACATGTTTGCATGCACTACTAGCATGTTAAACGCTATCATGATAGCCAGGCTGTTCTTCTTGGCGGGGCGGAATCTGTATGGGGCATTTTTTACGTTACCGATAGCTAACTAATGTCGCCCAGATTTCCTTACTTAGCGATATACTGATTGTTTTATATTGAATTGTTACCTACACCATATCGACCACTCACCACCGCCGATGAATGAAGTTCGCAGATGCAATTACGTCTCCATTTTATAGACATAATAAATACATGTTTTATTCCAAAGTACAAGGACAGTCGACTACAAAGTATCAATACGGTCAAAGTTACAAAAATATGTAGCTTAGCTACTTATCTATTTCTAAGAATGTTATAACGCCCAACATGTCGTCACGAAGATGACAGCAACACGTTATGTCAATCTGCGAAAAAGATGCAAGCTAATATAATTAAAGTTGGTTCGGAAATTCCTGCTACATTTTCTGGGTGCAAAATGCTAAAACCATTAATTTAGTAATGGGCTTGCGTGCAACGTTCATACCAGGTTTTCTGCTGCCAGCAAAATTTAAGCTTACATCTAAGTCCATTGACTCAAGAGCGAAATTACATCGCTTAGTCCAAATACCAAGGGCAAAGTTGACTTTACACTTACAGCCCTGCTGCACGTGATAATGACGTTAATGTGCCTGAAAAATTACGAACAATATTGTTGGAAAATGGTTTTAAGTAGAATGAAAGTTAAAAAAAATGTTGATTAATGCTGGATAAACCTAAAAATAAATAAGTAAGAGAAATATAACTAAATAAATAAAAAAAATATATAAGGGTTCCGTTTTTTGCCATTTGGCTACGGAACCCTAAAAAGTTGACAATCTCACACAAATCGAAGTACGGAAGTTACATCAGATAAGGCTTGTGTAGGTACAAACGCCAACACTGTTCACGGACCATCCTGTGTTTATCTATATTGTTTAGGTTCTATAACCTTATTACAATGCACTTAAGGTGCACCGATGGTCAGATAGCTTTGTTGTCGATAGTAGGTACTATGACGATGTATTTTAGAGATATAAATACGAAGCAAATATCAAAGACTCAGAAACAAATTTTCATGCTCATCACACAAATAATTGCCTTTACCGGGTTTCGAACCCATGACTGTCAGCTTCGTAGGAAAAATCACTAACCACTAGGCTAAACCAATCGTCAATTTGTTAGTAATCCTGTATTATATTCTTTCTCAGCTCTATCGGAAACTAAGTTACATACCTTTTAATCTAACTGAACAAAATTCAGGGCTCTTTTTAGTATATATGTTACAGTTACAACATACAATAAACAAGCTTCAGTCAAAAATTTCATTTTCGGTACAAGCTTTTATTGCCGACTGTACTTTTCTGTATAACATCATCAACTACTCATTGAGACGATTCTAACGAGCCCAAACTCAACGGAGTTACGTCGGTTAAGTACTGAATTCCCATGGCCACCTAGTCTCCATCATAAAATCAGCTCGATGGTACCATAATATTGAATTGTCATCCAAACTATACTTATACCCAAAATTTCAGCTCAATCGGTCACCGGGAAGAGGGACAAATTTAACTTGCAAGATTTAATTACAGACAGACAGACAGATAGACAGACAGACAACGGGACAGGTGAACTAAATAAAAGCTTGTAAAAATATAATAAAGAGCCTTCACTGAAATTACATTTACGTACTTATTAGCGCACACTAAATCACCTCACATTTTTTGACCAAGAAAATGTCTATTGTATTAATACCAAGGGGCATAAGAAGAAAACATTCGTCATGTTCTGACCCCGTATCATGGTCGGCCTTATCACGCGATAAGTGAGAAGATAGGGGCGTCGTCTCGTTCTATCGAATGGTGTCAGCCAGTGACGGACGCTCTATCCTGTCACTTATCGTGTGATAAGGCCGACCATGATACGGGGTCTGACGAGTATGTATTCGAGGGTGACGTGTGTCTTATCCACAACGATAAGTGATAAAATAACAATCATCTTAGACCCGCAGTCGCCCACCAAGTTACATCCCTTGTTAACCTCACCTAGCACCAATAATATGACAGAAAACTGGTAATAATCAGGTTAGACAATGCGGAGACACGAGCACGGTCCAATTGGATTCAGTCTCCATCTCAGAAAAGTGGTTTATCCTCGGAACGTTCTTGCGTCTTCAGACAATAGGATTGAATTAATTGTAAACCTATTTCGAAAGAGTTTTTGTTGCTTGGGTAGACTTCAATCACATTTTCATTTACAAATAGATATCTACAAAGAGAAATGTGTCTTCTTGTAGGTACACCTATTAGTTACCTGAAATATTAAGGGGACAAAGTATGCTCGTATTTTGTACCTGGAACACAGAACAGTATAATATTAGCCGTAAAAAACGAGTCTACTCGTAGTTGTATTAAGTTGTTGCCGTTATTTTTATACTTAGCCAAAAATAGATTTTTAATTTAAGTACAATAGGTTCAATATTCACAACGTGTATTTGTTTTTAGGCTATTACTTAAGTTGTTCAAATTCATTAGTTTTTTTGAAGTGAAGACTTCTATACGCGACAGAGTTTTGTGATGTCACATGTAGGAGGTCACTTTTTGCTGCTAGCCGATTCGACTTCATTCAAACCTGAACGCTACCTATTCGTAAGAGTATAAAGCCGTTAAACACTTTTTGCAATAGCATATTCTGCAAATAATTTTTTAATAATACCAACGCGTCCTTCACCGTTTTGCTATTGAGAAAATTCGAATAGTTCGAATTTGGGCGTTATTCCTAAATAAAGCTTAAAAAATATTTACCGACGGCAAAAACAAATTGATATTTTGGTCGCCACCGCCGTCTGCTGTGCAAATTCGAATAGTTCGAATTTAGACGTTATTCCTAAAGAGATAAAGCTTTGAAAAATATTTGGCAATGGCAAAAACAAATTGGTATTGTGTTTGCCACCGCCCCCCAACGGCGCGCCGGACCCCGGCACCGTTGCGCCGCGGCGGCGCGTTGGGCCCGTCGCACCCAACGCGCCCGCGGGCCGTCCGCCTATAAAAAATAATAATAATTGATAATTGTTTATAAATTTGCGTCAAATTCAGTTTTACGGTGACACCGTAAGATATCACGTGACCTGATCGAAAAACTGTTACAATGTCATTGAGTTTTCACTTCTGCCGGCACTCCCGGAGTGCAACCCGGTCTTTTTTTTTGTTTCTAACTATTTGTGCAATTTGTACTTCTCGCATGACGTTCAATCTTTTAAGTCCAATAATTTATATATAGGTGAATATTTTGTATGTGATTTTACGTTATTTGTAAATGAAAAAGTCTTTATTTTTTCCCCAACTTACTATGTAAACTAAGTCTTAGTTTACATAGTAAACTTTAAATTATTTTTCACGATATCCTCTCCTCCCATAAAACCACAATAATTAGTACTCGAGTGCTCGTAAAGTTTGTTCTTTCATCCTGATTTTCGCTAGCTTTCCATACTCCCATGCAGTGCAGGTGCAAGGTTTTAAGTTGGAAAAATGCAATTTATCTTCCGCAATCGTGATACCATCTTTCGTTCGGGATTTTCTTTTATTGCAGAGATGCTGGAAGGCATACCGTGATATCGGTACCTACATATAATGAAGCCAGATATTTTATATTTAATTCGAAAACAGAAAAATATCTGAGGAAATAAATGAGTGTAGGTAGTCGGGATAAAATTCTTATCAATGGAGAATTTGGACTACAAATACCTTATCTATGTGATCATCATCGTCAGCTAATCAGACAATTGATGTTCAATAATTGGAATGCTTTTAATAGTTGATGTTTGATTTAAGTTAGATGTAATTGTTTGCGTGGTTATTACTGATTAAATATATTTATATGGCAAAGGTCGCGGGAGTCCGCTGGATGCGGGTGGCGCAGGACCGGTCATTGTGGCACTCTTTGGGGGAGGCCTTTGTCCAGCAGAGGACGGTTTTCGGCTGATATGATGATGACGATATTTATATGACGCCCTCTGTAGCCTAGTTGGTAGTGACCCTGCCTACGAAGCCGGAGGTCCCGGGTTCGAATCCTGGTAAGGGCATTTATTAGTGTGATGAGCACAAATATTTGTTCCTGAGTCATGGATGTTTTCTATGTATTTCAGTATTTATTTATCTATATAAGTATGTATATCGTCATCTAGTACCCATAGTACAAGCTTTGCTTAGTTTGGGACTAGGTCGATTTGTGTAAGAATGTCCCCAAATATTTATTTATTTTATATTGTTCATAAGAATTGGTTTTACTCAATGAGGTAATTATTTAACTAGAATGGTAACTTGCCTCGAAACAACAATCGCAATAACCACTTCTCACTTGGAACTAAGACTTATTTTATGTTTATAGTGTGCAGTTGTTATGTTGACCTAGATTCCGTCAATAGGGTACCTAGGAACTAATTTTAACTTAGCCCAGCGAGGTGTTTATGAAGAAAGTTTTAAAGCTGCTCCATATTTATGGCCATTGTCTTGTCTTATCATCCAAGTTTTATAGTTAATCATAGCTCGACTGGACACCATATTTATTTTATAAATTGACACTGAAATATGAAATAAATTTACAGTTTTCGTGCTACTGAAAACTGTCCCAGATACGACGGTCTATAAAATGACTGATATTTAATGTAAAACTGTCTGTCTTTATTTTTTGCGTGGTGGCGCAGGACCGGTCATTGTGGCACTCTTTGGGGAAAGCCTATGTCCAGCAGTGGACGTCTTTTGGCTGATATTATGATGATACGTTCCGACACGCTAGTGCCGCACGATATGGTCTTAGGTATGGCATGGCAAGGCTGCACGTGATGTTACCCTAGTCAGATAAGTATTAGTATTTAGTACAGTATACAACGTGTTAATAAAATAACGCAAAACCTGAAAACAGTTTGTTCGGAATCGAGAGTAGAATGCGAAAAAAATAAAAAATAAAAATTTTGACGCGATTTATTTTTTACATTTGTATGGAGCAGGTCGCCCCAGTCGGCCAACACTCCATACAAATGTAAAAAATAAATCTTGTAAAAAATTTTTTTTTTATTTTTTTCGCATTCTATGCTCGATTCTGAACAAACTGTTTTCAGGTTTTGCGTTATTTTATTAACACGTTGTATATTACGCAATATATGACTAGGTAGTTGCCTTCCCCAATAATACTCGAATATTATGAAGGCACTAGAAGTGGAAAACACTCACAAATTAATTTTAATTTGTGGACGTAAGACGTGAAGTTGATAAGATACGAAACCGCCGCCATCTTTAATAACAAACCGCCCCCCGGATTTCCTTATTAAACTAAACCACATTTACGTCGCTTAGTGCTAAATTAAAATATTAATTGACTTTACGAGCTATTTAAATCCAAAATTATAACACCCATTTACCGGGAAGGCAGTTTAAAATTGAATTCGTATAGCCAGCAGAATGTAGTTCTATTGAGGTTGCCGTTATTAAATTTGTTCAGGTAAAGCACAATGCCGCCTCAGCTAAGAGCTAATGGCAAGAGAGGTAGCTAATAAGATCACGTGGCTCGTTAATTTGCCTCCGCGTCACTAATTTACGAAAAGGTTTAACTTTAAATTTAATTGTAAGCAATTCCAACTTAAGTAATGTTGTAGATAAGGTCCATCTAAACTTTATCCTGGTTTAGAGTTAGGCCGTTTGGGCATTATACTATACTTTGCTGTACCCTGGGAATGGGTCGTGGGTCCGTGACACTTTGGGAGGTTCAACACTTTCAACAGTGTTTTAACCCTGTGATAACGTGAGTGTCACATCGTCTGGTTAAACCAGTTACCGCTGTTCCCTTGATCTATTCTAAAGCACAGCATTCGGTGCCAGGAACCCGCCTAGGGGGCGCCTACGCCTTAGGTGCTTTCCGCTACATGGCGGGGATCGCTTATGTTGCTTTTTGTGCAAAAATAATTTACATTCCTATAGTAATAGTACATTATTGTCGAAGCAAGGGAAGTAGGCAATTGCTGGCTGAGTATTAATTTAATACGAAGCCAGCAATTGCCCTCCCGGCTGAGACAAATATAGTGCTTTTCTCAAAAAATGTGCAAGAAAACAAAAATGTCAACCAAGTGAATAGTCTTTGAAAACTTACTTACTGAAAATGCTAAGGCATGCATTTCTTCTCGCCGCTTCATGAAATTGTCGTACGCCTTTCGATATTTGTCTTTTATTTAGGCTTTGCAACTTACACTTAACAAATAATCAATAACTGAGCTTGCAGCTTCTCTTAAATCTGGAATCATTTTCACGTCTATATTTTCCGTAAAAACAATTAGCCACTGTATGTAAAAACAGAATATTTTTTGCATTGCCGCCTTTTAATTTTTTTTAATAATAAGTTGGAAGTGTATTTTTCTTCCGAAAACGCCATAAGTTATACAACTAAAAAGTCACGATAAGTCAAGCTACTGATCTTCCGTTTTGGGTGTTTAGGACCTATGCATTTTATTTATATGGCCGTTTTAACTTTTTTTAAAGTTTGTATCACGACAAATAATGGAATTTGTATGCAACATTGTAGTCCTGCAAAACCGAGCCGGCAAGGTTTTTTATTGTTTAAATTTTGACTAACCATAAACTATGCACTTCACACGTCCTGATTTTTTACCAATAAAATCAACTTTGCCGATGATTTTTGAGAAAAATAATTATTAAATTTATGAAAACTATTTTATTACTAAATTATACATAACTGTACAAGAATGTAATTATTATTGTACTATAGTCTATAAGTTGCGTAGGGTTGAGGAATTTGATTTCGTAAAATATGTTAGATATGTTGTTTTTGTAAACATCACTTCAGGTCTGCTTTTAAACGTGGCCAGTCATTGTGACAACAATTTTATCTTCTTATTTTCGTATTTAGAACGTGTGAAGTCTCAATATTATACACCTCAATTCCAATAATTCACACCCTAGTTGCCTACACAGTACTTAGTTAATATTGAAGGTGTTAAATTAATGGGAATCGAGAACTGGAATATTATTAACCATACGTTTGATATATCTTTTAATCAATTCATTGTTTAATAATGTATGAGCAATTTTTAGGTTAGCAATACCAATACAAAAGGATTACTTGAAAAATTCTATCCGTCACGTTCCAAAACTTGGCAGCTCAAATCGAGGCGAATTTTTCCTCCCCTTTTCACAATAAACACATGGTCGTTGGACGGTAAAACGCAGGCTACAGCGGATTCAATCCACCATTATTAAGTTTTAATGACGTCGGCCACAATGCTAGGCCTCGCAGCGATAAACAAAGGATAATGGGCTCTGTGTCAGTAGTGATAAGATATATAACCGCGAACGCAATCTGGCCAGCTCCGGGCGCAATGTTATCTCGAGACGACTGAAATTAAACATGAATAAAATTGAAATGAATGAAGGTACAATACAACAAAAGATTGGACAATAAATCTTAATGGGTGCTTCGGGGATAAATTGATATTGTTGGCGGTTCGTGTCGTAAAAAAATAAGGATGTTACATGAAATAGGAATGTTTGCAACAAGAATACACCACAAATTTGACAGGCTGTTATGCTGGCTGTACACATTGGGCCAACGTTGGCGCGTGAGCAGGATGCTGCTATGCAAACTAATGAGAACGAAATAAAGCCCTCTTCCTCTAACGCATGCCGCATTCTGCTCACGCGCCAACGTTGGCCCAATGTGTACAGCCTGCTTTGTATCCACCCTTAGCAAACATAGTCACGTGCCTTGGTTTTCATTTAAAATGTAGTTTTTTAGGAAATTACTATTCTTATTTTTCTATTTAAGGTGGTTCGACGACGATACAAAACGTCTTTTGACATTCGCAGGCTAACGGGGTGATATTTTAAGAAACTTATGTAACAGTCTTTCATATTTTGGATGGCTTTCCATTTGCGTGAAATTCCCCATTTCCTAGAATCAACTTGTATAAACTAGAATAATTTGAGAATAATCGTTTTCCCAAAGTATCACGTGACAAACTAATTTGTGATATTTTTTGTATGGGAAAATGACAGTTGAATTGTCCTAACAATAGTTCGAAAAGTTACGTGTTTACGTGGCAAAAACAAGACAATATTGCAATACCAAAGTTGTTTTAGCGATATAAAATCCACGCGTACGAGTACCATTGCAGTCAGACATTTAATCTGCAATTAAGTATTAGTTTTCAATCGAGCTGTTCCTTCACTTTACTGTAGTCTATAAATTAAAAGAATGTTGGTCTAAGTTATTTAGTGTTTCGGGTGTTATTTTGTGTGTTACAAGCCTTAACATGTTGAATAAATTAATGCGTGCATGAAAGTCTATGCTTATTTATGCAAAAAAAGGGCACATTTTACAAAACTTTCAACAAAACGTAACATAGCTACGTTATATTTACGTAAAAAAATTTAATTGGTTAGGATTTCCGTTATAGACAAATGGAAATAATATTAAAGTGTCAAATTAAGTCAAAGTTACTAATTGTCCGAAAAACACCCAATTCTGTAATATGTGCTAGTTAGTTAGTAATACTGGGCATTTTCCGCAAATCGACATCCAATGTGCCCATTTTGCGTGAATCGGTGGGGTAGCGCTACTCTAACCACCCCCAGCTCCTCTAGAAAGTTGATGAGTGCCTTGGTGTTGCTGACTGCGTCCCGTAGAGTGTCTGCACCCTAGGTGCTTTTTCCTGTATTCTGTTTTATGTTTACTTCTACCTGCTTGCAGTCCAGTAGAATGTGTTTAGTCGTTTCTTCTGCCTCCATGCACGCTCTGCACATGGGGCTGTCTGTGATACCCAATGTCTGTTCAAGGTTTTATGTCCCTTTAATTATTCCAACTATTTTACGTAGTTCGTTTCTATGTGTCCTCAGTAGTGCGGTTGTGAGTTTGTTGTCGCGTTTCGACAGAATCTCTTTGGTCTGTCTGATGAGATTTTGTCTCACACGATTCACGATTGATTCTGTGACAGACGTCTGCATCTGTCTGTCTGCGTGTGTCTATCTCCTCCCAGTATCTTTGGTGTAGGTCTTTGGTGCATTGGTCCAGTTGACTATATATTATGTAGCTTTGTGGCAGGGGTAAAATTGCGTCCGGTCCGTATGCCGTTGTTTCTGAGCCTTTACCGGTTCAACCGCGCTGCATCGTTTCCTCTGGAGCCACTGTGCCCCTTGATCCATTGTATCGTAACGTTGTTTTTATCTGCGCACACCACTACAATATATGTGCTTCATATATATATTAGATATATCTAATCTAATGTGACTAATAATGTGCAAAAGTAGTAAGCGACGCAAATTATATATTATGTCTTAATTTTTCACTTGATCACAAATAATAAAGTACCAAAGTGTAAAAATATTGTTAACGTAGACAGTTCATATTACAGACATTATGCTAAGTGTGACGTTTCACCTTGGGTCTCTCAGGGTATACTCGTATAAATAAAACAACCATTGGGTGCTATTAGCTCAGGCGCGCAGACGTGACCTCGCTCACCGACAGCTAGCCAGCGACTGACTCGAGCTGTCGGTTCGCCACAGCACAGCTGCTGCCCTCGCATATATATTTGTGGTGGCTATACGCCACATCTCTCCTTTTTTTACAAATTACATAATATTTTACAATATTACAGTTTTACTTTAACGGTTTAGTCTACAAGTTTACACCGAGAAATTAATATTTAAATGGTGCATTTGTATTCCACACATTCATAAAAATATCCTTATTTATCTAGAATAGAATTCAGGAATACCTTATCAAATTGACGAAAGCCTTGTGACTAAGTTTAACTTAAGTGTATCTCTCTCTCTTTTTTTTTTTTCAATCAAATTCAAATTTCATTTTTGCAAATACACAAATTACCTTTATAACATTTACCTCTAGGAGGAGGATGTCACAAACATATAAGCTCTGAATAAATTATACACCGCTTATGATTATGATTTGTAAACAAGTGAAATTGAATATTCCTGCAATATTTTTTACTAAAATTATATTGTGAATAATTGTCAACCTTATAGTAATAGGGGTATTTCTTACCCAAATATTGGTAACATATGTACTAAAGATTTAGTTTAGTTATAACTTTTAACTTGGATTTTGATACTTCGCTTTTATTTTATTTCGTGGAAGTATAAAGTCTTAATTAGCAAAATAATATGTTAGCTAATACGATTGTAAAATTGAATAATAAAATTTCATGGCTAATTTTATAGCACTTTTTCCATTAATGCTTGTGCACCTATAAATGTCAGTAACTAACTACCACGTTCGGAAAGTTAGAAAGAAAGCCACGGGCAGAACCAGCGTAAAAACACGACCAAGTATAGGTAGGTATGTATATACATATGTAATTATATTCTTCTGAATACCTTTATTCAAGCGTCGATTAAGAAACTTTCTATTGGAAATTCCACTGTATTCTATAAGTGGATTTTTTGACATAACCGCTTTTATAATTTTTATTTTTTATTAAATTAAATTATTGTTATATTATGTAAGTACTGAAGATCCTTTTAGGTGAACTTTGATAACTATGACATACATTTAAATTAAGTGGACATAGTTATATTTCAATTGTTAGTTATTATTCTTCTAATTATTTTGATTGAATGTTATTGTATGTTATTGACGATAACAATAGGGATTCTTTTAAATTGACATGTAATTAATCATGTAATCTAATATTGTGAGCAAATGAATCTGAATCTGTAATATTAAAATATTAGTGCATTGTAATTTTACCATACTATGGTTTGGAAACCCAATTTATTTTTAACTTTTCTGGTAAATCACGCACACATGTATTGTAAGGTAGCTCCTATATATTTATTTTATTTATTTGCATACACACTACACGGCTCATATTTACCAATGTCTTACTAATTAGCATACATTATTAATCTATCCAATGACACACCAATAATGATCACATTTACTTAATTTCATCTAAAATGACTACATTTTACCCACAATTGTACGAGTATGCTGGACATGTAATTGGTTGATCATGGGTCATGTATTGAAGAGTCAACGCGATCCGACGGATTAAAATCCGATCCAGTCACTTTCATACAACTTAATTTTTTAGTTTCAGATGTTCTGATTTTTTTTTTTTTTTTTGCAAGATGTTTATTTTTTATTTATAACTTAAAATTTGAAACATCATTAGGGTTACAATACCCCATACTTGATATCATAGTCATAGTATACCCTGAAGTATTATGGTTTAGTATCTATCTCACATTCGTTTATTTCCTCAGTGTTGGGTGAGACTAAGTTGCTAAATTCGCAGATTAAAATGAGATGAAGCTGTATTTCCTGTTTATATTATTCATTATTAAACTGATGATCTGATAAATTAAAACTGATGAAATATAGCAATACAAGCAAAACTATTTCATATATGTTTTTAATCTCAGTTCCATACATCGTCACAAAGTTTGGTATGGAAGTATACAACTTCTATTAAAATGATTAGTTTGGTGGCCTTTTCCTGGTACCTATTACACTGCCACGTTTAACCTTTATTATTTGATGTAAGTATCCATTACTTCGTGTCATGCACTTGTAGAGATCGATATTTATTCCACAGAGGCGCACACTTTTTAGCGTTTGGAAATGTAGGTAGTACTAGTACCTGATGTCATCAAGTTGATGAGAAGAAACGCCAGTCTGTTCTCAGTTTTCAATTTTGGGTTTATGTAATTTTTCCGAAAAATATACATTATTCTATGATATTATAAACCAGGGACGGCTATCAATTTACTAACTAGTTACCAGCCACATTGCACAACTGTAGCTAAAGCAATACTTATTATAAGAATATTAACTTATTCTCATTAAATTATTCCCGGCATTACTTGGCAAATGACCGGGACGTATTAAGATGAGGTCTTCAGTTAAAGAACTAAAATTTCAAGATAAGAACTTTTACATATTTGCTCTTGTCTAACAGTAACAGTCAAAAAATATTATCTGTATTTCTAATTTGATTTGGATAGCATTATTTAATTACGTTGACTGATAGCACATAAATATGTTTATAAAAAAATATTTAAAGCCAATTTTACCGTCCTTGCTCCAATTCATATTTTCCAGATTGCCCTTGGCAATCTAACCATCAATAAAAAGGTATCTGAATATTTTTATTTTACTTCATTATTTTCTTGAGACCTCATCTCAATCAGCAATTATTTTGCTATACCCACCTTATGGGATTGGTTTATAAAATTAGCACATGCTGTTTTTTTTTTTTTTTTTTTGTTTATTATTATTATTATTTTTTTCCCCACATTATGGACTTGCTTATAAACTAGCATACAACTTCTAAAATTTTACCCACATTATGGGTTAGCAACTGACGCTTTGTACTAACTCACATCATGAGCAGAATCAATTATTTATTCATTTTCTTTGACTATTTATATGACATGCATTCCATGTCATAATTGTGTATTAACTCACATCATGAGCAAAATCAACTTTTTATTTACTATTTATGTGACATGCATTCCATGTCATAACCACATTTTGGTCTATTTATTTGCTATTTATGTGACATGCATTTCATGTCATAACCACATTTTGGTCTATTTATTTACTATTTGTGACATGCATCCCATGTCATAACCACATTTTGGTCTATTTATTTGCTATTTATGTGACATGCATTTCATGTCATAACCACATTTTGGTCTATTTATTTACTATTTGTGACATGCATCCCATGTCATAACCACATTTTGGTCTATTTATTTACTATTTATGTGACATGCATTCCATGTCATAACCACATTTTGGTCTATTTATTTGCTATTTGTGACATGCATCCCATGTCATAACCACATGTTGGTCTATTTATTTACTATTTATGTTAATAGCATAACCAGATATACATCATATATCACTAGTTATGTGGAACTCGGGGAGATTTCGCTCTTTAGCACTTGGTGGGGGTATGGTGCTTTTGATTTAACCTTGGTAATTTTGATTTAGAATACACGAATAATTTATGTTTCATAGTTACGAAATATATTCGTAACCACTAGATATATGTTATTATTAGTGTACTACCATGGATAGCCGGTAAGGTTGTGCTTTCTTTAGACGTGACTAGAATTTACCGTTTAGATACTTATAGCCAAATAATAATATTGATATAAGGATTTTATCAATTTATATAAATGCCGTTTGTATAATGTGATTATAATTTAAAACGATCATGTAACACGTCTCATTGATGGGCACGATCCTAATTATGATAATTATTATTCTGGCCTTTCATTTAAATCCACAAAACTATAGATAACAATGACTACTGCATAGGTATAGATGATTTCTTTATAGTATGATAGTAACGTTAATGTAATACCTATATTCCATATTTTTGTCCTGTCTTGGATTATTTCCCCACAGACACGGTACAGGAAATTATTCATGTATACCTCATCATATATTTTATATATATATATATATATATCACTTTATGAACCTTGAAATATTTTACACCATATGCTCAATGGCATATTTTACACTGAGCGCGTGCTCCCAGGCACCTAGCATCTACATCTAAACGCTTTCCTCCACCGTGGTACTTTTGTTGTTGTTTGGGGCTTACCTATTCAGTGTACCTATTAAATACGCTACTCGAAGAAGTTAAACGCAATAGGTTTAGATATATTTAAACTCACACTTGTTATTATAATTAGTGCGATTCCATTTTTTTATTTTTTGAAAGAAGGTACTTGTATGTTTATCGGTCAATCAACTTTTCTTGTCCCTTAGCTTTTCTTCATGGTCAGTTACCACGACATGTGTATTTGGTAAATTTTCTTATAGCCAGATAAACACTCTGTTTGAACATATAATGTTGCATCCCGCAAAACGTATTTTAGCAGAAACATGGTTGTCTAGGGGACAAATACAATTTTCATACAAATCGGGGACATTCTACGTTCCTGGCAACTGGTGCAATTGCACCAGTCGAGGGCAAATTAATATCTGTTAATACAATTGTCATTTAGTTTCACGCTATAATTAATTGAGTAAGGAATGCAACGACAGTTAGCAACAGCAACATCGTATTTCTCGTAATCCCCTTTTAGACAGCAAATATGACGGGGAGGACACTAAAAAGTTGATTCACCTCTATGCTTTAATAAATACCTTCTGCTGTGTCGTTAAAATACTACGAGTATCCAAGTAGGTACTTAAAGAAAACATAAACAACACAACACTAAATAAGTTGAGTTTTCGGTTTTATTGCTATCTCACTGCGAGATTAAGTAAAAGACTGCACCTGCAAGGTGCACACTATAGCTAGGAACATACTCGTACTTGTCCCACGTACGCAACGTATGCAATAACTACGCACAATTGCTATCTATAGATACCAATGCTAAAGTACTCGTATTCTCATTTCTGTGTTCTGCCACTTTGTAAATGACCATTTTGATATAGTAAATCAACCAATAATATCATTCTCGTCAATTAAATATCTAGAACTAGGTTACAAGTTACAACGACACACACGAAACACTGAATAAACACTCAACGAACGGTACACTGAATAGTTGTTATGCCTCGATAACTTTTATTTTATTGACACACACGGGTTCGTATTTGCTTCTTCTTTTCTTTTTAGCGTTTTTAAGAAACCCAAGGAATGTTTTAAATATGGCTTGTCACTTACTCGAGGACTCGTCGCCAATGTGACGTTTCACCTTGGGTCTCTCAGGGTATACTCGTATAAATAAAACAACCATTGGGTGCTATTAGCTCAGGCGCGCAGACGTGACCTCGCTCACCGACAGCTAGCCAGCGACTGACTCGAGCTGTCGGTTCGCCACAGCACAGCTGCTGCCCTCGCATATATATTTGTGGTGGCTATACGCCACACTAAGCTAAATCAAAAAATATATTTCAAGGAGTGAAGTCACTAGCACTGACGTATATAATCAATTTCCCATTAAACCAGCAGCACCCCAAGTACTTGACACGCGAAATGTTACCTTAGACGTGAAATGAAACTCGATTAAATCAGAGCAACGCAACTAATAACTTCTCATGAAATCTCAAAGAACGGGTGTTACGACATTACATACGTTCCACTTTCATAAAGGAAGCGGACTTAGTGACAGCTCGAAGCGGAAAGGATGAAGGGAGTCAAATGATTTTTTTGAAGACGCTGCATATACTCGTACCAGTTATGAAATGCTCCCTCGCTTGTGGTCCTATCGCTTAGACATGAGTAAGTGGAGAGTTGTGTATAAACAATATATTATGTAGTACACGAGTAAAATTACTGAGTCTGTTTAACATTTTTTTACTTTATTATATTCTACATCATCATATCAGCCGAAAGATGTCCACTGCTGGACATAGGCCTCCCCCAAAGAGTGCCAAAGTGACCGGTCCTGCGCCACCCGCATCCAGCGGACTCCAGCAACCTTTACCAGGTCATCAGTCCACCTTGCGGGGGGCCTACCCACGCCGCGCCTTCCGGTACGTGGTCGCCACTAAAGAACCTTTTCGCCCCAACGGCCATGGGTTCTACGTGCTATGTGCCCCGCCCACTGCCACTTCAGTTTAGCGATTCGGAGGGCTATATCGGTTACCTTGGTTCTGCTGCGGATAGCCTCATTTCTGATGCGATCACGCAGAGAAACTCCCAACATAGCCATGTTCTACTTATTTACACTTAATGCAAAAATCTGTTCTCTGTAGGCTGGGCTGTTTCAATCAGATGCGCTGCGTATTCTGCCCATTTCCATTGTAATGATAGAGTCAGTTAGTCAAAAAAGAAGTCTACCACTATTCGACTCTATTATTTGTAAACTAAGGTTCGAAAAGTTGCCGTTACAAATCATTTTCTTGGCTGATTGTACAAGACCGACCTTAGCTTTCATGATTGTTCTCGCTCATAGCCTAGCGTTGCCTGCGAGTCGGGAACGATAACGCAGGTTAAGCAAAGATGGCAGCGGTCAGTCTTTGGATGGGTGACCGCCTGATGTTTGAGTGGTTAATATAAATGAACGCTTCTGTGCTTTGGAAGGCACGCTAAGCAGTTGATCCCGGCATACGGAGCGTCAGTTTCCTATGTAATTATACCAGTCCTCCCAGCACTTAAAACTACAACCTGCGTCAACCGCACCTCCCACTCCGTGGCTCCGTCTCACCGAGACCTCACACTAATATAATTGCAGTGTACTAAATACCCACCGAGCTCGTATGGCAGGGAGTTAATTTCGAACTTTACCAGCGAGAGTTCTCAACTTGTTTACAATGCACCAATTCGTAACTGCTCTAAAACAATAAAAGAGTATGTATGTGCTAGTTACATACAGACATGGTGCCTTGTTCTTGACCTAACCCAGTAAGAACGAATAGTCCTAAGTCACTTTAAACCCCGTACGGAGATACGACTTTTTAGCTTAGCGGCAGTAACGGCGGCAATTTAAAAGTAATGCATCGCACGATGTTGCATGTTCGAGTTTATAACTAGGATTGTGCTTTAAAAATGCAGGGAAATCATAGTTTAGAAAATACGTTTTGATGTTCTATGTTTATATGTTTTTGATGGGATTCAGATTGATTATTCGATGCAAGTGAAAAATCTTGGGATCATTATGGATCGCTCTTTGTCTTGGGTGCCTCAAGTGAGTGAAGTGAGCAGGAAGATATTTGCTGCAGTGGGGTCTCTTAGGCGGCTTCGTAATTTTCTGCCTACTGCAACTAAAATTGCGCTTGCTCAAACTTTACTTCTTCCTATTCTTGATTACGCTGATGTATCCTATCTCGACCTTTCTGAGGAGCAGCTTAATAAGCTTGAGCGTCTCCAAAATGTCTGCATTCGGTTCATATTTGGGTTACGCAAATATGACCACGTTTCTAATTTCCGTTCCAAACTCAAGTGGCTCCCTATCCGTTATCGTCGTAACTCTCACATTATTTCGCTTCTGTTTAGTGTCCTTTTTAACCCTGCAACTCCCCGCTATCTCAAAGAGCGTTTTAGTTATTTTAATTCTGTTAGATCTTCTAACAATTTGCTATTAACTGTGCCTTCGTCATCTTCGAAATTTTACAGTAGTTCGTTCACTTTTAAGGCTATTCGACTGTGGAACTCTCTCCCTCTTGATATAAGACAAGCTAAATCTATCGGTAACTTCAAATCTCTTCTTAAAGAACATTATTTGTCTCTCCCCTAACCCTGATTGTCTTACTATTATTATTATTGGCTGACTGTTTATGTATTATATTTATATATTTTTATTTGTGTTATTTGTATATATGTATGATTGTGTATGTATGTTTATATATAGAGCTATTTATGTACGTGTATTGATATAATTATTTTGATTTTTGGCTTATTATAATCTCTGCACCACCTACTACATAATCTAGTTTTATCTCTTTCTCCGATACCCAAAGGTTGTCTGGAAGAGATCGCTCTTCAGCGATAAGACCGCCTGTTGTCTACCTCTACCTACATGTTATTGTATTGTTTCTCTTTTTAACTGCTTTGTTTGTGTGAGGTGTGCAATAAAGAGTATTTGTATTGTACATGTTGTATTGTATAAAGATAATTATAGCACGAATTTTCTTTATTTTACACAGGTTGTGCTGTAAGCGTTACTGAGTAAAAAAAAAACAATGGAATAATTGTTGATTATTTAAATTTCCAGAGAAAATTTAGCACTGTTATTTACTGCTTTTTTAAACTGAAAGTATTCAAAGCTTCGTCGCAGTGAGGTGGCTATTTAAAAGTTACTAGTATATAGAAATTATTCATGGATTCCATTACCCAGCTATGCCTGAATAAGATGTACCTACAACTCTGATTGGTATACACAATGATGTAATATAAAAATCGGCCAAGTGCGTGTCTATATAATATATAATATAAAGCGATATATGTGTGTATATAATATAAAGCGAGGGATACTTATTATTATTATTATTACGTTATAAGCACTCCAAAGGTTGCACACTAAAACTCAGCCAATTGTATGACGTCTCCTCAATGTCGCGTCGTCAATGGACACGTATAAACATGTCTCAGCTGTCAGATTCGGTGACCATTTTTAAACACGGAATTTCATAATAGACAACGTATCTACTTCTTTTTTATATTACATCATTGGGTATACACGTATCTAATTCATTATCAACCAGTGATATATGTCCCCACCCTCGTCTATTGAGGTTTCAAAACGAATTGGGGTAGGGCGCTCTATCAAGATGAACGGTTCAGCTTTGATATATCTTCGGGTATTAAGTTATAAGCCGTCATTTATTTCAAGATCTTAATTAATTTTGACGTTAACCGATCCATTTAATTCTTTAATTATTCTACACCGTTTACTGTTGGCTATTATGCGATTATCACTTTGGTAATAATTAGGATGAGCTGTTTGATGTTCATCTTCTTACTAACTGGTATAACATGATCTGTGCCTACTAAAATATACACTTCTTTTTTTTCAGTATTCAGCATGAAAGCGATATAATCATTAATCAAGTAATCATTTTAATTTCGTAACCATACATAAAATATAGTTGACATGTGGTGCAACCAAAATCACTCACTATGATGAAGGAACCTTTCGGCGTACATACTTACATAAAAAAGTAGGTACATAACGAAGTCCAATCCAATACTTTTTTAGAATATTGTATGTATCACAGGGGGTTTTGTGATACATACTTGCTAGAAGCCAATCACTGCTAGCGTATGTTTCCAGTGTTTGTTTTATATCACATTCTTATATATATCTTTGGGAAAACTGCAATCTTAATTAAAAATCAACTGTACCTAGCTGTTAAAGAAATCTAGTTGGTTATTAACAATTTCATGCATTATCATTACCTACCTCATTTGCCGCAATTCGTTTCAGACTCAGACTCCTTAGCGATTGCAACATGCAAATGTAGGGTTGAATTTTTACACAGCATCTCCATTGTAAATTATTGTAAACTCTACAGCGGATGGTTTACTAATAGGGCCTAACAGTATATGCAAATTAGTTGGGGCTTGGCATCCGCACAGGCGCTACCACAGAGTAGGAAATACATTTTGAGCAGCGTGAATAAAATATATTTAATATAGCTATACTTGTTCTCTAAGTTGATATTTATGGTAACTTAATTTAACAACTCGTCCGCCAATGTGTGATTTATCGATAACTTTTTTGACATATGCTTTCTAGATAAATCTCTAAACCACTTTATAAATTCTAAATCCGTAGTATTATTCTCTGACGCCATGTAGGACAAAAATATCTCTAACGGGGTTTACGGGGATTCAGAAAATATCCAGCATTTTAAAGCAATTTGAGCCCTCAAATCAAGATTTTAGAAGAAGCGGACATTCGTATATCTGTAGTTTTCTCTACTCCTAGTAATGCTTTAGTTACAATACCGAAGGCCCGGCTCGTACAAGACAAGGCGCGTGTTTGAACTTACAATCACGTCTAGCCTAATGAAGAAAGGCTCATGTTAGGGCTAGGCTTCCTATTAGTTCATGTTGGTTTGAATCAGGATAATTGTGAATGCATGTACTGTACTGATCCTTTTAGCAAATAAAATTAAATAAGCATGACCTAGTACATCATATTTAATATCGTTTAGTGTAGTTAATTAATTAACATACTTAAGAACATTAAGTACGGTCACGGACTTCAATTGTTGAGCCATTTAGAGCTCACTTCACACTGGACACCTCATAGTTTAACTATTAAAAAACCAAAATTAGTTGACACCTAAATGGCTCAACAATTAAAATCCTTGACTGTACGTAAACTAACATAGTACAGTCAGCATCAAAAGTAACTGCGCAATCGATGATGTCGAAAGCTCTTATTCCCATTTAATAAAGACTTTTGACGTCTTCGTTTGCACAGTTACTTTTGATGCTGCCTGTACAGCAGCAAGTAGGAGCAACTATGAAATTATATTAAAAATCCCATTACAAAGGTTTTTGAGTTTTTAATCATTTATTTACCTACCTATGTAAAACCTTGGAAAAAGCCCCTAACTAAAATTTCAGTTCATAAAAACCCTCATTTCAACTTAACCCTTCAGCTGTGGTCATCCCTATGTGGGCTTCATATTTTTTCCTGCAGGTTGGTGGAGCCCCCCTCGGAGGGGCGCATTGGCTGTGCTTACTTTCTTAGAAATAAAACCGCCATTCGTGTATTGATCTCGTTTTAATCCATTGAAACGTATAGCCAATGAAGCGAGACAGCTAACAAGCGACGATTTCAATGGCCATTGGAGGAAAATTATGAATTTGATCGGTAGTCTAAAACTGCCACTGGCGCGTTAACCACGGTCGAGTTTCGCGAGTGAGTTTTAATGGTTTTAGTGCGAATTTTCTTTGCCAGAAGGAGATATCTTGGAGAAAAGTAAATAATCCTTCGTTTTCTGTTAAAAAAATATAGTTTTTTGTTGATTAACGATAATAAACTTGTGGCTAACACAACATACCTACTCATGGTTAAAATTTGCCTACAGGTTTTTAGCGCTTTTCTACTAATTTAGAATTACTAACAGCTATTAATATTACCGCTATTTATCGTAAATTTATTTAAAATGTAGGAAATGGACTAAAAATCGCCCGAAAGTAGATAAATAGATCGAAATTGGTAACGATAATAACAGAGCCCTCAGAGGGATGGTAACCGTCAAGGAACTTCCCTCCGAGGGATGCTCACATGAGACCTCGTGACGTCACTTGCTCAGCGCACCAGCGCGATTTCATAATATGGATACGCCATGGATTGATTGTCTGTCGCATCTATTAACGGAAAAGTTGGATCTTGTGTTGTGCTCGCGATTTGTTGCTATTATCTAGCTTTATGTTGGTGAACTAACATTAGATAAATACTTAGTGCTTGTGTATGTGCCTAATGTGCTTATCAATATTAATATGAATAAATATTCAGGTGTGTTTTTAGTGCTCGTTCGGACTCTTCGGACTAATCAAGTGAGTGAGTGGCGCTTTCGATTGTAAGCACGAATACGATGGTTCATGTGCTATCATAGTTTCAATAAGTGTTAACTGAGCTGTGTGCTGTGTTATTTAGGTGCTTGTACAATCTACGAAGAACCATCGTAAGAAAGAACTAATTTCTACACAGACCACTCAGAAATCAACACTATTCCTTCATGTTCATCAGGTTGTACCGCTACTACAAACTCATGGTGTGGGTAAGGGTATATCCATACTAAGCAAACCATTTTTTTTCGAAATGGTCTTGATTTTCATTGTTTTAATGTTCATGTTTTACGTGTTTTTTGTTTAACTGGTATTAATGTTGTTATTTTAATTGAAAGGATATTTAATCAAGATGCTTCCAACCAAATTTGTTTGGTTTAAAGCCCATGGTTGCTGTGATAATTGCAGTCGTTTGGAAGAGGTTATTTTGTGTCAAAGTAGACATACTTTTTTCATTTTACTCTCACATAAAACCTGCTGCACTTACAATAAAAAAAGCTTCGGTTACACCTAGTTGATGACCCAAATTTATTGTTTAGGCATGAATTTGATTACATACAGTATAAAACACTTCAGATATACACATGTAAATCGCAGCCCACACGAGCAACTTCTGAGTGTAGGCATTAATTGGTAGAATATTTCAAATGGTCTAGTGTAAAAAAAATACTCATGAGCGTCACATTTTATGTTTTTCGAATAAGTATAACACTAATTTCTTCAAATTAAGCCCATTAAACACCCCAAATATCCAATTTATTATATTTAAAATGACCAAAATATGTCGTAAACTTCGGTGACCTGGTGACGAGGTCAGCTAGATAGCCTTAATACGACTTTAATGTAACGATGATATATCGTTGCAGTTAGATAATTTAATATAGATCGAGTTTCGTCCAAAATCCTGGCTGTGATTATGTAAAAAACTAAAGAAAATCTAATTTTACCAATTCACTTCACCCCACAAACCTTGGAGGTGGAGCGTCCCTCAGAGGGTGCCACAGACGTGGGTAAGCGGCCATGTTTTTTCGCCACAGCTGAAGGGTTAAATAAGCAAACGTTTCTTCTTCTTCGACAATCTTTTCCAGAAGTAAGAACTTTTTTAAAGACACTAACAGGTTAAAACATTTCACATGTGCTGAGATTAAAGTACAAGGGCGAAACAATTCCTATAAGTAATCTTTTCAAGCTAACCTATGAACAATTGAGTGGAGAACGATACCTATAGACAAATTTACTCCATGTACTACTAGTAGGTGTAGCAGTGGAAAGCTTAGGGAAGTTACTTTAAGTACGTGACGCAGTTAAAAACAAGGGGCACGAGAGTGGGATAAAGAACAAACAACAACCACCTTAGCTTTAAGATATCCTTGATTAGATTTTAAACCGTGGCGTGCAGATAAAGGCAAAGTTCCCATGTTCAATTTCCTTAGAGGTGTCGGCATGTATAAATACGAAACTTGTTGCCAAACAACTTTAGCCATCAACTCCAGGGAATCCGTAGGTGTATTAATAGCAAGCGAAAACTTTTCATTTTGTGGTGTTCGTTTAAATGCTGTTTACTTTGAAATTAGCAATTTTAATCTAAGTTTTGCAGTTGTTTTCTCTGAATCGGTATTGTTTTCCTTTGCGGTTATTTTACGTGTAAAGTTGCAAAATATGTTTTAATTAAATCAAGTTACGTCAACATTAGCGCGTATTTTTTTTTTATCAAAAGGTGAACCCTGTCCAGCGAATACTAATGGTATAAGTAACAACGTTTGGTTCTTAAATAATTCAGAATAAAGAGAAACGCTTTTGTGTGCCTTTTGCAACTGTGTATAAAATGAAACGGGTATTATAAATATAATGAATAATAGTAGATTATACACTAAGGGGATAAAGCACTGTTTTATGTCACGGGAGCGAATTGAATCCCGAACGTAACGAAGGACTCATAATTTAACTCCTGAGCGTAGCGAGGGAGTTATAAGTTAATTCCTGAGCGAAGCGAGGGAATTAAGACTGAGTCCTGAGTGCAGTGAGGGGTTTAACCGCCCAAGACTAAAACAGTCTTATCCCCGAGGTGTATACTCTACTTTTCACACCTTATGCGAGACAAAAAAACAGGCTCAGTAGATAAATAATGTTTATTTACAAATATTCAAAATAGACCAGAAGCACTGATTCAGACACAGACTTTACGCCTTTTACAGCTTTCCATTTGTCAAAATCGTTGTAGGCTTTTAGGTATTTTTCTTTTGACTTCTCTGGCAGCAGATTGTTGACAATGCCTATGGCATCTAATTTGATAAACTCAGGAGTCAAAACACTTTCATCACTCGACATTTTCAATATTATTTTTGAAATTAAATCTTCTATAGGCACCTACAAGAACTCGATTTGTTCGTCACGCGTGAACAAATGAAGGCGCGCGACGTTCCAAATTCGAAAGCACAAGCCGTGGTCCTAGATTCGAAATTCGAATTTCGAACACCGCGCTCCTCCGGACCGGGGTTCACAAGGAGGCAAACTTCATTTATTTTGTCAAATCAAGTAGGCCATGGCCTAGGACAAATTGTGTTTAGCAAAATTAAACTTTATGCATATAGTAATAAGAATTATGAAAAGTGAAATCATATTATTAACCAGCGGGTTATAATGAAATTCAGTACAACATTATAACCCGGCTAATACCAAGGGATTTAATGTCTTGCTTTCGGTAGGGTTTACATGACCTATAATTCGGCATTGTCGAGCATGTGGTTTGAAAAAAAGTATATTAAGTTTTCCGTGCAAATCTACTAAAATTCTTAATGATTTATGATTTCAAAACAAAACTAAAATGCTTTGCTGATTTTCATGACCTAAGCCTTCAAAGTCTCTAACAAATTGAAATAATCAACGTCAAACAGTCCAAAGTTGCCGACAAAGCGATATTATCCAAATTTTCATTGCACTAATGTATTAATACTGCTGACTTCATTACTCGAAATTAAATCGTAACCAGTGTGGATAGGAGTAATCGCCGCCGCCTGGCGTGCTGCCAGTGAACCAAGAGCCTTTATCTTCGGATTTTCATCATCAACTTTATTCATAAATCGGTGTTTAAGAACTGTGCCAATTCACAGCGCGATAGTCAGGAGTTTCATTGAAAAACGAAGTATTGCAACTTATTTCAACTGGATATTAAAGTTTAAAGCCGGAGTTCTCTTTAGAACGGAAGTAATTTATATTTGGCTGGGAAATACAAAGTTTGTGAAAATAGTAGTTTATGCAACTGATACATAATCAGAGGCCTTAAAACACGAGTGTTTTAAGGCTAAATTATGTATAGTTGCATACACTACTTTATCTACACACATATCATAAGTACTCTAAGATGGGTTCAGAAGCGGTAAGAAAATGACCTGCATTGCTACTATAGTGCTACCTGTAAAATATCTTTGTTGCAATCGTGGCTGCATTTACGATATCCGTCGGAGTGTTCATATCGTTCTTGGAGTCACTACTACTCATATTTTCAACTAAAATGTGAATTACAAACAACTTTTCACAACTCTACTTTCGTCACAGCAAAAACATACAAAGAAATGACAACAGTAATGGCGGCAATTCGATCCTACGTCAAGACGAATGTTTTTTTTTAATCATAGACAAACGAATGAAGTCCCTATTCTCATGTCACTCTTGATCAAATGTCGTGCGGTTTATATTAAAAAACATACTGAATTGACGTTTCGCATCGATAACTGTTTTAATATCTATGGATACTAGAATAGAGACCCGCTTGAGTTTAGTCAGCTGTTCCAAATTTAAACTCATAACCTTACAAAAATCTGTACTGTAATAACATTACAGTACAGATTTTACCTACTACCACAGACAAGAAAGTTCTCATAGTAAAATTGGTTGTAATAATGCTGGTCATTTCCTACGGTTTCTGAACGCATTTTAGAGCACTAATGATATGTGCGTAGATAAAGATAATTTCCGCTTCACCAATGGCAACATATTGACAACACGTTATTTACCTATTTTATCGAAAATGTAATTTGTAGTCTGCTTTTCATAATCTGTTGTGTGTGTGACGAATCATGACGACTTTTCATTCATTTAATTCGTTACTATGACTGGACTGAAATACTTAACAGCACATTTTATTTTAATTCCCTGTGTACCTAGTTGTAGGATTTCGAAATGTTGACAAAATTTGTAAAAAACCCAGAACGAACTGATAGAGGAGAGTTAATAGGTGTAATAATTATCCTGTTTCTCAAATTAAACCCATTCAGCGCCAATCACGAGACAAATGCGTCAGAGCGTTACGAGCGCCTATCAGATTTTGGCATAGCGCTACGGTCGTAACGTGACAATGAATGAGTTAACCACTCACTTGATTTCGGATTTAAAAAAGGTAGCTTCAATACTCCTTAGCCCTAAATCTGTAAACCCGCTCTGCTAAGTCAAGAAGTCACCTTACATTGACAGCTGACAGATTACTGAAATCGCAACGACCCCGCACTGCTAAATGCGGATGCGGCCTTACAATTATAGAGTCATCAACATCATAGCCTTTTTACAGGGCTTCATATATGTTTAGTGACAGTTCGACAGTTCTACATAACTAGACCGTACACTACTTATCTAAAGTCCGACATCAGTTCCTTTACGACCGACCCGCGTTCGTAAAACCGACAGTTAAGGAAAAAATATTTCTAAGAGAATTTTTACATTTTATTACTCAACGGTCTATCAAAGGGCTTTTAGCGTTTTTACGGCTTGAAGTTATATTTCTTACTCCATTGTAATTAAGAGTTATGGACGCCATCGAACGACTTGCGAAAATGGGACGAATGCTCGGGATGTTAGGTCAGAAATTATTTGTTTTATCCGTAAAACTGGGGATAAATAAATAAATATTAAATAAATAAATATTAGGGGACAATCTTACACAAATCGACCTAGTCCCATAGTAAGCTCATTAAGGCTTGTGTTATGGGTACTAGACAACGATATATATAATAGATATAAATACTTAAATACATAGAAAACTTCCATGACTCAGAAACAAATATTCATGCTCATCACACAAATAATTGCCCTTACCGGGATTCGAACCCAGGACCTTCAGCTTCGTAGGCAGCGTCACTACCCACTAGGCTAACCGGTCGTCAAAATGCGTTCTTATTATTGTTTATCTTTAAATAAATAAAAAGGTATTGGGCAATTTTACACAAATCATACTATTCCCATAGTACGCTCAATAAGGCTTGTGTTATGGGCAGTGCTACCTAGCTGCACCGTGGGAACTTAGAATTATACCTACACTTTGCGCGCCGCTAGCGGTGATTCGGTCGGTTGGCACACGCTGCTTACGCGCACAATAAAAGTAGTGACCAAAAATAAAAAAAATTACTTCGTCGTGAATTATTTACGTTCGAAAACGTACTGAAACTATTTATCAGATTCAGAATTTTCACCACTCTTGAATAACATTTAAAGAAGGAATTCAACACTACATTCAGTTAAAGCAATTGTAGTCACATCATAATAAACAATATTTAGCTATTAAGATTATTTCCAAAAATAAACCGTTTTTTATTTAACTATTAATCATAAAAAAAATCTAAGCAGACAACCCTAGCGTCGATTGACCAGCACGAGCGGGCAACGAACCACACGTTCAAGGTCACTCCATTGTTAAATTTTGTAGGCATGCAAATCAGTAGGCAAAACAGTAATATCCCTATTACCTTTTTTATTCAGACTTGAGTGTCTGTTCGTAGAACAAACATAATCTGTGTTATAGGTAATAGGCGAGATATAACACTTAAATACATAGAAAACAACCAAGACTAAGAAACAAATATTCATGCTTATCACACAAATATGTGCCCTTAAGGATTCGAACCCAGGACCTTCAGCTTCCTATGCAGCGTCACTACCCACTAGGCTAACCGGTCGATTTTGTAATGAAGTAATAATCATTCACAGGTCAAACAATTGGGACTCACGCACAGCCGTTCTTTCTTGGTTTTAATTATCAGAGAGTAAGGGTGACTATCCACCAAACACGTGCGAAGATGTGTTTTCATATATGACACGTTCCTGTTAACCATGCGAGGAGTCAAATATATGATTGTGACTGATTGTGGTGCGGTTTTAGAGAAAATAATGCACCTATATCTAGGTCAAAATTAAAAAACCCTGACCCATAACTTATGCACAGTCTGATGCAAACAATTCCTTATCTGATCACATCTGTATTGTTAAGGACATAAGTTTGCTCAGATAATTTGAACCGTTGGGAACGTACGTATATTTATTTTCTCAAACTTGCAATGAAATGTTGACGTGACTTACTTCAAATTAGGTTCGGAAATACTACGTATCCGGTGCGATGAGTGAAGATGATATGTAAAGGAATTTCACACAGCCTTACACACCTAGGCCTGTAAAGCAACCTTCTTATGTTTTTGCACTGGGGGCGCGGGCCCGGAGCTGGCGGCGCGGCGGCGGCGGTGCAGGCGGTGGAGTTCAGAAACGTATTATTTATAAAACAAATTGACTACTTTTTATTTTTATTTCATTGCAAGTTTGAGAAAAGCACTATACAAATCTCGGCGAGAAACGGGGTTGCCGGCCGCGTATCCCTATCCGGCCTCGCTACGCTCGGCCGTCTATATCTACTTGGCCTGCAAGCCTTCGTTTCCCGTCCTCTATAGTAATGTACTATTATATGCTCGACTGTATAATGAAACGTGCCAACATTACATTACGTCTTTCTAAGGTAACGTTATACACGTTAACCTACATAAACACACAGATTACAACACACCAGTAACGAGGTATTATCAGTAAGAGCCTTCCTGACTTCGACCGGAGCCGAAGTCCCCGATAAAACCACCACTTTATAGCACGGTTCTTTACGGCTCCGACGTCGGTAACATTATATTAACTTATGTTTTACATGACTCTACTACTCTGATGTGCATGTAAATAAATAAATTAAATTTCTCAAAAACACTTTTAAGAGGTAATGACATGACATGTAATGTATCTGGGCATTAGTTAATTTTTGTTAAACAACTCACGCTAATTGTAGCGTGAGTTGTTAAACAAAAATTAACTCAGTGTCAGTTTTGTGATGAAAATTAAGCATACAAATGATGTGAAAATGAACTTTTATTTAATTAAGTGTATATGCATATCATTTATAAATTAAACAGAAAAAGTGAATATTTTTACAAACTGAATGCTTAATTGTCGTCACGAAACTGACACTGAGCTAATTTTTATTTCACAACTCACGCTAATTGGGTACACAAATTATTGAAAATGCCCATCTAAGGTTTTTGCTCTTGTCGCTTTCGGATTATAATCCATATGTAGGTAGTAAAATTTGTTCGTAGACTATTACTGATATTTTTTTCAGTAATCTACTACAATGACTATGATAGGGATAAAAATGTATATGATTCAGTTTATTTTACATTTAGTAAGCATAATTTTATTTATACGCTTCATAACGAGTTATCGAAGTAAACTTACACTGAACATTTCGTAAAGTAAAATACCTACCTACCCATAGATAGGCTCAGAAAATGTATACAATTATCGCCCAGTTATCGTAATTCTTTGAACAATATTGATTATAGGTTACATATTACTGAATCAGCTCGAGTAGAAAACACCTGGCTACAAAAGGAGTACACTTATCCCGTGGTATCAATTCAAATCTCGGCTTACACGTGTTTTCGCGTGTAAACACGAGATAGGCCTGATTTATGTTACGAAACATTCTTTTGCTGACTACTTACTGATCCGTTTTCTTATCTAAACACGCTCCATTAAAAACCCGTGTCTTTATGGATGCAACATTTCAATAACAATGTAAGTAATCATATTGTTTTTCTGACGAAAAGTTTATTAAGTAACAAACTTTTTGACATTATGACGGGCTTAGAGCAAGCCATTGCACACGAATTCTGACATTATCTGACGACTTTTCTTCTCCTTAAATCAACCGTAAAGCTGTTAACAGACGGTAATTTTTTTTGATCATATTCGTGTTTCATTTTCATATTTCACTAGTGTTCTTCTACTCTTGGTCTAAATGCACCATTAAGGAGCGACCACACCGGTGCGTAACGCTGCGTATACGCGTTGACGTGTCGACGTGCGTCACGTATTCTTCATACATTTTGCTGCGTTTACGGTGCGTTAGCGTATTTTGAGCAGCGGTGTGGTCGCTTTATGAGTAGGTATCGCTTTAATAATGATTCACTGTTACCTTGCCGTGTCACAACTAAGAAAAAATATCGTCAGATTCGCATATATTTCCCAGGTTAATTATGGTTTCCAATGCGATTTGGGAGGGCACGGACATGACTTGTTGCGGTGTACTTTGAATCATACTTTAGGAGCTAAAGTTTAGGTGATACTTAAAATTTGGTGACTGCACCAATGTATAAGCCAATCGTGAAATAAAACTATATCTAACTGTTAACAACGTTGCGTCACTACCCTCTGATGGGTAAACACGTAACGTTTCGAACGCACGTTATGACAACTCAACTGTCAGTTTCCCAAACAAAAATTGACATTTAAATGAAGCACGTACAATGCGTTACGTAATCATGTAATCAACCAGCTGATCTAAAACGGAATTTTACTTTAGTTCTCAAGAAAGCATCCAGAAATCTAGATAATGTTCTGTTGTATACCGCCTACGATCGACCCACGAAAAACTACAACTATGTAATACTAAGGCCGCCTATACCCAAGCCAGTAAGCCATAAAGGTCCATTAAACCTCTCCATAAACGGGATCACTTCCGGACCATTTGTATATTCTTAACTGGAAGCTCTTAGAACCCATTAGTTTTAGTTACGGGGTGATGCAGAGGTAATAACTGCATCGTATAGAGAGTGAGATAGTTTTCATGGCGTCACGTTTTCATTTATTTCGTTCCTAACCGTGTACGAAAACACGTATGAAGAGACGAACCACTCTACAAACTAGTGGGTCTGTAGAACGAGTTTGTTTACTTGTTTTATTTTTTTATTTAATATAATTTAGATAAGTATCCAAAAACTGAATCGACGAAAAAAAATCTATATAGGTAATTAGAACCTGCTCACAAAATTTAATTGGTTGAGAAGTGCGACCTATAGAGGAGAACAACAGAGGGACAGCGGGACATCCGGAAATACGAAATAATTTAAGCCCAAGCTTAAACGGAGAACTTCATCCGCTTCGCTCGTTCGACTATGCAATATGTCCAGAGATCGGAAATTCGGGAGCTTTTATACCTAAACCTAGCAAAATCCCGGAAAAAGCGAAGCAAGTATGGAGTCGGCTTCATAAAAAGAATATTTTAATTATTTAAGTTCCGGGATTGTATAAAGCATCATGAAAAGCCTACCTTTTTTTTTTAGGTTCTGACTATTTTCAGCGATTTTTGTCAACATACACGTTGGGTAAACAGTTTTAACGACATACATTAGACAAGGACGGAAATTCAAAAATACCACGTGTGTCGCTGTAGGTTGATTACCTATTCACTTTTGTGTGGCTATGTACATTTGTTTTAATTTATTGATTTAACAGAGATACTCACGTTTGTACCATTATTTTTAATAAAAGTTACAAAACAATTTTGGTTTGATGTTATCTAACTGTCAGTTAAATGAATATGTGAATTAAATAATATTTTGTAAATAGGAACAACTAAAATAGTTTATTTAAATACTCCAATTAACAGGGATTTCCCGGAATACCGAAAATTAGGATAACATGAACACATACGTATGTGTTCATGTTATCCTAACTTTCGGTATTCCGGGAAATCCCTGGAAATTTATTAGTAAAATTAAATTGAGTCCGCCTCCATGCTACTCAACAACAACGCGGTGTAGGTACTGGGGCCGAAGTTTAGGTATAAAAGCTCCCGAATTTCCGATCTCTATATGTCACAACAACAGACTGTGTCTAAGCTGTAGTTATAAAACGTATGTTATATGCTGTATAGCGTCTGTCGGTAGTTGTGACAAATTGCATGGTGATTGTCTTTAATAGATTTTCCGTCCCCAGATAGTTCATGAGTTATAGTGGTTCTATGCATGGACCGAATTTGTGATTTGTGGAACAAGACAGTGTACTGGACTATAGTAAGTATTAATGATAGTTAATGTTGGTGAGAGCCAGTGTAATATAGATACGGTCGAAAAAGTACTGTTGCATTTCCGCGCATTTCGTTTCTACCAGGGCAGAACTCATCTAAATGTAGACACGCGCAGTAAAGAATATGCACTGACACTAATGATTTGACTTAGAGTTAACAATAACAGCTAACAGCTTACTGATACTGCACCGACTCCGACGGCAAATGCAGAATTGGCATTGGCATATACTTACTCGCATGCCCTTTGGAAAATAAACTAACCGGTAAAAACCAATGATGTAATATAAAAAATAGGTAGATAGGTTATAAGCGCTCCAAAAGTGGCACAATAAAACTCAGTCAATTGACGACGTGACACTGAGGCAAGTTCATAACCTTGCCTCAGTGTCGCGTCGTCAATGGTATACGTATAAACGACGTGTCTCAGCTGTCAGATTTGGTGGCCATTTTTAAACACGGAATATCATATAGACAACGTATCTACCTCTTTTTAAGGTTCCGTACCTCAAAAGGAAAAAACGGAACCCTTATAGCTGCTATTCTGCTGCAAATCTAGTGTAGGTAATTCAGTTATACTATAAAATAAATGATGTGGTAATATATATATATTTTTTTTAGGATTACTATATTGATAAAGTGACCCTGTTTAAATGTATGCTCCCCCTGCTTTCCACATTGTAATGTTACGGATTCCATTTTCATTTAGTAATAAACATACTAAAACTTTTGCTTGTTATATGTTTGTACGGAACCCTCGGTGCGCGAGTCCGACTCGCACTTGGCCGTTTTTTTATATTACATCATTGGGTATAACTATGAAATACCTTCGTAGTGTAAGTTCGGTCACCTACAAAGCGGTTTCCATTCGTCAACTATTTTCCGCGACAGCTGCGATGAAACGCTAAAATATAAAACGGCCGATCAAATAGCCTAACCATGCACGCAAATTGCCTTGGTACTACATCCGTTACGATCGTTTAAACACGTCCGATGGTCGCTTACCCGCGACCGCTCATCAGTGCTCACTTAGCTTACCGCTATAGCCCAATCAACGTGTAAGTAGGTTTTAGTAATTATCCATCCGCGTGCATAATTTAATTAAGGTAAACGTCACTGTGATTGACATTGGCCAAATACATGACACTATGAATCTAAATTCAATAACATTAGAGATAATCAATGGCAATCTGCCGAATCCTACACCGGAGATGACGATGCAACGGGGCCACACCGTTTCGTCGCCTAAATAGTATTATTTGTTGTTTTTAGTTTCGTGACGCATTGGTTATTACTGTAATGTCACGTAAATGTATTTGTCAATAAATAAATAAATAAATAAATAGGTGTCAACTATTAGACATTAATGTGTCAAACAATAGGACATTTATCTGACGTCAGTTTTTCACCCAACATCCGTAGCTAATATTCAAATGAACATACTATGTACTCAAATCAATAAAGGGTCAGCAGCGCGCTCGTGATTCTTATGGGGCGTCCCTAGGCGACAGTGTCTGTTGCTTACCCTCAGGAAGGCCGTATGCTAGTTGGCCTCCGTCATAGTATTTTTTTTATCTAAAATTCTTGGAAGATCTCATATAATTCCTTAAGTTTGGAATGCGACTTGTCTCTACCAAACGAGTAACAAAAGAGAGATAAAACAGCTGTTCATAGAATGAGCAACACTCTATAGTCTTATCTAGTCGCGGCGCGTTACGCGGCGTAGTTACCAAATGTCATAGTGCTTGCTCGCATCCTTACGTTTTTCGGGCACATATATCGTCGAGAACTGTAGCTATCGAGCAACTTGTGGTCTAGGAAAAGGTCGAGAGCACCAGACCGCGAGGCAGGTCACCAGATTAAAGCTGCAGTAGATGCATCACTACACGCAAGCATAAGGAAGGCGACAGTTAGGGAGAAATGGCGGCGTGTTGTAAAGCTTGCTACCAACACCTGAAATCATCACCACGACCACTCTATCAAGAGTGAAAACGAGGAAGAAGAAGCTACGCGGTATAGTAGCGCACCTACATGCAAAAACAGTCTTCCTCAATGGGGCTACGAGCTCATTAGGTCATTTACTGATCATAATTGAATTAGTGCAGGACACGCGACGGACCGAGCAACAAAGTGCTCTGCGTTCACCTTTTGTCGCTCTCAGCGCATCAATCCAATTACTCTCGGGATGTGAACCCGTGACCTGGATCGATGTGGACATGTAGATCATGTAGGCAATATGTGTGCGCAGCGACATGTCGGATTAGCAATGCAAGTAGCAGATCATTCTCAAAAAGGTAGGAACTAATTATTTTTTTTGGAGATTTTCACGAGAGCTTAAGGCAAATTCCATTTAGGAAGTTATTAGCAACATTTACTTTACTAAGTAAACCTTAACCATTTTGGCTCAGTGATCCAAAAAGGGTCTTGGCCTCCAAAACGAGAGCAAGTCACGCACATCCGCCTGCACGCCATCCCCCAGCGATACCTGGGTTGTTATTCACTAAGCGCTAAAGCGGCTCACCCCGCCCATCACCCGTCACGAAACTAGACCTCTACCTACGCTTAGTTAGTACGCATTGAGGTGAAAAGATATATTTGTGGGTGAGCGTTGAAGTGAGCCTAAAACAAGTTACAGAATAGGGGGGCTGGGCCCTTCTGGGCGGCGACCAGTTGATCGGCCGGAGTACGCTCTCTTGAATGCCCAATCCTCTCTCATTTGCAGTAGGTGACCGAACCAGCAAAGTTTGTGGGATTTCGTTTCGCCGATGATGTTTGACTCGACCATTTCGACATTTTTCCGGATAGTCCATGTTTCATCATCTCTCTTGACAAGTCCCAATATCTCCCGGAAAACGTTCCTCTCTTCTTTTTATATCTAAGTAGGTATACCGAGAACCGAGAATGCGGGAGCATTGGAAGTTTCGCAATTCTGGAAATTTCTCGTTGGTGCATTGCTATGTAAGTTTGAAAGAGTAGAACCCTATTATATTTTTCATGGATGTTGAATTTGTAAAGTTTGGATACTTTTTCAAGATTCTAAGGTTTTAAGGTCGTATTTCTTATGTTAAGCTGCAGTTTAGGCTTTTCGTGTTGAAGTAAATATAAGTAGGGTAGGTAGGTCATAAGCAGATCCAGATTCTATTGTTTTTGTTTAAATGACAGTTAAGTATTATAAGACATTGGCGTACCATGTAGCGATGTTCAAAAAAAAAGGCGAGTTACGAATTGTTTATATTCGATGGTAATATATATTGCGCTACATACTCGTACTTTCTTAAACTTGCTCGGATTTCATTCGGACCAAACTACTGAACTATTGTTTTAAGGATCCTCTTGTGCGTCGACTTGAACTAGGGTACCTACGGGGATGCAATAGTAATAATCAGGTTGTAATACATGCATTGTATTCAGAGGAATACTTAGGCACATTCGCAGAACGCTACTATTTACTTTTTAAACGCGAGTCAAACGGTCGTTCGCGGTCTAGAATAAACGCGGGGATCCCATAACACGACTACCGAGAGCGACGGCGCATCGCGACACGGACCTGGCCAGGATACGTATAATAAAAGTCACTTACGTCGGAAAACGTCCGATATCACGCACACGTTCCTTGCTGCTACGTAGCTGGCGGCGTCATCGCTCACCGGCTCACCTGAGCTGACGGGAGACGTGAAGAGGCGTGGCGTGATGCGACGACTCGTTGATACCCTGCTGTCCCGGGGATCACCACCTCGGCATCGTGACCAGTACGGTCACGGCCGGACGGCGAGTGCCGGTGCCGCTCCGTCGTGAACGCACCCAACCACGCTCAGGGATCGGGACCGACGCCCCTGAGGCCTTCGGTATTGGTGCGAATTGGAGGGGCCTGCGTGAAGCACTTTGGCATGCCGGCCTGCGCCGGTCGCCTTGGGAGCGCGGGACCACCACGCTGCGACTCCAAGACGAGCGCGAAGACGGGTCGCGAGGCCACAGGCCCGTAAAGCTCGCAGCCTGCGGTGACGAAAATTCGAGCGCCCTTATGACGCCATTAGCGCGACGCGAGCAAATACGGTGCACTACACAACACTTATACACATCCTAAACTAAACAACAACTGTCCACAACTCTTTGTGGTTAATCTACCGCATGTCGGGCGAATTTGCCCGATGAGCCCCTTGCGGTTTCTTTAAAGACCGGCGTCCGAAATAGCCGGTCCCACGCGATCTCCCGCGCGTGAGATGTGCCTCGTGTCACGTTCCAGAATCGTCTGTCCTGTCACAAATCTCTCTCCTAAATTTGAAGACCAAACTCCGATTCACGCTTCGAGACGCAACGCTACTACTAAATTTACGCGTTGCTAATCGACCTTAATTCAATTAATTATATTTTTATATAAAATATAAACAACTTCGAATAATAGTTTTTTTGAGTTAGTTATTAACTACTATTAATACCTTTAAACAAATGACATTAATCAATCTCCTTGAAATAAAAGACGCGAAACGGAACGCAATTCCTGACAACTGTCATTAGCCTTATGTTCATTTACCGTCAATTTAAACTTCAGTTTATTTAAGAATTAATTTCACTGAATTTAGGATAATTTATGAAATCATAATCATAAGTGTGTGCGCATCCTCGCGGCGATGATTTTGGTATGAAGTTGGGTTTCTGTGCTAGGAAGCCATTGAAATGTGTGTGTGAAGTTTGCCTACCATGTGTGTCTATCTTCGGCTTACTGGAGCCGCTGTGCATCGTATTGGCCACCGATGCGGCTTTAACTTAAGTATTTGGAAGGTCAGTAATCTTTCCCTGTAGCTCTTATCAGCCAGACTATGGTACTAGTTTACATGAAAATCGATTCGGAAAAACATGCCTACAATTTCGGCACAAATTTATGTAGCCTCCGCTACAATAGCCATAATTGTAATATTTGTAATCCAATCCAAAATACGAGCAAAATTTCGGGACCGCTCTGTGAGTTTAGCTAATATACAAGGTGTGGCCTGAAACAGGAGCAAAACATTAAACGGTAGACTATTGAGCTTGTGAACAATTATTTCCAGGTGGTTTTAATTGAAAAAAAAAAAAAAAGATTTTTATTTTCTTTAAAGTAAGTTCACGTGTAGTTTTTACCCTTCTGGGGTGAAACAAGTAGTTTTTTTTAATTTTAATAACACTTAAAAGATAACAAAAAAATAAAAAAAACCACATAAACATCTTTTAAAAACAAAAATGCAAAAACTATTTTGACATTACATGATGTTACCTCAAAATCTGCATTGACTGCTGTGCTATTCTAGTAATGTATGATAATGTGGTTATTTAGAGATTTTAGTGCAGAAGATATACCTACATATTATATATGAATTTGAATGCCTGCTAAGTTAGCGGAAAAAGTGAAATAAGCGTAATTGAGCCTTAGTTTACCATTGAGTACCCAATAATGGGTGAAAATCAAAAAAAAATTACATAGTTAAGGGCCTGTCTAATCTTACGCTTTAAGTTTTCTCAGTTTAGTAACGACAATTACCCATGTAAAATGTATGTTAAATTAGTTTTTTGATTTTCACCCTAATACTTTGACTTTTTTAGTGTAGGTAAGCGTAATTTAAAGAAGCAAAAATTTTTATGTTGTTACATTTAATAATTATAAAATGATAAATCTTGATGAGATGTAAACAAACCTTTATTGAAAATGCGTATAAGGTCTACATTACTTCCATTACATTTACAATTTTCCTCGCGGTGGTGAGGTGAAAATTTGTGTGTTTCGCTCGGCAGTAAAGTTGTTTGGCGTCTCGTGCCTTGAAACCCTCGCTATGCTCAGGATTGTACTTTTGGTTCAATCTTACAATCCTTCGCTAGCTCGGCTTTCAATACAAGCACTTGCGCCAAACAACAACTTTGCAGCCTTGCATAACAATAGTTATTTGTGCAACAAGAGAGCAAAGTTTGTTTTTGCTGCGAGTGCTGATTTTGAGTCCTGAGGAAGCAAAAGATCGTGATTCAAAGTTTGAATCTTGAACGCAGCGAAGGACTCAAAAGCACGAGATGCAAATACTTTGCTCTCGAGTAACACATACAACTTTTCACCTCAGCAGTGAGAACATAATTATTCACATTAAAAAATATATCACCTACCTAATAGTCTTAAGATTATTCAGGAAGAAAACTTAATTAGGCGTTCGTTACTGCTTGTTTTAACTAACTCCTCAGCGCCGGCCGTGCCGATAGTCAATACTATAGAAGGACGCGACAAGGCGCGAGAAACCAAAGGATATTTCAGTATCTATACGAGTGTCGCGTGACAGTAACACATCACTAATAACTAACCGTATTATTGTTAAAGTTCACAGATTTTACTAATATCTTCGAGATGTTTTTGAAATATTTATCATTATCACAAGGTCACACTTTAGCACATTACGTGTATCTCACGTCACTCGCGTGCACACCAAAAACTAGCCGTACTTTTCGTCACGTCACTGACTTCACTATATTTCCTAGTTAGATAGAGAATTGATTTATCCTAGTAGTTTTATATTTAAAACCAATATCAATAACGCAAGAATGAAGAATAATATACCTAATAAAATCTGAAACATTAACAACGCGCTTGCGTTCGGAAACTGCATCTGTGGTATACGTTCATAGAATTAATTTGAAACTAGAATTATTAATTATCTAGCGTTATAAAATTCATGTTTACCTATTTATTATGAAAAACGGAGTTTATTCTGAGATCTTTTATTTAAATATTCTTCAATTGTAATATCCTTTGTATAATTATTTTGGTAATTTAAACTTGTTCATTTGGTCGTTTTCGAACGTGTTACTTGTTTTGCGATTTTTGGGGGTCTACTTTGAAATTCGATGGTCGAACTATGGATCGACCTATGTCTGCCATTTTCTTTTTTCGTAATGGAATGAAAGGGACAGCGCTAATAGAGTTCAAATATTCTGAATGTCAGTGCCCCGCATCAAAATTAAAAAGCTACTTTGTCTCACGGAGTGAGCAAAATCGTATTTTGCACACTGTTTTCACGCAGCAAAATATGCTTGTTCGAGCTGCTGAGGTGAAAATAACTATTTCAATCGAATGATTGAAAAAAAAATTGTCCTGTGTGTTATTGTTGTTACCTGACAACTACTGCTCAATACAAAAATAGTAAATGCCCCAAATGACAGTAATTTCCCATTTTCCGACTGCCATTACAAAATCCCTCGCAACTAATCCACCACGTCATTTCCAGATACAACTCCGGCAGCAAATGCTTCAAGTAATGTATCTCGTGGTGCCAAGATACATTACTTGAAGGTCATAACTTTAGAACAACATTACACCGAATTAAAAAAAAAATGGACTGGAATATTTGCCCCTGTTACAGGCCACACACTGTACCTACCTATAGGTATGTGTTTTCATTTGTATCTATGATAGTGGCCAATGTTGTCAAATTGCCCATGGGTATTTGTTTACCGTGTGCCGTTTTTACGAGGGTAGTGTTGCATAAAAATTTAGGTCAGGTTAAATTTACTGGGGCGTTTTTTTGTTGATTCTGTACTGACAGCTTGTTACGGACCGTAGATAAATCGTGTCGCGGGACTTTAATCTTTATGGCATGGCTGGTGTATTGTGAAATGTACAGTTAGCGTCATATAGTTAAGAGCAGCCAAGGTAGCCAAATATTTCGGTACACGTCTTTATTACTGTAAGAATAAGGGTGTGTTACAAAATATTTTTCTACTCTGGCTGCTACTAACTATGACGCTGACTCATATAAGAATTTAAATTGAAATGAAAGTTGATAACGTTTTAAGTGTACTTTGATCCTAGTACAGTCAGCATCACATAGTTAGTAGCAGCCAAAGTAGCCAAATATATCGTAACACTTCCTTATTCCTATAGTAACAAAGACGTGTTCCGATATATTTGGCTACTTTGGCTGCTACTAACTATATGATGCTGACTGTACGTAGACCGTATAGGGTAAACGTCCGAATGCTCGACGCTGTATAGTATATGGCATGAGCACTATGTCAAATCAATATGGGTTAAATTCTAAATATGAGGATTTTTCTTCACACACACACACATGCACATTCAAACTTTCACAATGTGTACTCATAACTAAAATAGATAACTTTCATGACCCCGTGTCCCCTCTTATTCATGAGAGGAGGCCTATGCCCAGCAGTGGGACGTATAAAGGCTGATCATGAGGTAACTTTCAAATAATAGTAAACTATTGAACCATTCATTTTATTAACACGACCTCAGAAACTGAGCTATAACGTGGTAGAACGATCCGATTATACAGGAGGGATCTTCGTAAGCGGATAACGATATGGGGGGTGATTAAACACAATGTGTGATTAAATCAACCGTTAACCTTTGTATCTGGGATATTTCAACTATGATTATACTTTACTTTACTACAATTTCAAGGGATATGAAGACCGAGATGTTGAATTTATAGGTACGAGCAGCAAGTTAACAGTTTATGTTATGTTTATGTCAAACGTGTATCCGCTCACTTGATTTCTGATACTTCGATTGGCGACCACCGTTGCCACCATCAGTTTAGGGGTCTGCGAAATTGGCAACTGTGGTGAGTGAGTGTTTGGTTCAAGCTTATAGTGCTGACTGTACTTCTTTTAGTCAGTCATCAACCACTCGTTGAGATGATTCCAGTGAGCCCAAACACCTACACCCAGACACCTTCTGTCTCCATCATTAGAGCACGGCGGTGTGTTCTCAGCGTATTTACATAAGTGCCTATGCCGCAATTCCGTTAAATGGGAAACTGGTACTCACAAGCGGTATTGAACCGTTAAATCTATGGAGACTTAACGAGATCGAAGGCAGAGAGACTTCGCCTCCTTGTGCGTGTTCTATCGCTTGTAATGTGGGTTGTGCTCCGAGGAATTGTTCGACATGATGCCAATGGCTGCTTTGGGAGGCTATGCGGCAGGGCATTCATCCTCACACCCTAGAACGTGTATGGTCGAGTAACATTTTAAAGAAAACTACTTATCTACACCAACAGTGCAAGTAAATAAAAGCTTATATAAAGCTAAATATATACGACAGCAGTGTTTGGTTCGCGCTGGTATTGCAACTTAAAGGTAAAAAAATAAACGAAATATTTGGTGGTAGGTACCTACCACCAAATATGAACTAAACAGTATCAGATATATTTTCACAATTGCAGTGACGCAAAAAACTGTAACTATCTACCTAACAGAGTGCAATAAAAGCAATAAAATTTATTTACAATGGATCATAGTACATTAATTTGCAGCACAATTTTCTCATAAGTTCAATTTATATTAAATACTAGCTGTTGCCCGCGACTTCGTCCGCGTAGAACTTGTAACTGTCTTAGAAAAATGATTGCTATAAAATTATTTTGGGCGGAACCTCAATTATCGCCGACCCAAACAAAGTTCTACCATCTTAAGGGATGATTTCCGATATAAAAACTATCCTATATCCTTCCAAGGGTCTCAACTTATCTGTGCGAAAATTGTCATCTAAATCCGTTCAGGGATTAAGCGTACGAGGCAATGCGATGAGTTCATTAGTTTAAATTACAAAATTTCAATTGAAAACTCCGTTTTTGCAAATATGATATCTTAAGAATCATCAACAGACGTTTCTGCTTAAATTATATATTTTTTCATAATTTAGGTATTAAACAAAGCTACATGACTGGAAATTTTTGCTTAAATCCGTCCAGTAGTTTTACTCACGTTAGTTCCTGTACCTGTATAGTTCTGAAAGCAAACTTATCTAATGCTAAAAGACGGAGAACATTCCATCTCCATCCACCGTCCCCATTTAATGGTGTTAGAGAATAAATTATTTTGATTAAGCCTCTTTACCCCCTTATTTCACCCCTTTAGGGGGCAACTAGATCTACATATTATAAAAGAAACCTGCTGTCCTGCTTTCATGTTCCTAGCCACAGTTTAATATTAAAAATAACACATTACTTATGTGAACGTTCAACCCCTATCATAACCCCTTCAATGGATACATTAGGAGCTTGTGGCCGAAGTTTTAAACGTCTAACTCTAAAAGCGACATGTTTCCATACAAACTTTCAACTATGGGATTAATTTTTGTGACATCGCTTAATCATTTGCTTTGCTTTTTAGTAAGATACCTTCATACAAAGATTCAAGTCTATAACTTTCCAAATGAACGAGTACCATACAACGGTTTGACCCCTATTTCACCCCTTAAGGGTTGAATTTCGAAAAATCCTTTCTTAGCACACGTCCACGTACTGTAAAGAATATATTATGTTCCAAATTTCATGCATGCAGGCTGTGCGTTGTCTGTCAATAGATTAGTAACGCAAGAGTTTTATATATGTATATATAGATAACTGAAACCGTATCGCAAAGCGAGCGCGGCAACTAATTACGAACGATTTATATTTTTTTCTTTGCGTTTCAATTTGTTTTTCCAGAAACTTTATTGGCTGGCTTTAAATTCTCGCTTACTGAAACGATGTGATATATTTTATAGTGAACGTAACGTAGTAGTTGTTCAGTCTTAAAAACTTTTTAAATAGAACGAGTGAGCGAAGCGAACGAAGTTCTACGTCTTAGCTTGGGCAAAAATATTTTCGTATATCCGTATGTCGTGCGTCCGGCTGTGCTTCGCTACAGGTCGCTTTTCTCAACCTCTTTTCTCAATTTTGTGAGCTGGTTATTACAATATCGCACATTTTATAGCTTCGGAAGTCGACATTCCATTTTCGATTTATGGAAATTCCCTGACTCTGGGGGTATTGTTCTGATTTGATTGAAACAATGAGTATTCATTGTTGGAAATAAAACCTCGACAGAATATTCTGTGATCAAAACACAAAAGCTTAAAACCAAGTTACTAAAGGTTCAATCAACGATTTGATTTGTGTTTCTTTCAATCATGCGCAACAAAAACGACAGTTTGTCTATGTAGCTATACTTGACTTTTTCAAATAACATAATAACAACAACAACATAATATGTATGTGTGTACCTTAACCAGTTCAAGCAACTTTTGTTTTTAAAGTTAAGACATTTTTTATCGATTTTTGTAGTGAAATATTGTGCACCCATATCTCCGTTGACACCTTGCTGAGACGACAGTCATCTGCGACCATGACCGGTGCAACCCGTGTCAAAACTTCAGAAATAAAGGTAAATAAATATCGCGTTAGACCCGTGTAAAATAATATTATAAATAAGACATAAGGATTCCATATTTTTAATTAAGAAGAGCAGACGGTGGGAGGCAATATTTTGCCATTCTAAGGAGGAAAGGAGATCGCACTCGCGCCACGCGCCGTGTAAAAGGTTGAAAAACACTGACCATAAAACTGACAATAATTATTGATACAATAATCTGCCCGATAGGTTACGTAAATCATAAAATCATAAATCAATCATTTATTCGTGACAGCAAATTATACACACTAATACATATAGAAAAGAAAAAAAAGAGAAATATTATATGCGTCACGAAATGGACCCGGCTCAGCATGATGCTGGCTTTAACTGCCAGCACTGGTCTTCCGCCGAGTCCATTTGGTGAAGGAACGGAAGGCAACACAACAAGAGATACACAAATAAACACATAGAAGAGAATGGTAACATAACGGAATAATTAATTTAGTAGACGTAGCAACTTGTCGGCATGCGACGAGTTGCTACGCCTGCTTAGGCCTTTATACAAATTATGAACGCAGCCATAATATTTTGCTGCTAGCGCTAGCTGCTAGCGCACGTGTTGTTTGATTCGCGTAAGCATTTGGAAGAAACCCTGTCTTTATGCAGGTTTCCATATTCTATAAGAGGCGTGGAACTGGCGGAATTTAAATAGAGCATTCCAAATGGAACAGCTAAAACAATGGATCCGTGTGAGCAGCTGCCCGACACCAGGCCACAAATGGACAAGCATTTACTTTCGGAACTTGGTTCCTTTCAGACCTAGGTTTATTCAGAGGAGCATGTTTGCAGACTAGCTAAAAGCTTTCAAATGATTACCAGACACGTTTCACTGATGTTTTTTGAAACGGTACGATGAATCATTAACGGTAATAGTATTACGAAGCTGACGGTCCTAGGTTCTAATTTCGCAAATATTTGAGTTCGTCACTCAAATATTTGCGTGAATATTTGTTTTTAATCTTGATCATTTTGTAAGTATATACATATTTAAGTAAATATACCTACTCGTATGTTATATATATTAAATTTATTATCGTTTACAGTCTTCGGCCTACTTACGACAAACTTGTTAGAATTGACAGATGTTGGGTCAATCTGCAGGTCGATCACCTAACGTATGTACGTACATACGTTAGATAGATCTAACTGTAATATTTCATATGAAAAAAATACAGTTCAACTGTCCTTAAGCGCGTTCAAAAATTACGTGACTACCTCCTGGTTAAACTACGACATTTTTTTTAGTTTGTAGGTATTGTTTGCTACGGCTGCCTCTGTTGAAAAAAAAGGTGCTTATTTATTAAAGTACCTTTAACCTCCACTATACTCGTAATATAAAAGCTGTATAAAGAAAATGCCTAACTACCTTACGACACAGAGAGAAAAAAACCGATTTGTAGCCTGTCCAATACCGAGCAATCCTACATTTCGGATAACTTGTAAAGTTCACCCTCGCTCTAATTTCGCCAACTTGCCAAACTTATTATAACTTAAATTGAAATTCTGAAAGACCTTCGCCAATAAGTACAGCGCACGAGAATTTAAGAGGAAAAAGAAGTACAGTGGAGGCAAAATTTGGCTCACATTTTGTGAGCCGTATTTCGGCTATTGTGTTTGTTCTGGGATGACAGAGAAACGTTTGTTACTGTAGGTACTTTCCAAACTTTATCCCACGGCATCGGCAGTCAGGATGAACTCATTTAAACGTAGGCCCGCTGTAAAGATCGGTACTGACTCGACTGACAGCTTACTGATATGGTATCGCCTCCACACCGACAAATCAGGAAGGTTGCCTAATTAATAATTACTAATAAATTATGACTTTTATTGTTGTAACATGTTATGCATTTATATAAAATAAATAATCATTGAAATTAGTTTTTTTACTTTCCTTTCGATAAGACTACTAAATTATAATGTAGGTAATGTTTAATGCTAATATTTATTTATATTTTCTACAAGTTCCGTTCCGACTTACATACATCAGTTTACATATTTGGTATTAAAGTTTCATTTGAAAAAACGCACCGAATCTTGGCGCGTCGTCGAACGTAAATAATGAATAAAACACTATATTTACAATGCAGCCTTAGCAAGTTAGCACCCAGTGGCAACAATGCTTTGCTTTGCATATGACAACACTGACTGCGGTCAGCATGTTTGTTTATCTATTTTATTGCTAAAATCAAAGTTAACTAGGTATTTATTAAATCTAGGTGCGTCGAATCTACTATTATCATTCTTATTGATTTTAATATTGTCAGTCATGTTTACGTTATCGTATATATTGTCTACACGAGCGACATGATTTGAACCCTTCAGGAATTCATCTTCACGACTCATGTCAAAGGGATTGAAAAATGTCGCTCGGCGTGGAAGTCACATGTAGCTCGTAACTAGTTAAACTCAAAAGCTTTGACAGACCTTTCATTATCCAAAACAAAATTGTTAATAAAATATTTTGTTTTAATTACCTACATAGGTATCTAGTAATCTTTAGTTCTGATAAATCTGTGAGAGAAAAATTGTAATTCGATTTTTTTTTTCATATTCAGAACAAGAGTAGCAATACATTATTATTAATATTTTCATTTCCGCTTTTTGCTAAACACAAACACAAATAACATTATCCCGAAATAAAAGATAGATCCAAGAGTTTTCTGTCGTTGGATAGCTGCGGGCACAAGTAGGGTTGACATACATTAAAGGACTCTTATGTTGGGTATTGTTTTCTTATAATATTGGGATTGGGACGCGATACATTATTTCTTCGATCGAGTGGAAGATACATTAGAAGGGAAGCATTAAAATAAAAACATCCCGGATAGCGGTTAGTCGGTGAAGAAATGTTGGTCGGTACTGAAAAATATTTGGCAACGAAAAACAACATCTTTGTTGCCACAGTGTTCAATTTATCTTTGAATCTGGAATTACATAATGGACTATGATTTTAACGTGTAGAATTATTTATTATTAGTTTTTCATTAGTAGATCTTTCTGGTGTTTCTGTCGTTTTACACATTGACTACCCATGTTTTGTAAACACGATGGTTCTTGTATCAAGCTAAAATGAATCAAAGGAGCCCCTCCTGTGTTTCATTTGTTTTACTCATTTCAATCTTTCTTCGATGTTAGGTTTATATTCTTTCCAATATTAACAAGGGTTGGAAGATGAAAACTGCTGTAAAAAAGAAAGAGAGCAAAATATCATCAGCATTCTAAATATTTACCAAGTAAAAGGGGTAACGACGGAACAATAATGTAATTAAAACCCTCAAGGTTTTCACGTAAATAAACAGAGGAACGAATGATGAAATCTACTTTGTAAAAATAAATAAAAAATCCCGAACCACCGGATAACAGCGTTCTTCGTTCGCAAACACCATTACCGGGGTTCGGCCGTAAACCGCCCAAGATAAGATGAATAGCCGGCGCGAACGTAAAACGCGTATCGAGTGTTTCACTTAACGTGGTCGAGTAAACCGAGTGTTGAAGTATTTTTCAAGCCTTACGCAATATGCGTATACTTATCATTTTGCGGATAATTCATGGTTCCGTATCTAAAAGCGTAATTGGAAACTCGGCATTTGTTAAGGTTTATTTATAAAAATACGGTCAAATATAAAAATGGAATATCTATATTCCTTATTAGCTGAAACGATTTCAAAAAAATAATAGCGGCTCCGCCTGGGTAATCCGTAATATGTATTGATAATATTGATATGCAGAGCCGCACCGGCAGCTAGTTGTTTAATATTATTGAAAAGTGCTGGTTTAATCATTCACAATTTTTTCTCAATGCTTGCAACTACAAAGAGGGGTCGTACTTTATATATTTTTTAATGCATGACGATACATAAAATACTTACGAAAACGTCAATGCAAGTTTTGAGATAAGTATTACTTCATCTTCACGGTTTTAAAACTATCCATCCGAAAAAAAGGTACAGTCGAGGAAATTGAATGTTTAGCACTTTTGGACCTTAACGTCATTCTAATAGAGTTGACATGTGCCAAACATTCAATTTCCTCGACCGTACATTATGACGGTTATTTCAATAAAGAATCGTCCGTTTCCCTTGAGCGCGCGCATGATTATTATGATTAACGACGAACCGGGTAAAAAAGTGCGTCACATTAATGATTTGTGTTTCCTAAACAAGTACACATTCATGACGCCCTGGTACTTCCGAATCCCACTGTCTTCTTTTAAGCCATATAAACGTCGGTCTTTTAATGAAATCCCTTTATTATGGGGGTACCCGTGGGTCAGGCAATTATAACGGAAAATACTGATTATGACATCCAAATAAAATATTAATTTCAACACATTTGTTCGTAACGTACCTCTTCTAAACTCTTATTAAAATATATAAATATTTCCAACCGCAATTTACCACCGATTTTCCAATCTGAACTTGATTACATAGCTTTATCTAACACATTTCGTTGTAAGTATTTAACATTTATTTAGTTAAAGCACATTTATTGTTGTCCGTTTCATATATGCTCGTAACTTCAAAAAAAAAAGACCGGGTTGCACTCCGGGAGTGCCGGCAGAAGTGAAAACTTGAATATTTTGACATTTCGAATCGACGAATACCGTAGCAACAGAAGTAAACTATTTCACTTGCAAATTAGCGCGTGAGAACTTATTGTGTGTCGGCCGAACGGGTAAGCGCCGCATCGCCAAATACGGCATCGCCAAAATATCAATTTGTTTTTGCCGTTAGTAAATATTTTTCTAAGCTTTATCTCTTTAGGAATAACGCCCAAACTCGACCTATACGAATTTTATCAATAGCAAAACGGTGAAGGACGGTTGGTATTATTACAAATTTATTTGCAGAATATGCTATTGCAAAAAGTGTTTAACGGCTTTATAGTCTTACGAATAGCGTTCAGTTTTGAATGAAGTCGAATCGGCTAGCAGCAAAAAGTGACCTCCTTCACATCTGACGTCACAAAACTCTGTCGCGTATTTAACAATTTTTCCCCATCCCAAAAAGTGCTCAGCGCCGCTTTAGAGTTTTTCACTTCAAAAACACAACAGTTTTAGCCAAATACGTATCATACATGTGTTGGTAGATAAGGTATTTTTAAGTAAATTGATTGAACCTTATTTGCTCTACAAAGACTGCCATTTTGGGCTAGAATTATTATAGTTATTTACGATACAAGTGCCGAAAATAGGAAATTCGCAACGAGTGGTGATAAATTAAAACACGACTGAAGGGAGTGTTTTAAATCGACACCAGTTGCGAATTACCTATTCGCACGTGTATCGTACAACGTTTTACTGTACATATGGCTCTTTAAAGTTTCGACATATGCACGAAAAGTGCTCTTTTCCGCACTAGTGCGGGAAAGCAGGACCATATGTACTGTAAAAATTATTAAGATATTAACATTTTCTGACACGATGACAGAAAGTAAGAAAATGATGTAGAAAAATGGTTGGAAACCAAAACGTTAGCCATCATTTGCTTTATTGTAACTGCTTACCCATTTAACAGTTTAAATTTAGTTTTGTATACTTTACTACCATTTCAATATCGGAACCAAGTTTTAGAACACGTTTTGGTAAAAAGTCAAATAAAGATCCATGATAAATTCCGCTAAATTTAAATCTCATCTCCAAAAAAACCTTACCACCACGTCATTGTTCAAACTTGACCAACCCTAGATACGGTATCAGTTTTCAGGTCACGCAAACGAGCTCAGTCATGCACGTTACGTAGGTAATTTTCATAATTTTCTTGGGAGTGCTCCACCAAAGCTACTTCCATAATGTGCGTTGTTGTTTTAAAAGTATGATAATTCGACCATTTTTTACCCGACTGCAGCAGAAGGAGTAGACATTACTTTTGTACGCTCTGCAGTGTTGGCTTGATGGGTTTTAACATGAGAAACGTTTGATTTTTGTTAGTTGCGGAATTGACATAACTTTTAATATATGTAGAAGAGTCTAGTCTACTCTTCAAATAATCTTTCAATTTCACTAGATATCAGGCGAAACTTGACACTACTCCGCAATTCACTAGATTGTAATAATTGATGAAACCATATAAGTACCTACTTATATTTTTTGTTTAATCTGAAACAGAGATGATGATGATTGCAATAAAATAGAATATTCTCGTAAGATGAAACATTAAATTATTGACAGTCAGGAATCTCGGCTTGTGGCGAAGTGTGAAAACCGTCAGTTGTTTTGTTATTTACCCTTCTATTTAATAGAGATGAATTAAAAAGGCGAAGTGCAAATGTAAGTTATAAATATAATTGTGCAAACTATTCTATTACTGCCACTATACACACACTCGAAGTTAATTTAAACTTTATTATAGACTCTTCTGAGGCTCTAGTATAAGTTTTACCGAAACAAAACTTTACGATCGCGTTTGCGTTTCACCCTGTATTTGTATGGGATTTGACAGCTAAACGCAAACGCGGTCGTAACGTTTTGTTTCGGTAAAACTTATACTAGAGCCTCTGAACAATCCCGTTTCCTGTAAACAAAACTATCCATTTTTATCTGTTACTGGCTATCATTAGGGAACGTACAACATACGGAACAAACCTACACTTGGGAGAAAAGATATCGAGCCAGCCTCACAATTTTTATATCATTGGTAAAGCAGTAAGCAGGATCATGAACATTTTGACGACATCTGAAAGATAATTTTATGTATGTTTTTGAGTAAATATCGTATGGGCTGCTTCAGTCGGGCTGGTTTTCATTTTTCTTGGGAGAAAAGAGTTCACGAAGATTGTCGTACATAAATAATCATGTGTTAATAAGAGCATATAGATATTAGTTTAAGTAATTGGAACGACGAAACTGGGTCTGGGGTATACAATCACCTTAAAAAAAAAAACACATCAATATGTGCGCTAATGAGTCGCTTGGAGGAGATTGTCAACGACCACAATTTCGTGTCACTTTCATCCCACTACTGAAAAAGGTTTCATTAGTTTGGTAAAAAATATATCAATTATGTATATTATGCTATCTTGCAATCAGTATTCAAAAGAAAATTCGGTGTTTATACAAATCAAGCAATAATGCGGAAATTGCAAGGGTGCATGGCTCGATTTCTGTGCCCCCGTTTCCTTACGGTTCTATTTGTGGACCGCACTTTTAGCGCATTAATATTATGATTTGGTTGTGAATTGAGATCTTGGGGTCTATCCGATTTAAATTATAAGTTTTAATCTGATTTACATTTGTTGCACGCACTTCCCGCATCAGCAAGGTCCCAATTTGATTAATCGCTTTCAAAGTCCAATCGCATTTTAAGACATTTTACGCTCTTTCTGACACGTTAGCTCCACGCGAGTGGAACCGAGCTCGAAACAGCCTGAAACATTATTGGAAGCAAAGAATAAAAATATACCTCCCATCGGGCACGTTTGCATTGGGCAAACGTGTCTGGACTTGTCGGCAAACACTTCGGATGCACTCGTTCAATAGCACCGTAATCTATGGCCGAAACGCAAACAACCCACGTCCACATTCACACATAGGCCTTTCAAGCGTATTATTAGTTGGCTTCAGAGAGCGGGTTAATATTGTGCATGAAAACTCGCTAAATATAAGCAGTTTTGTTGAACGTTGTCTAGGTTTAAGTTGAAGTTATTTGTTGAGGTAAGTATATGATGAAAATGTATTTTACAGAGTCTTAAATAGTAATGTCAAAACGGCTCGGAGATTATTTTAAAGAAACTTAAATTGAAGGGAACTCGCTTAGTCTAATTATCAAAAAAGGAAGAGCTACTTTTTCATAAATTAGTGACTAGGTCTGGTATTATTAAAGGTGCTTTTTTTAATGTATGCCATACGTACCTATGTATGCATATGCATAATGTATGCCATTTGATTAAAAAAAAACCTCTTTTTTGCACTACCACAAGAAACATCTTACATCATCTTGTTGTACACTATTTTATGCAAATAAACTTACTTACTTACAAAAAATTGTCTGCATTATCTCGCTGCTAAACTAAATTAAATTGACACTCATCAAACGATGCTCACGTGATACCAAAAGCTGCTATAAGTAGCTAGCGGGCCTTATGTAACATCCAATATGGATCTCAGACCAAGAAATATTAACTGAATACGAATAGAAGTTTACATCGCCAAAAATTGGAACGGAATAAGTAGTTCCAGTTTTCCACTATTTTTGGATGGTTTCGACATCCAAAAATACAAAGTAAATATGATTTGCAGCGGAACTACTGAAAGAAACATACTGAGTATATTCTATGCAGGGAGCGCCATTTTTTCTGCAGCCAACTGTACTTACCTAACTAAACTTAAAATGCAGATGTTTCTATTTATATTTTCACGGTTTTATGTATCTAATTTTCAGAGGTTCTCTGCAACGCTCTCATTCCAAAATGCTATTTCAATCCCTTAGTTGACGGAGCAGTCAAAGGCAAAGCTTCCATATCAGGAAGTATGATGTTGCTTTTCCGAGCTCCAAAATGCATCAACTGGAGGGCTCTTAGCCACCAAGTGGCTGCGTCGCGTCCCATATACTCGTCCTAGTACCCTGACGTACGAGTATTAAGGTGTACTGCAGACTTTTGTAAAAATTAGATTGCATTTCATTTAAGGATTATTTCTTAAGCAAAAACATTATGAGGCAAGAGGCGAAAAGATTCGCAGCTATGTATTAAAAAAAAAGTTAAATGACAAATAAAAAATGCATGGAGACATTATGTAACAGCAAACGGCATGTACTCGTATGTAAACGTATTACACAACACTCTCTAGATCTTCAACCATTAGTAACATCAAATACAATACAATACAAATCTTCTTTATTGCACACCGTAAAACAGGAAACAAATAGACATAACAACTACAAATACAGACACTAAAAAGAAAATAAAAACATGTAATTCAGGAATAAAGGTAGCAATACTGAGCATTTTTATTTTTGCGTGTCGAAATGGGAATCAAAGCTATTTCTACGATAAAAACAGCAGGTCAAACATGTAACGCATTGTACGTACTCGTACGTTAGGTAGATCTAAATGTCATTTTTTATATGGAAAAATTACAGCTGCATTGTCCCAACGCGCGTTCGAAACGTTACGTGACTACCCCTCAGAGGGTAACGTTTTGAACGCGCGTTAGGTAGAAACTTTAATTTTTCTATATTAAAATTGACATTTTTATCTACCTAACGTACAGTATTTATACAATGCGCTACGTGTTCGACCGGCTGGTCTCTTATTCATGTAACAAATGTATCAGCTTTTTATATATTGACGATCACACAAACAAGTATTTCTAAATAACAAAATTTAAATAGAATTACCGAATGGGATCCAACAAAATTCGTCCAAAGTCAGACCACCTAGATTTCCCTCAGTTTGCAAACTGCATCGTCCCAAGTATTAGTATCGTAGCAATCAAAGTGAGAGCTCTCAGTGGGGCATCCGAAAGTTATATGTGTCACCGCTTTGTTCCAAGGAGTTTGAATCGGGCCGGTGGAATTGAGATACCGGGCCTTTGAATGCTGTATGTAATACTTAAAGAAGAAAATATCTTTCAAGTCAACATCTTCTACTATGTGGTATTAATATTCGTGACAAATATTTGGACAATGTCTAAGCTTGAGCAAACAATTCTGATCAACGTACTCAGAACGGTCCCGCGTGGCATGGCACTTTCAGGTAGGAACCCTCGGGTGATAGGCCCAACTGCCCAATAAATGGTATTACGAACTACTACCCGCCGAATTGCGAACGGAGTCATTTGACGAAACATTTGAACGCCAACTGAGAATCTTTTTTTTGAAAGCCCCATTATATCAGTAAAGGAATATAGAGTATGGACATTAAACATTAATATTACCGTTTTGACATTGTAAATTATCATATCGTTATAAGTACTTTATTGATAAAAAGTAACAAACAAATATAATATCTATCACATACATAAAAACAAACATGGCAAGCTTAAAAAAGAGAAACAACTCACAAAACTAAAACTAAAGGTAAAATATTTGCCCCAGGTCGCTGCCAGGCGGTAGTGTGCCCAGAAGGCTGGCAGCATTGCCACGTTGAATGGCAATGCTGATTCTCTGGGCGAGGTAAAAGCCAGCTTTCTGGTCACGTGAAGCCACGACCAAGCGCTTGCACAATCCATTGAAGATTCGGTGCGCGCCTGGTCCCCACGGTCCGAGGGTCTCTACGCCGTTTGAGACCCTCGGCTGAATCAGCAGCGGAGCCAGCCCCACACGTAGAAATGGTAGTGGGCGGGGTACGCGTAGCCGGGTATATGATTAGACAATCATGTAACTGTCAAATGCAGTCGACACGCAGATCAGTTGGCATTTGACCGTCGGTGACGATTTTTGCCGTATTAAAAATAAAAACATGCCGTGTTGTGAAATTTTGACGTGCCGATAGCCAGAAGTCCCCGGAAGATGTGACGACGCCAGGGTGTCGACGCACGTGGCGTCCCACACTAGGGGTCGACCCATCTTCCAGGGAATGAGCGTCATTCCATCGGGCCTTCTTCCGTCGTTCCGTGTCAAACCAGTAGGTTCGAGGACGGCAGGGACACCGGCGCTGACGAAGGCCCGACGGATGATGTCGTTAAGGCTGGCATGAAGCGGGATGCGTCCCGCTCTCTTGCTGCACGAGAGACCGTGGTGGGCCAGACGAGCCAGTTTTCTACTAACTTTTATTCAAATAATTATCTAACTTTTATTCAAACATATTGTTTTATTTTTGAGAAAAGCACTATACACGCTTCGAACATAAGTGCCATCCTGGCCTCGTATTATAGCCTATATAAATCATACTCGTCCAGGATGGCTTACTTACTGGTCTCTGCAGTGATGTACTATTCCGTACCAGCCTGCAGAGCGGCTCATCCCATTGACGCTGGGAGTGTAGGGTTTGTGGATATGTCGCGTTTGGACAAGCTGTGATCCAAGCATTCTTGGCCTCGGCAGTGGTATTCGCAGTAGCAGAACCTGGGGAAGTGTTTAAAATTTTGTCAACTGGATTTTAGGTGCCATGGACCGAGGACAGGAAGGCAGGGAGGGCAATATCTGCCGTTTTTCTAATGCCAAGGCCTCCATGCCGGATCGGAAGTGATGCCTTTTATTATAATTTAATTTGGGAACTATATTTCCTGCCAGCAAAGTTTATTTTTGTCATCAACTTGTATCAGCAAATAAATAGACCTATCGTAACAAAATATTTTTAACCTCAGATAAATAAAAAGTGTCCTCTGGTATGAATTATCAAATTAATGTCAATACAAATCTAAATAAATAAAAAAATAAAAATCGTTTATTTCAGACCTTATTCGATCCATACATTTTTGTTAGTTTAAATCTTACGAACTAAGTTAGATTAATATATGATATAAAATAATAGATGGATTGCCAAAAAATGGAGCCCATTACATAAATAAAAACCACGTTATATCTTTAATTATAACAAACATAGGAACATCTTAAATTAACAAAAATACACTAAACTTATTATAACTATATCTAAAACTAAACTACTTATAAAATAAAATAACTTACAAATAAAATATTTGCCCCACTTCGTTCACAGAATATTACTTTTGCTTTTCAAATAATAGCTGCGCCGGCAGAATAGTGGATTTGCCAGCAAATATATAGTCGTTACATTTTAATTGGTTCAGTTATTAAAATATTAAAATTCCTTAGGAATATAATAGATGAGTTTACAAATTTAACTTTAAAGCAGTAAATAAACAACAAAATAAATAAATAACAATAGTATTATTTGTAGGTTAGGTTAGGGTTAGCTTGTGTCGCTTAGAGCGGTAATAGGCACCCCGCGAAGCGGGGTGACGTCAACACGCTGGCGGTTAGGTTATGTTTAGGTTAGGTTAAAGTGTCTAATAATTAAATGAATATAACAGTTATATTTAAAGTTAAGAAGAAGTTTAAGTTTTATTTAGATGTTTAAGGTTTAAGTTGAAGGTTGCTTTATGTTGTTTTTAATAAAGAATACTGATTATTTAAACTTAATTTTTGGTTTCATTTAAGGATTAAACATGACATCGAGTTATGAGGGCAAACCTAATGAAAAAATAAAAATTTAAAATTTGGCACTTGATCATAAATCCCGGCGATTGTAGGCGATTAATTGTTGAATTGATTTAAAAATGTTTGAGGGCAAACATTTGCTGGCAAATATACTATTTTGCCTTCAAACCTATGATTTAGCCAATTCAAAACTAATTTAATTGGCGATCGTTTAAATGACACCCATTTAATTATGTATTAAACAGTGACGTTGCTAATAAAATTATTTTTTAAATTTGTCGTTTATTGAGTTATAGTTTGTTATCTGACGATCTTTATGTGATTGGTATTAACTTGTAAAGTGGTTGCTTTAATTTGTGTTATCCATTTACGGAGACAACCTGCCTAATCTACCTATTTTAATAGGTAAGCTAATCTTGATGTTATTTTCTGTTTTTATTTTCGGTACTTATAGAAGATCAATTTATTCAATATTTTCATCAAATTATGATATCAGTTTGTCACCTACAATCACTGGTTTTATTTTCAGTCTCATATTCATTTCTACTAATAGTTTATTTGAACTAAGTACTTATAATAACCATGAAAAAAAAACAAGAAACGGAAAAGAAAATTAAAAAACTTATAATTTGACTTAAAGTATATGCTAACTTAAACCTTTTCCGTTTTTTAGGGTTCCGTAGTCAACTAGGCACCCTTATAGTTTAAGAGCTCGCAGCCCGCCTTTTTGTATTTTTTTTCTGACTTCATTCGTTTGGACTATTCAGTGTCATCGAGACTTGAACTAAGAACTTTCGCAATTTTTTTTCGGGTTAATTTCTCAAATAATGATATCCGATCTCAATCTTATTAAGTAGGTACTCAATATATGGTGACCTGAAATGAGTTTCTTTCTGCTCCGTTCTGACCAAAGAAATTATGTGAAACATTAAATTTATGGTGTCAAACTTGCTGCCTACATAGTTAACTTAGTAGTATGTATATGCGACCCCAGGGAGAAATTTTACCTATTTAAATAAGAGAACATACTTAAGGGTTATACTTCCAGTGACGTGAAACACCTACCAAAGAATTTAACAAAGTAATGGTAAAAATATTTTAAATTAAATGCTACGCGCATTGCATATATCGCTTTTAAGCTACCTCATCTTTCAAAAAGGATATAATTTTCCTTCAAAGAAAATTTTACTGCGGAGATTACTCCGCAGTAAAATTTTAATGGATGGATTTTTGGATTATCAAATCCATCAAGCATAATCATTTTCAAAAATTTACGGAGGACGTGTAACGCCACTCAAATATTAACATCGCACGTGTAATACAAGAATGTGTAAAGAAAAATGAGCTCCGTGTAGACAACGGACACTTATTTATTGTTCGGCCAATCAGCCTGAAAGCACTAGAACGGCGAAGAAGAGGCGAGTACAAGTTTCTGTTGTATACTTTGATGTACGCGTAAGCAAAGTATAGTCGTAGTAAAGCTGATATTGTCAGTACGATCATAATCAATTGAATTATTCATGTTCTGGAAAAAATATTCAGTCCAATAAAAGAATGAACACGAAATAAGAACATTTTTACGTAGCTAAGCTTACATGTTGTGCAAATTGAATCTAAGTGGATCGTCGTGATTTTGTAGAAGGGATGATTATCGGTTTGCAAAGAAACAAATTGCAACTATATTGTTATTTGCTATGAGAAAATACCGATAAGAGAATGGGGGATTCGCAAAATTCGAATCTTAGTCATCAGGTCAATTTTATTATCGTTTAAAAGAACTCTGCAGAGAGTACAACTTTGTACCATTTGGCGTCGAGACCCTCGTTTCGTGGGGTCCCAGTGCGCAAAAGTTTTTTGCGGAAATCACGAAACGTCTGGTTGACGTAACTGGTTACCGAAGAGCTGGCGGCTTTCTCGCGCAACGCAATCAGCATTGCAATTCAGCGAGGAAATGCCGCCAGCATCCTCGGTACAATGCCTCGAGGGCCTTTTTTAGATTAAACTTAGTTTTATTTGAATTTAGTTAATTAGTTATCATCTTGTATTATACTGATCAAAAATAAAAATGATTCTTTCCTAATGGAAAAAAGTCAAGAATTTTCGCCGAAATATTAGTAAACCCTAATTTTGTACTTTTACGGAACCCGCGTCTGTCGAACTGAGCGTCTCCTTTCTCACTCGCACCGTGCAAATTAGAAAGAGGAGGGTAGATCTTTCTCGACTCGCGTCGCGGCGCGGCGTCAGCACGTCTAGCACACGACGGCCGCGACATACTCTCGATTTTTATCGCACTATACTCTTACTCTAGTTCTAAGTGGTCTAATAAGTGAGAGACGGATAGTGCGAGAAAAATCGAGAGAGCTCGCGCGCCATCGCGTGCTAGCCGTGCTGTTGTGCTAGCCCTACTGGGTACCTATTTGTAATTCTAAAAACGGGCCAAGTGCGTGTTGGGCCACGCGCAGTGTAGGGTTCCGTAAGGAAAGTTTGCCTGTCTATCTTCGTTACATCGATGTGCGGTGCGGTTGCGTCTCCCGAATTTGTACGAAAATTGGCCTTGCCAAGTACACATTATGTTGGTCGTCTATTACTCGGTAACTACTTATGCCTACTTGTCCGTGATAGTTTTCCTTTTAAATTCATTATATGTACTACTACCACGAATTTTTTCACATCCCCAGTAGTAGCCATTTAGCCGGCAGGAGGGGGGGGGACACATGAATCGAACAAAAATTAGGGCTTTAAAGACCAATATCTCGCAAATGAATTACTGATTTGAAAAGTAATTTTAGAAAACCCATAATATTTTTAAATGAGCTGTCCAACGATACCCCACACCATGGGTTTAACGAGAAAAAAAAATACATCCCCGCTTTAGATGTAGGGGAAGTACCCTAAAAAAAATTTTTTTCAAGATTTTATTGTACTGTTTTGTCCGCGTAATTGATTTATATACCCATGCCGAATTACAATTTTCTAGGAGTTATGGTTACTGAGCTAAGCCGAAGACGGACAGACAGACAGACAGACGGACAGACAGACGGACGGACATGGCGAAACTATAAGGGTGCCTAGTTGACTACGGAACCCTAAAAAACGGAAAAGGTTTAAGTTAGCACATAGTTTAATTCAGTTTATAAGTTTTTTAAGTTTCCGTTTCTTCTTTTTTTGTTCATGGTTATTATAAGTAGTTCAAATAAACTACTAGTAGAAATTAATATGAGACTGAAAATAAAACCAGTGATGTAGGTAACAAACTGATATCATAATTTGATGCAAAATGTTGAATAAATTGATCTTCTATACCGAAAAAAAACAGAAAATAAGATCAAGATTAGCTTCGGAACTACACAACTGAAATAGGTAGATTAGGCAGGTTGTCTCCGTAAATGGATAACACTTATGTTAGTTCAATCCGATTTACTGTTAAAATATGTCTCCTGTAACACCAGTAACAGTTCCTAAAGAGAACTTTGCTTTGTCTGGAGATGCAGGTCGTTTGTTTGGAAGGCGACGTCGCAAATATTTTCATTGGGTTGTGTTCGTGCTTGGTGCAAGTTTGTTTCTTCCACGAAACTTAGTAATCCTCATTGTAATACACCATTCTGTCCACGTACAAAACATTTTAGTTTTATAATGGCTGCAATAGCTTACAACAACAAATACGCAGACACAGTTTATTCTCCAGATGGATTTTCAATAGCCTGCGACACAAAAAGAATTACGTATTTACAATTTGGACGAAGCTTATTTTACCATAAAATTATGCCGGATTTCTCGTATTTCAATCCAACGTCAATTTCAGCTTTGGTCCAAACGACAAAACGATGTAAATTTTCCCAAACGGTTCGGCGAAAGATAAAGATGTCATGGTACGAGTGATTAATTGGTTCTGTAGGTCGATCAGAGACTTAACTTTCGCATACCAGTTTAATTTCAATGTGTTGCGCATATTCGTTCTGACAAGTTAGCCATATATATGGCTTAAATTCAAACATTATTCTTTCAACAACTAACCCCAGGAGGATTGATTCTTCACATTTACGCTTGCTGAGCTAACTTGTATCTGAGGCCACGGAACTGCCTACGCCAAGTCGAGCAAAACAGCGGCCCGGCCGTACCATCCTTTTCTCGAATCAATTCAGGCCCTTTTCGACCCCCCTATAACTTCGTTGTGGATAAAACTAGAAGCCTGAATTTTCAGTAACCAAGCGCTCATTGTATTAACACGAAATATTTCAAATTTCATTCAATTTGAACCAGTGGTTTTAGAATTATAAATAGTCAAATTTTCTTAATTTTGTCACTCACTGACTCACCGATCATCAAAAGTCTAAGGCACTTCTAGCAGACATAGAAGCTTCAAATTTAAAATACAATTAGTGTTTAGTGTATAAATTTTGACTCGATTGTTTATCTTTCAATGACATTTAACCAATTATATTATTCCCTCGATCTCTTTCTTATGTAATAGCTTCTTAAATCTAATCTAATGTGATCTTAATTTTTATGTGAATGAACTTATAATAATTTCACTGCACCTGTAAAATAAATAATGCATGTTAGCTGTTAATAAATACAAACCGATTAGCACGTAAGGCTCGACTGTTAGTGTTAATTGTATGCAATAAATAAATAAATAAATAAAATAAATAAATCAAGGGAACACTAAAAAAAATGCAATTTCTGTCCAGTTTTCTAGATACACCAACTTCATAAATAACTTTGAATCAGAATCAGAATCAGAATATATTTATTTGTTAAATAAAGATTAATAAGAATACCTGAGGCTTGGCTCTAAGAAAAATCTCACCACTTTTTACGGTGGAAGAGTTTCGAGACTTGGCGTCTTTTTTGACATGGAATGTTTTTTAAGGGATATGTATTGGTTAGACGTATATTATCCGTTGATGGTCTTTAAATAAACAAATAAAAGTTATTTGGATACCAGACCAGGCTCCTGCTCCAACCTCGGAACGCATAGCAAATTCCTTTTCTTTAGCTCGCACGGATGTCGACTATTGAGCGTTTGAACATGCTAATTCAACGGGCTATGTCGGTAGGGTGGTCATAACGAGAGGAATGCGATACACAAGTTCTTGATTGATCCGAGGGAATAAAGTGAACAAATAGCACAGACAAGTTGATTGGATACACCAAGTACGTTTCATATCTGAATGTTTGTAAATCTGAAAGTTTTCAGATGCAAAGAGAACTTTGTGCGATTGAGATCCAGTTCATAATAAAATTGCAGGTTGAACTTTTTTCATAGCTTAACCTTTTTTTATTGATCATACCTCTGTTGCCTTCAACAAGGAGAAGATAACATAATAATGAAATGTATCCGCAATTGAGTAATAAAGTTAAGTCGCTATCACATACACGTCATGAAAACATGCACGACGCCTCAAATAATTTAGTCAAAATGCATTCAACAAAGTATGTACAGTCGTTGACAAAGGTATCTTGTCAACGTATGATGTCGACTGTCGGTAATAGTGACTGTAAATAATTGGTATTTTGTGCAATGTCTTGAAAGTGAGATATTACCTACATTCATCTCTAGCTAACAATCCGATGAATCGTTAAATCAATAGAGAGTAGGCTTCGCGTTGATGACTTCACAAGTCACAAGCTTTCATAGGCTACGGTGTCTGGCAGGTAAACTCACAAACACTTTCATTGTCACCAGGCTGCAACAAGACTTACTACGGGGACATCGGTCGCACCTACGAATTGGAGCTTCACCGGCCTCGGGAAGATCTCGTGCCGAACGTCTGTCTACTCACCATCACGGCTCCTGGAGGCGTGCATGGAGACTTGGTTCAGGTCAGTTTGGTTATGATCCTCTGGGAACTGAATGGTTCCTGCCTCAAATACCCCGGTTGCGGAATACTTTTTGCCAAAGTTTTTCCGATGTTCAACAGTATGGGGTTCGTCAAGAAAGGAGTGTAATTATTAAAGAGGTTACAACCCTGGAGTTGCAAGCATCCATAGGCTGCGGTGACCGTTAACCATCAGGTGGCCCGTTTTGTCCGTCCACCACTTTGTTGTCCGTCTGTCTGTCTGTCTGTCAAGACCCTTTATCTCGAGAGCACCTGGAGGTATTGAGTTGGAATTAAAACCATACACTACAGACCCTTGAAGTTGTGAAAAAAAAAAAATAACAAAAAAATACGACCGTTTATGCCGTCTGTCTGTCTGCCAAGGCCCTTTATCTCTGAAACGCCTAAGGGTATCAAGTTGAAATGAATACCATATACTCAAGTCAATACCGTCTCTTGAAGCTGTGAAAAAATCAAACTCCTAAGATAACGTAAAAAAAAAGGATACGGACGTATTTGCCCCAAAAAACGCATATGTCGACACTCGAGGGAATCAATATTTATAGGGTATTTTCCGTTGACCTAGAACTATGAAATTTGACAAGTAATATCGAATTATACTACAGCTACTTAACCTACAGGGAAAAATCTGAAAACTTTACATTTGTAATTAAGTACGGAACTCTCGGAGGGCGAGTCCGACTCGCACTTGTCCGGTTTTTTATCTCGTGCTCATTATGAATAATTCTTCCAATGATCACTAACGAAGTGCTTCCATGAATTTCCTGCGTGCCGCTCGGGATTTAATATTTTTTTGGTTCATACTGCCTCAATCCGGTATTCCTTCCGACGTCGGTATTTAGAGAAACTTACACATTAAAATGTCTTTAAGGTAAAAGTGAATAGGTATGTCTAAAATTTCAAGGTTATAGTTACTAACTTTAAACTTAGGTACTTAATCCCAATATAAATTTAAGAAAAGTCACGCTGAGCCGTTGTTCCCGATTGTAGTCGTGTGAGACCAGCTGTTAGACCAAATTTAAAGACTCCAAGCCTAGTAGCAAGATACGTTTTGTGGTTACTTTTTACGTGACGTTTCAGTACACGTGACCATAAAACCTTTCATGCTAGCAGGCTTAGCTATTCGATTTTGTCACGTAGAAAAATATACACTTATTTTTATATGTGGCAAAATCGAATAGCTATACGTCGTATTACTGTGGCAACCCTGAAGGTGACCAATACGTATTTAAATTTATATTTTGATGACAATGACGATTATTGCCGATGACCCATGATCTTGTCAGATTTCTCAAGACATCAGTTTCCCCATCATCATGGCGTCAGAAAATCATTATAGGCTTTGTTTAGTACACTAAACACGATGATTTCAGAAATTCTACTATGAACGCAGCACGTGAGTTAAATCTTGATCTGTATACTTTGTTGACTGTGGAAAAAGAACAAAAAATCCTAATAATTTGTATAGCTTCCAACAATCATGTCTGTTTATAAGAGCGAAATCAGGTTAAACATATAAGTGCGTGTAAGATTATCATTAATCACTTGTCGTTCGTCATTAGTCCCAATGTCACAGTGGATTGCGTGTTCGTCAGTAGAAAAGTCATGAATATTCAGCAAATTGCTTTTCAGCTGTTATTGATTGCGATCGGCAAAGGCAACCTTAGACACTAATGAATAAACGTGGAGTCATTTGTCAAGCAACCACCTATTTGTTGCTTGGAGCTTCTATCGATACTGGATGGGGACGGAGGTTTTTGCAAAATAGGTCTGCGAAAGTTCATTAGTAGTCGTGTACCTTTAAAACATTTCTGTAGATTACAAACGCTATGCCTAAAAATTATCGATGCTTTCAAGATTTAATCCAAGACTATTATTATATTATTTTTATTTACTTCCGCCTTTTTAGTGTGTTACGTTATCACATAAGTATGCCCATAATTTATTTCAGTAATTTAATCCTCTTACGAAAATATATTCGTATTACAATATCTTCAACGCATTTTCAAGACACTTCTCGAAGTGATATTATATGCACAGAAAATAGACAAAACTATCGGCAAGTCAAATCCGTCCGTGGGTAAATCTTCCCCGGGATCCGGGATATGAGGGGAAATATAGTGAAACGCTCTCGGGCACCAAATGGAGGAATATGAAAAATGTGCTGTCGGAAAAGTCGTTTCTTACCGCACTTAGGGCTGGCACTCACGGATATTTGCATTTTTATTTTTAAATGGCTTTGTTAAGATCAAAAATACCTACCTAGCTGTTTGAGTTAGTAGTGCTTTGTCTTAGTAGCTGATGTCTACCTTTTAGGCAAATAAATATCTGGGAAATTATTCCTTAATCCTCCTAGCGTTATTCTCTAAGCCTCCGGGGTCCGCTTTGCCACCTAACTTTGTTATAATTAAAATTTTCTTATCGTAATTTGTAGAGAAAAGAAGAATAAATAATTTAAAACTGAACACAAATGGTAATCGATACGAAGCTCATTAAAAACATATCCAAATCAAAGACTGCAACGTTCGACATACCATTCTAAAACAATGCTACGCTGTGTTATTATGTGCTTTTTGTGCTTAGAATTCTTGGTTTTACCAAAGTAGGTCAGATGTTTCCAAATACCATAAGTCCCGTCCCAGCCGGTACTTAGTGTAACTGAAAATTCATGCAGGAACTATAAACGTTCTGTACTGTACGTCGGCTTATGTGTGCACCAGGCTTTACATTTCTATATCTATATCCGGTACCAAAGACTATGCACAGGCCCGAGGCTGCCTTGTTTCAATTCAATCCTTTGACGTAATATCCGGCCGTCCGTTGAAGCTTTGTATTAAAAGGTGAAGCGATCGTAGGTATTTTGTGGTAGGTGAACAATTGATGTTGCTTTGAGTGCGAGTTGGTAGGAATTATACCAGGGTAGAGGACAAATAAAGGAACATTTCAGGTATTATTGTTTCCGTATTTTAGGTCGTATTTGTTACAGGGTGCTTTTGACATTGGAACTGGAAATGCAAAGCTATTACTTGCTTCTCAAATGGAACTATTTTGTTCTGTAAAATGTAAAAAGGCCTAGCAGGTATCGAAAAGTAGCGGAGTGGCGATATATTCCCCTGACATGTCTGACACAACAATTTTTCCATATCCGACTTCAAGTTCCTGACGGTTAACAGTCCGTAGCCTAATATATACGCTACCCTGACTGCGAGTAAAAAGTATCCCATAAAAACATTCCATGTAAAAAAGATGCCAAGTCTCGAAACTCTTCCACCGTAAAAAGTTGTGATATATTTCGTAGTACCAAGTCTCAGGCATTCTTATTATTCTTTATTTATGCAGTTGGTGGATCTAGAAAATTTTCTTTAGTGTTCCCTTGATTTATACACTAAACACTAATTGTATTCTAAATTTGAAGCTTCTATGTCTGCTAGAAGTGCCTTAGACTTTTGATGATCGGTGAATCAGCCAGTGAGTGACAAAATTAAGAAACTTTGACTAGTTATAAATTTTAAACCACTGGTTCAAATTGAATGAAATTTGAAATATAACATGTTTATACAATGCGTGCTTGGTTAATGAAAATTCAGGCTTCTACTTTTATCCACAACGAACTTATAGGGGTCTTCGAGAAAAGGATGGTACGCCGTGCCGCTGTTTTGCTTGACTTGGCGGGGGCACTGCCGTGCCCCCAGATATAACAAATATAGAATTGGTACTTATAAGTATGTACGATCATCCAGTCTGAATTCAAATAGTCCATACTGGGGCTCGATTTTATGCCTCATAACGCCGTAGGTATTGACTTGGCGTCCGTTTCCACGCGCAAGTATCAAACTGATTCCAATAGTATGGTTAGCAAAGTACTGTCGTCGGGCGAGCGGCCTGGCCATATACATGTCGTCTAAATCACCTTTGAATTCAACAACGCCAATATGAATGCAGTGTACTGAAAACATGCACTTTATTAGGCCCATGCAAATATAGCGTGTGTCACGATAGTCAAACTATAGCTTGCATGTATATTTGCTGTGGTTAAATAATTTACAACGATGCATTTGTTTAAGCTTTTACTAAAACGTATAAATTATTACTCTAATAATCTACTGATCTATATTTTGACGCGTCTAGATCATCAAAAGGACATTTTTGGTGATTTGGTGTATAAATGACCCCTCAAGATGAGAAGATGATCAAGTAATAGTCTTCAGTCACTAACTGTAAAATTAAAACATATTTAGCCAGTTAACTATTGCAAGATGTGATTATGAAGTACCAGTTTATAGGTAGGTAGTACAGTCAGAAATAGCTACGCAAAAAAACACGCTGAATATGATCTACACAGTCCTTATCCCCTTGACATCAGAGTCGTGTAGGTCATTGTGAGAACTTGCCGCGCTTAGCTACTTTTGCTGTTGACTGAACGTACATATACACTACAATGTGTATTGCTTATACTTGATCAAACGAAATGTGCAGATACTAGACAAAAAAATATCGATAAAAAAAAAAAAAAAAAGCCTACCAAAAAAAAAAAAAAAAGCCAAAAAAGTGCAAAAAAGTCTACCTCAAACTGCTAGTTTTAAAGTTACAGACACTAATTTAAAAAAAAGACTGTTCTTTTTCACAAATTTCTACTAATTACCTTTTTTTTTGTAGGTTTATGTTTGATATTGTTATTATTTTTTGGTTGGTCGATTAGCTGCATTTTGTAGCTTTAAAACAAGACTACTTTTGAGAAACTACACCGTTTAGACGCAAAGATATGAATTAAAAACCAAACTCGGAAATATTCATCAGAAAAAAATTTAAAACGCCTTAATTTTTTAAATAGTTAGCCTATAATTTTTATTTTTATTTTTTTATCGATATTTTTTTGTCTAGTATCCGCACATTTCGTTTGATCAAGTATAAGCAATACACATTGTATACAGTCGTGTACTACCCAGGTTATCAGACCGGTCTGATAAAACGTAAATAATACCCATATTCTCTTTGTGCCGGTAACAAAAACGCTAGAGCCCATCTTTTTGCCTTTACACGGTCGACATGCAACATTTCAGGTCGATTGGGTCTGTAGTTTCCACGTGAAGGAATGCGGACTCACAAAACAGATATCGTTTGTATTCACGTTTGGAAGTGGGTGACACGAAAACGCTTCAAAACCCAAACTTTTATTCAGATTCGAAATGTAATACTACAAAATAGAATATGTTGATCAAGCGATGTAAAAGCAGGTAGGTATAGTTTCTTACTGTACATAACTAAAGGACTAACATCAATGTAAAACTGTTACAACGCCTAATCAGATCAGTTGCCTTTTTTAAATCATTCAAAATGTACTTATTGTATCTTTATAATCAGATACTTACTATGAACATTTCATAAAAACCTTCAATAAGTTTTTTCGTAGTGTTTGATGACTTACAAAAATACAAAATAATTTAGGAGAAATAGCTCTAAAGCTAGAAACAAAATCTCCTAATCTGAGAGGCAATTGCGTAACTTTTGAAAGGAGCGAGCGTTTGGACATTTAGATCATCCACATTACGGTGGTACAAATACGCAATCCACAAGCAGCAGATGATTTTTCACTTTCAGCATTACAGTTACATTTTATGAAATGTTCGATTACATAGTCATAGTCATAACCAATTATCTTTACAATTTCATCAACGAATTTTGTAGTAGCGCTGAACTCAATTGATTTTGATAGCCGGAGAGGTTCAAACGAGAAAATAGCTAAAAATATTAAGTATTTCTATTTATTTATCCTTATTAATAAGTTTTTATATAATGAAATACACATTTCTTATCCTTACGGATAATCCAAATTAGCTGGAATCAGTAGTAGTTTTTTATCCGCCACCTCCTTATCCTGTGATTATCGTCATTAATTTATATCATCTCTCCTACATATACCTTTTCCTTGGTCTTCTTGTCTTACAGCTTGCCACATCTTTGCCTGTACTTTACTTTACTAACATGTACTTAAATACTGTGGATACCAACACCAATCCCTGAAACCAAATAAAATAAAACAACAGCAACTAAAAAAATAGGCTTCGTTTTAGTATTTACACGTCTCTTGCTACAAAGGCTGCAAATCCTAAATGCGGGCACATTAGAATTCACTATTGGAAAGAATTACCAGCTGAAGGTAACCCATTTGTTTCATTAATGTTTAAGCAACGTTTTGTTGTTGAGTTCGTTTCTCGAACATTACCCATTTCCCTGTTTAAGTTATTTCCACTGCGTTGTCTGTTAGAACTGTATCCTTTAATTTGCATGCAATTAGAGAGACTTTATAGTAACTTGGGAAACTTTTCTTCCGCTTCTTTGTTCCGTTCTTTTTATTTGATGCACGTTAGAATGGATGTTGAGATTTAAGGATTACGCTTTTTGTGTACATTGCCTTCAACAGTCTTTAACTAATTTCATGAATTTTTATGAGGCACCTTCACAGCTCTCTTAATTTGTTGGAATTTTAGCCTAGCTTTATGTTAATTCCTCTCAATTAATGTTTCATTAAAACAAATTTCTCCGTTACTTCAAAGGCGCCCGAATGTTATACAAATGTATACGCCACACCGTTATGTTAATTCATGAATCTTTGATGTTGTATTAAATCAGTTTTTTGATACTGACTCGATATATCGAACACCGATATCGAAAACAGCCTGTGGCCAGTAGCAAGTTACATAAAACTAAGGCACCCTGGAAAACAGGTCAGGCGATCCACGCAGTGACCGGAAATTGTGTTTGTTTCTCCCCTCAATGGAGTCTGCTTCAACAAACAGTGCTAAATTGTGGTAAGTGCCTTATTGAGGAACACGATTGATTAGGGCTTCGTATGTAATGGAAGGATGTTTTGTTCCCCCACATATTCAAATAGAATTTAGTTTCTTTTTTAATTGATTCAGGCAACAAGGGCCATATTTACATAATATATATACCATACGGACGTATATACATATTAATATAAAACATAGGTCCCTAGAATAAAAATACATAATAACTTGGATATGTTATGCAACTTCGTAGCGAAAACCCCGTTTTTAATTTACAAAATATTCTCGCACCACTAAATTTTACCTGTGAATTGAATATGAAAATTCTGGCATCGGTAACAATGCTATACGAGTTAATAAATAAAAATCGATTATTACTGGGATATACGTGTTTATCGCATTATGAAGCAAGCAGGATTTTTTCTTCAATAACCTATTTATTTGATCCTGTTACAGTTTCAAAATAATCTTAACATTTGACTAAATCAATATATGCGATCTCCAGATCGCCAGAGTTCCCGAGGATGTGCTGTGTTGAGAATGAGGGACATCGCATTCAATAAATCTTCAAATCAATAAAGGGTCGGCAACGCGTTTCTAATTCTTCTGTAATTGCAATCGACTAATAGGCTGCGGAGTCTGCGTACAATCAGGCACATTAGATGCTTGTTTGCCATCGTCGTGCAACAATCGATTTGGTTTGGTTCTGGTTGCCAGAAGCACGTGCGTGAGATGACTTCGAGCAGAATCAACCAAGTCCAATATGCGTAGACACAAAGCCCGAATGAGCACTAACCAGTCGTATCGAGGGTACTGTCGAATCCCGAACTGGGTCAATCGTCGTTTGCGTCATCCATTGATACAGAGCTATTCAGGCTGGACTCATTAGACCAATGTCATTACTGTGGCTATTGATGTTCACAATGTGTAGATACCAACGGCTACACACCGCACTGAACATAAGTAAACTTTATTTCGGTGCATTAAGGTTCATAATTAGACCGTTAACTGTGTCGTTGATGCTGAAAGCGCAGTGTGGTGCGATATGTGGTAGTGAATTTCAATGAGCGCTCGTAGATGGGCGTATTCAGAAAAAGACCGTGCTCTTTGAAAATTTTGTTCTGTTGATGAAAATAAGCAATATTGATATTTAATATTTTTCAAAATGAGGGTATGCTTAGCTCAAAATTTATATATATACTGGAAAATATAAGTGTTGATTTTGATACCAAAAAAAAAGCAATATTCAGAAAAAAAATGGTTGTCTGTAAAGTCAGTTTACGGATGATAATTTTGCGTGATAAAGACATAAGAAAACATTGATGAAAAACCGGCCAAGTGCGAGTCGGACTCGCGCACGAACGGTTCTGTACCACTATCTATAAAAACACTTAAAAAAAGAGTTTGTTGTATGGGAGGCCCCCTTACATATTTATTTTATTTTGTTTTTAGTATTTGTTGTTATAGCGGCAACAGAAATACATAATTTGTGAAAATTTCAACTGTCTAGCTATCGCGGTTCTCGAGATACAGCCTGAAAAAAAAAAACGTTTGTTGTATGGGAAAACCCTTAAATGTTTATTTGATTTTGTTTTGAGTTTTTGTTGTTACAGCGGCAACAGAAATACATAATCAGTGAAAATTTCAACTGTCTAGCTATCGCGGTTCTTGAGATACAGCCTGGCGACAGACAAAACGGCAAAAAAAACACGTTTGTTGTATGGGAGCCCCTCTTAAATATTTATTTTATTTTGTTTTTAGTATTTGCTGTTATAGCGGCAACAGAAATATATCATCTGTGAAAATTTCAACTGTCTAGCTATCGCGGTTCTTGAGATACAGCCTGGTGACAGACAGACGGACGGACAGCGAAGTCTTAGTAATAGGGTCCCGTTTTTACCCTTTGGGTACGGAACCCTATAAATTGCAATCTTTAGAAATGGAATTGAATTATTATCACTGAATTATCATTATTTAGTAGTACCTCACAAAAAACCATAAAACGACACCAATATTGATATTTAGACATATCAAACCCATCGCACCCCAACAGGGGAGATGGTATTTCACGTCCGCCACGTTGGATTTTAAAATTATTGTTTTTAGGGTTCCGTACCTCAAAAGGAAAAAAACGGAACCCTTATAGGATCACTCGTGTGTCTGTCCGTCTGTCACAGCCGATTTGCTCCGAAACTACTGGACCGATTTAGTTGAAATTTGGTAAACATATGTAAATTGGTGACCCAAAGATGGACGCGTAAAGTAAATTAATAAATTCTGAACAGATTTGAAGTAATTGAGAAAAAACGACGAAAATTGACCATTCCCCCCCCCTTATCTCCGAAACTACTAGGCTTAAAATTCTGAAAAAAATATGGAAAATAGTTCCTTGCCTAAAGATTACAGGAAAACCTATAAGAAGTTTAAGTATTCAAAGTAACGGGAAAATTCTCAATATTATGCGCGTGTGGGATGTCACATAGATCGAGTTTGTTTTAATAAGATAAGCTATGCTGACGACATGGTACTGCTGAGCCCGTCGGTTGGTGGTCTGAGATTGCTCATTGAAAAGTGTGAGTCATATGCCCGGACGCACAACCTTAAATATAATGTACACAAGAGCGAGTACATGGTTTTCAAAGCGGGAAGCAAGTGCCCATCACACATCCCACCCATTCGTTTGAATGGCAAGCTGCTGGAAAGGGTTTACTCATTTAAATACCTCGGGCACTTGTTAACTGACGATTTTCGTGATGATGCTGATATTGAGAGGGAGAGGAGAGCCTTTGCCATCAGGGCCAATATGATAGCTCGCAGGTTCAGCCGGTGTACAGCGCAAGTTAAAATAACATTATTTCGTGCGTTCTGTACATCGCTGTACACCTGCAGCTTGTGGACTAGGTACACGCAGCGGGCTATTAACGCCATGCGCGTACAGTACAATGATGCGTTTAGGGTACTGTTGCGGCTGCCGCGCTACTGCAGTGCGTCGGGCATGTTCGTGGACGCGCACGTGGACGGTTTCCACGCGACGCTGCGCAAACGCTGCGCCGCGACGCTCCGCAGAGTGCGCGACAGCCGCCAGTCTCCTGACCGTTGTGGCCGACAGATGGGACAGTGGCCTGACACGGCACTGGTCCTCTCTGCATTTAAGCTTAGCATATAAGAATATTATTTAAGTTAACCTTAGTATTAGTGTTTATTTTACCTAACTAACAAAATATGGACAACATTGGTCTGAAATAAATGCATTTTTTTATTTTTTTATTTATTTATTATTGTGTATTTTGTATGGAGCGCCTGATGATTGAGCATAGCAATTTTTACGTCCGATTAAAAAAACACTGAAATTTAGACTATATACGGAACCCTCACCACGCGAGTTAAACTCGCACTTGTCCGGTTTTTTTTTCGTGAAACGATTTCGTGAAACGATACCCATGTTGATTTTCAGACTTTGTCACCACATTTCCCCCTTTTAGGGGTTGAACTCTCAAAAAACCTGAAACACGTATTTACTCATTTATCGTTAGGAATACTTACTCCTGTGAAGTTTTGAATAAAATAGTCGATCTAATCTTATTTGCCCATACGAACTTTGGACCTCCATTTCACACCCTTAGAGGCTGAATTTTTAAAAATCCTTTCTTAGTGCACTCCTAGACCTTATAAGGAACCTACGTGCCAAATTTGGGATCTCTAGAACCAGCGCTTTGGGCTGTGCGTTGATAGTTCGGAATGGGACAATGACGTCACACGTTTTCGTGCGTGCAGCCGGCGTTCATCGATTTATAAGACGTTGTCACATCAAAAAACGGGAAATTCACAATTGTTAACTCAAAAAGCATTCTGAAACGCGTTGATACATTAAAATTAAACAATACGTCAACCATCTCGGTTTTTATGCAGCATCTTGGTTAGCGAAAGTGAAGACCTGGCAGGATACTTGCATATCTTTTTCAATCAGTAGCGTTTAACATACAAATAATTTACTTTAAAAACAAATCTTCTTCTTCAATTCAATTCAATTCAATTCAATCATTTATTTATAAAATAATATTTCAGACTATATCAGTATTTTTTCTTCAGACTTCAATTTAGTACTCCGCCAAGCTACGAGAACATTTCCACATTTATTTTCCAATTTACCACATGAACTGATTTCCGAGCGCAAATGCGTTGATTATTAGAGAAAAAAACCCAATCGCTGTATGTGGGCCGATAATATTTGAGGACTTCCGTCGATGCCAAGGACACCAGGACACCAGGATTGACAAGGATCACCTTTGGCACATCATTAGCTGCTATTTCAACGGAATCTTATCAGAATCTGTGACGTACTTTTGTACTTTTAAGTACATAATTGAGGAATTCCATAAGTCATCTGTGGTCTTCATCATCAATTCCACTCAACCAAATTTATGATTTTCGGGTGTAAATACACGAGATATAATAGAAAATACCAAAGTCACTACATGCGTGCCTAATATAATTGAGGAGTTCCCTCAATTCCTCATGGATCCCATCATTTAACTGAATTAAAAAAAATGGGACCCACCTGGGAGCATATACTTACAAACAAAAAAAAATACAGTGAATATGTCCGAAAAATATAAACAAAATAAATAATTAACTAGATTCAATTTCCTCCACAAGTTAAGTTTTACGGTAGACCGTACATTTTACTTTTAAAAAGGTTTTTTATTGTTAAACATAGGGATATTTGCTTATTATTTTTTTGTTTGTAAATGCAATAAATATAAAGTAAAGCTTATCGCAGGATAAACGAAATTAACATGGGTATTATCTAATTCATGCAGCGATGCAGTGCCGCCCTTCATAAATGCTAACACTAAACGAAAAAAAATACGAAAAATAATGGGTGCGTTGAAAAGAGATGACGGAAGAAATAATATTAATAGTTCCACTCACCTATTAAATGTCACTAAGGGCGACATGTTTTGAACTCTCGGGAGTTCTTCTTCAGGATGAGTGTTGGATGGATGCCACGCAAGATTTGTGAGGCGATTGAAATTGGGCGCCGCCCAAATTTTAACCGTGATGGCGGCTAGATGTTACCGGCAGCATGGAAAACTATTATTCCTAAATGAAGTGGACAGTGTGTTGTGACAGTCCCGTGGACACACTGAGTTCAGTGTGCGTATCAATCTCACACAACTACTCCAGCCTGCCTCCCTGCCACGACGCGGCGTTCGAAACGGGCGCGGGCAGTGACTCAAGCGACACCGCCGCGAAAACACTCATACTGAAGAAGAACTCCCGAAGAGTTCGAAACATGTTGCCCGTAGTGACATTTAATACGTAAGTTGAACCGTGTAATTATTAGTATTATTTCAACATGTCTCACGAAAGTTTAAATTAGATGACGGAAGCTTTAGAGTCCGGAAGAACGCCGAAATCAAAGATCTTGTGGCCGCGCCCAACATCATCGGAGAAACGTAAGCTCACCGTCTCCGCTGGCTTGGTCACGTCGAAAGGATGGAGGAAGATCGGGGCGCCAGACAGGCATATCGGGGCCGCCCAGCTGGGCGGCGACCGGTTGGACGTCCCAGGTATCGTTGGAACGACGTCATCGAATCAGACCTGCAAGAGCTGCAAGCCACGAACTAGCGAGAAATAGCGCAAGGTCGGGACAAATGGCGACAACTCGTGTCGGACGCCAAGACTAGCTTTGGGTCGCTGAGCCATTACAGTTAGTTTAGTTAGTTAATTATCTTACTCATGTGAGTACACTCCTGATACATATCCCACTGGCAGTTATAACGAACACAATATTCAAAATCCACAAACTAATTAAATTGGTTATATACCTCACCTCTCCTACAGCTGTTATTATAGGGCATAAGAGATAACTTAAAGAGAACCCAAGCTACGGCTACGGTTCAGTCGCAATTTGATGTAATTTTCGGGTTAGGGGCCTCCGTAAATGGACCGTTATACGCGATCGAATGTACCAAAGTATCCTCAATTTTATAGACATTTTCGAGCTTAGTACGTTTATTACGTTATTCTTTGATCGTTAAACAGTTTTTAAGATGAATTCATTGAATAATGACTATTGAAGAGCTGTTTTTCTTTCTTATACGAAGTCTATTTATATTCTTTGTATTTATTTACATATTCAATGTTATTATTTATAGAACTTTCGTACGGCCGCTTTTTTTGGAAATCTGCAATGAAATCGAGGTTCTAATAATCTGTGTCCCACATTGGTCTGTCAATCCCTGAGTTTTTGAAACAAAAGCCCTGCTATTTTGTAAGTTTTGTAACTCGTTTTAACCTCACATCACCGTTTACCCACAAATTATATGATTATCTTGACGCCGCGATTTGTAGTAACTAAGCGTAATCAGAGGTCTAGTTTCGTTGCAGGTGAGGTGAGGTTAAGTTTAATGTTCCGAATATCAGCCCTATATTTGGCTGAATATGCGGCAATGTGAAGTAAACGACTTACAATTCTCGGTCATGATAGTTTCCACAGAGAGGGTTTCCAATTAACGAAAAGGACGCCTTTATACCGAAATGGGTTCCGTTAGCTACGTAATCAGTTACCTATAACGTCGTTAGCTGTCGTAGCGGTTTTGGCGAATGTTCAACTAAATAGCATTGATTAAAGCAGCTTTCATGATCAACCTGTGTTATTATTAGACGGATTTGGTTCTGTTTTTGACGATACAACATACCTACTGAGTTCACTGTACCTACTTAAAAAAATACAATTCAATCTCCGCACAGTCCATACGTTGTACATACTCGTATACATGGTGTCCCACGACTTTGCAACATGTTTTATTTTTAAGGTAATAATAAGAGAAAAAAATACCTTCCTCACTCAATCGAACCAACCACGTATCATGAATCTTTGATTCTGACTTATGCCTTATCATTTACTTTTTCAATCGGAATTTTATTAAGTAAGTCAAGACATTCTTATTTACTTAAAAGTAGCAAAATATCCTATCGTCAATATTAAAGGACTCTACGGAGATCTACCCTTCATGTCGCATAGCCGTGGGACACTCGGTTGATTCATAATAATAATATACCACAAAATGTTAATATTAATTCATTAAATTATCGTATGCTCACATCAAAATTCTCAAATTATGTTATCGCACGTAAAAATATTCTCCTGTCGTCAGGCAAAAAACAAAGACATTAACAAGTTTAATTGTATGTTATTTATCTTTTTATCTTTTCCTAGATGTTTATTGGAAATTGTTGAAGTTTCAACGGCGAGTTAGTAAACGAGGCAGAAAACGATAGATTCTCTACTTGCTTTTATTCAATATTTAGCCGCTTGAAACAATTGATGGTAATATGTAAGAGGAATATTCGTTGAGTTTTAAACCTTTATGAAGCCAATGACGGATATTTTTTCTTCTCTGAAAGCTGACGTGACCAAGATGGTTCTTAGCTACGATTCAGCCGCTATTGAGATATGACTTTATGTAAATTGATATCCGGTAAAGTTACCAATTCTAAACTACACAGTTGACGAATGTTCAGTCATTCCATATAACACAAGAATTTTAACGGACAAATTTGTCTACGTTTCTTTGTTTCTCTAGCATATCAAAGGGAAATGTTGTACTAGGTATACTTATTTCGATTATTTAGTACATTTGAAACATAAGAATACTAATATGTTTGCGTTTCAAAATGCTTTTCCTTGAGATCGCATGACAATTAATTGCACTATTTTTCTAATCTTATATGGAATAGAGTTTTACGGTATTCTTTATTCAGACCCCGTATCATGGTCGGCCTTATCACACGATAAGTGACAAGATAGAGCGCCCGTCACTGGCTGACATCGTTCGATAGAACGAGACGGATGCTCTATCTTGTCACTCATCGCGTGATATTAGACCATGATACGGGGTGGTTGTTCAATCAAAAGGAAGTATTCAGATAGGTAAACTCATGTTTGACGACTAAATGTGCCAACTATTTACTACGAACACTCCCAACTTCTAAATCATCCACTCATAACCAAAAACTCAAAATCTTTACGTAGAAGGTTTGAAAGCATAACCTTTAACTTCATATTAAGCAAACATTCCGCTTCTAAGCTAGCTTATACATTTAAGTGTATAAGAGAGCTTAGCCTTACATTTCAAGTTTGATATCAAGTTAAGTTACCACTTTAAATAATTTTTCTATTCGAACATGTTGTCGCGAAGCCACTTCTGTTCACTCTCATGGCCGCGAATGAGTACCTATAGCACTCTAGCTTAGGTATCTGTATTAGCATATATTATGCAACTATGAACCTACACATACAGCTTACGGAATCCTTTATATATATCTGACATATGAGCTGCCGCCTTATGGGTACCAGCTCCATCTGAGATGTGGGGACCTTCGTCCCCGAGAATGTCCTCCACCTCCCCTTACAGACATCCCTTACCACACAACTGATACTGTACCAATTCACACACTATATTGTTCCAGTTATAATTACCCGGGTGCACCCTTGATTGATGACGACATGGCCTGAGGCTGAGACTACCGAATCTGAAACCCTGTTGTTACACTTGTTACTAATCCTCGCACACTAAAGAACTCCACGACTAAGAACTGTGTTATCGCATGTACGTGACATGTAGGAAAACCTTATTCATATACATAAAACCGTATACAAATACTATCGTGAATCATGACTATTCACGACACATGTCATACATAGGCAACTTATTAACAAAAAAAAAACTACCAAAGCCAATCGACGATTTAGCATAAGGTTTGCAACCGAAGAAACTCGCGTTGTTTGGTCAGATCAGGTTTTATTGTCGACTGTACATACTTTTTTGCACATGATTTAGATTTAGATTATTTATTTCATATAATAAAATACAAAAAACATTTGCATACATGTAAAAAAACTAAGGATTTGTATCAACGATCGTTAAAAGAAGAGAGAAAGAGAAAAATATAATAATAACAGTCTTGTTGAGTGAGTTAAATTGAGCCCAAACACGACCGATGTATTTTGTGTAGCTAAGGAGTTGCTATGGTTACCTTCTGTTTCCATCATCCGATCGGCTCGGTGGTGCCATAATATTGCGATGCCACCGACAGGCAAAGGGCTGAAAACCGGTTTGCTAATAGGGGTCTAGACTCATGTTAAAATTGATAACGTATATATATGGTTGCTAAATGGATACTAAACCATCAGATTATTGTAATAAAGTATAAATAAAAAAATATACTAAAAACCTTACTTGATTTTCAAACTGCGATTAGTACAAATAGACAGACAGACGATTGACTTCATACTTCGGTGACAATTAGTATGAAGGGTTACGGCTCCCTCCAGCGAGGCGTCTTTGACAATTTTTTTTGGCTATTTATAATATGTCCTTTAATTGTAGTTGCTCACATACAAACATTTGTTCCTCTCTAAAAAGTGGTTCGAATGGCATCGAAAAAAACATGAATCGTGCCTTTTCTGCAAGGCAATTTACTTTATATTTTACATGCTGCTATACTAATTAGTATGTATGGTATACTAATACAACTGACAGTAAGAAATCAATAAAATCTGAGCCATAACATTAGATTAGTGTTAGCAGTAATACTTAGCGTAGATATTACTTGTCATACCTAATACGTAAACTGATGATCGTTTTTTAAACCGATTCTTACTATCATCCTAACGATTAAAAATACTGAGTCTGTCCCTTTTTGCGTCGCTCCACATGCAAGCGCAGTCTAGATTAAGGCTAATTCCAGATCATAAATTAGCCAGATCCTGGGGAGAGCAGCGACGACTGCATTTTGCTGCCAACTCTACAACCCCGGTTAGAACACCGGCACTTAATTGCTTTGACGATTGCGATATGCCTCATTGCGATGCGTGTTTGAGTTTGGTATTCCAAGACCTTATCCGTCTCTCTCGCACTGAGCTTCAGTTCTCATAAGTATTTGCAGTGAGCCAGACGGTTCACTCACATCTTCACACGGTGAGGCACGCAATTACTCAGATACAACGAACTTCTGGCGAAATTCCTAAGCTGAAATATTCAAGATGAAGCTTCTACTATCAAGCATCAATAAATTATTTATTAAAATATGCATACCAAAACGGAAAGACATAATCAAACCTTAACATTTTTAACAATCGCCCGCCTCCAATAATATAAAATAAATAAAAAAGGAAAAAGTTAAAACGGAAGCAGAATTTGAACGTCTCATTGATGACGTCGATCGCTCATTCAGAGGGAGACCAATATTATTCACGGAACGTTTAAATAACCTTTTCAAATTCATTGATACACTTTCTTCTGATTTTTCTCTTCTTAAAGATAAATTGATGGTGATTTTTTGATGATAAATAAAATCGCATGGAAGTGAAAAAACGTGCCTTTATTAGTTAAAATTGCGCAAATTCAGTCGACTTTAAGATATTTTTACATTTTGCAACCTTATCGTACAGTCTTCGGTACATGTTACAACACAAAATAAGAGGAGCCTCAGTGCAGTATGTTAATTATGGTCCTAATAATAGATCGTTTACACCTTTACATAGAACTTCATAGCTTTCGTGGACGTTCTTTGTGATATCCACAGCTGGGTTGTCATCGGAAACCATCCAAGTGGTTCCACTTTGGCCTCTACGGACCACTTCTATTATGCCTGAGACAGCTGAATCAACCCTACAAAGAAAAACTCATAAAAAAATGTTTATGAACACCACTTACGTTGGTGGAGCCGTTAACGCTAGAATCCTATTTTCCTTGGGGAGAATTTCTCCTTGCTTTTAGGGGGAAAAGAATAAACAGTCGTCTAATCGCAAGAAAGCTGTTCGCACGTCCCATAACTCATGATTGAGGATTACTTGGACGGAAATACCCATGTGAAATTCAATTTAACGTGACTAAAATTGATTCCTTTGTGATCAGCTTTGCCACTTCTTGATCCTTTATCGTATCGCTATTTTCGTTTTTGTGATTGTGTAAATATGAAACATTAAATACTTTGGGCACATTACTCGAAACTAAAACGCCATGGAAAGATCTGTTGACCAAGGGTGGAAGGGCAGTCAAGTGATCGCGTATTGAAAATAAAATCGCCTACGCATTGGACAGATAAAATTTGCGACACAAACCGGCATAGACCAATGTTCCGCTAACGCTAAAGACCGTGAGGAGTGGAGACGGATCGCGAGGTTTGCTCTATATCCACAGTAAATGCTGTGACGTTAACACAGTGAGTTTCATGTTGTCCATGCCTGCACGGATATCGTCGCTCATTTTCACGGATCGGAAGCCTGACTGAAAGGGATTGAAAGGCATTCAGTTATAATAATAATAAATAAATTGGTTTTTTACCTTTGCCTTTCATCAGCACGTGATGTTAATGCGCAATCTGTATCTTCTTTCAAGCTGTCTCTGTGTAAGATTGCCGTATCCGTAGGACCAAGACAAACTGTCATAACTCGCACATTTGTTTTTGAGTTGTACTGATTTGCCTGTGGATGTAGATTTTATAATCATTATAGCAATATGAGAAATTTCCGTAGGAACAAAAACAAAAAGTAAACTACAAAAGAAACATTAGCTAAAGGAACAGCAAAGTTTGCATTGAGGTCAGATCAAAAGGACGCGTAGAAACTTCGATAATGCACTTTTCGAACTTACCCCAATGGAGTTGCTGAAATGGAGCACTGCGGTTTTTGTGGCCGCGTACACAGGTAGCTGACTGTTACCTCGGAGAGCCCATAGGGAGGAAATGTTGAGAATAGTGCCGCCGTTGCCTCCTTTGTCTGCCCGCATCAAATTTAACGCTACCAATGAACACTGGATTGTGGCTGTCTAAACAGACGGATTAGTATTACAGAAATTGGTTACGTTAACGCCAAAGATATGTTTACTTTACGGCTTATTTCATTGTAGTAAATAAATAATTTTATACATTGACTTTGACGTGGACTGTACAAGGGTAAAATCAACGGATCAGTTACGAAATAAATGTTAGTAGATTTGTAAAATAATACGAACATGGAACTATTTAGTACAAACACATTTAGTTATTTCATAATTGCAATGTGGAACACGTAATATTTATTTGAATGCGTTGTCATTGCTGACATGCAAAAACTACATCGCAGAGCAATAAAATCATGTATGTAACAAGAAAAGCATATACTCACAAAATTAATGTCAATAATCTTCTTAAAGTACTGTGTTTCATCAGCGTTCAGAACAGCGGCGTTATTAACAACGCCATCCAGCCTATGATATTTGCCGACAACTTGCGTAAACGCGGAGTTGAGCTGTTGTTCGTTGGCAATATCGCATTTTATGAACTTCGCTCTTAGGGCGCCAAACTTGTTGGAGAGTTCGACTTCGAGCGCCGCGCCCTCGCGCTCTCTTATGTCAAGGAAGGCGATGTGCTGCAATATTGGGGAAATTACTTGTTTTATTATCTGTTAAGAATGGTAGTTATCTTGTACGTTGGAATCGATGGTTGTCAAGTTGGTGTAATACATTTTTATCCTCATAAGTGCATCAGTAGAATATATTTTAACCTACTGCTTCGGAAAAGATTATAGCTGGGGGGGAATCTGTGCTTTGTATCCTCATAAACTAAATAATTGATGAGATTTTAGCATGTAAAATATCGTTACATTCAGATTTACAATATTATAAAATAAACCGATTTATTATTTCTTAGTTTACTGAAGTTTTTTGTATTGCATTAGATTTAATTTAAAAGGAATTCCTTGAAATAAAAACAGAATAGATATTAAAAAAAAAAAAAAAAAAAATACTAATATCATATAAAAAAAAATCGGGCTTACAATTCTTTTATTTAATCGTTATTGATTATTCGTTAGTAATATCCCGTCAGACAATCAATATTTACCCTCGCATTTTCTGCCAACAAAGCCCTGACGACGCCTGCGCCGACGCCAACCGCACCGCCCGTCACCACAAACACTCTATCATCAATATTTTCCGAAAGTTTCATAAAACCTGCCGCCATATCCCACAATTTTCGACAAACAACACCGTCCAAATCAATTGTTTATAGATAACTCCATATAAAGGAGATTGTTAAGTTTTATCGCTATCTATTCGCGTTTAGTATCTTTGATATAGAATTATCTCTTGATAACACCTCGTTATAACGTCTTTTACGCCCGTATTCGTCGGGCAATCTGGTAATAAACCGTAACGAGCATCTTTACCATTGACCCTTTTTATCAGTCACTGTCTTTGTTAGTGCGACATTAGTTAGAGCTCCAATGATAAGGCAATTATAAATGTAATGATCTGTGATAAAACATCAATTATATCCCTGAGTTTCTTTTAAATAAACATGATACCTACAATGATGAACTGTGTAATACCTCTGTCTGTCATTTTCCTAGGCTCGAACTACTTCGATAAAGAATAAACTATCTAAATCTGTTCAGCAAATAAAATAAAAATAAAAAGCCCTCAATATTCCTAAAAACCTAAAATGAGTACAATAAAATTTCATGCAATCATTTCAACAAAATTATAAAATTGCATTTGAATTTGTATTATCATTCTGATAAAATAACTAATTTAATTAAAATATATTTCATTCTTTTTTGAATAAATTACAAGTTCAGCAATTCAATCGCGCAAAATCACATACACATAGATAGTTACTTTCTAATTAACAATAATTATGATGGATTACATAATTTGTTTTCCCCTAGTGTACTATTATAGCGTTCTTAGGCAGACGAGTATAGAAAAAGTATAACTTTGGAATTGTTCCTATAAAATTTATCAGATATAAACATCAGTTTTGCGCAAATCATAATAGTTTGGTGCGCATTAGAAAGAAATAAAAACCGGCAAACTGCGTGTCGGGCCACGCGCAGTGTAGGGTTCCGTAGTTGCCAGTCTGTATTTGTTACAGAGACACGCACCCGCCAAGTAAATGGTGCGGTTGCGTCGGCAGAACTTGTACGAAAGTTGTCCTTTTCAAGTACATTTTAAGTTGGTGGACTTGGTAACTAGTAATGTCTACTAAGCCGTGATAGTTTTCCATTTAAATTAATTATATGCATTATTGTCACGATTTTCTTCACATTCCCAGTAGCAGCCATTCAGCCGGCAGGAGGTGGGGACACATTACTCTAACCACCTCTAACAAAAGTTTTGGCTTAAAAGCCCAATATCACACAAATGGATCACTTACATGAAAAATGGTTGTGTAAAATCCATAATATTTTTGAACAAGCTAATATCCAACGATACCCCACACCATGGGTTTAACGAGAAAAAAAAATACATCCCCACTTTAAGTGAAGAGGAGTGTACCTAAAAAAAACAACATGTTGTTCTACCATTTTGTCGGCGTGATTGATTTATGTATATGTCGGCGGCCGATCGTAAAATCCGTCATATATCACGAAATTCCTAGGCATATCGTGAAACGCCGCCATTTCATGATATGCCTAAAAGTTGGCCAGGCTTATCACGATGTGCCTGATAAACAATACGGCAGATCGATTAGAGCACCGCATTCTTCGATATTCCTACGGACAGACGCACATACGGACATGGCGAGACTATGGGTTCCTTGTAGTAAAAAATGATCTTTCTGTGCTGTAAGTACTGGAACTCACTTTAACAATAGGAATGTTCCTTTAGCTGCTGTGCGCGGCCAAAGAGCACACCATATCCAGCTAGCATTAGTGCTTGCTAAAAATCTTGCGGGTACAGTCGCTGAGGTGCTGATAGACATGAGCATTCAAGTTTATCAAAACATCGAGAATTCACCGTTTTAAAATTTGTCGAACTGTACAACGAACAGAGCTTAGCATAGAGCCAAACATCGCTACGAACATTTTCACTATCATTCTAGTAGTACCTAAATACCAACACGAGTGGAGGAATGAGGCGGGCTTAAGGCACTCTAAGCTCTTCATAGAAGGTGTAGACTCGGGCTGGACTAACAAACTCTGGAAATCCAGTAGGAAGCAACTCAGAATCATATCTGGGGTGTTCACAGGTCACTTCGGGGTCAAATCTCTTGGCCAAGATGGGACTATCGGATAGTTTAGACTGTGGAATGTGTGGCGAGGAGGATGAGACTATGGAACACTTATTGTGTGAATGTCATGCCCTTGCCAGACAAAGAATGAATTACTTTGGTAACGGCTATCCGCAGTTCCGCTGAGCTGCATCATCCGCTTTGTAGAAATGATGTAGCGAGCTTGGGAGTAGGTATAAAGGAGAGGGCAAATGCACAAAAGACCCTACTGGGTCGAAGTGCATCCGAAAGGGCCCTCATCTAGATTAGATAAGATAAGACCTAAATGCTGTGGGCGCAAAGGGACGGCGCCAGAACAATAACAAAATTGCTCGGCTCGGCATATAGCTCGAAGCAAAGTTACTGTCGTTACGCTAGTATGGGCGCTAGAACGCAGCCTAATGGCCGCTCCACACGATGGGCCATCCTGACCCATCATACAGGACGCGGCTATGCGGTAGAACGAGACATAAATATGTCTTACTCCCTTTAACGCATAGTTGCGTCCTGTATGATGGGGCAGGATGGCCCATCGTGTGGAGCAGCCATAAAATGCTCGTTTAAATGTTCCCGTTGATTTTGTGAGCATTTCCCTATACAGTGACATTCGCTAGAATGCTTAAAACAAGAAAATGCTCGAGTGTATAGCACCACAGATATAGATATATATAGATGACGTAAATGCATGTACTTCGCTTGTCAGAATTCGGAGTCCGAGTTGGCACTCCGACTTACATTCCGCGCGCGTCCGTTGTGGTAGCCGGTTGTCCGTGAATATTAAGAAAATACCTTATTGCAGAATCGATTTTCCGCGGACAACGGGGAATTCAGATCATTAATTCGCCCGTGTGACGTCAATGTAGGTAGAAAAAAGTGACACGGTCGGTTTTCATACAGATTGAGGTGTTCAAGTTGGGTGCCTGTCGTAACGCATAGTGTTGCATGTGTGCATCGTCCTACAAATATTTTCGCGGGAGCGTTTGGCATAATGTGAAGTGGCATACTACTTATTTAGCCTATTCATTTTTGCGCATACACATTTAAACGTTCTAAAGTACGTTTATCCTTATATTGATTACTCGAACATCAAATTACCTTAAAAGTAATAGTCCTAATTTTCATTGTCATAGTAATTATTTTGCCTATTATTAAATTAGCTAAAATTACACCACCTATACTATTTTTTTCCTAAATTTATACTATTTTTAAACTCTGAGTAGACCCGACCTACATCTAGATAAATAAGATTCGTTAGTTGCCTTTTGTTCCTCAGTGCAAAAATAGCTCCGTCGACATGAGGGCGGGTCATAGGTTATTCAAGTATTAGGCAATTCTCAGCAGAGACAACCTTCAATTACATCAATTAGATGGGTTCGTTAGTTGCCTATTGTCCGTCAGAGCAGAAATAGACACCCCGCGCAGCGGGGTGGCGTCGACTCGCCACACGGCTACCAAACAACACACACAAGCGAACTCTGTTTTAAGTCGGTTAGGTTAGGGTTCACTTGTGTCCCTCAGACCAGAAATAGACACTTAGCGCAGCGGGGTGGCGTCGACTCGCCGCACGGCTATCAAACAACACACACAAGTGAACTCTGTTTTAGGTCGGTTAGGTTAGGGTTCACTTGTGTCCCTCAGAGCAGAAATAGGGGTCCGTCGACGTGAGGAGGGCGGGTCATAAGTAACTTAAGTAATAGGCAATTCTGACCAGATCCAACCTGCATATAGATTCGAACAATAAATATTTAGGACAATCGATATATATGCGTAACAAAATGTATGCACAACATTTTTAGAACATTAAATATTAGTAACATCAAAGTTATGCACATCAATCATTCTTAAAAAAAAACTTCGATAATAAACATTCGGACAATAAATATTTAGGACAATTGATATTAGTAACAACAATTTCGGCAAATAAAAAATATGCAAAACAATGTTTATGCCATACGTTATTCGGTATAAAGTTGGTATGCGACAAAATGAAATAGTAGGACCAACAATTGTGTGCCACCCAATATAGACCCGTTTAAGTTATCTAGCGTATATCTATATCTGTGTATAGCACCTTTAAATCAACAGTTCCATAGTTGTGAAAGCAACTCTCCGACATATCTCGGATTCAAGGTGTAATGCGGGATCTCAAACGTTTTAGACATGCGGGGAATATGGCTATTTGTGTTGCGTATAATGTAATGAGAACATCCACGTAATGTGTGCCTAAGGGAATATGAATTTAATTGCGTTGGTGTGTTTGTATACCGAACTGTGTAGGTACTTTGTTTGACGCTTGTCTTCAGTAATTTGTGATGAATTTCTCTGCAAACGTTACATACCTATGTATTTACAGCTAGAGCATAAAATAAAAGAAACAGAGAGGAGTCCTAGTGCGTTGATTTTTAACTTAATAAAAATATCTCGTTTTAATTTCCTTGTTAAAAGTTTGGAATTTTTATTACATGCTTCACTTACAACTTATGTCCCTCAAATGTAAAAAAAGAATGGTTTTCGCTCTACATTATGATTGTTTTTAAAATGACATCCTTAATAATTTGTCCTTGTCCCTTCTTCTAAGACCCGTAACCACGAGTTTTTCTTTCAAGACCTCTTTTAAAAGGGATCCTCAATCTCCGTACTTCAGACGATAATAGTTCAATCTGACCGCAATCGTGTCGTCTCTTTATTCACAGTTTTTTTACTAAAGAATGAAAGAGATAGATGGAAGTTTTGAGGTGTACTCGCCGATGCTGCGACATCAAGTGCGCCATTCAACACGCAACAATGACGTCTAATAGAGCGGCTAACGATGCCGTCACTAAAGGCTCTCACAGACTGGGGCGGCCGCGGCGGTCAATATTAAACTTGTCATTAGCTAACAAAGTGACTATTGAGCGCCACCGCAGGCCGCGCCAGTGTGAAGAAAGGCCTTAGGGATGATGTGGATGCTGTTTGATTTGTTGGCGCATTTTTTTTTGCATTTCTTTACATCGGGTGTCCCTTGTTTTGTCGACAAACTTTTCATCGAATTTTATTTCATCAAAAACGTTTCAAGTAACTTGTTTACGAATTATTTCATAGAATAACTGTTCAGGGAAAATTATTTGGCAAATGATTCATTTTGTATGAATTTTAAATGGTAGCATAACAAAACAACGAATTTCATTTGTTCGAAATTTTATTAACATTACAAATAGAAACAAAAACTACAAACATGGGTTTAACTAGATTAGAGCTGCCAGAAAGAGGGGGCTCGGCTTCGCAGTAAAAAAACAAACAACCGTAACAATTGTATTATAAGTAGGTTAGGTTAGGGTTCACTATTGTGTCCCCCAGAGCGGAAATCGAGCGAGTCGAAGCGGGGTGACGTCGACTCGCTGGCGGTTAGGTTAGGTTTAGGTAAGGTTAAAATAATTGCCGTAGATAACTGTGTATGTCAACTATTTTAATTTTATATAATAATAATAATAATAAATTCTGCAATAAGGTATTTTCTTAATATTCACGGACAACCGTCTACCACAACAGACGCGCGCGGAATGTAAGTCGGAGTGCCAACTCAGAGTCCGAATCCTGACACGCGAAGTACATGCATTTGCGTGATCTATGTATATCTATATCTGTGTTTGTCCTTATCCGTCACTTTGACATTTGTGTTCGTAAGAAAGGGACAAATCACATTTTATTTAGCAGAGGCATTTTAAGTTTTATGAATAAGGGGGTATATTATTATATTAGTGAAATGCGTAGTATTCATTTTGTAAGTATAGACAACAGCGAAAATAGATGATCATTTTAGTACCTTGTCAATTTCACTACCTGACGCATCCCAACTGTCGATGTCGCAGTATTCTTACGTTAAGTGCGACAAAGTACTAAAATGATTATCAATATTTGCTATTGACTGTACCTCAGAAACTATATAAACTGTATACCTACATTAAACTGTATATATAAACCGTAACTTTTACTATACTACTACTAATAACCGTATAGATTATTATCCAACTTTTAACCAAAACTATATCATAAGTGTAGTCATTAGTTATTATGCATTTTAAGTTGATTTAATTCAAGTCACTAAACATGATAAAAAGTATAATGGAAATATTTACTACTAGCTATGCCCGCGGCTTCGCCCGCGTGGTTATAGGAAAATGTAACATATTGAATTTTCCCGTAGGAATTAGATGTTTTCCCGCAGGAAAAAGTAGCCTATAATGTCACTCTCCAGCTTCTAAACTATCTCCATACAAAAAATCACATAAATACGACGCTCCGTTGCGACGTGAAAGAAGGACAAACATACAAACACACACACTTTCGCATTTATAATATTAGTAAGGATATCAAATCTATAATAAAACACGTCCAACGGCTAGAGCTAGAGTTGACTCGGATATCTTTTCTATCAAATAGTAATGCATAAAATCTCGCTGGAAAATTTTATGTCAGAAATAAAATTGGAAAGCTAAGCTTTACTTTCATACACCGACGCTTGCTTCTACATACGTGTCTCATCTTGAAAAACGTGACCTTTTACAACGCGAGTTTCAGCTTGTGTTAGTCAGGGTTTTCAGGGGGTCAGGGTTTAGAGCTATGGAAAATTGCGTAGAGGGCAAGCGGTGAAGGGTGGCCATAGAGGCGTGAAGTGACTTAAAAAAAGCTGGATAGCACAATGGACGGGTGGGTAAAATATCCGCACGTATAAAGCTATTCATGTCTATTTTTAGCTGTCATACATTTTTTTCAGGTCAGGTAATTTCAGAAATGGTCAGGTATAATACTTTAGACATTGGGAATTCACTTAAAAATATCTCAATATTAAAAGGTTTTTTCTTACCCACACACGCCTGTGTTTCCAAACGGAGTTCATAAAATGTAGTTAACAGACAGAGAAGATGTGATATTGTAATAGGTAGCCTATCTATTACCCACTCACTTGCTTGTGGCAACCACAGTTGCCAATTTCGCAGACTCCTAAACTGAGGGTGGCAACCACCCAATCGAAGTATGGGCTGCCTTGATAACGAAAAATTAGAAGCAGCATAGCAAATATATATAAACAATTTTACATCCATTGTTTTTTCACGTTTTATCTGTATTTTGCTGAATGTTTGAATAGGGTTCTTTTTAATTTCTAGTCAAGTATATGCTTGCCAATTTTCAAGTCTTTAGCTCATAGATTCAAGGGGTTCCCATACAAACTTCAACCCCATTTTTTTGGACAACCTTACCCCTTTTGCATCCTTATCTATAAAATCTAAAAACCACCTAACCTAATCCGTGGCCGAAGATCCATTGAACGTTTTAGTGAAAGTTGCATATTAATCCATTCGATAGTTTTCCCATGATACACAAACAGAAAACATATTACTCCTTTTCGTTGGGCTGTCGTAAGATGGCGCTGTTGCGTAAAGTAAAGACGATTTTATCCAAATATTCTCAAATTTGGCCTGTGGGTCACCGTAACTCCGTCAAACTTTTTTATACGTTTAATATGGTTTGTTGGAGTTCAAACGCCGACAAAAATCTGGAGAATGACCTTCTAAATGCGTGGAAATTGGTGAAGTTCTGCATCGCGCTATTGAAGTTTTTAATGTATCTTGTATAAATACAATTTCCTTCAAGCTCTATTTATTATGTCTCACTGACAACCTCAACGAACTTTCACATTTATTATATGTAGAGTTTATTTCGTTTTTTTTAGTAAACGATCAGTTACTGGTTTTTTGTTTAATTTTGAATAGAAAATCAATTTTTCGTAGTATTACAGCCGAGAAAAACTCGGTCCCCGGAAAAAACAAAGCTTAAGCATTAATAACAATAGGTACCTATCGACGGTTGTGGATTTGAATGCATTCATGCAGTCTTAGCGTTTTTAATGTATGCCGAGTTTCTCCAACATGACCCCCAACCTAGGCCAAACTTAATTAAAATATGAACTGATTAAATGTTACGGAAATATTGTATGGCATTATACTTAGAAACATTTACAGTTTTACATTAGTTTTATTTTCATAATTTTAGAATGAAATAAAACTCATTTAATACGGTTTGGTATGTTATTTTTATTAGTCTAAATAAAATCAAAAACATAATATAAGCGGCATCTATCGAGCTGAAATTGGACTAAAGTTAAGCTCGGTAGATGGCGCCAATCGACAAATAACATCAACGACCTCTATCAAACTGAAATTGTATCAAAATCATGCTCGCTAGATAGCGCTATCATTATGTACTTCAAGCATTAATAATGTTTCTTTTTCATTGAATTTGCGACTCATAATCATGAATATATATATACACACGTCAACCCTATTGGTCGACTTTTACGACAAAGAGAGATGCCACTTTATGTCGGCTCCAAAACATTTGAAGCGGGTTGCTAATTAAATCCATAATTTCATTTGCCATAAATGCAAGGCTTGCCATAATCATCATTTGTCCTCATTAGTTTTTCTCAGAAGTAGGAATTAAGCCAATTGGAGGAGTTCGCATTTCAAACACCAAGAGTTATTCATAAAACATTTAAGCCAACTCCTTATGAAAGAAATTGTTACCTACAATATTGTTCAACAATTCCAATGCAAAGCGCGCAGAACGCGCTAAAAATACACGACTGCTCATTTTAGAGCTCTCATTGTTATATTATTAACGTGAAACGCGAGAAATAAGTAGAATAATTCCGGCATGTAGACAAAGCTGGCCACTTCAAAGTTGGAATGCGGCCGAGTCAGCCGCAGTGTACCCCGGTAAACAAGGATTACTTTTAATTAACTTTAAGTGACGTTTTTGCTACTGATGACGTGGTAAAGGTCGCGGGAGTCCGCTGGATGCGGGTGGAGCAGGATCGATCACTTTGCCTTTGGCACTCTTTAGGTGAGACCTATGTTCAGCAGTGGAGGTTTTTTGGCTGAACTGATGAAGTTTTGCTGAATAATCATCATCATCAGCCACAGCTGCCACAAGGCACTTTCATTCATGAGAGAAAGAAAGAAAGAAAGAAAGATACATTTATTCACAAACACACAGGACACACATTTTAAACAATAAAATAATCAAAGATCTGTGGCAGTGGACCGGACACTGGCTCAGCATTAGAGGACTTCAAAACTATATTTTTGCGACAAAAGTGACATTAACTGATATACCTAAGGTTTTATTCCTTATCTTTCAAACCCTCGGTGACTCGCAAAAGATTTATAGGTTTTACTTCACCCAATAATCTCAAGGTGTTAACACCGTGTGGTCGAAGGCACCGCGAACCATCCTAACAACCTGTCGGTTAGCAGAATAACAGATTTCATTTCAAGTTTGATTCAACAGCTGTCTTGAGGCATGTAACCACAGTTCCTAACAACATCTTTCCCACATTAATCTTTTTAGTTGTGCTGTAAATTGTTGTTGACTCAATGCTCATTGCAAATATTATTGTTTAAGTTGTTGCCTTGTTGATTGGTCTACGAAGAATTTACAAGCTTCTGGGGCTAATGAGTAAACTGATGTTTGTTACTTGCGTATGGAAACAGCACACTATGTTAGGTTAAATGATGCTTTATTACTCACTAGTTGCCCGTGCGGCTCCGTCTGCGGGATAAAATATAGCCCGAGTTCATTAAGAATAAGAATAAGAATTATTTATTGCACTGTGTGTATGGATGACATGGATGTTTATGTATAAATAGTTTCATTATATACAGGGGTCAATGAATTTTTAAAATCTGTGATTTAGGAAGTCAGCCAGCCAGTATGGACCATTGCTAATAAACTACTCTAAAGAAAATAGGGGCCACAAGTATGGTTAATGTTACGTGAAAATTATATTAAACAGTAGGTAATATATGTATATTTTTTCCAGCTATTGATGGAGCCTAAAGGATGCGGGACATCATTAATTAATGATGTCCCGCATCCTCCACACCATCCACTAATCAATTATCTGTAATAATTAACGATGCCATTAACGATTAAATAAATTAACTATAAAATAGATAAAATGAAAGTGGCCCTTATTTTGTTTTGAACGGTATTGCTCCTTGTTTTCTCGCCAAGACTAGCCGGAGAGCCAGGGGCCCATCAGCTGACCCTCATACAAACAGTACTCCTGGCGAGAGCAATTGGGCGCGATGCACGCCGCTAAAGTTTCATATACCCTACGTAACTTAAGGCTACCTACTCACCCCGTTCCTCAAGCTTCCAGAATTATCGCAAGCAAGGATGTGTTTGTGTGAATGAGTACGTGTGTGTTTGTGTACTTGCTGCGAGTCTTCGATGAGGCTGCCGCCATGAGCTAGGGCGGCCGAACCCTCTCCGGTCACCGGGACCCGTCCCGCCAACTCCTTGCAGTCCAAAGCTAATCCCAGACACCATGAACTAGGTAGGTATACCACTTAAGCACCAGAACTCGGCGCCGTTCCGTATGGGCGCTCCGTGCGAGTTAAACCCAATAATAATCGACAAGGTATTATACCGAACCTCCGTACAGCTCGGCAGCCATATCAACTCTGCCCACGCGGCCGCTCGCTCTCTCTCTCGCTCTGGCGGCGTAGGTCTGTCCCACTTACGCAATCCGAATGCGCCCGGGGAGTCACGACGGCCGCGCGTACGTCTGTTTCACCTTGCCGAATGCTTTCTCTTTCGCACGGCGATATAAATTAAAACCTAACTGTCTATACTAAACACTCCTAGTGATTACACCTGCAGGTCGATCACGTAACGCATTGTATGTATTAGGTAAATCTAAATGTCAATTTTTATAAAAGTTACGTTCGGAAAGTTACGTGATTACCGTATGAAAGGGGTGATCACGTAACCTGCTAGTCAATTACGTAACGCATTGTACGCGCGTCAGGAAGGTCTAAATGTACAGTTATACAATATTTACAATTATTTGGTGTTTACCACTGACAGGTAGTTTGCCTTCATTTAATTTTCAACTTTAACCTCTTACAAATTAAGTAGTTATTTCCAAATCGGTAGACGTGGGTAACAGTATTCAGAAAATTGCTTTATTTGCATGATATTAAAGTTGAAAATTAAATGAAGGCAACTATCTGCCAGTGGTTAACTAACGGTAATCATACTGTAACTATTTGTGTGCGAAAAAGACGGTTGAGTTGTCCTGACGCGCGTTCGAAAAAATATGTGATCACCCGTCTGAATAGTCCAGGATTTTCCAATAAAATTCCAAAAAAAAAACCGAATTTCATTTCTGATTAAGTAACTCAATGCTTTAAAATGGAATTCCAAGACGAAACTTATGAAAATATTACCGCACAGTAAACATGTTTACTGAAACTGTGTATACAGAATCGTGTTGATTTTTCTACATCTAGTTCACGATGCAGAAGTTAGGCAAAGTTCGTGTGTCGCAGTTGTTAACTTAGGAATCAACTCGTAGTCTGTTACTAGTTACTAACAGTTTCGTGAGCACAAGTTGCGAAAGTCAGAAGTTATCAGCGATGGATTTATCGAAACGCTGTTTATCTTATTGAACGAGCGCCTGAAGCCAACGAAGTTCTTCGTTTCCGCTTGGGCCAAAAAAAATCGTATGTCCGGATGTCCCGCTGTCCCACTGTCCGATTCTACAGGTCGATTTGTCAACCGAATCTCATACAATTTTGTGAGCAAAATAAGGAAATTTACTGGAACAATTTTTTTTTGTTTACTGATTCGCGATTTGTGCCGCTCACAGAGTGTAGTAGTGTATTTATACCGCTTTAGAATAACTAGGCTAGCAAGATCGCATTTATCGCCTCAAACATTCGGCCTTTAAAAGCAAGCACTAAGTGTGAGAGGGACAAATGCTGGCATTCGTGGCAGATTCATATATCAAGGATAGTATTTTATTATATACCCACTGCCTAAAGAAGTGCATCGTACTTTCGGATAAGGTGAGTCGGGGCAAGAGTAACATCGGGGGAAGAGGGTCAAAAGCTTCTCCAGCTAATTCTTTTGAATTCCCAACCAGCAAAATGGTCCTATAACTTAAACTTATATCCCAAACAGCTTGTATAAACGTCGTATTAAAGTGTTAGCTGTGACAGCTTGTTGTGTAAAAGCGCTAGGCTATACCTTTTTGCTCTTTAAGCTTATAGAGCCAAACTGTCTTATTACCAATTGATGTAAAGGCCTACATCACTATTTTATAGAACTATTATGGGCAGGTACTATAGTAGGCCGTGACATGACCGGTACAGAGCCATATTACTTTATAGGAGTGTTTTAAATCGACATTATGCAACTGTTTGACGCAATTAAGGTACCCTGCAAACTTCTATGGTCATTGCGTTATATCAGTGACTAGGATTCAACAATAGGGGGAAATGGTGGTATTGTGGTTTAACAGATTACTGTTATAGTACGTGGTACTATAGGGGTCACAACGACACTTTAATAGAGTTTTAACCCCCTTTTAACTATCAGGGCCTTTTAAGAGGTAGACTTTGCACGAGGTGGTCTTTCCGCGATCTAGTAATTTTGATAGTAAGCCATTCTGAGATTAAGACTTTATGCTCGGTGGTCGTTTTGCTACATAAATCATTATCCGAAAAAGACTTTTTGCAGTGGTCGTTTTGCGATCCAGTCTTTATGCGGTTCATTTATTTATTTATTTATTTATTTATTTAATTAGTACAATGCAAGTTTACAGTGTGGACACCAAATCACTTACACGCTAAAATAACAAGAAATATAAACATTCACAGGTAAAAATGTCACAAATCGTAATTATAATGTCATTCCATTAATTAAATGCCAATTCAAAAATATCCTAGCAATATTGCACAAGTATGTCAAACGATCAGCGAACATGTCAGCGTCTTCGTACTGAGTGAGCATTAGATGCAGCCATGTTATGGCACGGGCGGTAGGCGCATGGCTCGCGAAGCGCGTGCGAGCGGACGGCCGCTGCAGCAGGCCCGGCCGGCGGCGCGGCGCCACCGCCCCGTCCACGTCCGTGGGTATCCGCGTCGGAACCACCAACCCGATCCGAGCCAACACCTCTGCACTATCCACTCGGTGATGGACAACTGACAGATAGTGGACTAATAGCAATAGCTTCCTTCTCAGCGCCAGCGTGTCTAGCCCGACCATGCCCGAGACAAAGATGGAGGGATAGAGGTACGGGTAGTAACCGTTCATGTCGTTTTGAGAATCCAGTCGTTTTGATACCAACCCACTAGTCTAACAATAAAATTGCGTGCGCATGTCGTTCTGTACCTAATATGGGACGACTGATTCATAAAACAAATCAAGTAAATAAATTCTTACTTACCACTATAATATTTGTTTGGAGTCCTTTTTATTTTAGACACACATAAAACTCTTTATTTTACCAAGTAGCACTATCGCTGCACTAGTGGACGTGAAATGAATACTAAAGGTAACACGAAGTCTACTTACTTCAGTACAAAAAAGCACAATAGTTGCGTCACGGTGTCCCGTTTATAATGAAATTGACATATGCGCCACCATTATATCCACTTTATAGACTCATATCGTTCCGCTTGACACTGCTATAGTTCCACTATTTCACTGAATGGAGATATAACTGAGAACCCAGAATCTACTACAGTACAAAAAAGCACTATAGAAGTGTCACGATATCCCGTATATCAACAAATTGACATATGCTTCACCGTTATATCCATTGTATGGAAAAAATGTCAATTTTGGAAATAATTTATGATAGCTTATTTTTTATGTGTAACGGAACGGATATATTATCAATTAAATAGTTACCCAGCGACAAAATCCGACAAAATTTCAGACATCGAAAAAATGATAAGTTAACTGGCTTCTGAAAAGTCAGTAAAAATATTAATAAATGTTTTTGTCTTTATTTTGGTTAATTTACATTTGCTCTATAATATTCAAGATAAATCGTACAAAAAAAAGATAATGCATGCTTCATTTAAATCTACATAATGACTTCCGGGTGGAAAGTTTGTCGGATTCTTGACTAAATTATCTTAGAATAACATTTTCAAATGAAATCAACAAAAAAAACGCTATTATAAATTAATGTTTTTCAAAACCGTATTTTGCCTGGAGTAAGACCCAAATCGTTCCGCTTGACACTGTTATAGTTCTACTATATCACAGAATGGAAATATAATTACGCCAAATCGAAAAGAACTGCTACATACCCCGTAGCAGTTCTTATGCCTCTTATAGCACTGATGACTGACACCAAATGGAGTTTACGATACGTTCTATGGACCTTTATACAACTAGTTTTTGCTGGTTGGGTTGAGGGCCTTTTTTGTACCGTCGGTAAAACAGACAGGCGCATAGTCTGTCTGTGGTCATAGTCAGGCAATTGGCTGAGTTTTAGTGTGCCACTTTTGGAGCGGTTAAAACCTATCTATCTCTTTTTAGGGTTCCGTAGCCAAATGGCAAAAAACGGAACCCTTATGGATTCGTCATGTCTGTCTGTCTGTCTGTCCGTCCGTATGTCACAGGCATTTTACTCGAAAACTATAAGGAGTATTTGAATAAAATTTTGAGGATAGGTGTATTTTGTTAGCCGCTACATAGTTTTGTAATGAAATGACGCAAGCCCCCGTGTGGCACATGAATCGATTAGGCCTTTCAAAATAAATATAAGGTTCTCAGTAATTTTTTTGATTAAGTGAATAGAGTCGGAGATAATCGCCCCGAAAGGTCACTAAAATTGTGTCCCCCCCTCTAATTTTTGAACCGTGTATTTTAATAATATTAAAAAAATCATGGACATAGGGCTTATTAAATTCTTTAAGCGAAAATTGTTTAGAACAAGATCGGTTCAAAGGTTTTTGAGATATTTCTAAAAAACTGCCTTCCTTAAAGAAAAAGACGTAAGTGCCATAAGATTTCAGTAAGGATACGACCTTTTTAATAGGCACGGAACCCTCTTTGTGCGTGGTCCGACACGCACTTGGCCGCTTTTTTATATTACATCATTGCCTATTTTATGGTAAGTTAGTATGCAATACAATTTATCCAATCCTTCAAAACAATTCAGTCCAGAAATATCGTAATAAAATTCCATCTGGTTTTGTAGATATGGCAAATTGAAGTCTAGACTGGAATCCAGCTTAGGTTGTAACCTGCTTACACCACGTGTGTATACCTAGCTCGGAAATTGAAATGCCACGACGTGTTTTCGTTGGCGGTAGTAGCACATTTAAATTTCATCAAAGACTCGCGAGAACCATGTCTCGCGACATGAAATTGTATTTTCTACGCGAATAAAGCGTAATGTCGAAAGGCGTCGGGTACAATTTCGTTTCTCTTCATATTTTGTGTATAAATGTCGCTTCCTTTTTGTTTCATCTTGCTTACTTTTAGATTTAAGTATTTTAATATCTTGATACTAACGGAATCGGCTTTATCACAACATGGTATGAGCATGACAATATACGGTAATCACACGGTACGGTACGGTACAGTAGTCATCATTTACTGAAGTTTGTCTATCGTCGTTAATTTTTCTTTCTCCTAACTTATTTACTCAAATGAAGAGATCCCCTTAAAGGGATAAGTTTGCCTCTGTACATATTTTTTGCTACCTACTGTATCCCACCTATTTTATGTACAATAAAGCTTCATACAAACATAAATATACGGTATGAGTATGATAAAAAATACATTAAACTTTTACCTAATTTAGTACATACATGTACCTTGTACCATGACTAGTAAATAACCACCAGTCTGTGATTAGGTAATAATAACACAATTTTGAAAATTTTCAGTTACACATTTTTACCTTCAATTTCTTTCCAACGATACAAATCTAACAAATGCAAGAACACGCAAAAGCATCCGCAAAAAATCTCTAAGCTATTTCTCGTTAAAGCACATTCAATCGGCAAAGGCCCGCAGGGTCCTGCAATAAAAGTTGTACTCTCTTTGTTGCAGCTAAGCATAAATCTTCAACAGAGTCGAATCCTTATCGACACTTTATCCGGTAGATACAGCGGGGGATGCAATTTGCACCCTCAAATTGCGTTTTCCGCGTTGCCTAGTTCCATTTCGGTCAACTGCTCGCCTCAGAGCTATAACCACGAAAATCGAATCTCGAAGTTCGTATATCTCCATCTCTATCACACTGATTGTTTATGGCACACGAGCGACAGAAACAGAGATATACAAACCTCGAGATTCGATTTTCGTGGCAGCGCCGCAGAACTGCATTAAACGTTTACTTCAACGCAAAACAAATACAGTAAATTGTGGATTCAGTAGAGATATATTTACAGTACAAGACTGACGTTGGTTTTTTTGTGTTGGCAGTTCGAGTTTACAGTAGGACTTAAAAGTGAGCGCTGTTGTACAGAGCTTACTCTGTAACATAAAGAGACAATTACTTATATAAAAATCTTTTAGCGGAAAGTAAAACGTTTTCAATTGTATAATTGAAAATGTTTTATTTTCGGGTAATAGAACGTAATAATAAGGTAATATATTACCTATTCTTCTCGATTTCTTGTTTAAATATAATTGTTTGGCGCTTTTGATAATTCACTGAAATCTTTCCCGATCGCTAGCCGCAAAATGCTGTAAAATAAATAATAAAACATTCGCTTCGTAAGCCAGCGTATAGAAGCACCGCACCGTATATGATTTTTATTAGTACCTGTGTCGAGCGTGCCTTGCAATATTAAATACTTTGTTTTAGGGCCGTACTAATAAAAAGGGCGCTTCGTCCCGCGTGCAAGTATCATATAAAACGTTGTTTAGGTAAATTCCTCACCCAGGCTGGCCGCAAACCGCGCAACCGTGCGAGCTTTTTGAAACAAAATAATTCGCGTTTTCTGAGGTATGGCATATTTCAAGTGTTTGCGTTGCTGAAATGGGTTAAATTATGTCAGGATTTTTAGTATCAGCTTTGACTTCTGTTCTATCTCTGTTTCGACTTTTGTAGGGTTAGGCAGCGTTGACTATCATTGTTTAACCATCGTAGTGATTGTGGTGATTATTATTATTCAAAGATATTTTTGTTCACTGGTTTTATTCGTTGGTATTTATAAAGATATTTTTGTTTTCTTATAGGTGTTATTCGACAGTTTCACCCTTGGTCGCTTCACGTCCTTCACGGAAGATGGCTGTCCAGACGGCTACATGCAGATCCAGGAAGCCAGCCGACCGCAAGTCGGTGGTTCCTGGTGCGGGACCTCGTGGGGCCCGTCGATATACTACAGTGAAACCAAGTCCATCACACTCATCATTCGCTTACTACACTTATCTAAAGACCAGAATAACTACAACTTCGATTTCCGAATGGCGTATAAAGTTTTAAGAAGAGAGTATGCGACAGTTCGATTCGGAGGAACTCCTCCCTCGGGTAAAGTAACATTAATTCGATCAATAGTTGCTTTTTGTTATTGCGAGCTAACTCGCTTGCCTATTACATATTATGTTCCCCTGAAGACTTACATTTGGCTTCAGCCGTAAAGCGGGTAATAAATAAAACGTCACGCAAAGATATTACTTGCTTTCGGCAAAACAAAAGAAATAGAACAAAAAACATTCACAAATCTCATAACAATTTCTCGTTTCAGAACGCCCTTTTTTCAAGCTCAGGCCGATGCCTTATCCCGAAAACATATCACGGGGCGAAGATACGAACGTCGCGAGGACGACAAAAACCGAGTATTACCTCGGGGATTTGATCTCCGGAACTTATTGCTCGCGGATCTTCAGCGACTGCGATCGTAAAAACTGTAGGTTACAGTCGCCCAATTTCCCCGGCGTTTACCCCAGAAACTTGACCTGCTACTACGCCGTGCGACAACACGAAGTGCCTCAAGGAAAACACGCTTTAATTGTGGTGAAACAGCCGAATGGTCAGCTCGTCTCAATTAGAAGTCAAAAGGCATTGTACGCCGCGTCTCAACAAGAGCGCGGAAACAATGGGCGCGAGCTGAAAGTCTGGCAACAATGCGACGAAGTGCAAGACTATGTTACGGTATACGACGGTTATACGACTAGAGATCCTGTTATTTTGAAGTTTTGTGGCGGCGGCGTTGCCGTCCCTGAAGCGATATCGAGCGGACCTGAATTATTAGTTGAATTCACGACATCACCATTCGGAACATTCTTGCAGCCGGCAACTTTGCAATCTCTACACGGATTTCAGTTAGAAGTGGAGGTAAGTAAAGTCTTGTACTAAAAATTACGCTGAGTAGCAAGGTAAAATACTTTTTTATACAAATCTGGGACTTAATTTGCAAAGCGACTGAAAAAGTTATCCGAGTGTCAGCGTTTGCTCCACGTCGTATAATAAATGCAAATGCCGCCGCAGCGTCGTCGTCGGCGGCTTTAGAACTATAACCATTCGCTGTAAATGCAGAATTATACTTTGAAATAGTTTAATGTTATAATCCTAACTATCTTATGACGAAAGTTTATGTCTATACAGTCAAGTTAAATTATGTTTTAATGTTTCAATGCACCGTAGTTTATCGTCGTGGTCCGATTTTAACGATGACTTGTTTTTAAACAATTTAAAGCATCGCCCGGACGGCTGGACCTGGTTTGGCTCTTTGCCAACTTGCAATTAAGCGAAAAGTTGTTTCACGATAAGCGTTCATTAATGATCATTAGCTACGATAAGCGATCATCTTGTGTAATTCAACCATTGAGGTGTTCATAATCAGATACTAGTCAATTGCCTTTTATACCTACTTACTTTAGCAGTTGGGTAGGGTCTTGTCTTAATAGTTGATGATAATATGCACATAAAATAACACTTATGTCCAATATACTTCTTAACGAAGTAACTTATTTTATTAAATATCACACACGATATAGAATGCTCTGGGTTTCAGACGATGATGGTTTAATTTTTCAATATATTTGTCATCTGTATCATATCGTTCACATAATTATGTCCAATTCGAACGTCCATTATATACTGGCCCCGTATCATGGTCGGCCTTATCACGCTATTAGTGACACGATAGAGCGTCAGTCTCGTTCTATTGAACGGTGTCAGCCAGTGACGGACGCTTTATCTTGTCACTTATCGCGTGATAAGGCCGACCGTGATAAGGGGCCAGGTGAACAAAGTACATTTGAATGAGTAGTTCCAGAGATTACTCGTTACATCATATGTAGATTAAGAATTTTATTTGCAGGTACTATGTACCAGGTACCAACGCTTACCATATTTCAGTTTATATGTGTTCCTAATTTATGGGAGAAAGTAGCTCATTAATTAGCGTATTCGACTTCGACACGTAGCTATTCTCAAATATATAATTCGAGAGTTTGTACCTGATATACTACCAAACGCGATTGATAATTATGTATCATAGCATAGAGTTATTCAAAGTGTTTCGTTTCGGGTGAACGGTAATAAATCAAGAAGTGCCCAGGAGACCCCGCTTGGGCTCCGGCCAAAGTGTAATTAGTACCGTAGGCCGGGGCACATAATGGGGCACCGACCAAACTGTATCCACATTGTTTAAACTACGAAATTAGGGCGCGTCCCCTTTTTGCATTGAAACTTAAAAGCAAATACTGAAGCCAATGTTATTCTACCGAATATGCAGCCCCAGAAAACAATCGAATCTCGCTTCCATCACAATGGGTTTGATTAACGATTGTGTTCTGTTTAGACAATCTAATTAATCTGTTTCAGGTCAGATTCGTCGATCAACAGTCACCAACGTATGCTAAGAACAAAAGAGCTTGCGAGTTCTGGATCCGAGGCACAGGGAGGGGCATTCTGGAACACCCACAGCATTCTCTCCCACCAAACACGACATGTTTGTATCACATGCAGGGAATCGACACGTCTGGCCCGTCAGGGAGAAACCTCATTTACCGAAGACCCTCTTTCTCCGCTCCAAGATTCAGAGTGTGGTTCTCCGTATTGAAGTTCTACGTAATTAATGCGCTTAATCCTAATTTACCTGAGGACGAGTACTGCGGTAGCCATTTGAATATTTGGGACGGTCCGATGAGAATATCGCCCGGGTGCAGCGATATTTTTTGGTGAGTTTGAATTATTTTAATTTACGATTTACATGCCTTATTCTATTTCAACGGGGCTTAATATTAAAATAATAATAATAATAATAACCTCAGTTTAATTTCTTATTCTTGTTAGGTCGAATCCAATCTTAATCCACGAAAATGCGACCCACTCCTCTAAGTACATTATAATAATAAAATACCTAATAATAAATATTTTTTAACAATCTTACACAAATTAACCTAGTCCCAAACTAAGCTAAGCTTGTACTATGGGTACCAGACGACGATACACATACTCAAACAGATAAATAAATACGTAAATACATAGAAAACATCAATGACTCACGGACAAAACACAACGTAATATGGAATGAAGAACGAGTGGGGCGAGGCGCATCCTAGTGTATTGAACAATTTACATAGTCACGAGTAGATCGCATAACAGATTTCTAGGTTTTTTTTAATTTAGAATTGGTCTCATTTGACGCGTAGTTTTGTCAATACCTACATGTACTCGTAGAATGAGATTGAGCTGATGAGCCCCGCGGGATAAAAAGAAACTGTTATCTAAATTTCAGCTAAAACAGAACGTTTAATGTAATATTAATTGCAATTAAATTGCCTAGCCTGTTATTATTAAAGATGAAATTGGATCGCGTGGGCTTTCAAGTAATAACGTTTATTTATGATAACTTCCACGTAAAATTTACACGATCAAAACATAATATTCAACAAAATAATTTATTAAGAGAGGTTTGTATTAGATATATAACTTGCTTACTTTGAACTTCTTATTGGATAATATCAAATTAACCTGTATTTAATCAAACGACTTTCTAATTTTCAGATTCACAATCACCTAAGAAAAAAATACCAAAAAAATGTTATTGTTTCAAACAACTTAACCGTCCTATAAAACAGTTTGAGAAATTGTATAGTACTCGTATTTTATATAATTGTATTTGAATGCCGAAACCTTTTGTTTCGAGAGGCATCTGTAAAACTCCTTAATATCAACACACATAATAACCACTTGAACGTCCAGCCTCGGCATAAGTACTTTATAGCCAATCTAATCGTCCAGTCAGCATCAAAAGTAACTGCGTTATCGAAGACGTCAAAAGCTCTTATTCCCTTTTAATAAAGACTCTTGACGTCTTGGTTTGCGCAGTTACTTTTGATGCTGACTGTCCATGGACACTAGCATGCATTTGCACTCAAAGCATCATCTTTAGTTAGGATCAGCGTATGCGGGTTGCCACACATTTTCATTCACAAAGTTATACAATGCTCTGCTCGGTCACAGATTAAAGAATGCACTGGTTAAAATGGAGAAAACTATCGTTCCAGAGTTTTCACCCCCGTAAACCGTTATCACAAATTTCAAGTACACATAGATTTAAAAATAACTTAGTCGCGCTTCTAACTGAAAGAACTACTTAGTATAGTGTAAAGGATTACCTCTCTCAAAATATTGATCAATGATGATAATATTCTACAAGATACTTGGATGCCAGTATTTTGTATAAATAGCAGAATAAGCTACCTTTTGTCACCTACCGCCTAATGGCACTGATGTACCCCCTACTTATTCTATGCAAATCAAATTCTATTATATTCTATTCATGGAGTTAGAATCGTATTCGAGAACGTGATTACAAACCGTGTTGTAACCGATCAATTATCCTCCTTATTTCCAGTGACAAAGAGCGCTCAGTCCAAATGTCTCGTGCGACATCAGCGCAGTCGGTGATAGTCGGCCGACCACCTACGAACGCGACACTCATAGCCCGCTTCTGTCGCGAGCGGGCACCAAGGACTTGCGAGCACGCTATATTGAGGAGATCTAGGACTTGCGCCCGCACTGAGAGCTTCCTGTCGAAGGGAGACTCACTCACCTTGGAGCTCAAATTGACCCAGGGAACAGCTCTGAAGTAAGTCAAGTTAACCGTTTAAGCCTTTCGTGTTGGCCGCCTATAAACGCCACAATCACAGCCCGCTTAACTCGCGAGCGGGCACCCAAGTTCCTAAGAATAGAATAGAATATCATTTATTCGTGACAACAACACATACATACACGTAAATCAAGCACGGCATATTGAGGAAATCAAGAATTATTTCGTTTAGTTCATAACTTCAACTTACATGTACAAGTTGGAACCGGACCGCAGACAGCAACAGCAGCAGACGACGCGCGACGTGTCGCACCGACTGGTTATACGTCATCATATCAGCCGAAAGACGGCCGCTGCTGGACATAGGCCTCCCCTAAAGAGTGCCACAATGACCGGTCCTGCGCCACCCGCATCCAGCGGACTCCCGCGACCTTCACCAGGTCATCAGTCCACCTTGTGGGGGGGGGGGGGGGGGGGGGGAGCTATCCACGCTGCGCCTTCCGGTACGTGGTCGCCACTCGAGAACCTTTCCGCCCCAACGACCATTGGTTCTACGTGCAATGTGCCCCGTCCATGCCACTTAAGTTTAGCGATTCGGAAGGCTATATCGGTTACCTTGGTTCTGGTGCGGATAGCCTCATTTCTGATGTGATCGCGCAGAGAAATTCCCAACATAGCACGGTCACCCAAAGGGCAATGGAGAGCCAATGCCCTTTGGGTGACTTTGAGCCTTCTTATGAGGCCCATAGTAAGCGACCACGTTTCCGTGCCATACGTCATCACTGGCAACACACACTGGTCAAAGACTATCGACTTGAGACACTGCGGAATATTGGACGAAAAGATGTGCCGTAGCCTCCCGAATGCTGCCCAGCCGAGTCTGATTCGACGATTGACCTCTTTCTCAAAGTTGGACCTACCTAACTGGACAGTTTGTCCTAGGTACATAATCGTCTACAACTTCGAGCGTAAAGTGTCCGATTGAAATGGGAGTTGGTACTACATGGTTATACGTATATCTATGAAATACCTTTCGTAGCTAGCGGCACGTCGCCGTCATAGAAATACATAGAATCTGGTAGTGTCGCATACATCGTCTGCTGCTTCTGTCTGGGCTCCGGTTCCAAGTTGTACCTTACTGATCAATTATAGCAGTCCAAAAAAGTATACTTGACACAAAATTATTTTTGTTCTGAACATTGTGTTATTTTCCAGACCAATATTCTTCAAAGCCCTCTACGAGTTCGTCGACCTCCACCAAGATGGCGAGCCATGGGGACGCGGTCCTTGTTCTAGAAGATTTTCCTCGCGTTCCTTTCCCGAAGCGCCGCCGGACCCGCCAGTCACGTTTTCTTCACCCAGAGACGTGTTTCTGTATGGCCGCGGTGGCTCCAGAAATATTAGGTAAAAAAATAATTGACTATTAAATATTTTTTTGGTTATTTGTTTAACTAATAAGGTAAATGTCCCAGTCAGTGCTTGACACGGGACCAACATTTGGCTCCTTCAATTTGTATTCAGGCCCGGTAGCATGGATGGCGTTATCACGCGATAAGTGACAGGATAGAGCTTCCGTCCCTGGCTGACACCGTTCGATAGAACGAGACGACGCGCCTATCCTGTCACTTATCGCGTGATAACGCCATCCATGCTACGGGGCCTGAGCGTGCTTGTCAATTTCAACGTTATACCTTACTGTGGTGTAGTTTTTACAAATATTGAAGAAGTTTGACGTTATTTTCATTATTATTTAGTCCTTTTTCAACAGTCGTTTTGGAGAAAGGGGACTAGGACCTGTATTAGAATTACAAAATTTTAGCGTAGTTGCAGTGTCCAAGAGGCAACCGGATGGCTCGCGATATTTGAGCTCTCAAAGTGTTGTTGAACCGTCCTGTGCAACCCGAACTGAGCCAACAACGCTTCGGGAGCTCAAATACCGCGAGCCATCCGGTTGCCTCTCGCAGACTGAAACTACGCGTCATTGCTTTAACTATGTAGGGTTAGATTAGCAAAGATTTAGAAATATCTTTGTCAAGTATGTAACATTTTGAATGTCGAATCGGACCCTTGGTAAGTACGTAATATTCAAATATGCTCGGTCGCGTCCATTGTCCAGCTACAGTCAAAACTGAATTAAACTTTTGTTATTAACGCTTTTGGTATTCTCATTTCAGTTGCACCTACCGCTTCGAAGCCAACCCAGGCGAGGTGATCCGACTGCGAGTGTGGGGCGTCCGCAGCGGCGGCCGGCTATGTCGCTCGGTGCATTCTGCGCATTCGCCTTGGTATCGGTGCGCAGGAGACCCTACTGCGGCTGTGAGGGTCTTCGACAGACTTTGGAGGGACGGTGGCCCGGGCGTGCCGAGGGATTGCTTGTGCAGGTGGGTTATCTGGTAACTGCCATTGTTCATGGAATTTCAGAAGGCGTGTGTAGCATGAATAGGCCCATGAAAATTTTAGAGCGCATTATCAGGAGTCGAGAAAATAGAACAACATGATGTACCTAACTAATGGCAACATCCCCAAACATCAAATATATTTCTAGAAGGGGAAAGCAAATTGACACAGACAAAGAATTACATTTATTATCAAATCAATTAGTTATGTTAATACTTCTTTATCTGTACATGTGGTGTGGTGTGTGTGGTCTTCTATAAGTGATAAAATGTAATTATGTACCTACTATCATGTATCAGTGTACTTATTGTTGAAGGTCCAAATAAATAAAATAAAATAAAATAATTAATTAACAACGCACAACATTTAATTGCAATCGACATTGTAATACTAAGTTTATTTGTCACAAGTTATATATTTTATGTTTTGAGGAAGAGTAAAACGAAGATTGGCTAAACTAAAACTCGAACTTTTTGACTCAAGGGCCACACTGCACTTAATATAAATTCGTGGGTCCAAGACTTTACTTTCATGGCTGGTCATGACCAGCTATACCCCATCGCTATCGCGGGCCGGACTCTCCACTTTCTTTCTGCGGGCCGGATGAGCAAAGGGCTCGCGGCCCGAACTTGGCCCGCGGGCCGTAGTTTGGCGACCCCTGTGTTAAACTATCATACCTACTTCCAGTGATATCAACGACTACGAATTCACATCAACCTCGACGATCGCCGAGCTTAAGTTCGACGTAGTGAACATGTCGGCAATAGACGACTTCAGGTCGTTCGGCTTCGAGGCTTCGGTGGAGTTCGTCAGGCTGGACACGGTGTGCGAGAGCTCCCATAAGGTGCATGGAGCTAGTGGGGACTTGAGGCTGTCTGCAATGCACCCCGATTCAGAAGCGGTAAGTTTCTGTGTTTGTGTCTACCTATATGTATATAGATCCCAATGGAAGGACCAATTGGAGGGGTTCTTTTAATCGGAAGTCTTGTTTGACGAGATGTTTCTTCGCTGTTTGTTGTGTAGTAGGTGTATTACTTAAATGTTTATTGTTCTATCAAGATGTATTTGTATACAAAAGTATATCGGTTGTAAAATAGCCTTCGGAGTTTCAAATGAACCGCTATCGAGATTCAGTTCCCCAGTCCTTTAGTACCGAGTTTTGAATTACTTTTGGTAGCAGTTTAAATATGCTCGTCGCTTCGCAACGCAAAGTGCTATCATTATGTTTTGCAAGGTAGTTTCCATACGCTCCGTGATAAGTGCTAACGTGTCAGAACGACAACGCAGTATTTCTGATACGATCATTGTGATACGATGTAATTAATAAAATTGACCTTGAATCAATATAGAATCCTTAAATAAGCTCAAGTATGATACCAAAAACTATTATATCTACGCACATATCATTAGTGCTCTAAAATGCGTTCAGAAACCGTAGGAAATGACCGGCACTATTACAACCGATTTTACTATGAGAACTTTCTTGTCGGTGGTAGTAGGTAAAATCTGTACTTTAATGTTATAACAGTATAGATTTTTATAACGTTATGAGTTTAAATTTGGAACAGCTGTCAAAACTCAAGTGGTCTCTATTCTAGTATCCATAGATATTAAAACAGCTACCGATACGAAAAGGCCTCTCATTATGGATCAGTCGCATAAACTACTATAAAATAACCAATCGATTTTGATTTTGATTAGTTATTATCCATTATTCCTCGTTTCCAACAAAGCCTGATTAATGTAACCTGATGACATTATTTACATATAGTAAATCTATAAGTATAATACTTACCTTTCATATTACAGGAGCACTGTGAACACCGTCCATGGCTGATCGACCCATCACCTGGCCGTTACCTTTACATGCAGGTCCAGGGCAGCATCATAAAGGAACCAGAGCTGGACAACTTCACTCTTCTGAACAACATCACCGTGGCTCCCGACATGCGGCATTTATGCCGGACGCAGAATAGAATAACAGTGTATGCGGGAGGACTATCGCCGATCTTCATTTGTCCGCAACCACCCGAGGAACAGGTAGATACGGAAAGATACATTTATTTGGACTAAACTGTATAACCTAAACCTAAACCCTACCTAAACCTAAACCTACCAAACCTTACCTACCTACCTACCTAAACCTTACCCCTACCTAAAGCTACCATTACCTAAACTAACAAATGTGGGAATGACGTTTGTGTATTATAAGATGGCCGTTTCACCTGTGGCGGATTTTTATTTTCAAATACTAGAAAAAGGGTGCTCAAATGATATTCAAGTTATTTTCTTTCGGCGCTTTATTTCCTTTTCAATAATTGTAAGCTTTATTGTACACAATAACAGGTTAAAGATTATAACTACATGTCAGACAATAGATCAAAGTACAAAGGCGAACTTATCCCTATAAGGGATCTCTTCCAGCTAACCTTTGAGCAATTGAGAGGAAGGTATGTAGAACGAGATAGGCAAACTTATACCGTGTACAAAAACATACAAAGAAAATAAAAACAAAACCTAATAGGTATTAATTCTAGAAAAGTAAAAACATGCCAATACATATATAAATATACAATATAAAATATAATATAAGTTCACTATCATATGTAATATATATCGCAAATTTACAATAAATAAATAAATACTATATTCAACCAATTCACAAGTCATTGTATTATCCAAATCCTACACCGGAGATGACGATGCAACGGGGCCACGCCGTTTCGTCGCCTAAATAGTATTATTTGTTGTTTTTAGTTTTGTGACGCATTGGTTATTACTGTAATGTCACGTAAATGTATTTGTCAATAAATAAATAAATAAATCATTGTATTATTATTATTTCAGTAAAAACACTACCTGTAGTAGTAAAATAACCTAGTAGCAAGGCCAGTTCATATAAATCTGGTTAAAAGGTAAAGGATGAAAGGATCGGATACACTCAGCACACGTATTTACATACATAATATGCAGTCACTAGAATATTTTCGTCTTACCAACTGCTGTATTTGTACGTGTAATAACTTGACTAAGGAAAGAGATCGTTATGAGTAAGCGAAAGATTAGCGCTGGCTGCAAAGCTAGCAACATGTTGAGCTGGGTCCATTTCGTGACCAAACTTAGTATGTTATTGTATTTCTATTTGTCCTGTTTATTTTTGTTTGTCACGAATTCATAAGTGTTTGAATTTGAATTCAATAACCATAATTCCATGAGGTAGCGGAAGTGATTTTATATATTTCAATACATAGTTCACGTAACAAAACCATTTAAGAGGCTGACAAGACCTAATTTGGTGAAATTGATGTTATTTAAGCAGTTTTTTAAGAAAAACTATTTGTTCTAGCACATTAAATAAAATATATGTTAATATTCACCATATTTCAAAGACTGTAGACGGGCTCGATACATAATTGGACGAAATCGGCTCGATAGAAAATAATTGCAAAGATTGGTCTTAAAACCATATTAAACGGTTCTATGTCTTTATTTTTTTGACGTATGGGTCTGCAATTAAAACATGAAGTCAACATATTACCTAAACCGCTAGCGAGTCACATTTCACAAATAATCCACCTTTTTTTTATTTCAATATTTATGTAATATTATCTTCAAAAACCGGGCCGCCCAGTAACACTCGCTCTCGTTTACTCCGATGCAAATAGACAGTGTGCGCGCTATCCAAAATCCTCAAGGGCATTTGGGTGTTGACAGCGTCTTAAATGGATTATAATGTATTCCAGTGGGAGGAGGTGGTTGAGATATTCTCAGAAGGCTGGTCAAAAGAAGTAGACGAGCTGGCGCGCCACGTGCTGGGCCCGCCGCCGTCACCCGACCGCTTCGACCTCGACTGGCCGAGGTCCCTTTCTGTGGAGCTAATTGCGGTGGAGCATGGCTCTTACCATGTGACGTGGCTGGAACTTTCTAGAAGGTAATTGAATGATCAATGATCAGTTTCTATACTGCGATGATTTGAGGATAACGCTGTGAAACGATTTGACGATTTATATATATACTAAGCGTCGCTGTACACGATGCGATTGTTATGAGCACTTTCTTTTCGTAGAAATTTCCAATCCTCGCTCTCGGTAGGTGAACATCACTACTGCCAACTTCACCTACTTTCGAGATCAGCTGGACGATCACGTAACGCATTGTACACACGTTAGGTAGATCTAAATGTCACATTTTATATGGAAAAATGACAGTATGATTGTCCTAACGCGCGTTCGGAACGTTACGTGAGTATATATAATCTCTCTGGTTTCAAAATCCTATACGGAATCTTAATGGTGAATATCCACCAGAAATGTGCAAATCTGCGTTTTCATATATTTAATACCGCTCGTGTTTGACAGAGTACTTGCACCCTGAGGTTTTCAGGAAAAGCTGGAGATTGATTGGTCGATTTATGTACGTTGATTATAAAGCAAAAAAGTATGGTTGAAAGAGCCAGGTTCTATTTATCTCTCGCATAATTTCTCATAACATATTGCTTTCATTCCAGACACGCCAGCGAGCGAGGCGGTGTCTTCGCCTTGTCCGGTGACTGCGAATACCGCTGCGCTTCCCTCGACGCCTGTATAGAGCCAGCATTATGGTGCGACGGCATAGCACAGTGTCCGCACGGAGAGGACGAGCGGCTGGCACAGTGCTCCGCGCTGCTGCGGGTCCCGGCGCACTACGCGGCCGCCATACTGGCGTTCACAGTACTAGCGGGTTTTGCTATGGTTAGTATTATATCTGGCCACTGAAAATATTGCGTACATCTTGACGTGCGTATCGAATTATTTAGCCGAGTGCCCGGATGGAGAGGATTGACGTATACTATTATTATTATTTTATTTATTAACCACAGATAGAAACAACTTATTGTAATACATTTCCCTGCGAAACTGTTTAAATAGATTGCCTGCACGACGTTTACCGGATCTTATGCATAATCATTGCGTTCAAATTGATATCACTACGTACGCACAAATACGTAAATTGATATCACACAATGAACAACTTACGGATTTGAGTCTTCCGATTTAAAATCGTCCATATATGCACAAGACCGTAGCGAATGGAGAAAGCTGGAGGAGCCTTTGCCGGAGGGCAAACAGACACTAAATTTAAAAAGTGCGAAGTAGTGAAAAGGTCATCAAACTAATAACTAATTTATTTGATATATTAGTTCTTTGCACCTTTTTCCCCCTCTTCCTAAAATCCGTAACATTTCTCATTGCAGTTGGCCGTAGCCCGCAACTGCCGCCGCCGCCGCTCCGCGTTCCAGCAGCGCCTGAAGAGCCTTTCCTCAGACACCGCCATCTTCGACGAGAAAGAAGTGATTTGCTGACCAAGCGAGGACTCCGTGCGTTATGTGGAAGTCGACCGCGTCACCACTGTGTGACTGGCTTCCTGCGCGGGGTCCTTACGGGCACATGTTAATGATTCAATTTCAGTATCGCCAGCTCTGAGGATGGAAATGTACGAACCACAACACTCTATACTGATCCTTAATAGACCTTATTGCATTGTGATAAGGTTGAAGAAAGGTCCGTTAATTGTGTCGTCAATGGTATTGTTGTTAAGAGTAATCGCTAATGCAATAAAGGTGTTGGTATTAGAGGGATTAGACAAGGAAAGCGATTGTAAGTCGACTTGTTGATAGGTTTAATGGTTGTGTGAGAAAGTGTTCAGGTTTTAGACACTTTTGATAGACAGCCAGTTTTTATTGGATTAGAAACTATAAATGAACTCACTTGATATTTAATAGAGAAATGATAATGGAGGTAGTGTTTTTAAGAATCGGATTGGGTCCTCACAGCTGGTTCTGAGTCGAATAATGGTTTTAAGCAATGTAAATATGGATGAAATTTGACGATGAGAATATTCGTACATTTCGGACCAAGTGCAGTCGATCGGCGTTTTAACTTGGTTTAAATCTGTTAAATAAGAGAGCATAGCATTGCTAAACTATCGGTTTCTATCAGTTAAATCATTAACATAATTAAATTACATTAGCAAAGATTGAAAACAGGCAATGTTTTATGAAATACGAATGCATTAGAGACATCAATCGAAGCAGATGATGGTACTTACAAGACCTGCATACCGAAAAAGCAGCTGCTTTCAATTGTTCTCTTTTGAGTATTAGTTTATATTTTGTCATTGAGTTTAAGAAAGGTCAATGAAGACCAAATTAAACTGATAACGCACAATGTATGGTTCTGGTGAGCGTCCGGTCGACTCTTGAACATTTTGGTTTACAAGTTATTGTGATTATTGCAATTGTAAATAAATAGTAAATTTGTAGCTAATACTGTTGTCATTCGTTACTGTTAAGATTAAATGATATCGCTACGGCAATAAAATTATTTAGAGTTGTTTGATTGGTGCAATCGAATTCATACCCTGTGTTCTGAATAACTTTATTAGTATTCGTATACGTGATATAAAACTGCCATTTTTATATAAAATATTGTTCGTATGTCGTTATGAATATTGTAAAATTTATTTCTTACTGTTTGTTTTTGTACTTGTTCTTTGAATGTAATAAAATATTGTTCAATTCAAATTAATACCATCTTGAAATCATTCATAATGTAGAAGACCTACCTACCTATTGTAATTCATGAAATATCCTATTGTATTGGAAACGGTGTAAATATAACTAAGACTATTCATATCTTAGAAATGTATTGAAGTGATATTGTTTGTTTCCCAGGGAAATTACTAAATTTTACGAGATCGCGTTAACTACTAGTGAAATTAATAAAAATATTTAGCAAACAATTTCCTCTAAATGATAACAGCGTCACATTAGCCAAAAAGCCAAAGAATTTGTTCATACATATTAAAATCAATGAGTGTTATCATTTATTTTGAAATGTATTTAGGAATCCGAATAAAATTTGAAAATTTTAGATAGAAAATCATAAAGAAAATATAACTAAATATTACATATTTATTAATTCAACGATGAGTTAAATTGTTCTAAAATAATTTGATGCCTGCTTTGTTATTCTAGTTTACGACCTGTTATTTCAGTTTAGGTAGATATCCTAAACATAAGCTAGTGAATTTATTAATTAAGGAATTATAGTGACACTGGATTTAGAAAATGTTTGTATCGTCTTCCATAATGTATGAGAAATCCGGTTTGTTTTCCCTCCATCTGGCCGCTATTTCACCAATTTGACAATGAAAATCCAACGTACATTGTGGGGCACAGTCTTTTAAAACCCCTGTTTTTGTTTCACTTCGTTTTTTTTCCAAAATACAATATATATTACTATTACAAATGTTAGACTAAAACTCCCATTTTGATAGGACTTGTAGTTTTTTTTAAAAAAATCATCAAAGTTTGCTAATATCCGGGTCATGATATTTACATTTTTTTTTATTTCTTAAGAACAAGTCTACATACAAAAAAATTGATTGCACCACGTAAATCTCGGTATAATTCCCTAATGAAAACATTTTTTTTCTTTTAAATACCTGAATTACTTTCCGAGATAATATTGTTTTTAAGCTTTTCAGTTTTAATTTTGTTTTTCCAGTATTCCGCCGTATTAGATGAAGATATTTTAGTACACGATACCTAACGTGTAGCTTTATCTACAGTATTTAAATCACCATCTAATTCCGTGGAAAATAGAAGATACATATTTTAGAAGTTATACCCGGTTTTTTTGTAACTAGGGTTGTCACTTAGGGTGAATAACGTGAACATACATCCGGGTTCAATTTTTTTTGTTATGTGGCTACGTTCCGATTCATCACTTCCAACTACATTGTGCAGCAATTGACGGAAAAGTATTGAGCACAATTTTACACACATCTTCCCAATTACGCTGTCCTTTCTGTGAGTTGACTTCAGCGAACTTTAATAATCTCGAAGTAGCGTTTTCTAAGCCGGTTTTCGAAGAACGCTTAATATATGGAATAAGTCCACTCCATGCGTGGATAAGAGCATTAGAATTCGTTCTGAATCTCGGTTATAAAGCAGAGGTAAAACGATGGCGAATCACGCAAAACTCTGAAGATGGTCGCTTACTCGAAGTAAGAAAAAAAAGAATACAAGTGGAAATCAGGGATAAAACGGGCCTGTTGGTAGATGTAGTCCGTCCCACTTCAGGAACCACGAATGATGGGAATACGGCGCGTATTGCATTTTCGGATCAGTGTCGTGCGACATTCGCCGAAATTTTAAATATTGAAAAGTGGCTCTTAGATGACATTTATGTTATCTTGACAGTAATCTCAAGTAACTTGCCGATCGATCCAACTAAATTTGGCATTTTCTGTAGAAATCTGGCATGTAAGTACGTGGAAAAATACAACTGGCATCCAATGACAGTTACCATGCACAAAATTTTAGTACATGGTGCCAAAATAATAGAAATGTCGACTTTGCCAATTGGAATGCTCTCAGAACAAGGGGCAGAAACGAGAAATAAATACTGGCGGTCCGACAGAGAGCATCATTGTCGCAAAACGAGCCGTGAAGCGACAATGTTCGATTTGTTCCACAGGGCACTCGTTTCCTCAGACCCTGTTATATCTGATTTTGGGCTAATTGACCGAAAAAATAAGTTGAAAAAGAAACCGCTGCCAACAGAAGCAGTACATTTATTAAAATCTGTTGATTATTCAGTCCCAGATATTCACGATAGTGAAAATTTAATTTTAACTAATGAGATCTAACCAAAACTTTTTTTTCATACAGCCAGCATCCCTCCATTTCATCGACAGTGTTTTTTATAAAACGCTTCGTTTAATATAACTTGAATTGAAAACTATATCATTTTGCTTATGTAATCCATTACTTTACATTGCAATCATATTTAAGTTAACCAACGAAAATCGAAGACTCAAACCCGTTAAATTATGGATACTTAGGGCATACTGATAGTCTCTGGAACTGGCCACTTATAAAAGGGAAATTAAAAAAACAATAATAGAATTTGAAAAAAGAACTCTTTGGCAATATGATACATTTCATCAACATCATGTGTAGTCTTATTTATCAGAATCCAGAATCTTTCAGTATGGCCCACGTATTAATTCTGATGTACTTTTTTTGATAAAAAGGTTATACCTAAGAGAGTTATAAGTAAGAGGTCTTTGAAATTTTAATTGTTTATGGAAAATACAATTCTCTTAAATGAAACGTTTTATATCCCAATAAAAAAATTGGTATCCGGATATACGAAGTGGCAACCCTGACCTTTTTTTTTCAAATATTCATATCTTCTATTTTCCGCGGAATTAGATGGTGATTTAAATACTGTAGATAAAGCTACACGTGAGGTATCGTGTACTAAAATATCTTCATCTAATACGGCGGAATACTGGAAAAAAAAATTAAAACTGAAAAGCTTAAAAACAATATTATCTCGGAAAGTAATTCAGGTATTTAAAAGAAAAAAAATGTTTTCATTAGGGAATTATACCGAGATTTACGTGGTGCAATCAATTTTTTTGTATGTAGACTTGTTCTTAAGAAATAAAAAAAAATGTAAATATCATGACCCGGATATTAGCAAACTTTGATGATTTTTAAAAAAAAAACTACAAGTCCTATTAAAATGGGAGTTTTAGTCTAACATTTGTAATAGTAATATATATTGTATTTTGGAAAAAAAACGAAGTGAAACAAAAACAGGGGTTTTAAAAGACTGTGTGGGGTCGACAAGTAATGATGCTCTACAGCAATAGTTCATTACTGCAGAGGCCAGGAAAATAAGGATCACTTTTCACGCCGAGGTAGGTATGTATAATAGAGCTTGTCTCAAACATGCAATGAAATTAAAAAACTCCAAGGTATTTTTTTATGGCTGAACGCCCCGATGTTGCGTCACAAATTGATACTAAAACAAAAGAAGGTCGCTTTGCGGGCCTAGGCAATCATTCGTCAAAAGAAATTGATGAATGATGGTCATTTTGTATGTAATTCCATTACAGATCTCTCGTCTCGCCGCGACAGATAAGTGACACTTCGAAGCCTATTATAAAGAACACAACGTCATTATTTAATTGCATGTTTGAGTTAACACCTTTACTTATTTGACTAGCCGTTACGTGAAATTGACATTGTCATATGACAAAACCGCGATGAGCTTAGGATTGGAATAGCTGTTAGTTCACATAAACTAAAACGTATTTATATGGCAAAACTGTCACTTCACTAATCCCATTCTACGCGTGGTTTGATAATAATAGTCACCAATTGACAGTTAATCGTGCTGGGTCTACAAGGAAAGATCGTCGCTGGGCACAATAATTTCTTATGGACCAGGAAATATACGACCAATTTTCTCAATTTGGTGGAATAGGGCCTTAAATTATTTCGCAGCCTGACAAAATAGACATTATAATGGAAACTTTACAAACGCATTATAATTAAAGATGAAACCAAGCCGCATCAGGTTCAGCCTGGATGACAATAATGATGGATTATAGCTAAGCAGATATACCTAATTTCACGTTCAAAACATTGATTACGAAGAGTTATGATGATAAGAAGTTTTTAAAATAAATTATTTATTGCATGATATGTGTTTTGTCATTTGTTTTATACTACCTACCTACCTACCTACCTACTAAATATTTATACATTTTAGACAGTCTGAACTTTACGTAAAAATAATTTTAAGTTGTTAGAACATCTAAATACAACTTTAAAATCAATGACACAAATGAAAGTTTACGTCTTGGTTTAAAACAAATTACAAAAATGTTAGCAAGACGGTCTATTTTGTATATAGGTATTTCAATTTTATACCAAAGTCATAATTTCTACAAAACTTTTAGAGTAAGCGCTGCAATAATACGAGTAATCAATATTTAACACTACATACAATTTTATTTAAATTGGTAATTACAACGCCATCTCTGCAACTTATTGCAAACTATTTAGTCAGGAATAAAACGTGCTACTTTGCGGAACTCTGACAGGACTAGAAATCACTCAGTGATTCCAACTGTCGTCGAAAGGTGTCGACTGTCGATAGGTTTTGCACAAATCGTTTTCTATGTTTCCGTAGTCAACAAGGAACCTTTATAGTTTCGTCATGTTCGGATGTTCTGTCTGTCTGTCCGCGGTTTATCACAGTGACCCTCACACATTACGTCCAAATTACAGCAGTATTTTAAGCTGTAATTTGTAATGAGTATAATGGGTAGAAATAACATCTTAAGAAGTTTTAAATAATTGTGACCTATGTGCTAGTTCTTGAAAATGCCCAAACCGTTACATGTCGGTCGACAGTATTTCAGGGTCCGCTATTCCTTAAGCCCTTGAGGTGTTATCTATACTAATATTACCTATAAAGAGGAAAAACCTATACAATCTCACAGCTTTGTAAGTTTGTATGTTTTGGGTACTCTCCGGAATCCCTTACCTGATTTCGAACGAATTCTTTCACCTGTGTGTAGACTGGCCTTTCTGGGTAGTTATAGGCTAGTTTATCCTGAGGTTCGCCTGCGTTCTTTGCAATACATGGGAAGCCACGCGGGCCGTTATAGTACGTTTTTTTTAGCATTAGAAAGAAGGATAAAGCACGAAGCACGAGGTCTTTTATATAAGACACTTTATGCCACACAACTGTCAAAGTTTATCAAACAGCCATTAAAAAAGACTTACATTATTGTTGTCGACCCTAAAATTATAGAAGTGTTTTCATTATTCATATCTAAATAATACTTACAACAATATATTTATTTTGAAAGTATTAATTTTTTGACTTTGTTATTTTAAATTTCGTTATTCAGTTCTGGAAAGGTTGCATAATAAAAAACCTAAAGAAGAAGAGGTTTGAAACGAACGGTTAATTTTTTTCCTTAGAGTATATACCTACAGAGGCGACGTAAGTGTCGCCACAATGAGGGACGGCAACAAAGTAGATGATTCCCGTGGGGTGGCCATGTAACTAAAAATTACCCCATCGCTTCCATATGTTTATTTTAAATAATGCGCTTTTATTGTAAGTAGTTTTTACTGAAGCTTTACACACATTCACTGCCTAGCAGGCGCTCTGTTCGCAACCACTAGTAATATTCAGCTTAATAACATGAAATATGATTCTAGTAACAGAACATGACATGTAGGTAATTAATAGTCCTTGTGCAAGCGGCTTACCTGGTAGTTTCTTATCAGCACAGTTATGACAGGGCGCCCGCGAGCTGTGTTGCGGCGAGGTAGACTATCCGTCTCTTTCTAATCGTTCTAACTAGAAAGAGACGGACAGTCTACCTCGCCGCGACACAGCTCGCGGGGCGTCCTGTGATAGCCGTGCTGATCCACTTAATTATTATAAAGCCTGAATCACACTGGCGCGGCCTGCGGTGGCGGTTCATAGTAAACTTGACAGTTAGTGTCAAATTTACTATTGACCGCCACCGCAGGCCGCGCCTGTCTGTGAGAGGCTTAAAGTCTCCCACAGACTGGCGCGGCCTGGCCGCGGCGATCTATGGTAAACTTGTCATTAGCTGTAAAATTTACTATTGACCGCGATGCAGGCTTAAGGCGGGAAAAATAATGACACTAAATACCGAAATGAGACACAACCATATTAAAAAACATTTACTATTCAAATATTCAAATTATTACAGATTAATGATAATGAGCTCTGCTCGGGTAAAAATATGCTGAGAACGATTTTTCCCAGATATGAGACCTAGCTAGATCGATATTTTTTATGAGGCACAGCGTGGGAGGCCCCCTACAAGGTTGACTGATGACCTGGCAAAGGTCGCGGGAGTCCGCTGGATGCGGATGGCGCAGGACCGGCCATTTCGGCTGATATGATGATGAGATAGATTTTTCGCCCCCATAAACCCCTATACTGCAAATGCCATCAAAATCGTAAGAACTGTTTTCGAGAATGCGATCACAAATATATATATGTAGCCTTAACCCAAATACTACGCGCACGCGCATCCTCATTTAGTGGAAACCTAGAAAAAAAAACATATTATTTTACATAAAATTTTTCAAGCAAAGGGCTTATAGAAAATTATGATTCATTCTAAACCGTCGATCGTCTTTACTTATTACTAGCTGTCCACGCGTCTCCTCTCCACCCGCGTAGTAGAAAGAACACAAGCGGAGGCGCAGATGCAGGATTAAATAAAGCCAGATGAAAGAATTTTTGAAATCGGATGAACAGTCCGAGATTACTCGCTACATAAAAGCTTATCTTTACTATGACTACAGAGTAATTATACGTATATAAGAATATATACCATCCATTATATACGAATGTTATGTAATAACAAGTACGAGAATTTTGTTAGAGTATAAATTACCCGAGAAATCGGGTATTTTTAAGTAGTATTGGCTGGTATCCCTAAAATGATTGCAAAGAAGCTAAATCGAGAAGACATTCTAACACCTCTCGCAGCTTACCATAAACAATCTACGTAATTTGGGCGGATAATTTGTCAACAAATATTTTCTTGTACAATGTAAACAATGATGTTATTTCTATTGTAATCGTCAAATTTTACAAGATTTTGAGCGTAATGTAATTTTACCATGCTATTTTTACGTATTGCGTATACAGAAAAGTGAAAGATGTTCTACTTACGTGTGAAAGGTTATATTTTCATCACATTGTTCCGACCGGCTTTTACAGCCAAGCACGCAACAATTAACCATTTTCTTGGCACAGACGGAACACGAGATACCTTATCGTGCGTAAATTACTTTTAGGACACTATTTTATTCACAATAATATTAAATATTTCGGATTCGTATGCAGCCACGCGCGAGCATTGACAGCATTGTATGCCACAACTGTTGTGCCAAATAGAAAAAAAGTGGAACTATGACAAGGATAACGAATGATATATCTCTGTCTGTCACACTTATCGAGATTTGTATGCTACCAGCTCGCTCGCACGTGGTATTATTATTACCATAGCCTGTCCATACTAAATTATAGGTTCATGTTTTTTTCGCTGTCGACATTGTCAAAAGTGTCAATCGTATCACGTTCGTTTTCTTGTTAGTCAACAAATTGTTGAATTCAGGTTACAAGATTATTATACGAGTATCTATTTGTTAATTTACTATTTATTTTTCGCTGTGTGTGGTGGCGTGCGGACTGACACCAAAAGCAAAGATACAGAAACAGAGTCCATTAACAACAAATGAGAAACGTATGGTGGTCAACATTTACAAGTTGGTGTATGAACTTAGCAGCAAGGATGAATTTCCGGGTAAGGTATAGATTTAGTAAAAGAAAACGGCACTTTTTATTTATTACATAGTAAAAATACAAAATAACTAATATAGGCCTGTTAAGTTCTCGTTCTGTTAAGGACTTCGTAACATCTAATATTTGTCCCAATCAGAAAAGGTTGACGACGACTGCTTCTTTGTTTACCGTATTTCTAATCCTAAAAAAAACGGAATATAGTAGGTATAATATTATGTATGTATACACCTATATATTCTAAATAAAATACTGGATTCTGCAATGTACAAGTTCCTTGTCACAATAATAGTAATACTGAGTCAGTCCTTGATTACTATCTTATTTTGTTCTACTTACAGTCAATCTGGTTTGGCACTTTGATTGAGAAAATAACGGCATTTTGCCGTAGATATTTCCGGGTATGCAGTAACAACGCCAACGTTGCGCATTCTTTATGAACATGAGTAAAAAGTTCGTCATACTCATACTCATTAATTAATAACTTGTATTATATAATTATACACTTATGTCCAAGTGCCACTTTTAGCATAAATGTGGGTATAAAATATCGACTAAATGTGATATCGCAGTGATGTGCTGCTAGCCCATCGCCCACAACACACTTTAACCCTGTTCCTTTGGTACGACTCTTACGACACCCACAGGAAGAAAGGGGTTGGTGCTATTCTAATATTATAAAGTATTATAAAATGATTACGTATGTCATAATGCTATAATATCACAATTGCATATTATTACCATGTATAGTTTTAACTCATGTTTAATATATTGATCAAGTAGGTATTATCGTTGAAATGAAAAACCGGGTTCTATACCATTATCTATAAAAAGGGCAAAAATTACCACGTTTGTTGTATGGGAGCCCCTTAAATATTTATTAAATTCTGTTTTTTAGTATTTGTTGTTATAGCGGCAACAGAAATACATCATCTGTGGAAATTTCAACTGTCTAACTACCACGGTACATGAGACACAGCCTGTGACAGACGGACAGACAGACAGACAGACAGACGGACGGAAAGCGTCCTAGTAATTGGGTCCCGTTTTACCCTTTGGGTACGGAATCCTAAAAAGTCATGTCCAGTTACCAATATTTTTAATTTGCTAGTACATTACTCCATTATTGAACGAGCGAGCGAAGCGAACGAAGTTCTCCGTTTCAGCTAGGGCCAAATTCTTTTGTATTGTCCGGATGTCCTCCTCTACAGGTCGCATTTCTCAACCAATTCTCGTGAAAGTTTGTAAGCAGGTTCAATAATTATATACTTACTTAGTTTTTTTATGTCGATACAGTTTTCCAAAATTGCTTGAAAAAATGTTTCTATCAAAAATATCATTTTTGGTACAAGCTTTTATTGCCGACTGCAGGTACTTTTCTGTATACCGGCGGCATCAACTACTAATCGAGACCAAAACTCAAGGTTAAGTACTGAATACCCATGGCCACCTTCTGTCTCCATCATCAGATCAGCTCAATGGTACCATAATATTGAATTGTCATCCAAACAATACTTATAGCCAAAATTTCAGCTCAATCGGTCACCGGGAACTGGGGCAAATTTAACTTGCAAGATTTGATGACAAACATCGGGACAGTTGAAACTAAATAAAAGCTTGTAAACAAGCTTCTGTCAAAAATTTAATTTTGATACAAGCTTTTATTGCCGACTGTACTTTTCTGTATACCATCATCAACTACTCATTGAGGCGATTCTAACGAGGTTACATCGGTTAAGTACTGAATTCCCATGGCGACCTTCTGTCTCCATCATCAGATCAGCTCGATGGTACCATAATATTGAATTGTCATCCAAACAATACTTATACCCAAAATTTCAGCTCAATCGGTCACCGGGAACTGGGGCAAATTTAACTTGCAAGATTTGATGACAAACATCGGGACAGGTGTAACTAAATAAAAGCTTGTAAAAAAAGACAGGCCCACGAGTCCAAGAACTCACAGACGCACTACGAGTATTATGAATACTACAACAGGAATCATCGGCAGAATGGAACGAAAAATACCCCCATTGTCCGAAGTATCTAAGCCTGGAGTCCGCTGTTGTTTAAAAGAGTAATTATATCAATTAATTTTAGTCCAAAACTCTTTCACGGCCCTTAACCATCTGTGTAAAAAATATAATCCCCATCTGAGATCCCCTAAACAAGCGTAAACAAAACTCCCTCTAGTAACCCATTTATCGAGCCATGGAGCCGGATTCCCATTTTTTATCGTAGACTACAAAAAGGTAAATTTGTTTATTTACTCGACCCGCGTTCTGCACAATCTAGTTTTGAGGCATACGTGGTTTGGTAATTGATTAAGCTACTGTGTTTTGGGCATATAAAGTAGGCAGTCAAACATAACCCCAAATACCTTTTTCGATTTAAGATTGCTCCTTGATTCTCGTTAACCACGCCCCCATGGCCACGTTTATTTTAGAGAAAAAGTTGGAACACTTCTTTTAGTAAACAATTTTGAAATAACTGGAGATACTTATCCTGACGCTCAATTGACTATATTACTTTTAGTGTAAAAGTGTGTGACACTATTATAAGTTTGAAGCCTGCATCACACTGGCGCGGCCTGGCCGCGGCGGACGATAGTAAAATTGTCATTAGCTGTCAAATTTTCTATTGTCCGCCCACCGCACCGCAGGCCGCGCCAGTGTGTTGCAGGCCTTTTAATTGGCTGTCTGTCTTTATAGTGTTGTTGAGTTACAAAAGCTGTTGGTTCTCCATCAGAGTTGTGCGAGATTGTTAAGCGGTGATAGAGGAAAAACCTATCAATAGGAATGTTTCCTTTTCCTATCCTAGCTTAGAATACATAGTTTTTGACGTACAAAACGCGCACATTTCACAGCCTCCCACCCAACCCAACACATCCTCGCATCGCTCATCTAGGTACATACATTTCCGATATTTGCTACATTGCTCGTTTACCTCTCACAGCTTTGGTGGTCTTTGAAGTAGGGGTGCTGTTAAAATTATGAACTCGCCAAAGCTCTTTACTACGATACGATACTTACAAGGGGTGTTCAATAAGTAGGCTAGTGCGAGTCGGCATGACTACGCCTCATTATGATAATTTCTGATTATGGGTCATACTGTGTAATTAATAATTATTCATGAATAGAATAAGTTAAAAAAGGATAGTATTTATTTGTTTTTATTTTATAGCTAAACAAGATGACGATATAGAACAAATTCTGACGTCATATAAATGGGAGGATCTTTTATTAAATGTTAGGGGCGGCGTTGGCAAAATTCTGAGGCAGTAATAAAAAAATATTTTAAAATTAAAAGTTTATCGAATTCTTATATCTCAAAGTATTAGTAAATTAACAAAAATACACAAAACTTATTATAATTATTACATCTAAAACTAAACTACTTATAAAATTAAATTACTTACAAATAAAATATTTGCCCCCTATTTTCTTAAAGTTTATCTTTTTTGAGGCGACGAAATAAAAAATCAAACTTGACATGATTTTTGAAGGCACAGCTCACTTTACAAAGTTCAAGGTAGGTTTTTCTGGCCTTCAATATATTTTTTAATTTCTTTAGGGCGAACGTATATTGTGACATATATATGAATGAATGAAGGGAGAGTGAATCAAGATAATTTTATAGCAATTAAAAGAGGTTGCCTAAAAAAAAAAATATATAATATTCTTTTTTGGCTGAGCTTGCCGATTACCAGGGCTGCTGTACAGGCTTTTGAAATCTATACAACTAGTTAGGTACAGTCGACTACAAAGAGATCTATACGGCCAATGTTACAAAAATATGTATACACGACCTTAATGTCAAGGCAATACAGTCGTGTATACATATTTTTGTAACTTTGGCCGTATCGATCTCTTTGTAGTCGACTGTACCTATCGTGTAATCTAGACCAACTCATTTCCTATTATACTTCTTATTCTTAGATATTGAAAACTCTTCAATAAAATCGGTGCAATTGCGTCGATGCAAAAATAAGCCTCATAACGACGACCAAAACTTTTTTTAAATAAAGCAAAAATATTTTCATCATAATAATATATGCACGTAAAATAAGAAAGAGCGTATATAATAATTAAAATGAATAATACACCAATAACTTCTGTTTCTCAAACCAATTCTCAAAACTTATTAAACACACGTGCACGTGTCGGGTCGGTGTGATTCACGCATATTGTTACCTAATCGAATGATTGGACGTTACATCGTGACATTGACTTCTAGTGTATAATGCACTACCGTGTCCCATCACTTGCTGGCTGTCTATCATACATTGGTGTGAGAACGCGGAATGCAACCGGTAGCTCTGCACTGCGCCATTCCCGGAACAGAAATTGTGATGGGTGCCGTCCTTAGGAAATAAATGGTTAAAGTGTAACAAATGGAGTGGTTCGCTGTGACTGCCGGTTTGTTTGGAATGAAACAGATTTGCATTAAACAACATTAGTTCCTCATCATCATGGTCTTTATGATGTTCATAATTTTTATCATCGTCATCATTTTCATCATTCGTCATCATGACAAGATCAGTATCATCAGGCATAGAGATCATCTTATTGAGACACCGAGAAGAGCATTGTCTAAAAACTGTTAAGATGCATCCATATCACAAATTAAGAAATTTTGTCTGGTTCTTTTATCGTTCAGGCAAGTAAATTCTGGAACGCTTTTCCGGTAACTATCCAACAAGCATAAAGTAACCTTCAAGCGCAAGTTACGTAAGTATATTTCTGATAAGCGCGTAGAATGGTTGTTACCATAGTATTTTTCTCTAAGTAGAAAAGGTAAAGGTAGGTAAGGTATGTCATACGACATGAAATGGGATCTACATATTTTGCTTCCTCAATCGTTTGCGTTACCTTACACTTTAAATCTTGTATTATTAAATTACGAGGATTACTAATTATATTTACTACCTGCTACCTTATACCTTTGCTCGGAATACGCTGTTAAAATCTTTCAGAATCATCACGATAATGTCCGTCTCCATGGGCTTGGTGTACTGTTTCTTCTAGTCATAATACTAGTTTTACTCTTATTATTTGACAACTTTAATAGTACTATTTAAATTGATATAATGACCAAATAAAAATTCATGACGTGTCATTTAAAACAACGTCGTTGCGTCTCAAGGCCTTAATAAACAAATGAATATGGAACATGAAACATACCTACTGAACATACGTCGAAACAACAGGGGAATTACAGAGTTGTACACCAGATGCATAATAACTACAAATGACTCAAAATATTTATGTAGTGTGTAAAAAATAAAATATTTAGTAATTCTTTTATAGTGGATATTTCAGAAAGGAAGTTTCTAATTCTTAGTCTCTTTTACCAGAAATAATTATTTGCAACAATGTCCGTATCTTTTTAAATATTGTACCTAATAGAATTTAAATAGAAAAATACATTGGTCTCAACATTTCGTTAAGATATTATAATTAGATTAAGATTCATTTATTGCTTCTTGAAAATTTACATTATATTTTACAAATTTTCTTTGTATATAAATAAAACGAATTCACAGAAAGCTCGTCAGGTACATACAATAAATTTGTTACAATAATTTCTTAATAGCAATAATAAATAACAAGGGCACACAGAAATAACAATTTAAAACAATATTGACCGTAGTAATGTCAAAAATATAATAAAATGTCAGAACCAGAAAAATAAAAAATGTACGTAGGGTCTCCTAGCATAATGTAGGGATGTCAAAACATATCAATCTCATGTCAAATAAATGAATAAAATTACATATATGTCAAACGTACAATAATATAAAAAAGGAAATTACAGCAATAATAATAAAAAATATTTATCTCTAGTGCGTCCTAGATTATGATAAAGTCGAAGAAAAAAAAAAATTAAAAAAAAAAAAATAGCATCAAAAAAAAAAAAATTGGCTAATATTGTTTTTGTTGGGTGAACTCCTTTACTGAATACAGCGACTTTGACAATAAAAAGTCTTTCAATCGGTGTCCAAAAGCTTCATCCGTTGATTCATTTCTGAGACTGGGTAGTCTTTCGTAAAAAGCGGGGCCTATTACGCGCGGTGACTTGTCGAGGAGCGCGAGGCGAGATGTAATCGCCCCGTCTGACGGGTGATTCTGCCGGGCATATTCACTTTTTTAAATAATTGTATATTTGTACGTGTGAACATTATGATATTATGATGATTGGATCAATGAGGAACCTAAGAAAATTTTAAAAATGTAGTGGTATACGTTTCAGTAATATTCAAAGTAAAATAAATTAATGTTGTCCGATCCGATTTCCAAATTTGTTTTCAAAATGCATAAACTACTTACCAAGAGATTGTTTTGAGTTTTCTATACATTTTTTGAAAACGATTTATCTAGCCAATCCGTTACATACATTTTACAACTTACATATGGCTTCATTAAACCTGCTTCTGTAGAGCTTGATAATCAATAAAGATGTACCATTAAGACAATGTCCTTATTTACAAAAACTGTCCTTCCGTTAGCGTCACAAAAGGTACCTACTCATATTTATTCATACTTGAATGTACCGCAATTACTCCAATAAAAAAAAAATTACTCATACGTTAACAAACAGTTTTTTCTATCAGGTAGTGATAATTTCCGTGCATCTTAATGTTTAATAACTAAAAGCAGGCAACCGTACTGTCTTTACGAAAATCTATCGGTTCTAAATACACTGATTTGCTATACGATAAATAAATAGCTTACAGTATTGTATTACGGGTTTGTTTATTAAGAAAGCAATTAATAGAACAACATGGAGTTAGAACTAACATTTGAACCGATTTTTTTTTTAAATAGATCTGAAGTCTTTACGTTAAGTACCTACACTTGCAGCAGAAATCCGCTCGCGACCACTTTTTAATCAAAATAATACACGTTACCAAATTTAAATACCTATTCAATTGTGTACTCAAGATTTTATTCTACATTCATTGAAATATTAGTAAAATTAACACAATAACATTGTTACATAAGCAATATATTTTTATATTAAATATTCCAAGCAGAACCAATATAAAGTCCACTTTACAAGACATTAAAACGTTCAGATATTTTTTATCAGTTTTAACCATAAAAAATAATGCAATTGACATCCGACACATAGTAACAGAACCAGTTGAAATACTTTAACTGTCCTGAATCAATCAAACTCAAAAAAAATATATTACACGCGTAATATTACACAACTAATAAAATGGACCCCGTAAGGCAAGATCTCCTGACCTTTAGGTCTAAATACATCCCAATGTCAACAAGCATCTAAAATATTAGACCCTAAGGTCTTGCAATTCTTCCACTAATCATAACCCGGAACAACCTTCGAACTATTACGAGCCGAATTCGCCTGTAATCTCTCTGGCCTTTCCACCGGGCGACAAATATCGTCGTAATTGTCGTCCAATGCCGTCGGGTGGAGGCCGAACAGCATTTGCGATACGTTCCACCGCTTCTTCGAAATTCTCCTTGATCCCGGCTATCTTCTGACAGAATTATAAGCAAAACGGGAACAGAGTTATCATTTATTCAAACTCAACACAAGCAATGACGATGAATGTAATTAAATAACAATTGCGTGTTAGATTGGGTCGGAAAGATACTAAATAATTTTGGCCCAAAAGACATGACATAACTCTGACGTTGACATACCGTTAGTACATTATTGTGATTTATTTCGGGAGGGGCCAGAACACTGCAGCAGTTAGATGATCTAGGTCAAATATTGGGATAATCTTCTATGAGTAACAAGGTCATGAAATAATGTTTGTCGGAATAATATTGAATTGACTGCGCAAATACACTCACGGTACAAACTGTACCCATATCCTGTACAATTCAGTTTGGTTAACATTTTTAACGCAATTCATCTGGAACTACAGATTATTCCCTCTCATTATAAGCCGACGCTGAACTGAGAACGTTACTATTTACCTACATAAATGGAATAAACTTTAATTGTTACTAAGATGTTAGAAAACGTCATGATGCCGAAATTAAACCAACATTTTATGACTGTCAAATCTAAAAAATTAAAATACTTGATCGATCGAGTCGCCAAAAAATTAAGTTTTAGTTTAGACAGGTCTCTCAATGTCAAACGAAAGTATATAAAATACAAATTCTACGTCAGAAAAATGTTAAGCAAACGATCTTTTTGTGAGAGTGACCTCGAATTATCATCTTTTGTTTTGGTTCAATACCAACCATAACCGAAAAACTCAACGCAAATTACTAAAGATTACCTCCGATCTAAGACAACAACACTAATAATAGTAACATATTCTTGTAGGCAGCGTGTCAATAAATCTTTGTCAGTTTCACAAAGCCCTATTAGGGTCAATGGCAATAACGTAATAAGTTAGGCCTTAGGTTTGAGGAATCTAGAACAGACCAATATTTGCGTGCTTGGACACTAATGTGTGGGTATTGCGCGGTGCAGACTAGGTCCACTTATCAAAGTTGTACCGATATTTTCAATTGTGTAGTGTTATTGATTGGTCTATATTCACAAAACCCCTCTACCATAGACAAAACACAAAATGTTTTTTTTTCCTTTTTACGCAAACAAGCATATGGTCTGCCTGGTGGTAAGCAGACATCCTTGCCTCTGGACGCTTACGATTCCAGACCCCGTATCATGGTCGGCCGTATCACACGATAAGTGACAGGATAGAGCATCCGTCACTGGCTGACACCGTTCGATAGAACGAGCCGACGCTCTTATCTTGTCACTTATCGCGTGATAAGGCCGACCATGATACGGGGCTAGGAGAATCACAAAAGCGTTGCCGACCCTTTATTGATTTGTGGATTCGTTGTATTGATAGCGAGAGACGAACGTGGGTTCATTACTCTCTATTGTCAACACAGCAGATCCTCGGGAGCTGTGGCGACCTTACTCATCACCAGCAATATACCAAGTAGTGCTGTTATTATGGCTGCGGTTTTCTGTAAGGTACCCCATTTGGCCTACCCCTCTTACAACAACGCTTCTGACAACTTCACTGGTAATGTTTGTGTATTTTTTTTCCTCCGCTACCCAATACTGGTCTGGAAGAGACCGGTCTTTGGCGATAAGATCAACTGTTGTTTTCCTCGGCTTACTGACTGTACTATTTTGTGGTTTTATTAAGCTATGCAATATAAGAGTATTTAAAAGACAGTTGCATATGGGATTGTTAGATATAAAATGTTAATATTATCGAGTCAGGTATTAGTGGGTAATGTAATAAAAGTATGGGCGGTAAAAGTATTGACATTTAGGCCCAATATTATCTAGGTACCTACTTCAATTAATTTACCATTGAAGGGATTTACCAAGACAACATAACTACAATTGGTGTCGATTTTACGGACTTTCGTCCGCGAAAAAATCTCAATTTCTCCTAAAATATTTTTTTTTAAACAATACCTTAAGTTTACTATGCAGGTGTATGGTCACAGAGTTACACTTGCATAGTACCTATCGGTTATCTCTTTAAAAATATTAAAAATAACTTCGTCACTAATGCTGTTTTTGTGAGAATATTGGCAATTATGTTATTTTTGTGCAAAAACGAGTTAGGTACATTCCAATAGTAAAAATAATTATAGAATTTAAGAAAACTGTTTTATTACCTAATGTATTCCATCTACATCATACATAACTGTGTAAGAGAACGTAATTATTATTGTACAAACGCCAACACAATTAACTGACCATTCTGTATTTATATTGAACCATATTACAATACACATAAAGTGCATGGATGGTCAGTTAACTGTGTTGGCGTTGGTACTATAAGTTCCGCAGAGCTGAGTAATTCCAATTATCCACTTTACAGATATAAAAGGGTAATTTCGTACAAATGGGTTCCTAATTAAACGATGTCTACTGCACAATGCGTCTTCACAGACGAACATAATCATACCAATAACTCGATTTCGTAAAATATGCCAGTTATATAGTTTTTGTAAACATCCCTTCAATTATACTTACGCGCAACACATTAATATCGTATTGGCTTGCGAAGTGTCTAACCAAATTTACCCCTTGATTGCAATGCGCAGGGGCTACCGGCTGCTGCGCGCTGCGCACTGGCAGTGAACTTGCACGAGGTCAGTTATATCGCTTAGTCTATTCAAGATAATGGCTGTTATGTTGATGTTGCGTTACTGCGTTATTTTGGTTATGACACACTTGCGTCACGGTGCTTTAATTAAGTGTGTGCTTTAATTTCAAGAAGTAAAACCGCTTATGCTGTCACCGATTAAAATATGTTTTAATGTATAAACTATCTTCCGCCGGCGACTTCTCTGCGTGGACCCGGGACCAAAACTATGCTATATTTTAATCCAGGCTATAAACTATCTTCGTGCAAAATGTCATCCAAATCGGTGGAGCCGTTTAAAAAAACGTGATTGAGTAACAAACATCTAAACATCTAGCCATCCACACATCCAAACGTCTAAATATCCAATCTTTCGCATTTATAATATTAGTAGGATTACATACATACATAATTAAATACAAGAGAAACTAATAATTTATCACGAAATGTTACAAAAGCATGTCGTACTTTTAGTATCGTCTATTACTCGTATTTATATTTTATGTAAAACCCACTACGGATTTTTCTTCATTCCAATTTAAGCCATATTACTTTGACATAAGTAAAGTACCGACCTATGTCTTACACTAGTGCAACGTTGAAGACTAGGACCTTACCTTCTTTATTCAAAAGAAAAAAAAAGCCATACGTCACTTAGGTAGCGTAGCACTCAGGTACAAAATCAAAGTGAAGCATACAGAAAGCACTTGTGGTTTGATAATACTATATAAAAGTGAAAGGCTACTAAAGTGCGCCAATATTTATAGTAATATCTAATTACGTCCAGTAGGTAGGTATTCAATTAAGAAGAGAAAAACATCTTCGTAACTTTTAAAACTCGCAAGCAATACGAAATCAAAGTGAAAAATCCACAGCAGTTACTCATTTAACTTTCCAAGTGAGTCGGGAAGCTAATCCCGTTAACAAGTAGGTACGTCAGATCGGGAACTGACACCAGCATTAACTGTAAAATATTCCTTCTAAAATGTAGGTAGGTAAATATAACAGGGACTCCGCGGAGTCGCGATACAACAGACTAATTTAAATGCTTACTTAAGTACTTGAATTTTTGTCGTTTTCAAAAAATTACCTTAGTACTTTTATTTATTTTGTGCCTTAGTGCGAATCACGTTTACACTATTATTAATTACTGGTATAAGTACATGTAATGAATCACCGCGTAGGTAAGCACTAAACTCGCCATGGTAAATTTTTCAAGAAAACGTCATGTTAGTAGTAAGTAGGTGTGAAAGAGTCAGCGTTGGGAAGGCATTGGAAAAATACAGAAAGGATAATATGTAGCCTGGATTTTTAATATTACCTCAAATAGTAATCAGGCGATGTTTTAGGGCTGTCAACCGATATTGCAAGAAAATTTTAAGTTAGTTTTAACTACCAAAGCGTAATGAATTTATCGAGCAACAATGTATTGCGTAACTTACTTGACTCATGGAAGAAGCGGGTTACTTGTGACAGTTGTGACGTCGTGACGTTATAAGGAAAAAGAAAAGGTAGGATAAGAAAAAAAACTTGCAAAATCGGTTCATATCCCTAACACCAACTACATCTGGTTACAATTTGAGGTAATATTGAAAATACAGGCTGCATATGTTTTTTTTATCCTAAGAAATAATTGGTCCGACATTTGTTTTGATGATAAAAGCGCAGGAAAAATATGTAGAAATCTACAAAAAGTCATCAATAAAAGTTCAATAAAACGACGCACTTAGGCACTCATTTTCACCTTACCACCTACCTGTTTTTGGTGTAAGCTGTTTGTTGGAATTGTATACTAAAAATAGTAGCAGAATATACCAAAAGTTTTATAAAGACATCGTAACTTCAGTGATAGTAAGGATCAAAGACATTAATGGTAAGATTTATGGGAGGTTGGTGAGAGGTTTCCGTGAAGAACACTGATCGTGTTACTATCACTCCCATTCGGGTTTTTTTTACTGAATTAAGTAACCAGTAAGTAAGGGATTCCTTATTATTATGTTACCTTTTTATCTCTAAGGTTTTGTAATTCAAACCATTATTTGTATGTATCAACTTGTACCCAAAGTAGAAATATTTATATCATTCATTTTATTCCTTTTTTACCAAACCGCAGATACTGAGAACTATCAATACATACCCTATTAACTTAACCTACGGAAAAGAGGAACTTTAATTAAAAAGAGGTGTTTTATGTTTAACGTCTGAATATGTTCCATTCCGTGGCACCATAGTTTGGGAAAGCGGATGTTCCGAAATTGATTTGATCTTATTTTAAATTTTCACATGATTGACAAAGTTCTTTTTTGCGATTCATTGTAACTGGAGTATATTTTTTATTGTTTTCAATGATTCACAAAGATAAAAAAAAAATGTAGTTTATTTCAATAAAATATTAATCCAAAAAAATGTTTTATTTTATTAATATCTTACAATCAACACTAACAACTCCATTGCCTTCTCTGTATCACCCTTCTTGCAATTTGTCACAGTCAGTTTGGTTTCGTTTACACAACCCCCGGCGGCGACAGCGATGTTTTAATTATAATTAGCAAAATTTCATATCTCCATCCATCTTTAGACATTTAGGTAATGTACCTACACAATGAATTGTTCTTCACTTAGCTTACTGATCATTATCACGTCTTTTTGAAGCTAGCCTGGGGCCTATTCCAGAACGAGTTATAGATATGTGAATCGCCTTAGTTCATGCGCTCTCTTTTGTGTTAGGGCATAGCCGCGTGCGTATGAGTGCGACACACTGTATAAAATGGGATTGGAGTTAAATTAAAATGAAATTTTTGGTTGCAAAAATGAGACTGACTAGTCACTTCCAATAATGACAACCAATAAAGCTCATTTTCGCTTAGAGTTTACTTTTTCTGTGATTTGTTCAAAACTACATAAGTGCTTCCATTATCGATCCTTTGTCTCCCTGTGAAATTCTACATTAGAAAATAGAACTGAATGTGAACTTCTACTTAATAATGCCAGTTTTCTTTGTACCGTTGGCGTCACAGATATGTTTACACTTTGGCACCTTAATCCATCCTCCATTCTAATAAATCGTAAAAACAATACTTCTTACGATCTTTGGTATCACAGACAAAGTTCTACGATGGTTTGGGATAACCGAGCCAAAGTCATCTGTATAGTCATAAGCAGAGGAACAATTATATAATGTGTAATGTACCTAAATACGTATGTACATAGATTTACAGCGTTGTGGAAAATGAGTACAAACACAAACTACCTATATTAAGATACAAATGATTACAGTAATCATAATATGTTTACGTGAAGTAAAGAAGAATAATTTATGTTTTTGGTTGGAATAATTTATGATCCCTAACGACCAAATATTTCCGTGAATTGATATATTTACCTCATTTTAATAATTTGGTAGCAGGGGTCGATTAGAGAGATACATATTTTTCGCATGTCATGATGTGATATAAATGAGTTTCAAGCAATCATATCATATGTCAGCACAAACACAAAAAACAGAATTAAAATCAAATGATGATGTCATACAAGTTGCTGAATATGTCTACCTCTGTTCATTTCTTTTCTTATCTACTCAAAGGTTAACTGGGAGTGATACCTTAAAGGGATAAGTTGTACTTGTCATTTCCTTTCGTAAATGTTATTTTTTGCTATCGTGTAACACACTAAAGAGTTTTACTACTTCTGCCAGAAAATTTAATTAAAAAGCGAAATGTAAATCTTTCATCGACCAATACTAGGTGCTCTCAGCAGGTAGGCTAAGGAAAGTAAAAAGAGGAACATTGAATAATTAACAAACCAGGGGGATGGGTTGTAAACGCTCTATAACCAAACAAAATTAGCGGCTTGTCTAAAAAAGGGAAATAGAAACAATATTAAACTAATACAACTATATTAATAATTAAGAAATTGACATGTCAAATATTATTTTATAAATAAATGATTGAATTGAATAGCTACGCTACGTACGCTTTCTTAATCACAAATCAGTCGTCAACTCTCGATAATTTTAGTAATCTCCCGAGTTGGGAAGTTTTTTTCAGTTTCCAGGTAAGTAGGTGAACTAAATAGCATATTATTTTTAGTCGCTTAAGTATTTTTCAATAATTATTTTTTTAAAGTATGTTTAATAAACAAGAAAATTTGTACGTAATAAAATATAGTCAAGACATTCATAGGTACCTACATAAAACAGGCTAGATGTTACTAAATTGAAGAATAACGAACTTTGAATACCGGTTGAATGAAACCTCTACTAGTGTTATACCAGTGTTCTGCAATGAACTCAGCCAATAAACACTACCCATTTCTATTATCGCAATCGCCATGAAAGTAAAAGCTGGGGTCTATCCATCCGGGGCAGGTATAACGGTTTTATGCTCCCATAATGCACTGCCACCACTTCCCTTTAAGAGGCCATTTGTGTTCTGGCTGGAGTCTAATTTTAAAGCTGTATATTTTTATTGCATAAGAGTGTCAATTTTGTTCGCGTAATGAAAAGTTTTTTTTTATGTGACGTCTTTAAGCAATTTTTTTTTGCTATAACTTCAGTTGCCTCTCTTTCGTTACTACATTTTTGTGGAAATGTCTGTAGTTTTTACTTTATGCAACCGCAAAATCTCCAAAAAATTGGCCATAAAAGTGAGACAGCTGAAACGCTTAAATAATTATTAATTTACGAGTGAATGAGATTAACTGTCGTACGTAAATTCATAGTTCGTCAAACAATCCCTGACTTCCCGGTTTCTATATTGCGACATTGTTTATGAGTGTAATAAAAATCCTACATTATTTTATAGCGTGATTATATCACGAATGATTCAATTACATTTATTTTATGGAGCAGATATATGCGAGATGCATTTGTATAATGCAATTATTATATTATTTCCATACATTTAAATGTTACTTTGCAGGTTCGCTCATATTTATAAAATGAGTTTTCAATACTCAATCATTTATTGCATTCCACAATGTTAGTTTAAACACGGTTTTAGGTAAACTTAAGTTTTAGCTGCTAAGTGATGAGAATAGAACTTTATTGTGGACCCTGTTTGGGCACCGCAAAATTAGTGAAGAGAAGACGACTTACATACTCATGTAAAGTTCTACCTTTCACAATTTGCACATTTTGTGCAATGTTCAAATTATAAAGAGCATTATATCCATATTTAAGCATCAAATTTTGTTAAAGAGCATTATATCCATATTTAAGCATCAAATTTTGTTTATTGCACATTTATTTATACATGATTTTTTACAGGAACTTGGTTTCAAATAAATAATTAATAAATAAATATTAGAGGAAAATCTTACACAAATCGACCTAGTCCCATAGTAAGCTCAGTAAGGCTGGTGTTATGGGTACTAGACGACGATATAAATATAATGGATATAAATACTTAAATACATAGAAAACTTCCATGACTCAGAAACAAATATTCATGCTCATCACACAAATATTTGCCCTTACTGGGATTCGAACCCAGGACCTTCAGCTTCGTAGGCAGCGTCACTACCCACTAGGCTAACCGGTCGGTTTTATACATTATATTTAGTACATAAGATGAGTTTATTCTCTTAGTGTATAATAACTTTTATTAATAAGGAAAACTCTTAATATTTTTATTAATATGTTGTGTTTTTCCTCGAATTTTATTGTATCGGGCAACTTATTATATACTTTCACAGACATGGTATAGGTTGCATAAGAATGCTTTTTTTTGGTTTGATGAGAGCAACATGAGTCTTTCTCTATATCGGAGATTATGAGTTGTGGTTCTTTGATTGAGATATTACAGTCATTGTTCCGAGGAGTTGGTACAATTTTAGTTTTATTTCAGACCTGCTACCTGCGCGGCTCCACCCACGGATTACAAAGAATCCAGGTGGAGCCGCAGTATAAAATATGGCTTATGTCCGTCCTATAAAAAGTTCTGGATATTACATACAAACTTAAAAACTCGCACACATTTTCTATTTATAATACAAGGTGAATCCTAAGTCGTGAACAGAAATATGTGTTTTTTACTGTTTAACTTTAATTTAAACATGTGGACGTGTCAACAGGCAAAAAAATGTAAACGTTGTTTGTTAATTCGTTAATTTAAAAAAATGTTTTAAATGTCTGTCTCATGGTCACCCTATTTGCTACGTTAAACTGTCACTTTAAGCTACAGCGGCGCTACCACGAACTTCGAAAGTCGAAGTTCGTTGTATATGCATCCCTGTCACTCGAGTAAGGGAGTGCGATAGAGATGGAAATACCCGAACTTCGACTTTCGAAGTTCGTGGTAGCGCCGCAGATCAAGTCTTGTTGAATAGGGTGACCATAAGATTGGTGTTTTTGCTATTTAAAATTATTACCAATAAGGTTTAATTGTTTGCTTCTAGAGTTAATGCAATGAATTTGCCTTATAATACTGCGATAGACACAAAAAATCTGTATTTACGACTTATGTTTCACCCTGTTTATGTTAGGATAGAATAGATAGACTGGGTCTAGTGGTAGGTACTTATGGTTGAGATTATTTTTGAGACCGACTTTTTATGAAACAGTCATTGGAATTGGAATATCCTACCTTCTCGAATCTAGCGTGAGATTGAGATTGAGATGTTAATTGATAAAATTATAAGAAATTTTACATTATTTCGGTTAGTTACATTTTTTATATTCTTTAAACAACTGTTATGAACCACATTTAAATAAAGATATTTGTATTTGTATAACTTTTCAGTCCGGTCTAGAAATTAATCTAAGTTAGTATTTTAATTTAATAAAATTACAACTCATGGTACTTTACTTCATTGCTTAACATTTTTAACATGCCAATTACATTTTTTTTTCTTTTTAGTCATCAGTCCTCCTCAACATAAATTCATTTATATTGCAATAATATTATGCTAGGTCAATTAACATTTTTTTTCAGATTTTTAATAGGGAATATAGCGTCCCTGTCGGTGTTACTGATTCGGAAGTGTTGTAGTATCTTTACACCAATGACACTGAGTGACTTGCGAGCCTTCGCCAGTCGGCGGCGCTGTACAAGCAAGAGCTGAGCGTTTCTCAAAAAAAATGCCACTACATTTTTTCGGAGATTTTCTGCAAGTTTTATGTTATTTCTACTAAAAATCACGATTTCTTTCCATCTCAATAGGAGAAACAAAAGTGTCCCAAAATGTCCATACATTTTTGAACTTTCCTATTGCCACTATACAAAGTATAAGGTAAATAAATAAATAAATATTAGGTGACAATCTTACACAAATCGACCTAGTCCCAAACTAAGCAAAGCTTGAACTATGGGTACTAGACGACGATAAACATACTTATATAGATAAATAAATACTTAAATACATAGAGAACATCCATGACTCAGGAACAAATATTCGTGCTCGTCACACAAATAAATGCCCTTACCGGGATTCGAACCCAGGACCTCTTGCTTCGTAGGCAGGGTCACTACCAACTAGGCTAAAGCGGTCGTCAAAATGGTAACACAATAGGAAAAATATTTTAAAATTAATTTATTTGGTGTTGCTCCCCGTCGTGTCACGAGAATAGCAGCACCCACTTTCCTCCTATGGATGTTGTAAGAGTCAATTATGGGTATTGGATCACAGTGTGTTGCGGGCGATCAACTAGCAACCTGTCACTCAAATCTGTGTGCCTATCCCTTCGAGGTTGTCTACATATGTTTGAGAAACCTCATAAAAAAGTTAGTTTGCTGTAAAAAAAAGTCTTTATCTAAATGAGATTGATCAGATACAGCGACGTAAATATACCGTGCCCAATTTTTTATGCCTCAACATAACAAGATTCAAAACTCGTTGCCATAAAATTGCGCCTTACGAGTTCTGGCCACCAGGCAGTCGTAAGCTGCTTTTTTATTACTATTTGCTTTGTCTGGCACTTTTCCTGTAACAATATTTTTTCAAAGGTATGAGATTTTCTAAATCTTATTCCTCGATATTTCTAAACCCTGAACATGATCATCATTTCTAGCGGAAATATGACCAAACATTCTGGGGTATGGCAAGAGCATTAGAAATTATAGCCTGGATTATAAAACAGAATATTTTTAACCCGAAATGATCCCCCGAAAGGAATAAATTGGAAGAGGTGCGCAGACAAAGTCGTCGGCAAAATCTAGTATATATGTGATATGAAAATATACCAAACATTAGCTTTACTAGTCACACAAAGTTATCTAAAGTGCGCAAGTCCTGCTATTTAATATTAGGGTAGACAAGGTTCTATATAATTATCAGGTCAAATATGACGCATGCCACACATTTGATTTATATCAACTGTCAGTGGAATAGGGAACCTGTTACGCTAAGTGTCACGTCTTCTTGTTTTGTTAAATATGTAGGTACCAGGCGTTGTTTACCCAGACCAAAAACCGTTAAATATTTAAAGAAAAACGCAAGCCCAGCAAACCCAGCACCTGTGCAAACCGTCCGAAGTTAGTCACGAATCTACACTATCGATAGTCATTAGGAGGTAGTCAACCCGGCGGGTAAGCATTTAAATCAATAAGTTAGGACGTAAGCTGGTCCTAAGCAAATATAATGATTCCATTGCCCGCTCGGGAGCTGTTTGAAAACACAGGGCGTGAAGGGCCCTCTCGTATCCCTCCCTATCTCTTACACGAAGCTATAAGGAAACTGGACGGGAACTTATGGTTTTGATATTTTATTGACTTGCTGTTACGTACCTACTATATTGTCGCAATAATATTACAAAAACTAATGTTACTATGCTCTCCGTTTGCCATTTCAAGCTGCCATATCCAATTCATCGAATAAATAATTGAAATAAATGCGGTTGTGGAAAGTGTGTAACAAACACGTTACAATGGAGTGTGGCCGTGGCAACGCACAGCGACGTCTAATAAATATAAATAATAATGATATCGGCAAGATAAATAGTATATTTGCTAGTCCGACCTGTGAAGAGGCAGAATTAATTTACAATTTAGTAATCACTATATATATTAAAATTTAGAAATAACTAGAATAAGAGAGCCACTATGAGGGTGGCGAAAAAAAATCGTCTCTTTCGTCAAAGTACTCAGTATCGTCACGTTTGCGTGTCATTGTCGTGGTACAAACAAAGCCGGCCACGATGAATGCAACTGTCAACTGAGTTCGAGTTAATTGCACCTCGAAGGTGCGCGAGATCCGATCTTAGCCAAAGCGGCTGAAAAGAAAGAAAGAAGGAAACATTTATTCAGGTCAGTACAACAAACATGCATAATGGAAAAAAAGAGAGACAGATAATATCGGCAAGAGTATTAGGTCTGACGACCTTTTATAATTTTATGCTGTTACAAAATCTTAGAAGACTCAGAAGAAAGTAGGAACTGTTTGTGTTGGTGAAACTATAGTTACCCTTACCGGGATTTGATTAATCTGGCTTCGCAGACTATAGGCAGCCTTCGCAGACAATAGGTACACTCAGCAATATATACATGTATATATCAGCATATTGTATGCGAATGCTACAACTTTATTGTTTTAGAGGTAAGATTAAGAAGGGTGTACCTACATGTTTATGACGCTGATTGTACATTCTGGTAAATTTACACGGTAATAGTTTCAAAATTTATGCAAATCAGATTAGTCTGATACCTCGATCTGTTTAAAGTTTTAAGAATCTCATTAACATCATTAACTACTTGTGATTCGATTTTCAGTAGACTTTAACGAAGAGTATATTTAATTAGTTAGGCAAGTTTTTCTTAGTCCATCAATAGGCTTTCCCTTCGATGCCATATCGCAATAAGTTAAGTGATACAAGTGAGGTATGTTGATAGTAACACCAGATGCGGATTATCACGCGAGCCGCAGGTGAGCATGATAAGAGAGCCGAGGATGTAATTATCAAAGCTCACGCGTTTCATACGACGTTTTTCAACACATTTTGCGAGGAAAAAATCCTTTTCAAAAGATGAAAATGTTATATGCCTGCAAAATTATTTTCTTTACTAATTGATGTGAACAGGTTTTTACTCACTTGTTGTATATATCGCTAAGAATGTCCAATGGCGTCCATTCTATTTATCACTTTTCTAGTCACCACGAGTCAACATTTTTGTTAATAACCAAACACGCATTAACAATGTTTACAAATATCTGTGAAATAACCTATAATGGCGCGCAACAGTTTTTTTCGTGAAGATTGCGCAGTGCGCGCGCATTAGATGAAATCTCTAAATAGCCAATACAAAATAAAATAAATATATGCGTTTTAAAAAGTTATCTTTATTTAAAAAGTTCGTTAAAGTTTCGTTATTTTCATGTAAAATGTTATCAAAAGTGAATAGTTTTACTAAATTAAACGTTTATATATCATATCCAAAAAGAAATAGTCAATTAATTAACAAACAGGATTTAATTTGTTTAGTCGAGTAAGAATCCATTTGCCGAGAATAAAAAAAAAGCTGTTCATACTGTACAACCCGGTTAATTTAAGAATGCACCGTGTGCATGCATACATCTTGCTGCAAGGTGCCAACGTGACTTAATCGGGATATAACCATAACACACAAGTGTCGTAATGTTATAAAACACGCGTGTTTAATAGCCAGGATTATGAGCCTAAAAGCGACACAATAAGAGGTACGTTACGAGCAATTGTGTTGAAAATATTTATTTATTGTGTCTCTGGCTCGGCGTTGTCGTAAAGTTTCATTTCATCTGATCTTAGAAAATCTCTACCATACTACACAGTATAGCAGCAGAGTATCGCTCAATCGTACCGCGTAAGCGTAAATCAGTTGCCGTCTTTTCAATGTGAGCTAATGACGGGACAGGACATAAAGTGCTGGGTTAGTATGTCTAGGGTTCCGTACCAAAAATGTAAAAAGGAGTTTGTTTATGGTGCGACTCTGTCTGTCACAACGTTAAATATCTCAAGAACTACTTTTGCTATAGGGGTGTCCCTTGTTTTGTCGACAAAATTTTCATCGAATTTAATTTTATCGAAAACGTTTCAAGTAACATTTAGTTCACGAATTATTGTTTAGTGTAATTTTATTTCACGACCAGATCACACCAATTTTTATTATTTCATAGAATAACTCTTCAGGAAATATTATTTGGCAAATGATTCATTTTGTTTAAATCATAATGGCATAATAACAAAACAACGCATTTCATTTGTTCGAAATTTTATTACATCTTTACAAAATAATCAAAAAAATATATAAGCCCCCCGCAGTAAAAAATCAAACAACCGTAACAATTGCATTATAAGTAGGTTAGGTTAGGGTTAACTTGTGTACCTCAGAGCGGAAATAGGCACCCCGCGAAGCGGTTTTTAGTAGGTATAAATTCTAAATACCACAGTAGGATCACTTCCTAGTAAGTATATAATTATAGTGTCAAGATTTATCATCTATTTACTAAGAATATCCTTGTCATTAAACTATTGCATGCAAGGCGACTATATCCATATTAAGTAATAAGTAATCTATGTCAAAGTTGCGAGATCAACTGCTGGACCGTGACCGTAAATAAAGTTCGAGCCTCACACGTAGGCACGCTAATATCAATATTACTATATTAGTTAGACCTTATGTCATTGTAACAAGATTCACAATGGTTGTGTCATTGTTCGTATTGATACCAACTTGAACTAGGATTTCCCCTAGTTACTAACGCTTTTTCACAGAAATTTATTTTATCCAAGACAGGTAGGGCAGAGTGGAATGTCATCTCGCTCATATTTGGAACACCGGTACTGGGGAGGTATATCCACCTTACAGAAGGTGGTAGGTACCATAGTATGAATACCGTCACTAGTTTAAACACATTCGTATCAAGTAGGCAAAGTAGAAATTATGAGCAATATTGGGACTGTGTTACACATTAGGTACGTACCTACCTACAAGTTAACCCTAGCCGGAATTCTGATTCAGATGCCTCTGTCATTCTTATATCGGAAGAAAGAGACACAAACGTGGACCCATGTCCCCTTCTGTCAAATATCGCAGATGTAATGCCGGCACTGATTTTAAGAAAAAAAATCGTTAATGTTTTCAACTTAATTCCACCACCCCGTTCCATCACCGAACGTTTTCCATGATGTGAGACTTAGGGTAATCACTAAGCAGACTAAAAGTAATGTAAGCAATCAAATTATATGACTGTATTTCGTTTCGCGTACTGCTCAATAATATTGTCTGTGGCAAAACGTCGTCGGGCTACAATAGCGCCATTTCTGTATTTTACTGCTATTTAGTTTATATTCTATACCTGTTTGTGCTTAAATGCCGTCTGATAGAAAATTTACTTCAAAATTGCATCTCGTTCGGAGTTTAGTCTCTTTTACAGTTAATTATTTGTTGACTGCCAGTATTTAAACCAAGACGAAAATTGTAAGCACCTTTTCATTTTACTGGAGATGTCCGTATTTAGGTACCGACAAATTTTCCGTTTCTAGGTACGTATTGCTTTTAATTATATCGGTATTAATAGGTAAAAAAAAATATCTTTCGATGTAATTGAATTTCTGAATTTGTTGCAATGTATAATTATAATTATGTATAATATTTATATTGTTGTGCACTATTTGCTGAAGAAGAGATATGGAATAGAATGCAGGCAAACGTATTTTACGAAATAAATAAGTACATCTTATATTCCTCACCGATAGGTATATTTCTATATAACATAGTTTGTTTGTATAGAGCATATAGGTAACTCTGTAATTACTTGACACATCGTAGAAAAATCATTCTTAGGATAAAACCCAGTAATAAACAATTCTCAGAGGACATCACATAGATTTCAAAATGGTATTAAAATTAGTTGGCCTGCCAAAGGAATCTTGCACGATAGTTACCTTACAAAGGGCGAGTTGGAATGCTTTCTAAGGCACAGGCCCCATTGTCTAAGACACCGGCACCGTTGAGCCCTATAAAGTTCAAGGGGCACCGCGACTTATTAAATTGTACGGCGCTGGAAAGGTATGGCTAGATAAGCAAAGTAAGATTTGTTTATGTACGTAAGTACCTATAATAATGAGAATGACAATACAATACTTTATTTATAACACCATAATTACAAGGCAAATTATTAATGTAAGCAGTTATAATAATTAATGTGGTAATTTGTTATGTGCACGGTCTAAGCAACTCCTCGACAATTGACGCATAACCACACAATATTTAAATATCCATATAATAAATTTATAATTGAGTTACACATGAATCAGCGTGGGCACATACTAGTAATTTCATATTATGCAGTTTTCCACCAGGTCAAAACCCTCTTAAAGCCTAAACCTCATTAAAGCGAAGTTTAAACGTTTCCAAACCTTCGTATTTTGGGGTTCCAATGTAACGTGTTTGGGTATTCTTACCTAAATTAGCGTTAAAAATCATTTAACTTCATCTATTCCATTAAAATGTGTTTTTGTTAGAACTATACTTAGCTACATCAAAGGATTTTCAAACGTTATAAATGCGGTTTCAGAATATATCGTATACCTACTCTTCATTCTCACTTAGATCGTATGCGCAAATTAACTCACTTTAAGGTTGTAACTTGGTATAACCATAGTGTGTACAAAGCTAAGCCTATTAAATTCCAGTATCGAACACATATTAGCTATTATTGACTGTTCGCCGGTATTTCGCCAGACTTTGCAGTCAACATTTCCATTGGAAAACGTTTGTGTAGCCGGTTTGTGTTTGCTAGTTTTATTTGCTGATCAGTGATTGAGGGTTCATGGTGGTACAAAACATGGGTTCGATGTAATAGTGCCAGGAGGGTCTGTTTAAATCGTTTTCTTTACTTTCATATTCATATTCATAGTTTATTGATGATATAAAATTACATGTCAAATAATAACTAATATAACACACAAACAACATCACAATTAAATTATAAACCATAGGTTTGTCTTAACACCTACTTATTTATAACTAATACATAGTGCCCTATGGTCGTATTAACGTCTGCTCAAGAAGCCATTTCTTAAGTTTAGTTTTAAAATTGATGCACTATGAGCGGCGACAATTTCAGGCGGGAGATTCAGCTATAGGTAATTAGTTAAGGGCCCCTTTGGGGCCCAACTTAGAAAGATAGGTCAAGAAAAAAATTAAAAAGCGGGAGATTCAATTTATTTTTTACTAAGTATGGGAAATGAATAACAGAATACGAGTAACTAGGATACTTAATTAGGTAGGATACAAATCCGACTCTTTGCACGTAGTTGTAGATGTATCAATTTCATTTCTCTTCCAAGTCTAACACTAGTCGCTCTGTAGAACTTTTAATATTGAACCAGTACATACAATTTCACGAGATTCGGTTGAGAAATGCGACATGTAGAGGGGAACAGCCGGACGGACGCCGAACATACAAAATAGTTTTTGCCCAAGCAAAAACGGAGAACTTCGTTCGCTTCGCTCGCTCGTTCTAATAGCAATAGTTTTTGTCTTGTAAAATTGTGACTTTACTTTTTCAGTAACACGGTAATCACGATTAAAACCGCCTACTACCTTCCCTGGGACTCTTAAAAGCGTACCATGTACTTATAAGTCAGTGTAAGTATACCATGTGAAATTCTGATACAAATTATAGCGATTTACTGGCTTGGTAATATTTTAATTAAATGTGTATGTGGCGGTTCGCGGTTCAATTAGATCTTGTTATTAGGTACACTATTTGCTGTATCTTGTTAACATTCTGGCTGAGTGGAGCAATTCACGGGGGACAAAGGACATGATTTGCTGCAGACACGTGCTGCCGTAGAATAATTGCATTTAAATACATCAATATACTGTAAACGTTGTGGTGTGTGGCTTTAAGCAAATTATAGAAGGACATGGTCATCGTTAAGTTAAGGATCCTGGATAAGTCATTCCGAGAAGGACGAACTAATCACATCGCACCATGGCTTATCAAAGTCAAAGTTAAGTAACTAGTTATTGATTGAATCTTTGCGGAAGTCGATGATAAGCTACCAGAACAATATTCCTTTACTATTCCGTGAAAAACGTGCAGGTCTATTGATTATTTTTGCATGCAGTTAATGCGACCAGTCCCTCCGCACGTGCAGATAATACGGGTGTAGAAAAATGACTATAACTCCAAAAGAAAGAAGGCAAAAAAATATGCCTAGTGACGAAAATCCCATTCAGATATCTCAAAGAATGACGAAGCTACAAACGTTTTATTATTGCTTGTTAGAGAGAGAAAACGCAAACAGTGTGTATCGTCACAATATGCGATGCGTTTATATTGTACATGTACAGTCAGCATCATATAGTTAGTAGCAGCCAAAGTAGCCAAATATATCGGAACACGTCTTTATTACTATATGAATAAGGAAGTGTGACGATATATTTGGCTACTTTGGCTGCTACTAACTATGTGATGCTGACTGTACTCGTACAATATAAATACATTTTCATGGATTCAGAAGGATAATTCTCATACAACACAGATCTTTTATAATTATTGTCCGTATTGTAACAAAGTATATTTGTGTAGAAATAACATTCTCGGAATTATGAACTGTTCTTGTTTTTGAAGTAGGTAGAACAAGTCATAATTCGGACAAAAAACTATGGACTCCTTCATAGCCGTTGCCAGCCACATCTAACACCTCTGATTGCATTTAAGGTTTAAAAAAACAAAACTTAATTTAAAGACTGATGTGAAATAGTCATCGTTGTACAGTCACCATCACATAGTTAGTAGCAGCCAAAGTAGCCAAATATATCGTAACACTTCCTTATTCCTATAGTTAATAACGACGTGTTTCGATATACATATTTGGCTACTTTGGCTGCTACTAACTATATGATGCTGACTGTACATGCACGGGTTTCCAAAATTAAAATAAATTTAAAGTCATGGAAACCTCACAATGCTTCCTCATTTTCCTTATGGGAACAGCACAACGATTCTTGAATAATCGATACAAAGATTAAATTCAGAAGAACCCTGATAAAAAAATTACCATAAGTTAATATTGTTTTGGCTACCCTTTAACTCATATAGCAAGGCAATGTCGAGAACATTGCCTTGCTATAAAAGGGATGAGTCGAATGTTAAACTTGAAAACAATGATAAATTAAATAAATAACGAACTCCGGACAGATTGGTCATCAAGAAATGCATCTCACGGCCAAAGGTGAACGTACAGCGACGCTGAACTTGACTCGGCTTTACCTTAACATTGCGTCTACAAGCATTTTAACTGTGATATAACGATAACAGGAAAGCCTGAGTACATGTTTGACACATAAACATAACAGGGGTATGGTCATTTCATTTTCTTTACATCATTATTTTCAAAAGTATTAGTATTATTAGTGTATCTTTTAGGGAGATACGTATTGTTGCTTTTTTCGAATACAGAGCTTATTTTATTTCACAGTGACAACTGAAATCAAGCCTTGAAGTCTTGTTATTTCTAATGAAACGATGTTCTAAGGAATGACGTAAGGTTATCTCACCAATCGCAGTCGCCTAACCTCCGCAATCTGTAAAGTGTCAACACTTCAATGCGATTCCAGGGTGGAGACCGTGAACCCGGCGCACGCGCCTGCTCGCGCGCTGTCGGATGAATCGAGGCCGGTATATAAGCCGGCGGTGGGTACACCCGACACCATTCGCGACTACACAGCCCCGCCGCGAGCTTCCGCAGATCGAGGTCACGCTGACCGCGAACTGAATTGACACAATTGCCACTTGCGATCCTTCCGCAATGTCTTCCATACGTCTCCTGATTCTCACAACCGCTCTGCTTCTAGCAGTTTCGTCCGTCGACAGTGCTCCGTTCTTCGACGCCCTCTACGATGCCATCAACGGCAACGGAAGAAGATCTTATGGATACAACGGCTATGGAAACCAAAATTACGGGTACCAGAACACTTATCCTGGGTATGGCAACAATGGTTACAACGGGTATCGGAACGCGGAAAGACACCCGCGGAAGCAAGCCGATAAGACGTGGAGAGATATCTGCAGAGTCCATTTCCCGGATTCCATATCGGGAACGCCTGGCCAGTCGGGAGTAGTGTGCCCCTACTGAGGGTCGGATCGCGTGTTCTACGCAATGGAGCGGCTGCTGCGGCGCCGGAACATCATGAGGATGGGTTGATCTCAATTTAGAACCTTCTTGACGTACAACGAAAAAAACAGGTTTTTATGGCATGGCGTAAGCTAAGAGCACAAACGATTAAACCTATGATAATACCGTCTCAAAATGCATATGCTCTGCTAACTCTGAGGACTAAGATTAAATGTCCACATGAGTATTTACTCCGATTTATCTGAAACCTCATGTCTTTGTTGATTTGATTGAGATCCAGCCCATGCTTCAGTAATGAATCTAGTGGTTAATCATTTTGTTAATTTTGCAGAGCTAGTGAAAGGGACAAACAACTGCTCACAGTGACTTTTGCGTCATTGGATGTGATAACCTTGTGATAACGGAGTTCACCTATTAAATAGTTTCGATTGACGATACGTTAAGTATAGTTTCTTAGGCGAGTCGATTACAGGATGCACGTTAGAACACGCGATGTAAATCTCACGAATACCGAACTAAAATATCTAAATAATTGGCCTTCTTGTACTTATAAATTGATTGTTTTCTTCTTCTTTCCAATATTTTTTTCTGAAGTGTAACCGGTTTTCCTTGTTTAATTAGTTTGATTTGTGTGTTAATTAAGTAAAACTGTTGATTGAGCGTGTAGTAAGTTCCAAGTCTGTTTGCAGTGATACTCCATCCTGACAGTCGATTTTGTTAGCTTTGTATACGCTGCAATGCACAGTGCCATTACAATTTAATGAAGGATTAAGTTAAGTTTATTATGTAAGTAAAATAAATAAAATTTTTTTTTGTTTAGTATAAATTTTTATTTATTTTCAACTTTAAAGCCAATTAATCATTTTGATCCTTGATAAATAAATTGTTTTTAGTGATAATTTTTATGTTAAATATACGTGACCATTTTGCGTGTAGGCGGTAATCGCCTGAAACACTCACCCGATGTCATGAGTAGTTCTGGAGATTTCCCCAATATACAAACTCCCAGGATCACAGACTCTTTTTTGGTAATTTGAATAACATAAGTATAGAAGACTACGGTAAACGTTTGACACCCTAATGCCTAGTTGACACCTATTGTTCACCTCTGCTGTTTTGATATGAATAATTAAAATTAAAAATGATTTTTTTCATAAGTTTTGTTCTGTTACAAAGGTCCGTTGGGGCTACCTAGTAAGTAAAGATATACTTGTGTCATATAAGATTGAAAGTGCCAAGTATTGCCCGTGACGGGCACTAGGTAGGACGTCTACCTTATTGAACGTGCGAGTGAAGTGAACAATAGTACATTAATACAGAGGCCGGGAAGTAAGGGGTTGCCGGCTGAGGGCATATAGACGGCCGAGCGCAGCCCCTTTCACGCCGAGGTATGTAAAGTGCTTTGCTCAAACATGCAATTAAATAAATTAAAAAAACTCCAAGAAATCAACTTTTAATTTTCATGGCTGAACGCCGTGATCCTGTGCCACAAATTGAGCAATGGAAATTAAAATCTTGCAGGCCTAGGCCTCCAATTTTGTATGAAATGCCATTACGGGTCTCTAGTGTCGCTGCGCCCGAAACATGACACTTCGAAGCCCATTATGAAGAACACAACGTCAATATTTCATTGCATGTTTGAGAAAAGTTCTATGCGTCAGCTTGGGCCGAAAAGCGTTCGAATGTCCCATGTCCCGCTGTCCCGCTGTGCGGCTGTTCTTCTATACAGGTCGCATTTATCGACCGATTCTCATGAAATTTTGTTAACAGGGTCTTTTTTTTTTTGGCAATTCACTTTTTTTTAGGTACTCAAAAAAAACGATTACAAAGAAAGGCTCACGAATTCTACAGCTCACAGAGTAGTTTATTTGATACTATAAAGAAGGACTTGTTACTTCATTTCTAATTGCAGCCATCTTGCGGCGACAAATTAGTATGGGGCTAAGTACGAGCCGCTAATTACTGAGGTATGGGAGTGAATGGTTTTCGAAGTTGATTAATCGTGGGTGCAATTTGATGTGTTGCCGACGGTTGCCCAACGATTCCATCATGTTTCACGTGTGTTGAGAAAACGCTAGATTATGAGTTGAATAGGGGCTCTATTTGACTTAGTGTATAGAGTTTGAATTTGTTTCGTATTTCTCTTGCACTCGTTTCTATAGCGCTTATATATATAAAAACTATCCTATGTCCTTCCCCAGGACTCAAACTATCTCTATAACCAATTTCATCCAAATCGGTTCAACGGTTTAAGCGTGAAGAGGTAACAGACAGACAGACAGACAGACACTTTTGCATTTATAATATTAGTATGGATTTTACGATTAAAGCTCATAAATCACATTGGGATGACAGCTCAATGACAGCCGTCACTGCTGTAACCAAGCTATCTGAAAAGCACTATAGGGTTTGCCTCGTGGCGTTGAACGAGTCGATACGAGCAGTAAATAGCAACTCAATTCGAATTAAATACTACTATATCAAATAGAACCCGAGGTAATTGAATTATAAATGTAAGTTTGTATAATATTACGACTTTAATGATAAGGCTATTTTATGACGAAGGAGTGATACAAATTATAACTTCAGTAATTAATCCTAAAAGTATGAGTACCTATACATACCTACATACTGTTGACAAGTGAAGATTAGAAAATAAATGCTAGTCAAAATCCTGCGACATGTAGGTACCTATATGCAAGCTGCATATACGTCGCATAATTTTAGAAATTCCTTTAAATTATGTTTTATTTTGCAGACCGATCTTACGGGTCCGGGATGTATTATACAACCATTTCTTTGATATTTGAAAGCATGCAAGCGACTACATGTTTCACACTGACCACTCAAGCCATCAGTAATGAATGCGTTGACCACCACTTCAGACGCCTTTGGAAATGTTATTACTTAGATTACGTTTAATTAAAATGAGCTATTTAAAAAATCAAAGTAGATTGACTTTAAAGATTAATTCAGTTAGATAACAGTTCATATTTATTTACTCACCAATTAAGCTGTGATTACTAGAAAATTTGATGTATGTTACCGCATGTTTTTAATATTCCTTGTCTAGTTCTTTCACCGTGAATTGGACGGTGGAATGCTTTCCCTCTTACCATATGTGATACAACAGGCTTAGAGTAAGTCCTCATTCAAGCGCAAGTTGCTAAAACATCGTAGCAGGTTATTTTGAAGGTATGTATTTAATACAATACAAGCTGCCCGTATTGCAAGCAAACCCGCGGTAGAAAATATATCTATAATCTGTACTGTATAGATTGACTGGTAGAGAATACCAGTGCAATAAAGATCATACAAATAAATAATTGCATAGGTTTCATCAAGCTAGGTTTCACTTGTTTCCAGTAGAACCAAATACCGGTTATATCCGTGCAATACATATTTTAAACTAGCTATGTGGGCGTAAAATAAGTAGGCCACAATTTTTTTAATATTATTAGTTAATGTTCAGTCTTTCCTGTGGTCACATTCAAAGTTGTAAGACCTAATATCGGCGCAGGTTGGAATTCGTGACCAGCTAGTTAATCACGTAACGCATTGTACGCACATCAGGTAGATCTAAATGTCAATGTTTGCATGGAAAAATAACAGTTAAATTGTCAAAAATTGGCGATCACGTAAATTTTTGAAGGCACGTTAGGACAACTCAACTGTCATTTTCTCATACAAATAGTGACATTTAGATCTACCTGACGTACCTACAATGCGTTACGTGATCGACCAGCAGAACATAATTTATCTGTACCATTTATTTAGTACTAAGAGTCGTTGACATTTGACATTATATGTTGTATACAATTTAACAAAATGTATCTGTACCTAAATCGTTAAATCTTCGTTTTAGGTAGGTATGTATTTTGGTATGTTGTATTCAAGAAAGACGCCTAGTTTTTGTTTCTGATTTTGGACCCTATTCTTGCAAGAAATGGCCGATACCAGTATCAATATTTTCATGTGATTTTAATTTCGTCGGTTTAGCAACGTCGCCATTGCATTTTAATTTTATTCTCATTTTATTTAAATAAGTTTCTTATCAGATTAGTTAAATATGATCTTGATTATTTATAATTAGTACATAAAGTAATAAAATACTAAACAAAGTTGTCATCAATCAATCAATCATTTATTTTACTAAAAAACATAATGTACTAAAAGTATTATAATAATAACTAAAGTCTCACATGTTTTGCTGCTAGTGCAATACGTAAAACATAAGGTACCTAATATTAACACAGGATTTATCATTCTTCATGCTAATTAATAAATAATGGATTTTTATAATTTCTGGTAACTTATTGTAGATGGTAATGGCCACACAGAATAAATATAAGTAAAATTTTATTCTAAGTAACTTTTTTTTTTTATACTTTTATCACTTAGTTAACATTATTTACCTAACACGAAATATTGAATTTTGTAGATACGTATTATGAGTTCAAAGCGGAGCACAGCTGTGACTCAAACGCAGCGCTGCGATAGACTCACAAATGGGTTACGATTCGCGGCCATACTTCAATTAGGCACAAAAGGTACCTTCCGCATTGCTGCTGTTACGAAATGTTTATCAATACTCTTAGGGTGATAATCCACCAGCGCTATGCGAAGCTGTGTGTGTTACATTTGACGTACATGGTAACACATATTTGCACATCTTTGGTGGATTTTCACTCTTTCGCTGTTAAGCTATTAATATAAGTTGAAATATGAATATTGTAAGACAATCAATATTAAACAATGCGGAAGGTGCCACGGTTATTTTAATTGGTACCATTTCCAGTAACAACACCTTTGATGGTTGATCTTTATACAAATTTTGAAATAAAGGTGTTCTAATAACGTAGTTTTTTTTATTATTATTGTCGATTGTGGGCCTTGGTATGCCGCTTCGACGAGCAAGTCATCTATATATTGTGGCAGCCCTTTTTTTAGAACACCGTTAAAGCTCGTTGCCTCCAGGAAATTCCAGATTCTCTAGGCGGTGATAGGTATGTTGTAGATACTAGATACCTCTTCTCGGTGCACGACGTGCCGCCCTAGGTAGGTACGTAGTTAACCCTTGGCATGCCTGGTAGGGTCTGACAGACCCGGCGTGTTAAAAATCCGTCATTATTTTTTGAAATTTTAAATTTACCGCGTCGCGTCTCTGAGTAACTTCGCGTCATTAACTACCCGACATTTTGACGCTGCTCCCGCAGTCGGCCGCGAGCACCCTTTCGATTTGGACGTGCGTAAAGTGCTCGCGGGCCTGAGAAACCCGACCAGGCATGCGGCGTATCATTTTATCGCTAAGTATATATATTTTATAGATAGTATGTGTACATTGATATATCAGTGCCTTAAATAAACCTAAGACTGACGTTGATCTTAGGTATAAGTTTAATTTTTATGTTTTTGGGTCATTGTGACTGACAATATAAAATACAAAATAAAACAAAAATCGTCTTTTCAGTGAGCAATAGTTAAGGGCTTATGTTTATATATAATATGTTTTTATCGCATAGAATCATAGAAAAGGCGCCGCCGTTTATGCGGATTCAGAGCTCAACCAAAAATTAGGCTTTAAAGCCCTTAACTTTGGCAATGTCCACCGAAAAGACGCGAACCTAAATCTGACAATGACCCTTTTAGACACGAGTCTAGTTTTGTTGATGGAAATATCAAATGTTTTTACTTATGTAATTAAGTTCTTATGGAGTTTCTTGATTAAAGACTCTTATTTATTTCTCTTAAAAATAATGTACAAAATAACCAAAAACACACAAATCAACGCGTTAAAAAAACAATTCATATATATATTTTTTTTTACATTCACGGGTTTGTCAGACCCAGGCATACAGTGTGACTTTCGTTCACCTGGCATGCCAAGGGTTAAGTAGATGTACCTACTTGAAGTAGATGTACTCATTTAAACAGTACATAAGACTTAAGAAACTTGCGTATGCATGCATAGTGTGCGGCAGCCATATTGTATTCCCAATATAGACGAACCTTAGAAGGTAGAGTGAATACCCAAAACTCGAATTTTATGACCAACATAGCGCTTAGTGAAGTAAGTTTCCTGACCAGTAACTGGAGCACTGTACTGTTGCGTAACGATCTCAATACACCGGCTGTATAAAAGCTAGAACTCTCATTATTATTTTACTAGATGTTTTACTATTCGTGATAAAACTAGCGCAGTGCCTGTCTTGTCCTAATAAATACACAGAAATGCGGGAAGCTTATGGGACCGATAGGGTTAGCACGAGCTCCCGATTTAAGAGTCCGCAGTAAGCTCGGCCGAATTTCACCTTCCCATACGAACGGAGTTACGTTCTCATTTTAAAACTACGTGTTGGATTGTAACGAAACTTTGCATATACAATGAAAGGAGGGGTCTGTATTAGTTTATATAGCTCAAGTTGTGTACGAAAAATTTAAATTTGCTGTATTTTTTTTACTATGGTATCTGAAGCTACATAAACTAATTACAGACCTGAATGTGGATATACCTCATGACAATGACATGCAAAGTTTCGTTACAATCCAACACGTCGTTTTAAAATGAGAGCGGAACTACGTTTGTATGGAGAATCGAGCTTACTGCTTAATTTAATTTATTTCAGTCATGTTTTATGCCAGACAATTTGGTACATTCCTTGTGTGGATTTCGACTAGACATGTTAATCATTATTACTTAAGATTGTATTCAACAAATTTAACATATGACGATACCTAACCGGTGATATATTTGTTTTTCTAATGGCTTGTTATTGTGTGTTTTTCTTTGTTGACATGTGTTCATATTATTATTATTATGTTCTTTGTTTTTGACGATCATGATATAAATTATTATAGTTTAGTTTATCATGCAAATTTATACTGTAATTTCTTATCATGAAATAAATGATTTTATCTTATCTTATATTAAACAACATGGTATCACTAAACTGTTAATAGTGCCTAAAATATCAAATTTTGTAGCCCAACAAATATTTGACCCAGCCTCGTACACAGCGACACTATCTCAGAGCCAAATAGCGGCGTCGGGCTTTACGATAAATCGTGAATTACATAAATAATTACAATCATGAAGATAGATATGCACGTCAGAGATTCATAAAAAATTGTCGGCTGTTACCGTCGCAAGTATAAATAAAAAGCAAAAACAGGGTTCTTGTTTCAGTAAAAAAAATATTGTATGACAAATTATGTAACCATAACGCAGTATTTCACGACCAACAGCAATTTAATTATTTTACCGTATAATGGTGAGCAAGGTTTCAAAGTTGTGACGTCATAACTTGGTATAAGATGTTTTTTTATACGATTGTATGAAATAAATGAATAATAATGGACAAAAGACAAACTAGTGTGCAGTGAGGTAGTCGTTCATATGGGGAAACAATTGTTTGCATATTATTGTTAATTTTCCAAAAGAACATACAAATATCGCATATTAGGTTAGATTACATTTATTCTATAAAGTAAAGGTAGTAAGGTTGACTGGTAGAGAATGCTTACGGCATTAAGTCCGCCTTTTGTATGATAAGGTTTTATTTTGTGAAATAAAGATCAAATAAATAAATAAGCCATGCATGCGAGATGTGAAGGATCTGTATCTACTAGTAAATAGATAGATCAACCACTTAAAACTGAGTTACCAAACCATGGTAACACTGTATCAAAATTCCACGCTGAAATGTTCACAATGAGCAGTTTACACACTTTGTTTGTGGTAATACACTGCACAAACATGTCCCTACTACAGAAGTGTAGCTCGCTCTCATAGCTTCGTTTACTTATCCGCCTTATGGCAACTTGTCTTGCACGCTCAGAATTTTAAGCAAGCTACACTATGAACACAAAAAGGTCGTTTACTCTTGTATGCAAAACGATAAAAATGTATATCGGTCTATTATAAGTAGCTTATAAATTATTGATCCTGCATTCTGTGTTACTTATGTTGAATTTGTATTGTTCGTGAATTAGAATAGTGCGTATAAGCTGAGTCACAATATTCTGCTTATAATATAATCGAAATGATTCGTCAATTCGCAACGCATCCTTGTGTCAATTTGTTGCGTGCACTCGATCTGACGCTTAGATATAATACGTCAATTCATCTTTCCTAATACTAGGGTCGGTAACACGCATGGAGTTGCAAGTTTCCATATTTTTTCTCTGTGTGCGTGTGTGTGTGTGTCAATCTGTCTGTGGCATCGTAGCACCCAAATGGATGAACTTACATGAGTGTTTTTTTTAAATCGAATGTCTTGTCTGTTGAGATGGTCTTTGCTATGAGTGTTGTGTAGATGTCGGAAGTGTTTTAAATTTTAAATTAATGTAGTAATAAAATGCACTTTTGGTTATACAAATAATAAAAAATATTTGCATTATTATGTCACGAATACAATACTTAACAAAACGTATATTATTATATTAACTACCCTACTTACTGTCGAAGCGAAGTCATGTCATAAGTTACACCTGTTACTAAATTAATTTAACTGCACATTACTCGTACCCAAGTTTGAGCCTACGATGAAAACATCATCAACAAATCAAAGTTACCCTACTAAGCGGCCGGTTATGTGAATTTATTAGGCTTACACTTTTGAAAGGCATAATAAAGAAAATGGTTATTCGTTGTTCGAATCCATCTTTAAAATTATATTTTTTAATGATCCAGGTAAATTTTGCCCTAAACTGAATTTCTATTTTAATAACTAAAAGTTAAATCAAACATACAGAAAGAAAGAAAGAAATATACAGATACATTACTAGTTGAATTCTGAAATATATGGTTTTGATACAGTCATTTTCGTTTCTATACCTACCTACTTATATTTCTCTTTATTTATCGATTTAGGTACTTAGGAATATAGATAAGTACCCCAGATAATGTGACCTAAATAAAAATCAGCTGAGCAACAAAACAATAATTCAACATGTCCGCAGATAGCCGAGGGCTGATAGAAATTCGTTTATAGGAACGGTGAATAACTAAATCGGTTTGTTTCTGAACAATTTATTTTCGAACTAGGCATGTATTAAGGCAACATTATTTTCTGACGTTATAATTTAGTTTTATCTTTGGGAGGCATTACCTCACTGTTGAGAATAGTAATTGTATTTTCATTAGCAGATTGAATTAAAGCGGGTACAAGTTGTTCAAACAGCTATACGATTTTAGCCACATATTAATTCAATTCAAAAAGCTCCGGTTACAAATGGTTTCATTGTGACATAAAGTCTCATTTAAAGCCTCGAATACGTCAACTTGTTCTATTAATAGTAAATAACGTCGTTACAACTCTATTTATCCCCAATCGAACTGTCAAAGTTGGATAACGCAGCGGTCGAAGACAGGCTTCATCAATCAAGGTGGATATTCGGCTTATCACTATCTTGTGGGCATCACGGAGTTGTCGGCAACCCGCCCTTGCCGGAGACACGCGCAACTCACTACTCAACCAACTTTAGATTTGGGATCAAATACTATTTGATTGTTTCAGTTATGTGGTTGTTCAAAATCCACTGGTTAATTTTACGAATGCTAGGGTTAGTTGGTTAATAAATCACCTTCTTATTTAGGCCCATTCCATTTACCATATCTAAACTCGACCTATCTGAGACTACTACCGCGACCTATACTGCAGAAGTACTACTAGCACCTTGGTTTAAAAACAGCAAACATCGTGTATGATAATAATTCACTAATAAACGGTTTTGATAAGGTAGCTAAGACTCCTATTGGGTGTTCGACAGCTCGTATATTGTGCACCGAGAAATCGTTTGTTGGAAGTCTCTTTTGAACTACTTTTACAAGAAAGAGACTTCCGCTTCTAATTAACAAGTTCCAAGTTGTAATGAATTGGGGTGCCTACTAAACCCATTTGGCCCAACCCAGATTGGTGGCCACTTCTAGGTAAAAGGAGCGTCGGCCGTCCACCAGCTCGATGGGTGGACGATATAAGGAAGATTGCGGGTCACTTCTGACCCCGTATCATGGTCGGCCTTATCACGCGATAAGTGACAAGATAGGAGCGTCGTCTCGTTCTATCGAACGGTGTCAGCCAGTGACGGACGCTCTATCCTGTCACTTATCGTGTGATAAGGCCGACCATGATACGGGGTCTGGATAAGATTAGCTCAGGATAGGGACGGGTGGCGTAGTCGAAGAGAGGCCTATGCTCAGCAGTGGGTGATTACAGGCTGAAAATGATGATGATGATAACTAAACCCATTGTGTCCCATCGCACCTCCTGACGATGATGATTATTTATTTTATTCTCGGATTTCAAGAGTGTTAAAATCGCAGTATTTTATTAACACTACAAAGACATGCTGACATACCTATTTATATCTTCTTTCATTACGTTAATTCTTGATGCTTGCTCTTCTAGTAGCTGTGTAGCGCATGTAATAGTTTCGTTTTGCTTACCAATGGTTTGTGGTTTGTTACGGTTCCGTGGTTGCGGCTAGAAGCTTGTCAATGAGTTATATCATTGTTAGCACTAGAGCTGGGCGTTTTTTCCCGTAAGCGTTTTCAAAAACGGTTTCTCGTACAATAACGGAATAACAGTTTGTGGCTAGAAACACAAACAGTTTTTATAAAAACGATCGAACGGTCACACGCAACGGTTGCAATGCAAAACGTGAAAACGTAACTCGAACAATGTAAACTGTTTCATCCGTTTTTTCGTTTCACTTCGTTTGGCGACCGGCGACGGCGCCAACGCACGGAGAAACTAGTTATTTTTGAAACTGTTTTTCAAAACAGTTTTGTGAGAGAAAAAAACGGTTACGTTTCGTTTCACGGAAAAGTCGAAACGACCCAGCTCTAGTTAGCACTTTGTTACAAAGAAAATCTAGAAAACAAACCCATAATAAAGCAATGACTCAAATAGTCTATTCAATTGTTTATCTTAAATTCTCCGTGTAGGTTAGCTATTTAGCGAAATAATTTGTAGGTGTAACCTTTCGCAAAAATTAATGCTGTACCGCGATACGCTTTCTGCTTTTTAGGTTTTAAGACTGTGGCATTTTCTTTCTCATTACCTCGTATTGTTTTATGGCTCACAGTGTAGCTTGAATTAATTAATTAATTGTAAATGAGTACCTTGTTAGTTATAATACCTACTTACAAACCCATTTGCGATGAGGAAAAATATGTACTACGTTGGTTAGTTTACTTGTTTTGCTAATAGCGTTCTATGATATCACAATAATCGCGCAATAAACAACAGAATATTAGTTACAAAATTCACTGCACTAATGAAGGCTTACCTTTGTGCGCGAAAATTACGCTAGACTAAACCGTCACGCGTCACGTCACGGCGTCATGTCGCGTCATACTTTATTCATGCTTACGTCATCGGGGGTCTACCTGGCACAACGTGTTGATTGAAATCAAATTTACATTTTGAGTCTCGTCGAGCTTGTTCATTTAAACGCGAGTTCGTCAGAAGAGAATGCGCACTACAGGTTTAATGTTGTTAAATTGATGTGTATACCAATATAGAACTCCAAGAGTGCTGTGTAAGTTTTTAGCCAATTTATCGTTTAGTTAACCCGTGGAGTATCGTGTCAGTAAATCCTGTAAGTAATAGGTACTTATATTGTGCGTAAAGTCTATATAGGACGCGTGACGGATTTTTTACGCGGTTTTGTTAATTTGAATATATCCACGTACTGCAAAAATGTAAGTATGTTCAAATGGTTAATTACGCACGGATTTTTTAAAATTTTCCTTGTATATTTTGACATCAATATCACGGGATTATTTCACAGATAAACAAAATTAACATTGCTTGTAGTTGTAGGTGATAATGTCTTTAATGACTTGAGAAAGCGGCACCTTTTGCGGGAGAACGGAAAAAGTAATCCGAAAGAACTCGCGTGTGAACTGATACAACAACGCCTGCACCCGGTGTTTGAGCAATGTCGCTGTCTTTTCTTAGTGGGATTTATTTTACACAGGAACATGTGTTTTTTCCCATGGAGATTATAAAAATATTATACCTTCATACCGCACACAAAGCCGCTTTTCAACCCCATAGCGTATATTAGATTATTTTGTATACGAACATTATACATGGCTGTTATAATATAATTTTATATCCGCAATTAAAACAATAGGAAATTACTTACATTTAGATATCTCCCTGTCTAACAATCTGTTAGAGATTTCGTATTACTTAATTTAAGCTTAAGAAATATGTGAAGTTGACGTGCGTCTTTTTAATAAAAACAAAAAGCTAAGAAAATGCCCAGATATAGGTAAACAAAAATATTTAAAGACGAAACTGCAGATAAATTGGTACCAGGATCCAATTGGACATTCAAGATTAGACTTCTCTGGCATGTCATTGCGATATCCCCACTTTCGTGTCTTTGGGCCGGTATATACATCTTGCAAAATATGACGTTTCCCTGTCATGTCACCTGTCCCATTGTAGGTATCCGTCATTCTCATTTTGAAAGATATTTCAATAACATTTTGGTAAAATAACACAATATTTGTAAAGTCGGATTGGACCCCGAATTTCGAATAGATAATGGCATTCATGGAGCAAAATCCTAATCATTCGTGAAACAACCCTACGGACGTCCCATTCTGTCAATTAAAACGAATAGAATGCGGCCCAGGTAATAATTATACAATCCATAAAGTTAACTAGGAGAACAATGCTGTGTTTTAATTCTGGGCGAACAAACTTTTTATAAATGGGTATTTTCGAGGTTTCATAGAAAAATGGGAAATAATGGTCAGCAATTGAAACACGAGGGATCGTTTTTTATCTCCGCCTCTGACTGTAAGAAATGTAAAGGCCCTTAAAATTCTTTACCCTTGTAAAGCTTGACGTTTGCTAAAGAAAATGTTTTCGGTTGAGTTTTCAGGAAAAATATCTTTTAGAAGGACATTGTGTTTAGAATCGTCTTACATCCCGAGGATGCGACTTAGCGTAAGAAAGGATCTCTTGTATTTGTACCGGAATCCTTATGTGCGAATATTACCATTCAACTATTTACGAGATTTGAAAGCCTTAAGAAAATAAATAACACACATTCTCCGACAAATCCCAGTTAAATTAGCCATTTCCAACAACGAGCCATAAATTGTTTAGTAGTCTGTTTTATTGGCACTAGATGTAAAAATAAAAATCCAGGTTTAAAAAAATCAAAATCAAACCTTTATTCCGCAAAGAGGTCAGGAGGCCACTTTTACGTGCCGAACTTCAAATTCCGGTAAAAAAGAACTTAGCTTACGATAATAATAGAATCAAGAATATTAAAGTTCAAAATATTATTAAGTACTACAGATAAAGTACAATTATTACAGGCAAGAAAACTTTGATAACTGTCCGTCAGAATACCGTTCTTTTTTAAATAATTTTAAAGATGTATGATGTCTCTTAGTGTTCGAAACTTTAATTATTTCAGTGTTTTCAGGGAGATGTTTCTAAACTCTAAGGGTAAAAAAGTTGCAAGATAGACAGTTGCAGAAAGTATATATAAAACACTTATTTACTCTTGAGCTGATGATGAAGAGATGATATAATCAGCCTACATACGTCCCACTGCTAAAAACATAAAAAGCCTAGCAAACAAGGCACCGTTATCACTTGATCTACCCTTTCAATAGTCTTCTCTGTAATTAGGTCGAAATTAATCCACAATTAGAACTCGGTTTTAGGTATTTCAGTAATTTGCCGCTGGTATGTGTAATCAATTTAGTTCAACTACAGGTATAATTGCTTTGTTATTGTTGTTATTGCCTTTCTTTAACTTCAACTATGTCTACCTATGTATATGTATGTCCGTACAGTCAACGGCTCTAAGAATAAAGTCGTGTCAGATATTTATGAGCCCATTGTTGTAGCAAATATAAATGCTGGTACCTGTGCAGCAATGTACTCCAATCCTGCAGGTCAATATTCACCCAATTTTTCGTTAGTCGTATACCTATATTTAGAAGATTGCAAGTATGTGTGTCAAGTTGATCTTATGAGGAAACCGGAATATAGAACTCTTCAATAACTTATTGCGTACCTACTACTAATTGCATTTTTTATAACATCGTAAAAATATTATACTTAAATGATCCTTCATGATGGGCTTTATCGTTTTCAAGTTATAACTGACTACTTGGGCTATCAGGTTTTGAACGGCGTCGTAGGTAAGTGTAAACTGGATTAAAGAAAAAGATTATCCCATATGAATCCCCAATCCCAGATGAGAGATCGATTTTTGGCCACCCTAAACCACTGTTGACCGTGTCGACAAACCATTTACAAACAAATAATTAAGAACACGAATGTATGGAGGATAATATCATATTGATGGATGACAACTGTCCCACACGTGAACCAAGTTGAAAAACCTGGGGACCGATTTTTGACTTTCGAGCGCTCGACTCTTTCACTCGAAAAATTATGAAATGCTATTTTGAAATAGCGATAGAAAATTGAAAAACGAGTAGTATGAAAAAAGTTGTAGGTATAATATCTATTAGGGTCGTATTCCACTTGTTTAAGATCTTGGCCAATAATTATTGCGTCTCACGTTTTTTTCAACAAAATGTGAGGGGCCAATACATTGGACAAACATCCGTCCAATGTATTTGCATCTCACATTTTGCTTAAAAGAATGTGAGACGCAATGATTATTGGAAAAATATCTTTGACAAGTGGAAATACCACTCTGATACATGCATTGTAAAAAAAAGAGTTATTTATTTATAAACGCTATTTAAACGTCGGTGGACATACCGGTCTCGTTTTTCGTCCATATATCATTCCTGTCCAGATGAAAAGGGTGACAGAAGTGAATAGACAAATTGGACTGTTACCCGTGACATAAAACAATAAAGTGGTGCTCCCCCGAGCTTTCCTTTCGCCGCGTTTGCTGCTCATAAACTTGAATAGGAAATAAATCGGAAGCTCAGGCAGGTGGGGTCGGATTAGGAACCGTGTGACGGATTGTGTCGTCACTATATTGACGTGTTACTATAACTTGATAGAGTCAATTTGGATACAGTGTGTAATGAAAAATTACGTAATGTGGTAGACTCTAGAGCTCAGCTTGGAAACGAACTATTTGACTCAAAATTATTGGTTTTAGTGTTTTGCGATATGGTTTTTGTAATAGACGTACTTTACGCTTTTTGAAAACTCAAAACAAGGTGAGTGTATGCTCACGTTTTACTAAATCTGTAATTTCTGCCATTATACTAAGATTATCCTTCGTGTTTTCATTTAAACGTACTTTTTAACAAGAACGAATACTTACCTTCAATAATAACAATAACTTACACTTGTACGATAAAGTAGTAGAGGTTATTATAAATATTTTTACAATGCATGTGCTCGAAAAGAGCGTTTTCCAAGCACCCAAATCGTGCGGAAAGTGCCACTTTTTCGCACTAGTGCTTTTTACTTTTCAATTTTTTTTTAATTTTTACGTCCGTCGTCAGCCCGACGCAAAGAGTTTTTATTACTCGAGAAAAGTTTTACAAATATTTCAATTACACGTTTTCTTTCAATATAAAAGGTACATAAACACTAATAATGTATAAAATGATTTATTAATCTTTATGAATTTAGAATTTGGTCAATAAATTCATTAATTTTAAATATTCACTTAATGTGTTTGGCTGAACGCATCTTTTTTTTGCCTTTTGCGATACGACAGTATGGCGACTTGCACATGCGCAATGCGCATATGTTGACCGCGCATGTATTTAAAACTAAAAAGCCCGCCATTGTTGTGATTGTTGTTTACTTTGGAGTTATTTTATGTAAATAAGCTAAAAATATCGAGTTAAAGTGAGTAATCAATAATAATAATGATTTAGGTATTGTGTTTCAATATTGTCAGTAGGTATGTTTCTTAGAACTGCGACGGTACAGCGTCTTTTTGTTGTTTAATATATTGACTTACTCAAAATTAATTTTGTTTCAAAACCACAATACAATGGATTTAACTTTTAAGTGAATAAGCTTGACAGCAAAAGATGTGGAGAAGTTGTTAAATGCAGTTCCAGATAATAAGTAGGTACCTGACAATCTACCTAGGTTCTTCAATTTTAACCTATCAATTTTAAACCATTTCACCATTTAATATATTTCCTCACACAAGGCATAGTAAAACGTTGTATGATACACGCGCGTAAAGTTGATTTCCGACTCGTGTCGAATTATACATTCGCTCGCTTCACTCGCTCATGTATAAAACGGAGACTCGTCGGAAATCACCTACTTTCCACACTTGTATCATAAATAACTATACCTAAAGTCTTAAACCTATATGTAATGAATCTCACCCAAATGGACATTGCAAGTGCAGGCTTCTTTAATTTTAGTAGCGACTTTGAATTGAATAAGACGTTCCTATTAATCTCTCAAAATGTGCACACTAATATTATCACTAAAAACACTTCATATGAACCACGTACTTTGTGCAGCGGGAATCAATGACCCAGAATACTGAAATTAAATTATGTAGCTGCCGCGTTCCACGCCATATATTTACTATGTCCTTTTCATGACAGGAATGAAACAGCCTCATATGCTGTGAATGGAAATGAATCAGCAACTTAGTTTGTACGTAAATAGGGAACAAATTGCTAGTTTCCGCGCGCTCAAAAGCAATCAAGTTTTCACACTGCACGTGTTTGTTAATGTGAATAGTCATTTCAATCACGATAAGTTGGATAGCCTTTATAACTGCAAGAAAGTATAAAATAGTTAGTATTAGGCCGAGTTTACGCACGTAAGATAGCTTATTGACTTACCTTGTTTTAATGTAAACACCCTCGTAAGTCTTTTATCATAATCGGGGGCAGTCCGAAGCTCATTCCTAGGGTAGATTTTCCTAACTTGCCGGCTGTAATGTTTAACGGAGTCCAGTTTCCGTTTTCACACCAGGTCAGGAACCTTGGCGTAATAATTGATCGCACATTGTCTTGGGTACCTCAGGTGAGCGAGGTCAGCAGGAGGATGTTTGCTTCGATGGGTTCCCTTCGTCGACTTCGTAACTTTTTGCCATTCACCACTAAAATTGCGCTAGCTCAATCTCTCCTTCTCCCCATTCTAGACTATGCTGATATTTGCTATCTGGACCTTACTGAGGACCAGCTGAATAAGCTTGAGCGCCTCCAAAATCTTTCTATTAGATTCATATTTGGCTTGCGCAAGTATGACCACGTTTCCTCCTTTCGTTCTCAGCTCAAGTGGCTTCCAATTCGTCTCCGTCGGGATTCTCACATTTTATCCTTGCTTTACAGTATACTTTTTGTTCCCTCATCTCCTCCATATCTCAAGGAGCGTTTTAATCACCTCACTTCCATCAGATCTTCACATAATCATCTTCTCGCTCCACCGCCTTCATCCACCAAGTTCTATAACAACTCATTCACATTTCAGGCTGTTCGGCTGTGGAATGCTTTGCCGTTGCATATAAGATGTGCAAAATAACTTCAAATTTTCAAAAATCTGTTGAAACAATATTACTTGTCCCTGCCTTAAGTTGCCCTGTTGTCCTGTAATATATTTATTTAATTGTATTATAGTTTGTATGTATGTATTTATGTATTTATACTATGATTATTTGTGAAAGTATGTATTTGAGTGCTGTTGTCATATAATGTGATGTATGTGTTAGTTAGCTTTTCTTGATGTATTCCTGCACTACCTGTTAAAACTCTTGTTGAAAATTTCCTGCTACCCAAAGGTTGTCTGGAAGAGATCGCTCTAAAGCGATAAGACCGCCTGTTGTTACCTTTATTTATTTAATGTACTCATGTTACATGTTTTTCTTATGTTGTGGTGCAATAAAGAATATTATTATTATTATCTCCGATTGAAATTCACGGGACGAAACCCGGTCATTTGGAAGGCGTGCGTGGGGATATAGATCCAACACGTAGAGTCCCTTTGGAGACGAAGTTTAATGTTATGTAATACACCTGCTAGAACCCATTCACGTGTACATCGGTAGATACCCGTGACCCGGTTCCAACAGGCGTTGGGGCTATTGTAGGTAAAATGGATAGAGAAATGGATGGAATGGATGGTCTATGGTGATGAGATATGGATGGATTATGAAACTGGGCTATTGCAAAGAGGTCCGGACACCTGCCATAACATTGTCGCGCACAAAGTTATCGAGGCAGGCGGTGACTCGCCGCTCATTAGATGGGCCCCTGAAATTGCCGTCGTAAAGACGGCCAGGAGCAACACCGGGGTGAGCGGCTTAGGGGTGTTGAGAGGTGGTGCTGCGCTTTCTCCGAAGTTACTCGCGGCGTTATGCCCTTTAACACTTCCACCTCTGGAGCAGCTCTGACGACTCCTCTCTGGATGGCCAATGAAGGCAAGCCAGAATTATTATTATCATAATTTCTTCCGATTTGCGGAAGTTGTAAAATTACTGGTCTTAACTGGCCACTATTCGCTTACGGAACCATTTCTCAACTAATCGAATTGAATGGGTACTTACGTGAAGCTTTATTGTGGAAATAATGACTAAACAAACAAATTATGTTCACTGCCTAAGGTGGGAGCGTAGATAACTGCTTATACTCTGGAGTTGTTCCTGGGAAAAGTACGGGTTTGAAAAACATAAATTTATACTAGGTATAATGTTGGATCGCCAAAGTATAGCGAGTAGGTTGATAGTAGGGATGTAAGGGACGGCTGGTCTAATATATTACTACCTCTACAACCACGACTACCAGAAAACCACCAACTACTTACCGACTAACACAAAACCACCAACTACCGACTATCGCAGAGGCCGACCCACCGCTACCAACCAAAGGTACATTACCGGGACACACAACTACCACTACCATTCCGAGCCAAACACCTCAAAAAAATAAACAGCCAAACACAAAAATAACACCTTCTAACGTGACTTGTAAAAAACATTCAGTTTTATGGGATTATAAAATTATGGATTATAAAAACGGGTAAGTAATACGAGGTATAACAACTTATCATATAACGGTCATAATATATACGCTCACTGTGTATAAGCTTGTTTAGTATAACGTTCATTGCACATAATGAACGAAAGGTATAATATCAAAATATATATTTTCGTAAAGTATAGCGTACTTCAGATATAATATCAATTGTTATATCGATTAAAGCGTATAATATTCATAACACCTAAGGAACTGAAAGGTTGAAATTAAATATTTTTTTGAAATCAACCACGTCAATTATTTTAGTCTAACCTAACCGCCAGCGTGTCAACGTCACCCCGCTTCGCGGGGTGTCTATTTCCGCTCTAAGAGACACAAGATAACCCTAACCTAACCTAAAAATAATACCATTGTTAAGAGTATTTTTAGTTTTTTTACTGCGGGGGACTTCGCCTCCCGAGCCCCTTTTGTGACTGGCACCGCCCCCCTTCCCCCCCCTTTTCTAGCTGCTCTAACCTTATTTTCTGTATTATAATCCTTATACGAAAATATACTATGTGTTATGAACTTATGATCGTTATACGTTATGTATGTTATACGAAATGAAATTAGTCAAGTTGAGTATTACTTATAAAAAAAAACGTTATATAATATGAATATTATGTCAATTGACCGTTATTCCTTATAAAAGTATTGGTTTTGTTGTTATAGCTAACGTTCATTATATCTTGTAAACGTTATTATTATGAAATTATATATATTGTTGTTATATCCCGTGGGACGCACCCTATAAAAACTGCGTGAAAACTAACTAAGTACATAAAACATTCGCGATATTTTCAATACAACTCCAGTGGATATACCTAATGTCAAAAATTACACAACATCAAATGAGCACTTAGTGGACATAAAAGTCCATTCTACATGCAGGTGAAGTAATTATTGAAATCGGATAAACGGTTCCGCAGATTACCAATGGGTAAAATGTAAGTTTTATGTCATACAACCTTTCCTGTTTATAATTTTTCACCTCACCGGCTCGGAAAGGCTTGCTTTATCGCTCAAAAGCTGCGCCCAAAAGTCCATTATATCCGCTAGCGTTGAAAGAGTTTTTGAATTTGGAACGTGACGGCAATCGTGAGATCCAACTTTTTTCTATGCAGTATGAGAGGTCATTATCCTGCGTTCAGAAACTTATGGTGTTATGCCAATAATTCATTTTTATTATTTTGATATAATTAAATTGGTACACTTATTTATACTTAATTTAATTACATGTGAAATATTAATAATTAGACTGACTTATAAGGATATAATACAACTAAATAATTTTAAAACGTACTTTTATTTTTAAAAATATTTCGCTTCGTGCAAATTTGGAACGCACCGTTTAATAACTACAACTTAGAAAAGTTGAGAAACCCCGACATTTTCATTTCAAAGTCCAATATCTCAAAAACCGCTGAACATTTCATGCAACATGACTTAGGAGAATTCATAAAAAAGTTAAAATCACATTTAATTATTACACCGTTTTATAATTTACAGGAATAGTTTGAGGGCATGTATGAATAATGTAAATTAATCTTAATGAGTTGATTGTTATTATATTTTAATTGACTGACATATTTTCTGTTGCTGTGATAACGTAATTATTTTAATCTATGAAATTGTTATTGTAATACTGTTAGACACGTCTTAGTTTTTAGGTTTGCATGCCATATTGTGGCGGAACATGCACTCATGTGACTTTTACCACTGACATGAATTATTATGTAACTATAATTGTGTATGTTTAGCAAGAAATAAATATGAAATATGAAATAAATATGAAATAATAACACTCGGGATACAATTATCTATGACACAAAAAAACTAAACGAAAACCGATCCATCCGTTTAAACTTATAACACCCCTCTCTTTGCGTCGAGGGTTAACGACATACAATCTTTCCTGTTTATAATTTTGTAGGTAGGTACAGTCGCCATCAGATATATCGGAGCGGCCAAAGTGCTCACAAATATCTGAACCCGTCTCTAATGCCTCGACAATAGAGACGTGTTCAGATATTTTTGAGCACTTTTGCCGCTCCGATATATCTGATGGCGACTGTACCTATAGAGAAACCGTCGTAGCATGAACTCAAAAAATATGGATGACGGGATTTCAATTGGGATGCACTGAAGTTGATGTAAATTTTGATTGCCTATCAGCTACCGTCTAAACCACCGCACCGTCACAAAGTTTTCGAAGTTGGCTCTCTATCCTAGATACGGGTCCTGCACATGACACTGTCTCTTAGTACAGTCAGCGTCATAGTAGCCAAATATTTCGGTACACGTCTTTATTACTGTAAGAATAAGGGTGTGTTACGAAATAATTGGCTACTCTGGCTGCTACTAACTACATATATGACGCTGATCGTACACGGAGTGAATACGATGTCGTATTTTGGTGTACGGTTCGTATTTGTGTCTCTGTTAGCTTCAGAGGCTCTAGTATAAGTTTTACCGAAACAAAACGTTACGACCGCGTTCGCGTTTAGCTGTCAAATCCCATACAAAATGAGGGTAAAACGCAAACGCGATCGTAAAGTTTTGTTTCGGTAAAACTTATACTAGAGCCTCAGTAGTGTTTGTAGGTTGACGTTAGGTAAGTTAAATGTGTAAAGCGTGGGTATCACCTTAGTGCAAGGCCTGAGTGGACGCCCCGCTCAGAGCGGGGCGTCGAGCGTCCATATAAATTGCATTTGTTTTATATTGACGCTGCACGCCCCGCTTTGAGCGCGTCCACTCAGGCATTGCACTTATTCAAATAATGTTTAAAACTAATGCGGTTTCACTTCCAAACTGATTATAATATCAATTTATACATACCATTTATTTGTCATTATCCTTTTTGATATTAGGCAGAAACGAATAAAGTTTCAGTTTTTCTAAAGATGATAATAATGATAGAGGACAGTACGACAAAAAAATACTCCAGTACAACTAGGAAATGAACTTAAGACGCTGTCAACACCAAAATGCCCTTGAGGATTTTGGATAGCGCGCACACTGTCTATTTGTATCGGAGTAAACGAGAGCGAGTGTTACTGGGCGGCCCGGTTTTTGAAAATAATACATAAATATTGAAATAAAAAAAATGGTGGATTATTTGTGAAATATGACTCGATAGCGGTTTAGGTATGAATATGTCAACTTCATGTTTTTAATTGCAGACCCATACGTCAAAAAAATAAAGACATAGAACCGTTAAATGTGATTTTAAGACAAATCTTTGCAATTATTTTCTATCGAGCCGATTTCGTCCAATTATGTATCGAGCCCATCCACGGTCTTTGAAATATGGTCAATATTAACATATGTATATTTTATTTGATGTGCTAGAACAAATAGTTTTTCTTAAAAAACTGCTTAAATAACATCAATTTCACCAAATTAGGTCTTGTCAGCCTCTTAAGAGTCCGCAGTAAGCTCGGCCGAATTTCACCTTCCCATACAAACGTAGTTACGCTCTCATTGTAAAATTACGTGTTGGATTGTGACGAAACTTTGCATAACTATACAATGACATGAAGTATATCTATGTCTGTAATTAGTTTATATGGTTCCAGTTTATAAAACAAACGAAATACAGCAAATACAAGTTATATATGAAAAAATATATTCGCTGTATTTTTTTTACTATGGTATCTGAAGGTACATTAACTAATTACAGACCTGGATATACCTCATATCATTGTACATGCAAAGTTTTGTTACAATCCAACACGTAGTTTGAGAGCGTAACTACGTTTGTATGGAGAATCGAGCTTACTGCGGACTCTTAATTGTTCAAGTTTGCAATTTATCATACATAATACTGGTTGCCCGCGCAGATTCGCCCGTGTATTGCAAAGAACGCAGACAATCCCACGGGGTAAAACCCAGTCTATAACCATTCAGAAAAGTTCTGTTCGCAGCTGAAATATTTTTTTGAAATCGGATATCCGGAGATTACTACATTATTACCAAGGATAGGACAAACGCCCGTCATTTTGAAAACTTAACCCTGTTCTGTACAGTAGAGACTTCCTAATGATATTTAAAATTAAAATTAAATAATTATTAATTATTTTTTATTTTAAAATTTGGAAAAAATTGTGGTCATTCTTTTCCATTGGCGAAAGTGATTTATCGCCTTAATCATCGTCATTTGAATAATTTGTCACTGGAAACATATAAATTATGGTACTTAAAATAAATTTATAAAACATTACTTTTGTCCTTTGTTTTGTATTGTCACGAATAAACTATTCTTATTCTTATTTAGTACCTAATTTTTTTTATTAATATAAGGAAGTCTCTACTGTACAGAACAGGGTTAAGTTTTCAAAATGACGGGCGTTTGTCCTATCCTTGATTATTACATGCAAACTTGCAAGGCTACAATCACACAGACTTCCTCTCTATAATATTAGTATATATTGACATAGTGTCTAGGAACACTTTTATATAATAACTGTTGTCCAACCCGAATTACTTATTAAAAGCGTGACAGTAATTGAAAGTAAACAATCCACAGCTTTTCCAATACGCCTCCCTATCTATAAAACATCAAGATTCGTCCATTTTGAGCCAATTTTCCGCTGCGTTACAGTCCGCGCGAACAGAGGCGCTTTAAGCCAATTGCAGCACCGGCCAGCAATATGTGTGTAAATTGAAAATGGCTTTATTCGCGCTGTGACCAGTCGGCCAACGGCGTTTTTCTAAAAGGACAGCGTGAAATGTGGAATGCCTCACTTTTGTTTTGTCGCATAGCATACAGTTTACAAATCTGCATAAATAAAAAAATAAAAAATTGCTGTTGTGAACGAATCAATATTATGTATGTTACAAAGGTAAAATATTTCGCGGTAACCTGTATTGTTGGCTGAATCGTAATTGTATAGTTCGCAACTACCTGTCTTCTAATCCTTCAGTGCTCAATCTAAAGAAACTAATACAATCTAACAAAAAAACTAAACACTATACTTCCAGGTAGCTTTTATTGTTATAAATCTTCCTCATAAAAAAAGTTTCTAGGTTGATTAATTTCATAGTTGATCGAAATGTGTCAAAACTTATTGACGATTTATCATAATTAGAGGAGATTCTTGTGTTTTTACCCGACTGCACCGATTGACTGATTTCGACGAAAGAGTGTCGCTGGATTACCCTTAAGACGCTGTCAACACCAAAATGCCCTTGAGGATTTTGGATAGCGCGCACACACAGTCTATGTATTTGTATCGGAGTAAACGAGAGCGAGTGTTACTGGGCGGCCCGGGTTTTGAAGATAATACTACATAATTATATTGAAATTTAAAAAAGGGTGGATTATTTGTGAGTTTATGACTCGTTAGCGGTTTAGGTATGAATATGTTGACTTCATGTTTTTAATTGCAGACCCATACGTCAAAAAATAAAGAGACCCGTTTAATGTGATTTTAAGACCAATCTTTGCAATTATTTTCTATCGAGCCGATTTCGTCCAATTATGTATCGAGCCCATCCACGGTCTTTGAAATATGGTGAATATTAACATAATATATGTATATTTTATTTGATAAATAAATAAATAATAAATAAATATTAGGGACACAATCACAATCTTACACAAATCGACCGAGTCCCATAGTAAGCTCATTAAGGCTTGTGTTATGGGTACTAGACGACGATATATATAATAGATATAAATACTTAAATACATAGAAAACTTCCATGACTCAGAAACAAATATTCATGCTCATCACACAAATATTTGCCCTTACCGGGATTCAAACCCAGGACCTTCAGCTTCGTAGGCAGCGTCACTACCCACTAGGCTAACCGGTCGTCCATCCTAGAACTAATAGTTTTTCTTAAAAAACCGGCCAAGTGCGTGTCGGGCCACGCGCAGTGAAGGTTTCCGTAGTTGCCTGCCTGTCTGTCTTAGTTACATCGACGTGCGGTGTGGTTGCGTCGGCCGAATTTTTACGAAAGTCAGCCTTTCCAGGCACACATTAAGTTGATCAACTATTACTGGATAACTGCTTATGCCTAGGTACTTATCCGTGATAGTTTTCCTTTTAAATTCATTATATGTACTTCTACCACGATTTTTTTCACATCCCCAGTAGTAGCCATTTAGCCGGCAGGGGACACACAGACACACACACACACACACACACACACACACACACATGACTCGAACATAAGATAGAGCTTTAAAGCCCAATATCTCGCAAACTAATCACTGATTTGAAAAATGGTTTTAGGAAACCCATAATATTTTTGAACGCGCTATCCAACGATATCCCACACTATGGGTTTAACGAGAAAAAAAATACATCCCCGCTTTAGGTACGCTAAAAAAATTTTTTTTTTCACAATTTTATCGTACTGTTTTGTCGGCGTGATTATTAAAAAAACTCCAAGAAATCAAACTTTAATTTTCATGGCTCAACGCCGTGATCCTGTGCCACAAATTGTGGAATGGAAATGAAAAAAGACCATCTTGCAGGCCTAGGCCTCCAATTTTGTATGAAATGCCATTACGGGTCTCTCGTCTCGATGTGCACGAAACGTGACACTTCGAAGCCCATTATGAAGAACACAACGTCAATATTTAATTGCATGTTTGAGATAAACAAGATTAAACGCGAGAACTTCAACTGAACACTGTCACCAGTGACCCTGTTTTACCAACCCAGACATACAATTGTACAAGTGTAGAGTAAACTGGGAACACTGGCCAGTCATTAAGCTCATTTTTTTTTTTTTTCATTATTATAGCTCAAACGCCTCAGTGTTGCCAGTTCCAACTTGTTGAATGAGCGAGCGGAGCGATCGAAGTCCTATGCTTCAACTTGGTCCGTCATTTGTTCGTAAGTCCGGATGTCCCGCTGTCCGGCTGTTCTCCATACAAGTCTCATTTCTCAACCTTTTTCATGAAATTTTGTGAGCAGGATTGATAATTATACAGATTCTTTTTGTCGATTCAGTTTTAAGATTTTTTGCCAAAAAATCTACAGGACTTAGATTGGAGCCACTAGTATACCTAAGCTAATAGGGGTGCAGAATCTTAATGTATTAATACTTCAAAAGAAAGAAGGCTGAAAAATATGCTTAATATCAAAAATCCCATTCAAATATTTCAAAAAACGACGAACTTACAATTACGGTTTTAATGTTGCTTGTTAGAGAGAAAACGCTAGCAGATCGCGACGTCACGATCCTCGAGCGTCATAGTAAATGACAATCGTTTCATATGAAGGTGAGTTCTGCGGAAAAGGGACATAACTTACCCCCTCTTAAAACTTTGGACACAAACTTGGTGATCATTTAACATCTGATTATTTTATTTTCTCCAATATGCTCGGAAATGTTTGCCTTACTGTAGCAACCGCTACATAGTTGTGTAATTAAATTACTAAAAAAATTTTTTTTAGGGGTGCACTCCATACATAGAACTGAAAGTCAACATTTTTTTTTCATTGCAAGCCCACGTGTGGCACATAAACAAAATAAATATAAGGTTTCTCAGCATTTTTTTTGATTAAGTGAATAGAGTCGGAGATAATCTCCTCGAAAGTCACTAAAATTGTGCCCCCCCCCCCCTCTAATTTTTGAACCGTGTATTTTAAAAATATGGAAAAAATCATGCTCATAGGGCTTATTAAATTCTCTCAGCGAAAATTGTTTATTCTCTCAGCGAAAACAACTAGTCTTGCTGTGGCGGCCACTTACTGAACGAGCGAGCCAGGCGAACAAAAGCTCTCCGTTTCGGTTACATATGATATGATATGAATGTTTTTTTTTATATAATTGATAAACAATCTGGTACAAATGTGTGGAAACTTACCGTTAAATATAAATAATACTTACCTACACGTTTCTTTCAAGATTAATGGTCCTATTTTTGTTCATAATTAACGTATTACGTGATTGAATAATAAAAGACAATGGCGAATTTAGTTGCGTGAGAAGATCCCGTTTACCATTTTAGAGTATTTCATTATAATATTGTTGAGTATTCTATAGGTAAAATATTACTTCTAGTACCTATCTAAAGTAAGAGTTTTTCGAAACTTATGTACGGAACATTTACCTGATTTACCGTTAGCTTTTCGGTGAAGGAAAATATCGTAAGGAAACCGGTCTAATCCTAATAAGTCCTAGTTTTCCCCCTGGGTTGGAAGGTCAGATGGCAGTCGCTTTCCTAAAACTAGTGCCTGTGTCAAAATTTGGGATAAGGTGTCAAACGGGCACAACCGGAATTAAGGATAGGACGATGAGTGTCTTAAGTAGTAAAAATTTAAATTACACGTGCCAAATTTTAACCAATATTTGGTACTGTAATACTTTAATTACCTCTATTTACGGAGGCAATCACTGTTTACATGGATGTGATTATTAAATGTGACCGACTTTTTATACTACTGTCATTGCAATTTAAATCTTCTATCTTGGAAGATGTAGTTGCTATGTGAATGGACTACTTTGATGCAATTCGGCCAACCCAAATAATTTCAAGTAGGTATAAGTATAAGGTATACTCGCATTTTGTAAAAGTCGTTACAGTAGAATTATTTGGGGTTTACCACGGACAAATAGTTTGCCTTCATTTAATTTTCAACTTTAACCTCATACAAATTAAGTAGTTATTACTAAATCGGTAGACGTGGGTAAGAGTATTCTGAAAATTGCTTTGTGTACATTAAAGTTGAAAATTAAATGAAGGCAAACTATCTGTCAGTGGTTTACTAACAGTAAGCGTACTGTACCTAGCTCTACGACATTTAACGCGTATGTAGTCATGGATGATACAATTAAGTAGATTTTGTCACATTTTAGACATAGATAAGACGCTACCGCTCAGAACAAAAATAATGTTTTTTTTTCCTTTTCATGCAAAAATCTTTCTCTTTTTTGCTAATCCTAGCCTTTGAAGTAAAACCAGCCCTGAAAAGAGAAACTGAAATTCTTATGAAAATTTCTAATAATAATTGCACAACGTGCTTTTTCTTTGGGGACTTAGTTTAGGCTTATTTTAAGAAACATATTTTGTAAAGTATAAGAGGTACAATATATACAGCTTTAAAACATTTTTTTTTAATATTTCATTGCATTGACAGCAACTTAACTTCCCATATAGAAATAACCACTGTAAACAACTGAACTGTAACGCGCTCCTTTCTGCACTCGAGGACAAGAGTGATCAAGGTCCGTTAGCTTTGTCACACAACAACGTCGCTTATTTCAATAAACTTATAAACTATAATGGCTCGAACATTCACATGAATTTGCGTCATTTTTGTTTCTAGGTGCTAATTTGTCCACCGATGCGTTGGGTGACACATGTGGCGGGAAATCCATGATGCAATGGAGCGTTCGCACGATGCCTGTGCCTTGCATTTCGTCAAACCGGGTAATAGGTGCATCGTGTGATGTGGGCAGTAAGAAATTAAATTAATAGTAGATTACTGCAGAGGCCGTGAAGTAAGGGATTGCTGGACGAGATTAGGGTAGACGGCCGAGTCGTAGACGAGGCCGAATACAACGAGTCCAGCAATCCCTGTTCCGGCCGAGGATTGTATAGTACTTTTCTCAAACGATGTGAGGAAATATTAAAATTAAAAGAAATACTAGATAATCAATTAAATAATAGGTAATTTACGCCTTTTTTATTTTTTAAACATGCCATTTGAACAAGCTGTTCGAGCACCATGTTTAACCGCACATAAAGTATAGTACCATAGATTTTTTTTATTTTTTTTATGAAGCAAGTATGCTTACAGTGTCTAGTGGTGGTTGGCAGTATGTAAATTTTCCTTTGTCAGTTTAATATTAGTAAGCAAATTTAAAAAGTTAGAGTAGCGGACAATAATGGTTTTACTTAGGGTTTTCATACATTACTTCTTGGCGTAAGGCCAAGAAGTAATGTAGGGAGCCATAAACAAGAAACTTCACGTCTTCATTTCGTGATATTAACGCGTACATTTCCGAGCATGTTTGAGAAAATGTAGTTTTAATGCAATCATAGTTAAGTAATAGCAGAAAAGACATTCTACCTTTTTTATATCACTCATCAATCTTCGTTTTCCACTAAAGACCGCCAATGACATTAAAAAAGCGTGAAAAAATGTATGCATCATTTTTATCATCTTTAGAAACTTTAGCAAGTTCTCATTTCAATTGTTTTTGGTATGGCAGTTTCTGTCATTTCTTAAAAGACGTTTTTATGAATTACCTACCTCAAGTTCAACATATTTCAGTCGGAGGTGTAAGATCCAGGAGTCATGTTAATTACTCACAGGGAACTCCTCAAATAATATATACACACACTCAGTTAGCTCAGCGACCTAAAATGAGTCTTGGCTTCGGACACGAGAGTGCGCCATTTTTCTCGTTTCTGCGCTAACTCTTGCCAGTAGGCATGATGCCTCATGTTCAAATTGATAACGTAGTGATGCTAAATGGATAGTAAACCATCAAATTATCGTAATAAAGTATAAATTATAAAATATAATTGAAAACATAAAAAGATATGAACCTTGAAAGTTTAGAAAAAATAGGCATTTTTTTTTATTGTCCAAGAGTAAATTAAAAGCGACCAATAGAATCCTTACGCTTTTCTAGAAACAAAATTGTATGACAACTATGTACTTAAACGCAGTATTTCGCGACCGAAACAACAATTTACCTGATTTTCCATACTACGATTAGAACAAATATACAAATGTGACGTCACACTTGTATAGACACACAGTATGAAGAGTTTCGCGCTGCCGCCAGCGAGGTCAATCTTTATCTCAAATTTTTAGGTTTTTATGTTATTTAATTGTAGTTGCTCCCATACAAACATTTGTTCCTCTCCAAAAACTGGTTCGAATGACGTCACAAAAAAATCTTAGTCATCATCCCTATTGCAGATTTGGATGTGCACACGTAAAATAATTTGGCTCTTTTATTTGTGTTCTATAAACAGTCTGGATCAGTTACTATTGATGAAAGTCTGTTGCCAAGAATTCATAATTCTGTATTTAGTTATTATCAGTGACAGTATCAAATGTATTATGAGGCCAACTGCTCCGTACTCTGTTAATTTGTCCACCGATGCACCAGTTGATGCATGTGGCGGAAAATGGAGTGCGCCAAATGAGGCATGCAGCGGGTTCCTTCATCGAGCACGAAGATGAAGAATAACAAAGAGAGGTTATAAGTCGTTTATATTTGTATTTAAATGAATATTGTCTCAAATCGTGTAGTTTGATTTATAGTTTTTGTGTCTTTCTCTGGCCAGGCAGATGGATTATTTGCGCACAGCGGACGGTGCACAGGTATCAACTTTACACTTTACTTAAATATATATTATCATTGAGAAGCGGCCACACAGGTGCGTAAAGCTGCGTAAATGCGTTTTCTTCATTAATTTTGCTGCGTTTACGTTCAGCGAATTTTGAGCGGTTTGGTCGCTCCCTTGCGTAACTTCCTAACTACAGCCTGTCGTGGGACATTATAGCCCATTAATTTGTCCACCGATGTAGTTGATGCATGTGGTGGAAAATGGACGACGCCAATGAGGCGTGCTCGCCGCCGGGGTCTTGCACTTCGTAAATCAAAACGGGCTGTATTCAGTGCGCGTGGCGAAGCAAGTTAACTGGGATCTGATTCAGCTCACACTATGGATGCGGACTAAGATTTTTTTACGATGCCATTCGAACCAGTTTTTGGATAGAAACAAATGTTTGTATGGGAGCAACTACAATTAAAGAACATAAATACCCAAAAATTTGAGACAAAGATTGACGTCGCTGGCGGCAGCGGAAAACGCTTCATACTGATGACGTACCTACGTATGACGTCACTCACAAAGTAGTCGTATCATTGTATGGAAAATCCGGTAAATTGTTGTTTCGGCCGCGAAATACTGTGTTTAAGTACATAGTTGTCATACAATTTTGTTTGTATAAAAGCGTAAGGATTCTATTGGTAGCTTTAAATTTACTCTTGGACAATGAAAAAAAATGCATAATTTTTCTAAACTTTCAAGGTTCATATATATCTTTTTATGATTTTAATTACATTTGGGGGATATTTAACTTAACAAAAATACACAAAACTTATTATAATTATAAGGTATATCTAAAACTAAACTACTTATAAAATAAAATAACTTACAAATAAAATATTTGCCCCAGTTCGCCGTTACATTACATTTTATAATTTATACTTTATTACGATAATTTGATGTTTTACTATCCATTTAGCATCACTACGTTATCAGTTTGAACATGAGGCCGCATGCCTATTGTTGTGGTAAATTGTACTCAGCTGCGACCAGTTAAGGCTTATTTTAGCTCTATTCTTGTCGCCAGTTTAAGTTACACCAGTTTTAAGTCGACGATAATTTTTTGGTCTACTCAAAAGACATGTCAATTTATGGATCTACTATGGAATAAACAATCCTAATATCATAAACCAATCATTCTTGTATCAAAATGATTATTTTGTCAACTGAGGCCTCTTTCACTACTGCTCGTGAAGAGCAACATTTTTTACGTCTTCACATAGTCAGGAAGTGGGATTTTCTGCGAGTGTATCGGGCGGTAGTTCCCGATTTGTGATAAGAGCTTTAAATACATAACTTCCTAACGACAACAAGCTGCTGTCTCGAGACAAACTGCAACGTAACTCGACAATTTGTCCATCGATGCGCAGGATAAGGCATGTATAGCAAGACCCAAGTGATAAGGCGTGTAAGTTAAGCAATAATAGCCTCTCGATCAACTACTTAAGCGCCTCGACGCGCGCTATATTAATTGTGTCGATCTGTAGCACGTAGCGGCACGTTCAGGAGGGCAATGGGGCCTGCGAGTAGCTTGGGGCTCCATTTTGCAACTAACAATTTTATTACAATTTAATTTCAATATTATTTCAATATCAATGCTTCTCGCTTGCACACTCTTTGCTACTGATGTGCCGACGGAAAGTTTCCTATATTGCGAAATGTTTCTGCAATTTAACATAGGAAATTTTCAGAAATTTTCTTCTTTTTTGTATGGGAATTGAAGCTTTTCATTTCCAACATGGAAATTTCCTTAATTCCTTGTGAAACTTTCTAGAAATTTCCGAGAACTTTTCCAACTTATTGGAAACTTTCCGCAATTTGCACATCACGACTAAAGAGTAGTGATTTGCGTAAATGTATAGCAAAGGCTATACATTTACGCAAGAGGGACCTCATGCATTAAGACGATTCACACGCCATTGCAATATTTCTATAATTAACAACTTAGAAATGACACGTTTACGTGAGATACCTCAATTAAGTCGTAGTTAAGCCTTATGTCGCGACGTCTACAAAGACGTTGTGCACATGAACGAGTTAAAAACCCCCAACATTTTCAATTTAAACTTCAATATCTCAACTCCGGCTGAACCGATTTGGTTGAAACGTAACTAGGAACACAGATAAACAGATACACTGACACGTTAAACTTATAACACCCCTCTTTTTGCATCGGCGGTAACAGGTTACAACGTTGGATCTCTGTTATTCCCAATGTAAGTTAAACCTCCCATTACGAATAGTTTATACGATTCTAGGATTTCTAGGGCTCGGCTATTTGAGGTCAACAGAAGATCACAATCGATTACAAACAGATTTGTAAATAAATAGGGAAGTTACGAATTCCAAGGGTGCATTGGAAATTATCGCGTGCTTTGAAACGCCGTTCTGACTAGATTAAGAAACAATAAGGTTTGTTTTTTACATGACTCGAAATATGATTGTTTATGTTGTTTAAGACACGTTTTTTTTGTCAATCTTTATGTAATCATACATTATTTTGGCATTTAAAGTTTGTCACTCTTTGGAACCAGGGGACACGTGCAGGGTTGTGGCCTGCGGACGCAAGTAACGGTTGTTCCCCCTTTGTCAAGTGAGTGGGCAACTCGACTGTTAGAAGTTCTTAAGCTGCCCGAAGGCCTCTAACTCGGCTTTACAACTACTGTCATAGACAGCAGTCGGGATCAACTGGTTACCAATAGCATGCCTTCCAAAGCACGGAAGCGCTCATTTATATTGATCCAAAGACTGACCGCTGCCATCTTTGCTTAACCTGCGTTATCGTTTCTGACTCGTATCGTTTCAGGCTAGGCTATGAGCGCTTCACATTATGCTAGTGTGTGTACCATATGATAGTTTTTGATAATCTAAAGGTAGAATCAGACGGTTCACTTGAATGAATGTTCACTCGAGTGAATGCTTCATTTTTCTTTGATGTTTTGTTTCACTTTTCGTTCAGACGTGTCACTTTGAGTGAAAGATGCAAAATGAAACAAGAAAATGAAAGAAAAGTGAACCGTCTGATTCTACCTTAACTGGCAGACTCAATTTTTTTTTTGTATCTACTCAGGGAGGTACCCAATTATACAAGGTTATATTTTCTACGTTTATTATGTGGGTGCACCACAGAAACTAATACGGTCGCGATCGACCCACTTTTAGGGGCTTTTATGAACTTTATGCCGAAGTTTTTCCGAAAGACCGGAGTTTCAGTATTATGTAAGCAAAAACATATATATTTTATTGATCCCACATCAATACAGTAGGTACATCTATCATGAGACGGCCGCGACTTACTCTCTATTTTTCTCGCACTATACCTCTTGTTCTAAGTGTTCTAATAAGAGAGAGACGGATAGTGCGAGAAAAATCGAGAGAGCTCCCGCGCCGTCTCGTGATAGCCGTGCTGTACTAGTAAGTTTGTTACTACCGTTGTAAACTAAATCACAATATGTAGGTAGGTACTAGGTTAGTATGTTACCTATGCTTAACTTGAGAGTAATAAAATACATTTCCAAAGTCGTTTAAGTTTCAGAATGGTCCTCCAGAATTATATGTTGCTAAGATTTAAATTGCCAAGAAGTACACTACATACAATATGTACCTACAAAGTTTATAACAATAAATCTCTGAACTTAGCAACGATAAATCACTCAGGTAGCCCATGACAAATAGTAATAAGTCAGAGCCAAGTTGAATTACAATAAACATTAAAAGTTGTAACAAAATGAGCATTCTTTGAGAAAACAACCATCAGAAGTGAACTTTCTATAAGTTGTACAAAGCATTGTGTAGAAAGCGCCTTTGAGTCTTTTAGTTTCTATCAACAAATGAAAGCAGGATGTCTTTAAATAAAAGGTAGGTATCTTTCCATGAAGCCAGGCATTCATTCAATTTAGGACAACTTTAGTGGATTGGAAACTTGTGTTTGCTATGGACTGGATGTGGCAATACAAAACAACTAACATCAAAAAATCTTAATTTACACCGGCAGGGTCATTGCGTAACTTTTCAAACGAGTGTTAAACTATCCCAATCAACACCAGCAGGCTCATTGCGTAAGTTTTCAAACGAGAGTCAAGGCGGTCTACTGGTCGATAGAACCCGCATGCGGGGTACGGGAGGCTTCAAAGACTAGTAGGCCATCATGGGCATCATGGCGCAGGACAGGGACGCAGTTCAAATTCAAAATTCAAATTAAAAAAAAAATATTTGGTTTTTTACAATCTTTTTAGCTAGATATAAGGTTGGAAACTTCCATTAAGCATACAGATGCTGAAACCATTTTAATGTTATCTAAGTTTAAGATAATACTTATTACTAATTAAACTGTTACCGCTGTAATTATCCACCAGCAGTTATTGCGTTGGAATGCGATGGAAGTATGTCTTTCTACGTCTAACGCATAGTTTCGTCCCGTATGAGGGCCCGTGATGCCGCTTGTGTGGAGGAGCTTTTAAAATGCATGCCATAGGGCCCGCATTCGGTCAACCATTTTCACTTGTCGATAGAGCCCGCGTTCGGGACGCTCCGGTTTCCCGCTCCCGCGTATGGCACCCTGCTGCCGCTGCCGCAAGAACAATAGGCATGCGGCCTCATGTTCAAATTGATAACGTAGTGATGCTAAATGGATAATAAACCATCAAATTATCGTAATAAAGTATAAATTACAATAACATTCACTAGTATTTTCTATACAATTTTTACTTCATATAAAAATAATTTTTATTTTTTTTGTTTCATAAATTACTTTAAAAAAATAACTGACGATTTGAAAGTGCTTGTTACTAGGCCTACTTGAATAAAGATCATTTTGAGTTTGAGTTTGAGTTGATTATAAAATGTAATTAAAATCATAAAAATATATAAACCTTCAAAGTTTAGAAAAATGATGCATTTTTTTTATTGTAGTTGTAAGAGTAAATTTAAAGCTGCCAATAGAATCCTTACGCTTTTATAGAAACAAAATTGTACTACAACTATGTACTTAAACGCTGTATTTCGCGACCGAAACAAAAATTTACCGGACTTTCAATACAACGATACAACTACTATGTACTATCGGCTGCAATAATGCATGGACACCTTACGGCCCAGTTTCGCTTGCATCGTTTGACGTCTGCTGCTCACACAGTTGCACGTGGTGCGCAATAATTAAACTAGATGGCGTTGTTGGCGCTACTATTTAGAGATACCGCGGAAAATAAGCACTATACTAGGCACATTAAATACCTATAAATTGACACCTGTTATCACCAGAAATATACTCATATTAGTATAATTATTAACAAGGCTATTAAATGCAAATTTATAATAGCTGTATTTAAGTGCGATACCACTGGTATGTGAATGCTATATTTCCACCATTACCTATAATGTTGAGATAGCTCAATGGATTAAGACATGTGCTCTAGGCTCAGCGGCCTAGAACGATCGAGGTTCGAATCACAGCTAATGGGATGTTTTTGTATTTTTTTTATATTTGTTCTATTTCTATAGATGAAAGTTCTTTATATACAAATATTAGTCATAAAGAAAGTTATATATTCATAACTTAAATAATTAAAACAGCATTTTATGTTTTAAAGATTCTAGAATAAATATAATAGTGCCGCACCCTCTGGTAATTTTTTAAGATTTGGATCTCCACGATACAGGCTGTGCCTAGTGTGGGGATCACTGTTTCTCTTTTATTGTCTTTTGTTTTATTTTTGGTAAATAAATATATATATTTGATTTGATATATTTGAATATGTTTATTTTGTTCACTACAGTTCTGTTAAAGCAATTTTATAATACTACTTAGTAATAGTTACCTATCAACTTTGTAACATTTTTATTGAGGTAATAGCTTAAGTTTCATTTCCATAATTGGAAAAAGATTGAAGCTTCACCCCAATAAATATAATATTGACAATATTAACTTACAACCGGGTTATCTAACATTCAAATCAGCAGAATGCATTAAGGTGTTAATTGCCATAATATATCTATTCCTATATGTGAGCGTTCAAACCATGAATTATTGTGTTATTGATTTGAAAATAATCATAATAATTTTATTTGGGCTTTCACCGTTACTTACACTTGTTTGATCTTATGAAATATCACATTTTAAATAGTAAAAAAATATAAAAAAGTAAAGCAAACGGCATATTAATACCTACCTACTGAAACAATATATATTTTTTAAATTAATTTAGGATAACCCGGTTTATAGAATATATAAATGTTAACGTAATCCGTACTCTTTGGCCGACAGCATCTGCACTTTTTCTATATTAGGAACTACGCGACCACTATCACGGCGCGTATTATTATAACACCATAAACTTAAATGGCCCTGTTGACTGGATTTAATACACTTCACTTTTTCACTCTTCACTTCAGACAGCCATATCATAGGCCAAATTACAACCTTGTTTTCTGGCCTTCCGTTAGCAACGACGAACTGGGCTTTCGCTTGTGTGGAATGTGGGTTATCCGCTTAAACAAATTTTCTATAGATTATAATGGTAGGATTCCACGGTTATCTATGTCACTCGATCTCGTTAATTAACATGATTATGTTGTTTAATAATAATTTTCCTTAACTTAACACATCTATTACTAATAGTATCTATAGGGTTAAAAAAGCATGATGAAAACAATATCCTACTCATATGTTACTTTTGTCACTTGTTTATATATAACCCGGTCTGTCTTTCTTCAAACCTTACATGTTCACAGTTAGGTATACCACCAGATTCCATGTTAGGCACTACGTGATCACTGAACGTGAACTTATATTGTCCTTTTGAATAGATTTAAACACTTCTCACTTCTCGTCACTAAACATGACATTTAGTCCAGTGTCCAAATTGTATCAAATTGCTGTTTTATGTGCTTCTCTGTAAGCAAGGGTTTAACAGCATGCCCATGATAGTATAAACCCTCCTCTTTATGGAGACACCTCGAACAGTCCACACTTGTGTGCAATAAATCAACGAAATGCCTTGTCGATTCAAAATCATTTTCTTTGTAGTCCATTACCATGGCTGGTGGCCGTTCTTTGTCGGTGTAGCAGAGACGTTTCCTTTTGCTCAACCTTTTTTTAGCTGCAACAATATTATACGTAAATAAATCATCAGAAAAATGTATGATAGTTAAGTAGTAGTTACTTATAGTAGATAATTATATCACAAACATGTAAAAATAACGACTTACGTTTAGATCAGTTTCTGTAGCTTCTTTATATATCGCAAATATTTGCGACCTTTTAACTAGATCAATATTACATAGAAAACTAGTTTTAATATTCATGATATCCAAAAAAAATATGAATAACACAGCTGAAGTAGGTCTACGAACGAACATGTAACATCTTTGTGATAAAAACGAATAAGTATGGTAGTTTTGAATCATTCGTCTACCCTCATCGATTATTATACTAATCATAGTCGTAATGGATTAATATCTGAGCAGCAAAATAAACATATGATGAATTTCGACTGCCTAGTCAATTGAACCGATGGTCGAGTGGCTAACGAGGCAAGTAACTGTCGACCTAGCTTTAGAGTCGCGGGTTCAAATCCCGCACCCAACGAAAAAAATGTTGGGAAAGAAGTGTTTTTGGAATTGTTTGGATATTCACTAGTAGTGAATCGGAAACATCGCAAGAAAAATAAATGCACAAAGGTAGCACATAAATAGAAAGCACATTCCAAATTGCGTCATAATACCGCCATTATCGATCGATAATGCGTTGGCAAGATTACTTGACAGTATAATATAGGAAAAATAATAACCCAAGAAAAATATACCTAATTATATCCAAGATGAGGAATTAGTTTTTGTTTCCATCTGTGTTAACAGCGCCATCTAGTGAAACTATGCCGCTCCTCTGAGGTTTACATTTACATCTATAATGATATTACACGTCGTGCACATAGATGGCGTTAGCAAGCGCGTCAAGGGAAACAGTTTGCGACTTGACCATGCACTTATGCTGTCTAGTGTACAAGTGACGTCATACGGGGGTACGTCATCAGTATGAAGCGTTTTCTGCTGCCGCCAGCGACGTCAATGTTTGTCTCAATTTTTTGGGCATTTATGATCTTTAATTGTAGTTGCCCCCATACAAACATTTGTTCCTCACCAAAAACTGGTTCGAATGACCTCGTAAAAAAATCTTAGTCCGCATCCCTATTATTATAAATGTCGTAAGAACAATATTCGACGATCTCTGTAGCCTAGCTGATAGTGCCCCAGAGGGGTAATCACGTAACGTTTTGACTTTTAAACGCGCGTTAGGTAGATCCAACTGTCATTTTTCCACATTAAAAATGTCATGTAGATCTACCAAACGTACGTATAATGTTAATGTGTTACGTGATCGACCTGCTGCATACGAAGCCGGAGGTCCCGGGTTCGAATACCGGTGAGGGTAGGTATTTATTTGTGTGATGACCACGAATTATTCGTGAGTCAAGGATGTTTTCTATGTATTTAAGTAGTTATTTATCTCTATAAGTATGTATGTCGTCGTCTAGTACCCATAGTACCAGCTCTGCTTAGTTTGGACTAGGTCGATTTGTGTAAGATTTTTCCCAAATATTTTTTTCTTTATTTCATAGCCCTTCTAGGTTCTTCGACTCCATTGTAAGAGCAACATGTTGCAAAGGTCTAGGTTGTTTTGCTGTTAGCGAATGGGATCAATGGCGATGATCGGCGAGACTTCTGATGAAACATTACAGCTTGCGGCTAGACGGGTTTGTTCTAGACCTAATCTATCCTTTCTACGTTTTTTATTAAAATTGGTTTAAAATTTGGCATGTGTGCTCTTTCTCTCACGTTTACACGTTCGGACCGCAACCTTAATTAAACCGTTGTTAACCCTACATAGGTGACGTTCTTCGTTCGTCTATAACGTTGCTCGACCGAACGTGATTGAAAGATTGCAGAGCGTGGAGGCGAGCTTACGCAAACATTGTGAAACCGACTTCAACTTCATACGTTAATTGGAATAGAACCCTAGTCAGGCAATTATCAAAACTAGCTTAGCTTGATCTATGGGTGGTTATAGATGCTTACAGATGTTTTTTAGCCTTAGTTGTGTGTTTTTTAGCACAACATCTTATAATTTGTGTGATTAATATTTTTGTATTTGAAAGCCAATGATATTCCAATGATTACATTTGAAACTCGCTTCTAGTCTTAACCAGTTATATTGATTAATTGTATTACTTACGAAACTGAAAAAGAAGAAATGTTTTTATATTATTTGTTATTATTAACACATACCTAAATAAGCACCCTCACTTATTTCTTTTTACACTTCAGTGCCTTTAAATTAAGCTTGCTCTGAAAACGTTCCAAGTAAAATAAGACGTTTTAGATACTGCCTGAACAAAATAATTTAATGTCTATTTTACATCTTAAAATACCACGTTAATAAGGTTGAATATATTTCGTGACTTTGTACAAATTGTACGATCCGTGATTTTGGCACGTGTTTCGAATTTGCCGCAGCTGGATTTATTTCGTACATGCGTGAGGCAATACGAGTAGGTATATGGTTGAGGTTATTATTTTAAAGTCGCCGACCTTTTTTTTATTAAAAAAAATAAAGAAAATGTTTAACTGTCTCTGGAATTTAAATCTTCTTCCTAGGACGATATAATTGCTTATAACATTGACTACTTCCTTGTACTTCGGCCAACTGAAATAATCTCAAGTACCTATACCTACATCCAGGAATTCTTGATGCAACGGAATCGCGGAATTTTGTCAAAACGGATCCTTATTTAAAGGAATTGGAAATTATATTTTAGATTAACATACTTACTTAGATTTATTTCCCGAAAGAACTTCATAATATCACTTGTAGCTTAGAACCAAAAACGAATTAAAATTTGAAAATAAATCAAACAATGAAATTATTAGTAAAGTAACATGCCCAAAATTTAAAAATATCTATGTATTTATATATATTTCTGAATTTTCGGTTGCTTTAGTTTCAGAGCAAAAACCATAATTTTCCAGGCGTTTCTTAGATTCGTATTTTCCATATTCAAAGCACATGTAAGCACTCTGGCATTGGGATCGGAAACCTCGAACAAAAAAAGACCTGCATAAATCGAACGACATTATTGTAAAACTTCGTTAGATACAAAAGAAAAAAATTATGCAGTAGCTGAAATAGGAAAAATAACATGTGGTAAAACTTAATAATTATAATTACTTATACAGTACAATGAAAACTCAATGCAATACACTGCTCATCCTACTCACATACCTACTCCACACATTTTGGCAAAAATAAACATTCTCAGGGTCTTGTCAGTGTAATAATTTGATTGATGGCGGAGAAAACTTATGTTCATTAAATGGGTAAACTTCGGTATCGTTAGGCAACTTGAACACTTCTCTCAGACGAAAATAATTCAGTGCAACATTATGGCTTTTTTTATAATAGTCTATCTATTGTCTAAGTTACAAAACTCTTATGTAGTAACGTTTTTACATGGTAAAGCCTAACAGATTAAAAATAAAAATGCTATTTGCTATACCTACCTTAAGTTTATTTTTTTCAAAGTATTCAATTTCTGTGTCAACTCTTGTAGTCATAACCTTATTTACATACATTCACCTTTCGTTACCTTCACTCATTCATTCATTCACTGAGATATTGCGTGCGCCATATTCAAAACCCAGTCCGATTTCGCCAAGCCTTGAGAACAGATCACTTTTCGTGAGTGAATTTCTTACCTACCCAGTTTAGCATAAATCACAGAACCCCTTCAACGGTTAAATCTTTTAATTACTCTAAAGCTGCGGTCGCCAATAGGCCCCTTACTTGCGGCCCCGATACTCACTGGCTGTTTAATATGTAACCTTCGGGGTACCTACCTGTCTGATAGTTACAAATTATTAAGTGCGGCTCGCGTCGATTTCTTTACAGCTACTATGTGGCCCTTGGGTGCTAAAAGGTTGCCGACCGCTGCTTTAAAGTATTACATTATATAGGGTTCAACTTTGTAGATCGATTGAACCCAAAATATCACATTAAAGAAACATTTTAAGATTCTTTCTCTGAGCCGGATTCCAACCGCTCATACCCGGCCTGTCGCTACTAACCAACTGAGCTATCGGAACAATGCATCTCGGCCACAACATTTTAGGGAGGCGTGTAGCGAATACTGAGGCTTCGTAACGGCACCAACGTTTCAAATTATAAATACAAATCAATCGTTAGTAACGATGCGCTAATTTTTATAAAAGATTTTTTTTTTTTTTAAAACTTTATACAACGTCTCTAGCCCATGTAGCGCCCGTGTGCAAACATTACTCTAGCACCCCCTAGTAAGCGCGCGGTCAAAATGGAATGGTTACAAAGTACGGCTCGGCGCCCCCTAGGACCGCTGCGCCCGTGTGCAATGCACACCCTGCACCATAGATAAAGACGCCTCTGCAGAGAGGGACATACACGAACGAACTTCGTATTCGTTTCGCGGTACTGTCAGTAATAGAAAAATAATACTTGTACGTAAGGATTTTTGTTTGAAAAATGACACATTTATATTTACCCTAAAATACTAGTGTCGGAAGAATATCCATTTAACAAATTTAAGAGAGCCAGTAACCTCTGTTGTTCTGGACTCAGCGTTATGGGTGGTGCAGCTGTTGTAGTCTGTGACGTCACACCATATACCGCAATTAAGGTTAATGCCAGGAACAGGACAGCAAAAGTCTGGAAAAAAAAATGGTACTGAAAACACGGTAGCGATGAAAAAACAACTACTTAGGGCAGAACACATCGACATATACACCGAAAGGATTCCTTGAGTGTGTTATGTTTAGCCGACTGCCGCAGACGAAGGGTTATGTTTTTCAAGTGTATATATAATAGGTATATTTTTTAAAGCAGCAGGTTCCCTAAATTTGGCCGTGTTAACACTTTGATGGACACTACTCCAGACACAATAGAAATAACAATAGAATTACGCCTATAGGCGTCTACTGTCCATCAATGTATTGAACTGAATGCATTTTTTTCCCATTAGTACTTTACAAATTATGGTATGAAACATTTCTAGAAGGTGTGTTAGTTAGCATCTTTTTAATCGAGAGAATAGCAAACAATAACATAAACAGGCTCACGCCTAGAAAAAAAAACGGTTGGCACTTAGATAAAGACTGACCTGTAGCGACATTGTGGTATTCTCACAAGCAGCAGATGCAATAACTGTAATGTCTTACCGCCGCTGTATTTAAACCAAGACAAAGATTCGCGTGACAAGTAAAATGATGCTCAATGAATTAATTATTTTATTGATGACACGGATCCTTGCACCTAATTGGTCTCAGTAAAGATTGTTTTTACTGGATTGATACCGATAGGGTTGGTTTTGGTTTTTTTTTGACAAAATATCTTACATCAACATATTAATTATACCTACATTACATTTTATAAGTAATAATGATGTCTTCATAATAATATCGTATGGCACCTGTGACATTTCATTGACTTACTTGGCAGTTGTTATTAAATACTGTATTCATTAGTTGACCATCATAATGTACATTTGTTTAAATTAGCTTAAATAAATGTATAATGCACATTTTTGTTATAAAATACAGAAATCTTAATTATCAAATGCTTTTCATTAATCTCACAGTTTTAGAACCTTTTAATATGGACTATAATTATAAACGATATGATACAGAGAAAGAATATAATGGAAAAATAAACCATCTTCGTCTGTAGCCCACGACAGGATTCGAACCTGCGCCCTTCCTCGTTCAAAATAACAAGAAACAAAAATATTTAATTAAATTTGTTTCGTGAAAAGGGTAAAAGACTATAGTTATGTTACTGCACAATCATCGAATACTGAACACGACACGACATGGGTTTATCGTGTATAATGAAGGAATTCCTATCCTATGTCGACATCATTCTTCTAGCGTTATTCCCGGTAATGCCCCTAAAGGAGCCCGGGGTCCGCTTTGACACAGAATCCCAAGATTTGGCACAGGCACTAGTTTTACGAAAGCGACTGCCATCTGACCTTCCAACCCAGAGGGAAAACTAGACCTTATTGGGATAAGACCGGTTTCCTCACGATGTTTTCCTTCACCGAAAAGCTAACGGTAAATATTCCGTACATAAGTTCCGAAAATCTCATTGGGATTCGAAACCACGACCGCCGCGTTGACAGCCGCATGACTGAACCACTAGGCTACCGTAGCTCTCCTATCCTATGTCTACCTTCATATAATTTGACTTCAATTATATATTGCATACTCGTTCTAGCATAATAGCTCGGCGGGCGTTCAAGCGTGCAAAATATTGGAATCAAAACGTTATGAGCTCCAGTTTTACATTCACTTAACAATGCATTTCATCATCATCATCATCATTATATCAGCCCAAAGACGTCCACCGCGCCTCCCCCAAAGAGTGATAAAGTGACCTGTCCTGTGCCACCCGTATTCAGCGGACTACCCAGGTCATCAGTCCACCTATACAACCAAACATGTATATGTTACTTATTTAAAGATTTGTGATAATGAATATGTAAATACATATATAGATTGATAATATAATAAGACTTCCTTTCTTTTTTAAATAAAACAACTAAACACACCTCTTTTGGACAAAAATTATAACTAAAGTCCATGTGCTGTGCGCCAGAACATAGATTGACGCAATGGTCGATGAAAGCAAGTAGGTAGTACTTAAAGGAAAACTAGCTAGATATTTCTCTATTGCCACAATGTCAACTATAATGAAGTAAATATCCATTATCCTGTCTAATATCTATTGAAAAAAAAACCTTCAATTAGGTCACGGATAGGTTTTCAAGTACAATTCCATTAGAGATAGAAGTTAAAAAATGCGGTGACAGCTGAATAAAGCAATGGCGTATATTGTTAAGTCTACATTATCGCTTGTTTTGGTCTCTTTCTCACGTTTGTGCTTATAATAAGACTGTATAATAATGTATATGAACCCCCCCCCCCCCCCCCTGTATGATAATGTGTATGTGTGTGTGTGATTATGTTCTCACAGAATGGCGCGGCCAGCGGTGGCGGTCAGTAGTAAAGGGCTTTGCTCAAAATTGGTGCCTTTTATTTGATGGCACACTAACCACCTTGTTAGATGTGTAAAGTACTTTCCATACAAACAATAGTTACTATGGCAGCTCAGCTCTAAAGTACACCCGTCTTGAGTTATGCGTCCTAATCTATAACGCGTATCTAATTATGAAAACGGAGAATATGAGTTACTTTTAATGGTCGAATACTATTATAGATTAGGACGCATAACTCAAGACGGATGTATTTACTTTAGAGCTGAGCTGCCATAGTAACTATTTTATTGCATGGAAGTACTCTACACATCTAACAAGGTGGGGCGTTAGTGTGCCATCAAAAAAAAAGGCGCCAATTGCCCATACATTTCCAGCAAAGCCCTTCGACAATAGCTGTCAAGTTTAATATAGTCCGTCACTGCGGGCCAATTCAGTGTGATTCACGCTTTATAATTCCAAATCTGACAAGTTCCCATGTTGATGATCCTGCAGGTCGATCATGTAAAGCATTGTAAATTGCCCTAACGCGCGTTCAGAACGTTATCACGTAATGTTTCGAACGCGCATTAGGACAAAGCAACTGTCATTTTACCATATACAAATTTAAATTTTAAGATCTACCCAACGGGTTGATTCAGGAGAGCTGGCGCGGAAAATTTATGAAACTGTCATTAATTTCATAGACATTCCGCGCCAGCTTTTGTGAATCGACCTGTAGGTACGTACCACAGATATAGATACACCTCAATCTGTATGAAAACCGACCGTGTCACTTTTTTCTGCCTGCTGTGACGTCACAAGGGCGAATTAGTGATCTGAATTCCCCGTTGTCCGCGGAAAATCGATTCTGCAATAAGGTATTTTCTTAATAGTCACGGACAACCGGCTACCACAACGGCCACGCGCGGAATGTAAGTCGGAGTGCCAACTCGGAGTCCGAATTCTGACACGCGAAGTACATGCATTTGCGTGATCTATGTATACTTATATCTGTGATACGTACAATGCGTTACGTAACGTTTTGAACGCGCGTTAGATAGATCTAACTGTAATGTTTCCATACAAATTGACATTTAGATCTACACAACGTACGTACAATGCGTTAAGTGATCGACCTGCAGAAGTCTTCTCATATAGTATTTTCAATCCGAAACAATTGCGCAAAATAATATATTTTTGAATAACACTATTATTCAGTCAGCTCCTGGAGCTACATTATAGATCACTCAAGCTCTCTAAAGAAGAAAGAAAAAGATAATATTTATTAAGCAACCAAGACTTGCGCTGCCAGGTATACTAAGCAGCTTGCTCTTCTGGTATTAACGGTGTCTGGTTACTGACATTTAATTATTGTAGCAAAAGCTCTTTTAGAAAATAGGTCGATGACATAACAGAAACGGTGAAAATGATGGCTCAGGGATTATTAATAAGTCTTCAATGGGATCCCATTATAATGGTTTGATTAAACGTGAATAAGGTCGAGAAGCCAATATCGGCGTCTTTGTGGTTTCCAAAATTATCTTGAAGATAATTTAGGTTCAATACTGTTTGGGCATAAAGTCATGCTTCAAAAAATGTTCGTGGACAATAGATCTCTCTGATCAACATTTTGGATTGATGTTCACGTTGCTTACCTACATTTGTACAAATCCATACTAATATAAATTATCACGTGCTAACCTTAACCCAACATGAAAAGAAATGTTTCTCCTATGGGTTAAAGAAAAAGGGCTAATATTGAGAAATAAAAATACGTAGGTTCAATTAAAGGCAACATTATTTTCGAAGCAGGCTTGACGTAAAATAAAATTGTACAATCGGTTAAATAGTATACAAAATGTTGTTACTTCAATATTTGGTTACTAAATATTTAAGAGGAATTCGCATAATACTGCAATTCACCTGCAGTTTTCGCAGACAAATCGATACGAGACTTTATAATGGAATGTCGTTGCAACAAACATCTGATATTTTCTCGCTGAGCGTCGGTGGTGGAACCAATATTGTCTTAACTCGTAGGTATCTGTGGCGGATTTTGTGCTTGACATTGCCACAATTAGGCAAGAATGCAGTATGTAGAACTTTTCGAGCCTCAGGCACTGGTCCCACCACTGACGATGAGCGAAAAGCGATTAAAGCTAGAAACTAGAAACGAGTTGGCGAGCAGCGAGAAGCGAGTGCGTAGTTTTGTCGCTGGGCTATAAGCGATGTTCGGTTGCGAGTTGCGACGGGCGATTACTCGCTCCACTGGCTAAACCGGGGTGGCCGCGGCGCTAAGCGAGCATCGCTGAGCGAGTACCGCTGAGCGAGTTTTATCTTTGATAGCTCTTGTTGCTGCGACAAACTAGTGAAGAGAGAGTCCTGGCCGGCAGTGTGAACAGCCAGCGATCAACTATAAATATATCTGCCTCTTTCACCCATACGGGATCTATATCTTTTGTTCATTTGTTGAGCGAGAAAATAGTCGATAATCCTTTCCTCGCCGTTGGTAGGACTAGTGTCTTAAGAGGCTCGGTCACTACCTACTTCCAACGGTGGCAGCGGCAGCGCATTCGTCAGAGCGAGAGCTCGGATCTCGTTTTTACGTATGGCACACCGTTGCCGTCATCACCACTGCTCGAAATCAGCCGTAATTCCTTATGTCGCCATCATGAATTGGAGGACGTGTCATTCTAATATAACAAAAAATATATATATATATGAACAAGATGGGTGCATGAGAAAACTACTATGTTTACAGAGTAAAGAGGCAAAAAGGGTTCGAAATTTAGGGCCTTTTAGGTATAAAAAACGATTGAAACGCTTGATTGTCATGATTGATTACCCGCCGAAGATCATGAAATACCATGTTATCTACATACAAACGAAATTTTTCATGATACCCCTCTTTGTTCCGTAAACAGAGTTAGTTTCTGCACAGATCTTATCTTTAAATATTATTTTTTTATTGCAAGTTAGCCTACCGCTTCATTGTATACTGCGCCGCACCGCTCGGATTCTTCGTGAAAATCTCCCCGTTTATTTGACACCGCCGTCAATCCTAAGACATAAAGTAAGCGTTTGAGGGATTTTGAAACACGATACGCGTCTCAAGCAACGTAGAAAATTCTACTTTTGTAATAACAATAGAGTTCTTGCTAAAGAAAATATTTACAAAGACAAATTAGTTTATTCGCAAAAATAATTCCATACTAATATTATAAATGCGAAAGTGTGTCTGTCTGTTTGTTACCTCTTCGCGCTTAAACCGCTGAACCTATTAAGATAAAATTTGGTATAGGAGGAGATAATTTGAATCACGGGGAAGGACATAGGATAGTTTTAATCCCTGAAACCATTCCCAAAAGAGGAAGTTTGCATGGAGGCGCGATATAAACGAATTCCACGCGCACGGGGTCGCGGGTGGAAGCTAGCGATTTATAAGTGTCGAAAAGCTATAGTATAAAATAAAACGCGGCCGCTAACACATACCTGAATGACAATAGAATTTCAAATTTTGAGTAGATAAAGAAAAATAGCAGGATGAGTATTCCATTTAGCGTACCTTCTGGTATCTAAAATAAAGACTAGCGGCCGTATTTATAAACGATTACAACCCTATTTTAACTTAAATGTCGTTAAAATTAGTTTGTCTTTATCTGTCACTTTGACATTTGTGTTCGTCAGAAAGGGACAAAGCAGATTTTATTTAGCAGAGGCATTTTAAGTTTGATGATTGATGATTAAGGGGGTCAGTATACTCAGTCTATAACGTTATGTAGAGAAAAGGGAAATACTACTTTGACAAAATGGAGACAACTAATTACATCATCTATTAAACGATATGATACAGAGAAAGAATATAATGGAAAAATAAACCATCTTCGTCTGTAGCCCCCGACAGGATTCGAACCTGCGACCTTTCTATTAACGCTAGACTGCTCTACCAAATGAGCTACGAGGACAGTGACGCAAGTTGTATATTTTTCCACTATATTCCCGCTAAGACTAGCGCCCTCTCTGTATCGAGTTATAGACTTGTTTCACAGTCTGAGAGAGAGAGTCAGTTAGAGTGGTGCCAAGACTGTGAAACAAGTCTATAACTCGATACAGAGAGGGCGCTAGTCTTAGCGGGAATATAGTGGAAAAATATACAACTCGCGTCACTGTCCTCGTAGCTTAGTTGGTAGAGCAGTCTAGCGTTAATAGGTCGCAGGTTCGAATCCTGTCGGGGGCTACAAACGAAGATGGTTTATTTTTCCATTATATTATTTCTCTGTATCATATCGTTTATAAAATGATCGGGGTAACTTCCTCGTTAAAAATAACACGAAACAAAAATATTTAATTAAATAATTTGTTTCGTGAAAAGGGTACATCATCTATTGTTTTATACGTTATTATGTATATTTGTTTCATGTTTTAAGGTGTGCAATAAAGAGTATTTGTATTGTATTGTATTGTATTGTACATGTGTGTTTTGTGTGTGCTTGCGGTGAAGAAGTCAGGCAAATAAACAGAACTAAAATGTTTTACAAATCATAGAAAAAACCTAAACGCGTTATTATTGATAACTAGGTACAATTTTTTTTTCGTTGTAATGACAAAGAGATAGAGACACACCACAAGGTTATATTCTTCCATTACTGTTAATTTTGTAAAAGCCACTTAAACAAGACACAGGCATTTAATTACTAAAGTATTTAGTCATCCAAATACACGGCAGTGCTTAAAATTTAACTAAGGCTATTTTCGTAACATTGTATCATTTATTCATGCAGTTTGCTACCAATTCAAACATTGTAAGTACTCGTTTTGTCGCTAAAAATGTAAAATCCCGTATAAATGTAGCCAACGTTTATATGATGGCCTCAAAGGTCTGACCACGGGACATTATGAGTGCTATTTGCTGGGTTATAAAAAAACATTATACCTATGAGAGTTGGCTATAACTGAGCAAGAACCAGGGATGTATATTGTGCAGTTAAACCTTGTAGCGTGCTATAATGTGTTTTGAACCCTCGACGCAAAGAGAGGGGTGTTATAAGAGGTGTGATAAGGGAGTCGTGTCCAATGCGCGCAGCGACGTAGACGCATTGATGACTAATTAATTAATTGCGGACATAGCGCGGCTCGGTCGCTGCTAATAGTTTTGAAACGATGAGTGAACCCGTCGTGAATAAGCTACTCACCTTTCTGCTGCGGGTACCTACTGCGGGAAGATGAGTTGGACGCGGAGCAGGTCTGTTTGGCGAGCTTCAGTGCCACCGAAATCTGCGCAGCGAAGAAGGTGCTGTTCCAGTCCCTCGGGATCGCCGGCACATTCATACCTCACCGGAGAGGAGACGAAACCGAAGAAAAATCCCTTAAGGACATCGTTGGTGTTCTGAGGGAGCGTGAGAGCGACTTGCCTGAGTTCGTGGCGACGGAGGTCTCCAGATTGCCGTCCTGCATTCCAGAACATGTCGACGTGAGTGGCCTGCTGAAGGAAATCGTGGCTCTTAAGGCAGGCATGGCTGAAATTTTGGAAAAGTTTGACGTTTCGCAGGCTACGATTGCCGTGTTACGCAAAGAAATTATCGAATTGCGTAATAGTGCCCCGGAAACTCGGTCACCAGCGGGGTCAAATTTCAAGAGTAATGACCGGGCGTCAAGTGTCGACTCGGTCGGTTTGCATGTTGCTGACACTGCGCATGCCGTTCCACGGCCCGCGTGCCCCCTCCGCGCCGGGCCTCCCCCCGCCCCATCCTCTAAATCACGTCATCGCTATGCTGATGCCGTAGCTGGTCGGTCTGTCGCAGCCGACCGGAGAGACGCGCCCTCAAGAGCGCGTGAAGTTCGGGTTCCTCCAAAGGAGAAGCCCCCGCGCACCGATGTGGATAAGGAGGGTTTTACAACGGTGTCGAGGAAGCGCAAGCCGCGCAAGAGTCAGTGTGGTACTGCAGAACTGGTTGGTTCCGGTCTGCGGGTTGCCACACCGAGCAAGGCGCTATATGTATCGCGCCTGCATTACACCGCCACGGCTGATGATGTGGTGGAGTACGTTCGTCAGAAGACCGGCTTCTCGCTGAGGGTGTTCCAGCTGCGTTCGCGCCACTATGTGCACTTCAGCTCGTTTGTGGTGCGCGTGCCGCGGCCGCTGCAGGAGACCATCGCATGTGCTGACTTCTGGCCGAAGGGTGTCGTGTTTCGACGGTTCCGGGGCAACCTGCCGAATCCTACTCCGGAGATGACGATGCAACGGGGCCACGCCGTTTCGTCGCCTAAATAGTATTATTTGTTGTTTTTAGTTTCGTGACGCATTGGTTTTTACTGTAATGTCACGTAAATGTATTTATCAATAAATAAATAAATAAATAAATAAGTTTAACGTGTCTGTGTATCTGTGTATCTGTCTGTGGTAACGTAGGGTCCAAACGGATGGACCGATTTGAATGCGGTTTTTTTGGTATCATAGATAATTTTAACCCGAGTGTTCTTAGCCATGTTTCATGAAAATCTGTTCAGCCGTTTAAAGCAGCTCATCAGCTCTTTTCTAGTTGATGAGGGGATCTGACTAACGTCCTTATGTCCGATCGATTCGAAATTTGGTACCGTGTTACTTCAATGATATAGAAAATATATGGTAAGGTAACCATGACATGATCAGTCGATTGAAGATCATCACTTTAAAAAGGACAAAATAAAAGTAAAATTAAAAAATGTCAAAACCCCCGACAAAAAAAATAAACTCTAAAAACTAACGAATAATATTTTAAAGCTATAATAACTATTATCGTCACATATTAATATATACGGAAATATGTCAAATTATTTGTTTTGTATGAGAAGTTCATAATACAAACGTGAAATATTCATCATGGCAATTTTATGGATTTTGTTAATTTTGAGGTAATTAATTGATGTGATTTAAAATTTGCTCCGTAATTAAGCAAAATAACCCGAAGAAAGTATGACAATTTGGCGCAATTGTTCCAGCTTTCACCGTTGTATACTTTAAGACCTTTCACTAGACTGGAGTTCAGTTGAAATTCAGAATATTTTTACTAAGTAGTAGGTCGGTATTTTGTTGTAGCAACATTTTAAGATAATATGTCGAAAAACACCATTTTCAGTAATCTCTGCAATAAAGTTCTCATAATTTTAATGTTTCAGCATCATTAAAACGTTTAAACTCACTACACTCATGGTAACCACACTTCAGGTTTTAATAAGGACATTTAAGTGTAACTGTTTTTCTAATGCCCTTTTCATATGAGTAGATATGTATGTTTTTGGTGATACTATCATTATATTTTTGATAGCTACTATAACGCTACTAAGAACGGAAATGTTTGTCACCTTATCCAGGACCCAAGTCCAGTGCAAGCCAGGAGAGGAAGAAGTCAATATAAATGTTTCCATCAAGGTGTATAGTAAAATAAGAAATTAACAGGGTTGCAAAACTTCGTTTCTGAAAAATTCTAGGTACTTTCTAGGTCATTTTACTAATAATGGTAAGTCTGTGAAATGTAAATATGTAGCTTTGTCTTGTACGAACGCGGTAAGCTCCAAAACTGCTCATCTGATTTCAAAAACCTTTTACCAGCACATGGATTGGACCTTCCGGATGGATACACAACAAAAATACAAAATCATTCAAAGCGGGAAACTGCTAGGATACACGCGAACTATTTACGTGACACGTTTTTGTCAGCCTAATGTACGGTTCCAACCAAACGGGCCGAGTCGCCTGGCGCCGCGTCGCAACGGATGCACGAGCACCCGGTAGCCGACCGTGTTTTAAGAGAATGCAGTAGGCGACAGCCGAACGAAGTCGGTCAGATGCGACGAGAGACGAGCACAACCGTCCATGTCCACGAGCAGCCGATCGGGTCGCAAGTTCATTCAAATATGAAATGTAACGTCTGCGTTAAAGCTTCAAATTCCTTTGGCAACTTGTAAAATGCGACGCGCTCCGGCCCGGGCCGGTCGGTGAGAATAGTACAGAGCGCCGCGATTCGATCTCTCGCTCCCGCTTATACCGCACTGCTGCCACTGCCGAGCCGTAACACCCATTTGCAAGTGTCTGAACTGTAACGCGCGATAAGGAATGCTCCAAAACCGCACGTCCCTTGTCACTTACAGCTCACGTTTACGATAAGAGATAAAATCGCGAACATTTTCATTTGACAGCTAAACTCGGAGGTCGGCGCTTTACGTCCAAGTGTAAACTGTTTACAGCTGACATTAAGCCTGTTTGCGCTTATCTATCATCCGTTACAACCTAACGACTGTAGCTTATATTTAGAGAATGGTTGTTGGCTCCACAGGTCGCACAGATCTCTTTCTAAGGTTCGAGACTGGAGCTTAAAATATGCTCACACTGCGATTAAGGGGGACAATATGTTGCTTGAGGGACAATATCCTGCTCACGTCCGTCCGTCCGTCCATTCCTTACTTACATATGGCGTTGACCTGTAGGGGGGTGCCGCTGACCGAATTAAACTATCCGTTGTATATCAGGGGTCCCATAGGACCATCCAGCTCAAGAGCTATTTAAAGCCACTAAAATACTCACCTTACCGTGTGTATTACATTCTCAAGGTGGCAAAGTACGTGCGACGTAATCTTGCGCACTTTCCTACCCGTGGTGACGCACGAGGGGTGAACAGCAGAAGGTGCGATGAACTGCGACCTCCTCGAACACGGCTTGCCAAATCGAGAAAATGTCTGGACCCGAGATATACAATGCATTGCCACACGAAATAAGAAGTGCCAAAAGCTACTGCTCGTTTAAAAATAAGCTAGTGGCTGAGGCCTACTACTCGTTGGACGCCTATTTTCGAGTGCCAGACTAAGCAATAAAAAGTTATTGATGACAGGATAGCAACTGGTTCGTTAACCAAATCATTATACATTGTAATAGTTTTTACGTCACTACGGGCGGTAAGTGAGATTTACCGCCCACGTGCGCAGCGGGAAATCTCCCTTCACACCCAGGAGAAGACGTAAAATTGTGTACGCACCACGGGCGGTAATTCGTAAAGCCCCAGATCGCATATTTATACAAACACCTGCGATCTGGGGCATTCACGAATTCACCGCCGAATTTATCAATAAATGATCGTATCGTATCGTATCGTAGGGGTTACTAGTATTATATTTGTTTTGTTTTTAGCTTTTTAGCTACTTTCATTTCATGTTATGGATGAAACAATGCCCTTTTTTCAACAGTAGGTATTCGATAAGCAAATTACAAAAACTTTTTAACGAATCCGTATTTTTCGGTGAAAAGTCCAGTTCTTCTGTTAAAAACAAGGAGTCAAATGCACGGGTATTTTAATTGGCGAAAAGGTATTCGTGCTGAAATCGATTTAACTTCACACAAAAGTGGTTCGGTCGATTGTTCAGCGTTAGGTTTCAGTTTTATTTACCGGTATTGTCTACTACTTACCTACAAATGACGTGTTTTATGTTACAGCAATCATTTCTAACTACGTCAATTGTCAGTTGGTACTAACTGCAATAATACTGTACCAAAAATCAAAGGTACCCTTGTACCTTTGATTTGATTTGGCATCCGGATATGCAAGCGAGTTTAGCTATGTTGCAGTTATACGTTCACTTTTCAGAACTAGTTTAATATTATAGTACCTAAAGATAATTTGAAAAGGGGGGGGAGGGCTGGCTCATACCTCGCACAGAGGATAAGCATTGCCATCCAACGTGGCAATGCTGCCAGCCTTCTGGGCGAACTGGGGCAAATATTTTATTTGTAAGTTATTTTATTTTATAAGTAGTTTAGTTTTAGATATAATAATTATAACAAGTTTTGGGTATTTTTGTTAACATACTAACACTTTTAGATATAAGAATTCAATAAACGGTTTTTGTTGTTGTTGTTTCGAAATAAATCCTGGTATTTGAAAATAAAATCATTATATTATTGACTGACTGACAGATAATGATGAGTGACCAGAGACCGGAATTTTCGTGGCATTATTGAGCTGTCATAGTGACTTCTCATTACTATTGTAATGTGAAATCCGTCTAATTTGTTAGTTTAGTTGCTAGATATGTGTTAGGTTTATATGTTTTATCTACGTCCAGATATTTAATGAAAATACTCAACTCAAATATGGCTGGTTCGAGCAGTTATTTCCATAGTTGAAATCGCGAAATACTAAAACTAGTTTAATGCGCTTCAACAAGTTTTTCCGGACCCTACTTATTAATTTCAGTACAAATATACACAAGCCTTAATGAGCTTACTATGGGACTATGTCGATTTGTGTAAGATTGTCCCCTAATATTATTTATTTATTATTTATTATATACATAAATGGCCCATTGCATGTATTTATGTATATTTATCGTACACTTATATTTTCATAGACGATCTTAAAGAGCACCGTCGTTTGTCTGCTCAATAAGTGTTCCCGTAGTTATTTTATTGATTTTTACGACGGTGGCAAATTAGCATACGGCCTGCCAGATGTTAAGCAGACACCAACGCCTATGGACGCTTATGACACTAGAAGAATCTCAAGCGCGCTGCCAACCATTAATATTTATTTAATGTAATTAACAAAATCTATTACTTATTAAGAATAGTAATAGAATTCATTAAAAACCGGCCAAGTGCGAGTTGGACTCCCGCACGAAGGATTCCGTACCATTATCTATAAAATCAGTTAAAAAAAAGTTTGTTGTATGGGAGGCCCCCTTAAATATTTATTTTATTTTGTTTTTAGTATTTTTTGTAATAGCGGCAACATAAATACATAATTTGTGAAAATTTCAACCGTCTAGCTATCGCGGTTCTTGAGATACAGCCCGGCGACAGACAAAACGGCAAAAAAACACGTTTGTTGTATGGGAGCCCCCGTTAAATATTTATTTTATTTTGTTTTTAGTAATTGTAGTTATAGCGGCAACAGAAATACATCATCTGTGACAATTTCAACTGTCTCAGTCTGTCAGACAGACGGACGGACAGCGAAGTCTTAGTAATAGGGTCCCGTTTTTACCCTTTGGGTACGAAACCCTAAAAATCAGTAAAGCAGAAGCATGTCTTGATTGACGTACTGCGGGCCTAAGATAATGTGAATAAGACACTTTACGTTGTGGATAAGATATCCGTCTTTCTCGCTCTCGCATACATTTCAGAAAGTGACGGATGTCTTATCGACAGCGATAAGTGATAAATTGTCAACCATGCTACGCCGAATTGAGATTGGGACGAACTATTATAGAAATGCTCATCACTGACATTGTTCAAAACGCCCTTAAAGGGTCTTTGACGCCTCACGATACCGTGGGTCTTAAGTTTACTACCCAAAAACTAGCCATTTAAATTACGTAATCCTAAATTGACAAAAGTGATAACTTACTGAGTGTGCCGGCATTTTCGCTTCAAGACGGGCAGTTAACAGTCAAAAGTAGGGTCAAGTCAAATGTCGAGTACCAGTTCCATCGTCGAAGGCATCGTGGAGGCCTGCCGCCTGCCCGCCGTAAGTCTCTTCGCTGGTCTCCCAACTCGATACAATCTCACACTCGCGCCTAGCGCGGGCAAATACTAGTATCGAACACTGGACTAGCGTTTCCAAGCAGATTCCACTTATATTTGAAACAAACTAACACCCAACCCGGCTCACAGAGTTAGGTTATAGCACAAGCCGGTTTTTTTTTTTTAAATCGTCCATTCGGACAGGCTAAGACCATGGCCCATACTGCCTCGTCTTCAGTAAATATAATTTCATTTGGTCGAATCCAGTAACAACGTCTTCAGTAGTTTAAATCAGAAGTGTCTAGTCCAGTAAATATGTCTTCAGTTATTTCCACACAACCGGCATGCTTTTTCTGTCCAACTGACAGCTCACTTTTTACTTTTTAATATTTCGCCGTTGTTGCCATAGGAATAATACTAGGGCCCCTCACATAGGCCCGAACAGACATACTGTGTCCTACGCAATTTAGACGGCGGTTGCCGTTTGCGGGCCGGCGCACGGGCGAATGTTTATAACCGAGAGCCAGCCGCACTCGGAAAGGGCAGGAACAGTGTAACGAGAACCGTCCTTCAACTTTTTTTTGAACACTAGAAATCCAAGAAAATAGCTAAGACTCAATAAAGTGCTACTAATAATTTGTATTTCTTTTACAATAGTTTTAAGAGAGAGAGTAAGCTCGATTCTCCATACAAACGTAGTTACGCTCTCATTTTAAAACTATGTGTTGGATTGTAACGAAACTTTGCATGTACAATGACATAAGGTATATCCAGGTCTATAATTAGTTTATGTACGAGTAGCTTCAGATACCATAGTAAAAACAATACAGAGAATTTAAGTTTTTCATACAAAAGTAGTTTTTACTGTATTTCGTTTGTTTTATAAACTGCAACCATATAAACTAATTACAGACATAGATATACCTCATGTCATTGTATATGCAAAGTTTCGTCACAATCCAACACGTAGTTTTAAAATGAGAACGAAACTCCGTTTGTATGGGAAGGCGAAATTCGGCCGAGCTTACTGCGGACTCTTAATATCTATTTGCATCCATGCGAAATCAACTTCAACCGTACACCTAACGTTTATATTCAGACCTGACGAACAGATAAGTCAGAAAGTACAGTACAGTTACTGTAACAATGTTGTCATTAGTAAATAGAGAAAAGACGGAGAAAACTATTTTTCCCAGACATGAAACCTAGCTAGATCGATTTCGCCTTCATAAACCCCTATATTCCAAATTTCATCAAATATATATATATGTTTAATAGTGCACCTAAAACACGTAAACACATAATGTTTCGAACGAGCGTTAGGACAATTCAACTGGCATTTTCCAATAAAATAAATGTCATTTAAATGTACCTGACGCGCATACAATGCGTTACATAATCGACTAGCAGACCTAATGAGGAGCAGATGGAATAAACAACATGAACGATCGGCAAACATCTCAATAAACTATCTAACGTAAAAGTTACGAACCAAAACTTTTGCTGGGCGGAGTTTGTCCGCGCATGCGTGCTGCGTGCGCTGAAGAATGGTTCACCACCGTCGACTGCTGATGGCCTCTTGAAGCAGGCAGTACACGCGAGACCACGGTGACGGCATCCCGCCATGCACCCTGGCACGCACTCGTGAAACAAATACTACTTATATTAGACATTTCGATATAAAAGTTAGAGTAAGTTTTGGAAAGTTGGGAAACTGTAATTTGTAACTTTGTCACTCTTAGCTGGTCGCAATAAGTAATTAAGTTTGGTTGCATTCGTTAATATATGAAACGTTGATTTAAAAAAAATGGAGATAGAGAAAATATTATGAAAGTGTATAAAACTTACAAAATTGAACAAATTAATTCACGTGACAAAATTCATACTTAACTGTTACTAATTATCAAAAGCACCTATAAATATTTACCAAAATATAATTACAGTTTTTTTTTTTATTTAATTATTAATCTTTAAACCAAGGTCTATGATATTTAAATATAACTGCTTACCACTGATTGTCTTCGGTGATAAAAAAAAAAACAAAACTTTAATCAAACTTTTCTTACGCATTACAATTTACGATATTACAACTTACAACATGAAGATGGTTCGGCAAACCGACTGCAACATAATAACTAAATACGAAGTTATTAACAACCATTGAAAACATACTTAAATTATATAACTACCTATAATATAACGACCTCTTAATTACTGCTTGTATTAAAACAACAGCGCGACTGCAAATGTGTTAGGCGTTACGACCAAAAACAATTACAGATAGTAAAAAAACTTCCGTCCTAGTAAATAAAATCCAACAAATCATTTCTCAGACATCGCAGCCCGGCAGACATTATCCGCTAACAATAAAACTTAACAAACACAAATTTAAAATGTAAGTTATTATAAAATTGATGAATCACTTTATATGAACTTTCATAAAAGCGGCTCAAACACATTTACCCTTAAAACAGCTAAGTAAGCGCCTTTGATTCAAACTAGCCACTGACTTAATATCCCATCAACACGCTTGCATGGGAAAATTGCCTAAATAATTCCGATGACGTCAACAAAACGCTAATGATGCCATGTAGGTAATGACCATAATGACAACTTGGGTTTTGAAAACGTAGGCTATTTCAGGAAAGGGCGAAAATATACATCATGAGCGTTGTGAGTTTGTTTTTGGATGGCATGGGTACTTATTAGGATGTGTCTATAAATTTTCATTCCGTTTTAGAAGAGCACTATTTCGCGCTATTACAACCAATCCAATATTTTTATTATTATGTTATATCTCATCTTGTGCATCATGACAGTATAGAATATTTTTAAAGTAAAATATCATTTTGTGCAATACAATTGTATATGTACATATATATTAGGAAAAAACTAAACAGAAGAAAAATACTACATGAAGAATAGAAATAACATTGTATTCCCGTTAATGTTTACCAGACTTCGGACATAAATGGAAACAGAATTTAGCCTAAGCCAAAACCAAGTAATGTGATTGATTTAGAACCCTGAACCAACTTTTGCGTGAACTCTCCATTAAGAAACTAGGTGAAAATAGCCCCCGTTATTACTGACAGCGTGGCTCGTTCGTTCGACATTTCACGTGAGGATGAGCTTCACCCGCCCACGTGACTGACCCTTTTATTTTAAACTGAGCACAGTATACGCATGACTTACGAGTATAGTGTAATATTTAAACTGTAATATCGAACAAAACCTTCGAAGAGACATTGTCCATACAGTTTAAGTTTATCGAATCGTATATCGACATCCGCCGCCCTGTGCATAATAATTGAGACCTTTTTTGTATGATAACTTTATTTGTTCTGAGAACAAACCCTTAACAGTGGTTGCCACCAATTGTGACTATTATGCAATGTACGTAATAGTTAAGACAATATTAAAAAATATCAAGAGCCAAGAAAATTTTCAAATTTATATGCAAATTCGCCACGGCCTGTTGTTTGCAGTACTATTGGTTTTATTTTGCAAACTGCACATTCAGATCTTTGTGGCCATATTTCTGGAAGATATCTTGTATGTGTAAGTACCAGAGGTATCGGATGTATAAGTGGCCGTGTGGCCTACTTTGCAGAATAAAGTTTGCATGAATCCCAACACTGCTGCGAACAGAGTCTATCGTAGTTTTTGCAGTGAAACTAAAAAAGGAAGAAGTATTTTGCATTCTAATATTAGTCTTCAGAGTGATTACCATAAAACAAACATGCTTTTATGTTGAGTAGCTAATAGCTTTAACTTAGCATGGAAACAGTGCACTCCGTTATTTATTTATTCAAAGCTGCTGCATTAGGTTAATTAAGTTTATGTTTGCGTTTATTACTAAAATATGTTTTTATTTAAAGAGAAAAAGAGAAAGAAATAAGAATCCGCAATATACTTCGATTATCTTTCAACTGTATCAAAGCCATTTTGAAACTAAAACTTTGAAAAAGGGACTGACTCTTTATCGTGATACCCTGTAAGCTGAAAGGTTCTAGAGATTCCCTTAGCATAAATATTATGCTGTCTCGGAAAATGTATTCATGAGGGTATTTTGTAGTTCTTTGCGGGGAAAACTAGAATATTTAGACGAAACAAGACAAAAATCAACATTGTTATAAATATTGCATGAGAAAAAAAATAGGATATTATCCTACATTTCACTTTGATAAAAAATCTATAAGATGCATTAAGATGATTAAGGCATTAATATACCCTCGTTGAATAGTATAAAACAAATAAAAACGGTCATCAAATTCGCAGCAGCCATTAAATGAATAAATGAAATGAATAAAGTATAAAAAACCCCTAACATGAAAATTCCAAACAACATACTAAAGTTGCCTTTTGTAAACTACAGGTTCAATATCAATATAAAAACATCAATATAACAATTTCAAAGGAAATTATGTAAATTCTTACTTACTTAATTAATTGTAAAATACTTTTGAGTATCACGCTCCAGTCTTGTTCTGTGATGACTTTATTATTATTCTTGGAACGGACGACTTAATTAAACCAAGAATTGGTATTTGCAAAGAGGCACAAACAAAGCAATTCAAACAGTCGAAAATTTTGATGAAAGCAGAAGTATAACCTAATTTATAACGTTACTTTTCACCGCCACTTGTTTCGGCCCGATTATAACGTAATTAAGTAAATACGTCACGCGCAGGAAAGCTAAATTTAATTCCTGACTAAAATTGCAATGCGTAATTAACCTATACTTAAACTTAAGCATTTTTGTTGAAACATAACTAGCACAAGAACAATACGATTGTTTAGATTTCAATCAGGCTAAGGGGTAAAGTCGATAAAAGTAATTCGGGAAACTTGGTCGCGATAAGACGCTTGGAAGCTTGCTCACGATCTGTTCTCTTTGTGAGAACTTCTTGAAGGGCCATTATTGCCAAGCTTTTGTTTTAAAAAAATATTCTCGCAAAATATTGCTGTAATATTTTTTAAACTTTTTGGACCAATATTGTAACGAAACAATCGTCGTGACTGATTGGCGATACTTACGGTGATGTGGAAAGAAAAATGAAGATAATAATGAACTAGGAAAAAGACTAAAAATGACTACGAACATGCACACTGTAACAGTCTTATAGCCGACCAAAATATGTTCGCAAATACATTGTTAAACAGTTTCAGAAGGAAATCCAATTTTTTTGTACCTACACCACTATTAAATCCCGCATTCATTGCATTGAATTCAGGTCTGTAGTTTTCACATTTAAGCCACTATTTTTGTTTTTACTAACCTAATGATGAGATAATACTTAACTACATATAATTAGATTAATTAGGTGCAAAGCTAAACTAGTTCAAGATTAATTTATTTTGTTTTAATTTTCAGTTTTTTTGCTTAACACGCGTGCTCAACGGTAACCTGGTTATGACTAGATATCCCTTAAAAGGATAAGCTCGCCTTCGGACTTATTTTTTCTATTTACCTACATAACATAAATTCATAGTTCTTGTAAATATTTCTTGCTTTAAGTAATTGAATCAACGACAGTAACATTTGACACGTAAACTTAAAATAACATCAGCACTACAGCACCAGCGTATTCATATTACCTTACAACTCTAGCTTCATAACAAAAAGGTGTATTATCGCGTGTATTAATAACCGTTCTTGGTGGTTCATCTGTAAATCGTTAACATTGTGTAAACAGACTAGGCAAGTCCCGCGGGCAAACTCCGGCGGAAACAAGTGACGGTATCGATGTCGCGACATTGTTCAACACGTCGGCCCATGTTGAAACATGTTCAACGCTGCATTAAGATTGTATTTAGGGAACCATCAGAATAGCATTAGTAAAGGGAATGTAAAGTCATCATCTTAAGAGGGGAGGGAAGTTTTGGCGGACTAGCAATTTCCGTATTCGCTTTCCTGGGCAACTTCTTGGATAGTCTGATACGCCACGAAGTTTGTTTTTTATATACAATGACGGTGGCAAACAAGCGTACGGCCCGCCTGATGATAAGCGGACACCACAGCCTATAGGACAACTCCAAAGGAGTAACATGGGCATTGCCGACCCTTGATATGTTTGAGGATTCGCCGTGTTGACAGCTGAAGGAACAAATTCCCTCGCTCTCAACACAACGCATCCTCGGGAGCGGGGTGATTTTTCTTTTACATGGTTAAGTTAATATATGGTTGTCCTCAGCCTTTTTTCCTTCCGCTATTTTTATTTTCTCTTTTACACTAGATCAAGTAAACCCTATCATATAAACTTAATGTTTTTCTTTTACTTTCAATGGTTTTCAATTAGCAACTCTTCTGTTTTACCATGTCGAGTACTACTTCAGATTGATAACAGCCACCATAGGTTTAATGATTTATCTTCTTATTATTTCGTGTTCATTACAAATCCTTATACTATGTACATACAAAAGTATATGCTCAAATCAACGTACCTGTTGGTATATGAGTTTCGGTGCATACTCGTATTAGTCCAGAATGTTGACATTCATTATTAGAAAGGAGCTTACAATATCTTCATAAAACAATGCTACAACAATTTAAAATAATTACTAGTATTTCAATACGAAACAAACAGTGCATGCATGCAGACATAGATATGCAACAGCATTACAACTTGACCAAACATGTCTCGCAAGGCATTATTTAGAAAACTTTCAAGGCTTTATTGCCAACTCAAACAAGTCCTGAATATTCATAATAGGTAAACTAGTGACTTAATGGATAAATAGCTGTTCTTGTGTTCTGTTTGGAAACAAAGTTTTATTAATTCCCTTGTGTAGTATCCTTAAATACAACATACACTTCGTCACAGCGCTGGATTCGTTAATTAGGTTTTCTAGGTGTATCTACTTGAGAATAAATGTTTCGCTTTGCTTAAAACAACATCAGAATTAAACGAATGTTGGTGCTCTTATTCTTTACATGATATTCTTTTTTAAAACGTCCCTGAGAGTCTAGTACAAGTCTTTAAATTAACAGAACAAGTGACAAAGTTTCAAAATACAAACTAAATTGCAGAATGAATAATTGAAATCAAATACTAGAGTAGTATAAAAGAACATGCGAATATTCGAATTCGGTTGAGTAGATAAAGTAGTTCAAATAACCTGTAAAAATGATGTCCCAACACCTGACGAGTATGTTCGAGCAAATCGGCAACTTCACGAAAAACAACCTGACTCACAATAGCAAACAAATGAAAGAGAAGGAAAACAAGTCTAACGCGAACCACGTGGGTGTTGAGAAACAGCAGGCATCTCCCTCGCACAAGCTTGGTCACGCGCAGCCTCCGCCGCCACTGAAGAAACCTTACAAGTTGAGGAATGTGTGCTCCAAGGCAGAGTCATATGACACACTCTACTCCAACAGCATTATGGTAAGTTAATTTTGTATTAAGCAGTTACGCTGCTAACGAAATTATACATTGATTGAACTGATTGAGGAATTTGGTGCCCGAACCGGATTGTTCCGATAGCTCAGTTGGTTAGTAGCAAAGGGCCATGAATGCCTGTGGTCGCCGGTTCGGATCCGGCTCGGAGCATTAAATTTTTCAATTTTTCCTTTATTTAAAAATGTATTATGGTAAGTGTTTCCAGATTTCTCGTGTTTCCTCAGGGAGTGATGATGATTTTAATAACTAACCGTATTCTGGTTAGTTGATAGCAATTACAAATTATTTTTTAAAAAGGGTTGTGATTGGTGGATTTAATACGGTGAAGTTTTGATTGATCAAATTAAAATGTTTTAAAAACCATAAATATGTATGTATATTTTTCCTAGGGGCTACATGTACTACTTTAGCCCCGCTTGCTAAGCCTAATATGACACACTTATCGAGCATGAGAAGTGAAAAGTTTGTTTTATTTAGATTGAAACTACTTAATTGACTTTTATAAAGTGAATAAAGTTTCAAAATAACTTGGTTATGCGGACGTCGTTAGTGAAATCGAGCAACGTGCACGAATTTTTCGTTGCAAAGTCCTTCAGCGATATTCTGTGTATGAATATTCTAAGCTTTTATCGGTAATATCATCAAACAAATAGGCTTTTGTGTCGTAGACTAGCATCACAAACAAGCATAATCAAAGGAATCCAGATATTAACACGATATAGCTAGTTATAACATCATCAAAATATTTTACTGGTACTTAGATAAATAACAGCAATAGGCAAGTAAATTTATAATTGCTTGAATCAGGCGTTACTTTGCGGAAGTCCATGATATGTTACGAGAACTATATTCAATATTATTTTTTTGTGATGCAGCACGTTTTTCTCCGAATAGCAAGGAAATATTGCTCTAGTAACAAATAACATTACTATTATATTTTCATGCTGTCTAAGTTTAGGTTCCTGAAAAAAAAAAAGAGGTATATTCAATTAAAAACCGAGACTAAATCTCTTTTCATAGGTCTAACCAAAAACGCCGCAATAGGGAATATTCATGACATTTTTTTATTTTTTTTATCTATTCTATAAGTAATTATATAACCGGAAAAAAATATAACACTTTCACAATATTATTAAATACTTAAGCTAAAAAAAAATAATTAAAATTACTATCATTTTCGGACGATCAAAACGCCACCATTTTGGCGCGCTCATTTGTGACGTCACCGTGCAGCTTAGTGCACGGCGGTTCTTAAACAAATTAACAACAAAGTGTTTGATTCACACTTTTAATAAATGTGAGTGATTAAAGCTTATAAGATCAACTTATTGTAATGGAAGAGCACACAAAAGCTTATTATAAATATTGTATTGTCCCTATGTGTGAAAATCACATTAAAACTGCAAATATTTTCATATGCCCAAAGGTGCAAATATAAGGATAAAGTGGTGTAAGGCGATGAGGAGAGATAATGTATCGTGCTTGAGTAGTTTATATTGTTGTGAAGATCATTTCGACGTGAGTATTAAATATGTACGTACCTAAAATCTTTTTTATTACGACTCGCGAACAATATACGTAAACAATAACCTAACCTCAAAATTGTATTATATACTTATTCATAAAACTATTCTGATTCCCAATTTTTTTAGTTATTAATGTTACAAATATTATGATTTTGTTGATCAACAGCTGACTACGAGTGTTGATTTTGACCAAGAAACGTTTTAGCTAAGTTTCTTTGTTTGCACTGTTGATCGAAGAAAGTTAAAAGAATTTAATCCTTTTTACTGAGTGACCTACACAAATTTGTTTTATTTATAAGCCTTGACGAAAACAACCTAGTTTGTTAAAGTTCATAAAGATGTTCTCAACATTTAACATTCCTAATAGGTACCTACATATCTTTGATTATATAATACTAGCTTCTGCCCGCGACTCCGTCCGCGTGGTACTCGTTTATACTATCTCTATACCAAATTTCATCCAAATCGGTTCAGCAGTTTAAGCGTGAAGAGGTAACAAACAGACAGACAGACACACTTTCGCATTTATAATTTATTATTAAGTAAGTATATATAAAATATATAATATAACTAGCTTCTGCCCGCGACTCCGTCCGCGTGGAACTTGTTTATATCGTAGCTCCCCCCATATCCCCCAAAGGGATGAAGTGGGGGTGAAAGTTTGTATGGAGCTACGATATAAATGAGTTCCACGCGGACGGAGTCGCGGGCAGAAGTTAGTATATATAATATATAAAGTTATAGTATAGTAAAATAGTATTTAGTATGGATAAATATCTACTAGTTTTTTATTCCACTTATTTAACAAAGACACCTATTAGAAGTAGTTTAAAAGTCTAGCTATTTGAATCGCCAAAATAGGTTATAATTATTTAATTGACCAATCTCACGAGTATAAAAACAAGGAATATGAAAATTTATTGAATATCTGTAACTTATTTACCTTGCAGCTTTTACTTCTCTTAGTTCAGCGGACGTAAAGTCACAAATATTTGCGAAGTATGTATTAAATTTAGTCATCATGAACACATCAATTTTAGGCAGATTATCCGACTGTGCCTTGACAAAACCGCCTTCAGTCATTGTGGCGAGTCTTTTTTCACTTAATAATTACCAAAAAACACTGATTATTTATCATAAACAGCGGCCAAACAATGCGAATAACTTTCAATAATCATACTAACGACCTGCACGGTGACGTCACGTTTCGCTCCGCCAATAGCGTTGCGTTTTGGAAATTTGCGAGGGAATTTGAAAAATAGTACTTTTAAACAATTTATTTTATCAATAGAAACATGATAATTTGAAAAAATAATCATGTGTGTATATTTATTAAGCAATATAGATTACACGTGATTTTTTTTGTCCATTTCTAAATCACATGCATATTCCCTATTGTGATCGAATACCGCGTGGAGTTATCTTGAAGTAAATGACATAATATTTTGTTGTATAATGATCAGCACAGCATCCGTCGTAACACATACAAAAACTTCTCACATGAAAAAATATATAAATAAAATAAATAAATAAATAAATAAATATTAGGGGACAATCTTACACCAATCGACCTAGTCCTATAGTAAGCTCATTAAGGCTTGTGTTATGGGTACTAGACGACGATATATATAAGATATAAATACTTAAATACATAGAAAACTTCCATGACTCACACAAATATTTGCCCTTACCGGGATTCGAACCCAGGACCTTCAGCACAAAAAATAAAGAAAGAAGATAATATATATTTTAGAGCTTCAGGCAGCTACAACATTCTTATGCTATTGCCCTTTTCGCCATTTGTCCCAAGAGTCTCATAATGTTTAGCCTCCCCACAGCTTTTTCAATGTCGACAACATATCTGGCTTAAAATGTCCAAACCAAAAGTACCTAAACATATGTATCTAATGCGCTACTAAACCGAACCGTCTGCAAACTCATTTTTAAATTTAGAGGAATAAAACATTTTTTTTTCGCTTAGAAAGCAGGCGGATGGAGTAGGTACCTGATAGTGCTAGTTAGAGCGATCGCTCTTGACCAACTGATGTACCAAGGCCTCAGTCAATAAGAAGTCAATAGTTACAGCATGTCACATCATTTTACGGTTATTCCATTGAACTGCGAGTATGCGTGAACGTCCATTACAATACCATCATTTAAAAAAAAATTGCCAAAAATTTCGTTTACACCAAAAACTAATTTTCACTTTTTGCAATAGGTACCAAATCTTTTTAATATGAACCATGAGATTATAATTGACAGTGATATGGGAAAGCATCACCGTCCATATAATTTTTACAGTTCCCGGCAAACAACTTGCACATGCGAAGTGGGGGGCAGCTGGTGCGTACAATTCGCCTTTGCGCAGGTCATTTGCTCAAGGTGTTTGCCGGGAATTGTATTAACTAACGTATTTTCCCACATTTCTAAAAATACAAAATGGGTCGTCAACACATTTCCGTTGTTATCGGGTTGATAACAGTACACCGTTTCTGATTTAGCCTCTCTTTTGACGTTGCGCCGACGATGAGTTGCCCTTTTATAATTTTAGGAAAACACCGACACAAATACAGACTATACGCACGGTCATTGGTGCGATTCTAAAATGATTAGATTCGTGCTTAGAGCTTGCATTTCTATGGAATGGTAACTAACGTTTTCATTAAACTTTCAATTACTTCAACATCCAAACTAAAATGCCGTTAAAATTCGTTCGTCTTGGTCTGTCACTTAGACATTAGTTCTCGTGAGAAAGAGACCAAGAAATTCTACTTAAAAGAGGTCTGTTAAGGTGTTTCATTACGGGGATATTTGTTTTCAAGTATCCGAAGGTTTGAAAACGTCAAGGGAAATAAGTCAATAAAGTTTACGCGATATTTCCTAGCATGGTACAGCCTTCAAAGGCCGTTTTTACGATAATGGGCCTTTGGACCGTATATTATTTGTTCCACTAGATGCTAATTTACATTCGTGTGAGCGAGCCTTTCTTCATAATAATGCCCACAACGCTCAAGATACCGTGATATTGACTCCCCCATTGTTGTATGTTTTATTTATAGCTTCGTAATAATGAATATAAAAGAGATCCTGCTTTGTATCGACGCAACATTATTCTGTTTGTCTTTATCAATTTGACAAAAAGCTCAGAAATATGAATGAGATTCGGATTTGGACGTAACATTAACATGAATTGTTTCGGTAACCAACCTACAAGTGAAAGAGCGTGCTTACATCTTATCTAATACGATTGAATAGAAGTATAGATTACCAAATTACTTGTCTAAGAACTGCTAACATCAACAGATTCACTAGAAACACCAACCTGAGAAACTAGAAACGCCAGTGTACGACACAATGCAAAGAAAAATTTCAAATTTTCCAACCAGTTTTAATAAAATTCCTTTTAGCAACTCTATAAAAGGCAATCCTTTTACTAAACGATGCATTGAATCCGTAAATATTAACAAGGTAAGGTATTGGTAAGGTGTAAAATCACCTTTTAGAAGATATACTGACATCTTCTATAAGGTGACTTTACACGTCCCAGGGCGCAGGTGAGATATCTAGACACACATATATAAAGAGCAGTGTCCGTTACTATGAAAAGCACTCAGCACGTGACTTTTTCATTTTATTGTTTATACTGATTGTGTATAACATAATATTTGTATTAAATTGTATCTTTCTTTAAAAAAAAAAATCTTTGTCATTTCTTTTTGTTTATAAACAATCAATTAGTATTTAATATTATAAAAACTGTTTACTGAACTTTGTTAATTTCCACAAAGCAGAAAGAACTTGTTTAATAATAATAATAATAAATTATTTATTGCAACTATAAAAACATAGGTACATAATAGTTATAGCCCCGGCTTTCAAAGTAGGTTTCCCTGTGTCTCAAAAGCCGGTTCCTTCCTTGATACAGGCATTATAATTTATAATAAATAAATAAAAATAAAATAAATAAAATAAAATATCTTTATTTTCAGGCAACTTTAGGCCCATAGTTTGTTAGTAACCAAATGTTCTTAACAGCTAATGTTAGTGTTATAAATTAAATTAAATTAAAGAACTATCATCATATTGCTATCGAGGCACTCTCACAGCGTGCATAGTGCTGTGTAGCTCGTTAAACCTAGCTAGCACAGCACTATCCAGCCTACCTGCGACAACCTGCATGAGAATGTTGGGGCTTCTCCTCACTCTATTCATGAGAGATGTGACGTCAGTGTGCGCATCGGCAAACATGCCCGAGGCACTGCAGTGATGGGGAAGCCCCATCATTGCCCGGAACAGGTTGTTGTACAATATACGCAGAGTGTTGTACGATTTTTGGGTGTAGCTAGTCCATAGACTACTGGTGTAAAAAGTTCGGCAGTATGCCCTGAGCAGTGTGATCTTAACATCAAGTGTGCAACCAGCAAATCTACGAGCCAGCATATTCCCTCTTACCGCCAACGCCCTGCGCTCTCTCTCTATATCCAAGTCATCCTTCAATTCTTCATTCACAATATGCCCTAGGTATTTGAACTGCGATACCCTGTGTAATGGTGAGCCGTTGAGGTAGACTGGAGGTACAAACGCTGGGAGTTTGTTTTTACCTCTAAATACAAGGAGCTCACTCTTACTTGAGTTATACAACAAACCATGCTTCGCAGCATATGCCTCGCATATGGCCAGTAATTTACGCACACTGCCAATCGTGGGCCCCAGCAGCACCATGTCATCCGCATAACTTATGTTGTTAAAACATACACCTTCGACGTGACACCCCACATAGGTGCTGCTGAGCTCCTCGATTAGCTGGTTAACGTAAATATTGAAGAGTCTGGGAGAGGTCAGACCCCCCTGTCGAACTCCGCACTCAAGCCTATACTGATCAGATAACGAATCTGCCCATTTTACATTATTTGTCTGATGCTTATACCAGTACGACAAAATACTAATCAGTTCTTCCGGGACACCCGCTCTCTCCAGCGTTTCCCACAGGACATCATATGCCACGAGATCGAAAGCCTTCGAAAGGTCCAGGAAACAAGCGTACACGGGTGTATTTCGATCTACATAGTATTTGACAGTGTTCTTAGCACTCTCCGTGGACAACCCCGGCCTGAACCCGAATTGGGCGTCGTGAAGCCTGGTGTGCTCACTGAGGTGTCGATCAAGAACACTGTCAAACACTTTGGCAATCACAGTAGCTAGGGAGATGGTTCTATAATTTCCCTTGTCAGCTATGTCTCCTGTTCCATTTTTCACAATAGGCACGACTAGAGTTTGCATCAATTCTTGTGGTAAGTACGAGTGCCCCAGGCATAAATTGAATAACAGAGTCAGTACTCGCGGGAGATGAGCGCCAGCATGCTGCAGATGCTCGATACTGAGCCCGTCGTGGCCAGGTGACTTGCCTCTTTTCATGTTCTTAGTTGGATCTTTAACTGCTTTGAAAGAGAAAATGAGACGCGCACCCGGCCCCGGGAGCCCCCCACCGCGCAAACGCCGCACCGGCCCGCGAAGTGAAGCTACTTTAAAATGTTCCTTAAAAAGATTCGCTATTTCAGATGGCTCCGTTATTCCATTAATATTAATTGGTAAGCTAGACTTTTTATTCAATTTTTTAGTGCCTTTCCAAAACTTTGAGAACTGCTTACCTACTTGAGTGCTGAGATGCCAGTCTGTCCATATCAAGCTGATCCTGATGTTTTACACACCATCTTAGTTTTGATTTAAAAACTTTACGCTTTAACATCATATTCTCGTAAATAGGTATTCTCTATAATAGTTACAACATTCATTTATACAAGACAGGTTTTTTTTTTTTTGTAAATGTTAATCTTAGGTAGAATGCAACATGCATGTATGTGTTTGTGTGTGTTTGTGTGTTTGTGTGTGTGTATGTGTGTGTGTGTGTGTGTGTGTGTGTGTGTGTGTGTGTGTGTGTGTGTGTGTGTGTGTGTGTGTGTGCGCGCGCGTGTGTGTGTGTCTGAGAACTATGAGCATTTGTATTAAGATATTATATGTAGTAAGCAGTTCTTCTGACTCCATATACGTTATCGACTTCAGCCAGGAGTTAATTTTGTGTTTAAATTGAAAGTTACTTAATTTATTTATTTTACACATTTTAATTAGTTTTAATTACTTTAAATCTTTATTTTATCTTTTTTTCTTTTTTTTTTCATAAAAATGTAGTAAAAGTAGCCAAGCTAGGTACCTACTCAAATGTTTATAATATAGCAATAGCATATTTATAAAGAGACACAGATATTTGTATTAAATAAACAGACTTAATTTTAATGAAATAACCATATAATTATAATGTTGTATACTTGGTTTTGAGCATGGACAGTAGGATGCTTTTGCACGTACCGGAGTCACGTGACGGCGCACAAAATAGAGTCATTTGCGAGGCCGGGCTTTATTACTCTTGGTGGATTTTGAGTCGTGACCGACTTGACAACTCAATACGAATGATATTGCTACGATACGGTGTGATTACAATAGGTCAGAAGTCTGGGCATCTGACTAATATTTTCAGATAAATAAACTGCAATATTTATGAAACAATGTGTTTATAACGTACGCAGCAGAGTACGTAATTTTCATGCCGATGACATAAATTTGACGTCACGCTGCATAGGTATAGAATGATCCCAAATAGTTTTATTGGAATTATTAATCATTAGTCGTCAATCATTTTAATCATGTAAAAATGACTTCAAAAGTACCTAATCTATTCACACGTGGATTGTTCCATATCCACATACTGTTAATAGGTACCTACTTTTGAATGATGATTAATAATTGGGACAGAAATTAGTTAATTCGTACTAAGACATCATAATTATATAACTCACCTAAATAAAATAAAATACCTATTTGATGATGTGTGATCCTAACTAATTTTGTTTTATACTTAACTAGCGACCCGCCCCGGCTTTGCACGGGTAAGTACTATAAAACACATATAAACCTTCCTCTTGAATCACTCTATCTATTAAAAAAAACTGCATCTAAATCCGTTGCGTATTTTTAAAGATCTAAGCATAAGGGACAGACAGCGGGAACCGACTTTGTTTTATACTACATGTAGTGATTTACTTTATGAAATGTTGAACAAGATGCGTGGATCGACCAATTGTTTTTAGAATGACATTATTTCCCAAATTCTATCAATTAATTGGGATACAGATCTTGTTTATTTATTGAAAAACTGTGTGGGGTGTGTTCAGGGTAATACGCTCATTTACCCATTGACATTGTTATAGGAGTACTAGGTTGTGTAGGTACTTTAAGTAGGTAATTCAAATACTACAACTTAAAAAAGTTGAAAAACCCCCAAAATTTTAATTTCAAAGTCCTATATCTCAAAAACGGCTAAACAGATTCTCATGAAACATGGCTAAGAACACTCGGGATCACATTAGCTTTCGAATTAAAAAACCGCATTCAAATCGGTCTATCCGTTTGGAAGCTACGATACCAGACAGATACACAGATACACAGACACGTTAAACTTATAACACCCCTCTCTTTGCGTCGGGGGCTATAAACCAATGATTTCATTAAAAAATAATCATTTTCTCAAGAAAGCAATGAAATATTGTATTTGTGATCCTTATAAGGCCGCGAAGTATTACGTTTCAGCACGTCTAGCACATGACGGCCGCGACATACTCTCGATTTTTATCGCACTATACCTCTTGTTCTAAGTGGTCTAATAAGTGAGAGACGGATAGTGCGAGAAAAATCGAGAGAGCTCGCGTGCTAGCCGTGCAGGTGCCGCGAGACGATTGGCCCATAATTAATTTCATATGAAATGCAGCCTGCAGTGATTTTCTTTCGTTTCATCATCAATTGGTTACGTTCAGCAATTGAAAAAAAATCTTTACATTTTTATATTAAATTGCATGTTTTGAGAAAATTACCATATACCTCTGCCGGAACTAGGGATTGCCAGCCTCGTAATATTTATCTCGCTATGCTCGGCCGTCTATGTGACACCCGGCAGGCATCTCTCATTTGTCGGCCTTTGAAGTAATGTACTATTAATGCCAACTGTATCGTCGTTTAATTTCAGATTTCGTTTTGAACTTTCAATTTATTATAAAATTCCGTTTCTTTCTTAAACCGCACATGTTGGTCTTAAATCCGCAAAATTAATCCCACTAATTCCCCAATGCCCCAATTACGAGTTACTGCATTGGGCGTCGTTTTTCCTCCATGCAGTTGTCTTTAGACAGGATTAGGATTGTGGCGATAACAGAGCTGCAGTTAACACAATAAGCTCGAAACATCTATTGTTTCAGTTGCGGAATGAAGGCTTTACTTGCAGCTTGAGATAAGACGATGATAGGATTTTATTTATTTTGAAATGTTCTTTAGATTTACAGACTACTTTACTGTTTTACTGAATATCTACGCTGCCGCAGTTTTAGTATTTTCCGAGAATTGGTAGAAAAACGGGACATGTCTTTCTATACAAAGGTATTGCATGGCGTGGCTGCGCATTAATTGAACGAGCGAGCGAAGCGAAGTTCTCCGTTTCAGCTTGAGGCAAAGTTATTTCGTAACTATGTTTAGATGTGCAGATGTTGTTCTCCTCTACAGGTCGCATTTCTCAACCGACTGGTGAAATTTTTGAGTAGGTACTTAGCATAAACTTGGTTTTTTACTTAGCATTACTTACTTAATTACTTTTACTTACGTACTTACTTTTACTTAGCATTATACTTAGTTTTTTATTAAAAAAATAGTTTTTCGTAATAAAAAAAAATTGAGAAAAGAAGCTCGCGAGTTATTAAATGCCGTCCTAGTCAGGACCAAAGCTTGACAAACCTCATTTGGAATTTAAACTATAATAATAACCTCCTTCAACAACAAGTCCATTATCTCTGTGGTTATAAATGGAGATAGAGGAACATAAAACTATTGTATCATACTCTCGTAGAATGTAAACCATATTTTGATAGTAAAGTTTAATGATTTTTATTGTAAGTAGGTATATCTATTTCATGTTTAACGCTATATCTTTGCGCATTATAATAATTTCATAACGTGAGTGTTTCAAAAGCATCCAAGAGACTGAAATAACATTTACGTCACTCTGGGCGGTAAGTAAGATTTTTCGCCCACGGGCGCTGCGGAAAATCTCACTTCACACCCAGGAGAAGACGTAAAATTGTGTACATACCACGGGCGGTAATTCGTAAAGCCCCAGATCGCATATTTATGGCCCCCTCACCTTGGGTTCGGGCCAAAAACACTGGCGATCTGGGGCATTCACGAATTCACCGCCCTAGGTACATAATGAACTATCGATATGTTGGCCGTTTTTATACCTCTCAAACACTACTGTCTTCTTATATATCAATGAGAAATTATCATACCTAAATAGGCAAGCAAGAGCGCAGCTCCTAAATACATGGTGATGATTAATGTGCGCCTGCCGTGCCAGAATTGCAAAACCTAATTGCTGGTTTTGTGTCAATTAGAGCGAGAATACATGTTTAAACTTTGTTTTGCTCTTATTGTACCAAATACATACACTACCAAACAAATTGTGACACAAATAATGATCTATTTTATCCTTTATTATGGATTCTGAGTTTTGTGACAATAATAATATAATAATTAATAATTTATTTCATTTATTCAAATAACAGATCCACTGGTTAGTAATTACAAATCTTACAAAACTATTGTTAACAATGTGTATCCTACTATACAGCGTGTCTCTGACTTAGGGGCTTTAAATGCAAATGTCCATTACGGTCCTGAAACTGAACCACTTTTATTCCGCAACTTTGTAAAATAACTATTATTTCTATCATTTATTCGTGTTTGAACTTTAACTGTACCATCAATGTATTGCAAACACGGCCTCATTATTTTAAAATCCGTGACACTGACAAGTATGAAAACTAACTAATGGATGATGTACATTGAACATTTTATTTTATTTGTATGGAATAATGAAAATATAAAAGAACGTATTTTTGAAAAGTTGTAGAGCAAAAGTAGTTCCGTTTAAGGAGCATAATTGACATTTGCATTTATAGCCCCAAAGTCAGAGACACGCTGTATATCCATACTATATACTATACTATATATGAAAGTTTGTATGGAGCTGCGATATAAACGAGTTCCACGCGGACGGAATCGCGGGCAGAAGCTAGTAATATTATAAATGCGAAAGTTTGGATGTTTAGATGTTCGGATGTTTGGATGTTTATTAGATGTTTGTTACTCAATCACGCTTAAACGGCTTAACCGATTTGGATGAAAATTTGCACGAAGATAGTTTATAGCCTAGATTAAAATATAGGATAGTTTTTATCCCGGGTCCACGCAGACGAAGTTGCGGGCGGAAGCTAGTATAATATATTGTAACAAAGTATCAAATAATATATAGGTATTTTTCATGCCACATATTATACTCGTACCTATCAGTTTAGTGCAAATAAAACCGTGTATAGATACGTGTCCATAATGTACCTTCTGGTTAATTATTACGTATTTCACATTAACCCCATTCATATCAATCATAAATTACATAAGTATGTACTCAACGTGACGGTAAAAGCAAATTATCATTTCTCCATTCAGAACGTTGTAATGGCACGTTCAGTATCGTACACCTAGTGGGTATTCATAGGCTCTAATTAATGTCGAACTACGCCAGAAAACACTCAAATGCACAGGTATCACTAAAATGCTGAAATAGCAGAGCGTCATTCATTTCGTGCTTTCTCGTTACACTAATAATGTAACATTGCTTTTAGGTTGAAACCACGAATCGTCATCTCTGCGGCTGCGAATGTACCATTTTGATAAACTCTGCAATTTAACAAACGTAACAATGTAATGACACGACTCACCAAGTTACAGTCTAGTTACTACATGGTATTTTTTAATTTTGATAACTCTCCGAAAAATATCCAATCCTAAGTCAGTCAGTGAAGTCAGTACCTAATTCACTTCACACTATTTTGAGAAACATGTAATGTAAACCAATGAAAAATTAAACCATACCTAGTAATTATCCTATTATTTAGGTATGCTATAAATCCACCGACTGCGCCCAAGAAGTAAAAACAGAAAGGTGTGTAGGTATTAAAATCACTTGCATACTGACAAAATGTATAAACATAGCAGATAGGTATAATCCCCTTAAATTGTAATGGAATTTACACCCTTATCGTCGAAACCATCGACGTGTGAACGGATTGTTGAAGTGGTGGTTTCAAAGAAGTGAGTGCCTACTTGTGCTAATCATGGTTGACAGTGTTATTTAACATTACGTCCGCAATTTACATACATTATGGTTTTATGAATATAGTACTATTAGTTCTGATATAGATTCAAAATATTATACTTTATCCAAACAATTTTTGAGTTATGTTGTATTATATCCGCTGGGATCTGAAAAACTCAGTACAATGATAAAAGCATTCGCGGGTTGTTCCATCCCATCGTAAAAACCATAATGTCACGCAAATATTTAATGTACTACGAAATTCGTTGAAACGTATGTAATAAAATACGATGCCTAGTATCTCTAAGTATCTACGACCCGTGTTTCTATTTTTCGAATGTGATTACTTAAATAAAATAGATAACGCAGACAACACGTTAATATTGTTTGTAGAAATATATTTATATAGGTTACTGATTCTCTCAACTTTTTCACGACTTAGGTATTTAAAAAAAACTGCATAGGACGTCTTACGAGTCTTTTTAGGTATAAACGATATGATACAGAGAAAGAATATAATGGAAAAATAAACCATCTTCGTCTGTAGCCCCCGACAGGATTCGAACCTGCGACCTTTCTATTAACGCTAGACTGCTCTACCAACTGAGCTACGAGGACAGTGACGCAAGTTGTATATTTTTCCACTATATTCCCGCTAAGACTAGCGTCCTCTCTGTATCGAGTTATAGACTTGTTTCACAGTCTTGGCACCACTCTAATGGGCGAGCTATGCGCTCGCTCCATTCTAATCGAACCACATCAGATAGTTTCGGACTTAGCGAGAGAGATGGCGCTGGTGTACACTATACCCTTTTCACGAAACAAATTATTTAATGAAATATTTTTGTTTTGTGTTATTTTTAACGAGGAAGTTACCCCGATCATTTTATAAACGATATGATACAGAGAAAGAATATAATGGAAAAATAAACCATCTTCATCTGTAGCCCCCGACCACCACCACCACCACCACCACCACCACCACCACCACCACCATCACCATCACCACCACCACCACCACCACCAGAAATGGACGGAATTAGAACCGTTGATATAGTATGCAAAGGGTTTTAATCGTAATATTGGTTGTCGTAGAATGTAGGTCCACATCTATCTGCCTGCCATCTATCTACGATTAAATTACAATTACTAGTTAGTAATCTCTCATTGTCACGATGTTATTAGGTAACGTCGTACATTTTTTTGTACCAGCGTTCAGCCCGGCTAAGATGGTTATATAGTTTGTCATTAATACATAGATAGATAAAATCTGTTATCACTATCGTTATTTCATCGTTTTGAAGAACATGCTTCTTGTAAACGATATAGTTATCTACACGATAGCTATCACTTGTCGTGGGATAGGTATTCACTTGTTACCTTTGAAATACTCTAGCATCTAGGGTTTTTTAAACATTTGCTGGCTATGCTGGATGGATGCTTGTTCGTCAATAGGATGCTTTATTTTATGACACCAAATGAAGACTATTTAGAAATGTCTTGTGATGAAACACACTAAAGTTATTTATTTTTTATATATGGTTAGCGTGACATTCTATCCTTAGTCTATACAATAAATAATATGTCAACTAGCTTGTGAATAGAACAATGAAAACAAAATATTTAGAAAGAAAGCCAAAGTTTTCAAAGAAAAGCACGTAAATGAAGAACACAAATGGAACCTAAACTGTAAGACACCGGAGCAGTTAAACTAACTCAAATCTACTCAAAGGTTAACTTGGTCTTGAAATGGATAAATCTGCATTTGTATTTACTCTTAATCTTCTCATTTGTAAATTGTATATTGTGTTTATTTTGCACAATGCACTCAATTTAAAATGGAAGTAATAAATTCAATGTGATCATTATATTTTGTTTATTGTTCATACCACATCGTTGGCAAACAAGCGTACGGTCCGCTTGATGGTAAGCGGTCATCGTAGCTTATGGACGCTTGCAACTTGCGTTGCCGATTCTTTAAAAATGACCTTTGTTGAAAAACTCCATAGTGTAGTCCCTATTGCATAACAAATTCTTAAGATTATCCGAAAAATGGTTATCATATACAAGGTGTTAGAAGATTCAGATGGTAGAGCGCGTTAGTATGAATCATCTTGACTACTTTTTCAATAATAGGTGCGAGTTCAACAAACAAATCTATGTTTGATTAAAGCAAAAATAATACCATGCCAGAGTAACTAACATTACTATCACTGGAACATCGAATATTCACTCGTAATTTTCGTGTAAACCAAGTTTGTTACTTTTGTTATAGCTTATCGTCACCTCGGAAGCACTTAGATAAAATAAACTAAGTTGAGACGTCAAATTACGATAATCTATCACCAGCGACCATGCTATGCAAAACGGTAACGGCTATCATTTGTCATTTATCCCTGTCAAAGTTGGATAACTCCGTTTTGACAAGTGTGACCATGTCAGTCGGTAATTTGAGTGATTAAGTAGACAAATCACGTGATTGCCATGTTACTTATCGTCTATCGTGCCCTTATCCCGTGACCATAATAAGCCCGCAGTACAAGAACGAAGTGTCGAAGCTCCCTACAATTGAATCTTGTACTGAAAGCTGGGGTACTTTCTTGTACGTTCAACTCGAAATCTCTTTATGTTATTACAAGCCTTGGGTTTCTCTTGCTTTCAGTTTTCACAGCACGTTGTTAAAACTGCAGTTATTTTAACGGCTCAACACGTTAGAGTACCACTAGGGTTTTATACATTTTACAAGGAGTTAGGATTTCAGTTCTTTCTGTTGCGAGACCAAAGTAATAGTGCAAGCTACGGTTACGGGTTAAGCAATAATAGCCTCTCGGTCTTGGTTCATCTTATTGGTTCCATCCATTAACTTTTTTTTGTTTGAGATAGTCAGGGCACAGCGGTACAAAAAGTTATGGTAGCCGAGTGGTTCAGGCATGCCGCTGTCATGCGGTGGTCGTGGGTTCGAATCCCGGCTCGTACGAATGAGTTTTTCGGAACTTATATCTAAGGAATATTTACCGTTAGCTTTTCGGTGAAGGAAAACATCGTGAGGAAACCGGTCTAATCCCAATAAGGTAAAGTTTTCCCTCTGGGTTGGAAGGTCAGATTAATAAAACTAGTGCCTATGCCAGGTCTTAGAATTAGGTGTCAAAGCGGACCGGCTCCTTTAGGGCACATCCGGTAATAACGCTCGGAGAATGGAGTAGTAGGGCACAGCGAAATGTCATCTCGCTCAAATTTGGAGCAGCCCAACTGGGAAGAACCTCCACCTGACAGAAGAACGCAGCCATAATAATGCCACTACTTCCTCTGTAGGACGCTAGAGCTCCTGAGGATGTGTCGTGTGAGGGACCTGCGTTCCTCTCTAGTTATCACCACAGCGAATCCTCAAATCATTAAAGGCAACGCGCTTGTGATTCTTCTGGAATCGCAAGCGTCCATAGGCCACGGTATATGCTTATCATCAGGCAGACCGTATGATAGTTTGCCACCGTCATAGTTTAAAAAAACGGGATTTAATCGCGCATTTGTAAGTACAATACAATACAATACAAATACTCTTTATTGCACACCTCACACAAACAAAGCAGTTAAAAAGAGAAACAATACAATAACATGTAGGTAGAGGTAGACAACAGGCGGTCTTATCGCTGAAGAGCGATCTCTTCCAGACAACCTTTGGGTATCGGAGAAAGAGATAAAACTAGATTATGTAGTAGGTGGTGCAGAGATTATAATAAGCCAAAAATCAAAATAATTATATCAATACACGTACATAAATAGCTCTATATATAAACATACATACACAATCATACATATATACAAATAACACAAATAAAAATATATAAATATAATACATAAACAGTCAGCCAATAATAATAATAGTAAGACAATCGGGGTTAGGGGAGAGACAAATAATGTTCTTTAAGAAGAGATTTGAAGTTACCGATAGATTTAGCTTGTCTTATATCAAGAGGGAGAGAGTTCCACAGTCGAATAGCCTTAAAAGTGAACGAACTACTGTAAAATTTCGAAGATGACGAAGGCACAGTTAATAGCGTACATTTATTTATCAAAATGATATTTGCTCTTCCTGCGCCGGCGGCGATCAAGTATGTTGTAAGGATGTCACGTATCAGAAACATCGATGTAAATAATTAAAAAAAATATCACATGCGTTGCATTACATAATGTTGCTAGTGTTGCGAAGTTCGTAAAATGATAAACTTTGAAAGGTTTTATCTCTGAAACAATTGGGTCGACAGAGACAATAGGGATGATGAATAAGATTTTTTTACGATGTCATTCGAACCAGTTTTTGGAGAGGAACAAATGTTTGTGAGCAATGTATGGGAGCAACTACAATTAAAGAACATAAATAAATACCCAAAAATTTGAGACAAAGATTGGCCTCGCTGGCGGCAGCGCTAAATGCTTCATACTGATAGACACACAGGTATGAACGTCACATTTGTACATTTGTACTAATCGTTGTATGGAAAATCAGGTAAATTGTTGTTTCGGTCGCGAAATACTGCGTTTATGTACACAGTTGACATACAATTTTGTTTCTATAAAAGCGTAAGGATTCTATTGGTAGCTTTAAATTTACTCTTGGACAATAAAAAAAAATGATATTTTTTCTAAACTTTTAAGGTTCATATCTTTTTATGATTTTTATTATATTTTATAATTTACACTTTACTACGATAATTTGATGGTTTACTATCCATTTAGCATCACTACGTTATCAATTTGAACATGAGGCACCATGCCTATTCTAGTCTCATATTGTAGAGCAAGTCTAGCGACTTGAGAAGTTACTATCAAAACTAGTCCTTTAGGGTTATAATAAAATCTTTTACAGTATTTTCGATTTTTGACAAAGTTGTGTTCGGCGTTCGGTAATTTGGTCGGTATCCGATATAAAATAGTGACTTCATAACTTCCAAAGCCTTTGGGAAGCTTATATTAATGATGTTTTAAAGCTATAACGGTATTTATAAGGATAATCGACTAGCACGCATTTTAAGCCATCAAACCCTCATAATCGAACGTTGTTTGAGTGCAGCGCACGGACCGAGTTCCTAACAAACTTGCTGATGTTCTGCGGCTTACGGGATTTTCAACTTGGCTGTGTATTTCGGATAACGAGGATTAAAAACACATCGGCTCTTCACCTAGGTACTCTGGCTTTTAGATTTATAGGATACTAGTTGTTACGTACAGAAGGTTCTCAGTCTAACAAATCGACGTTTGTCAGTTAAAAACTCGAACAGTGCCACGCGCTGACGCACTAAATTGCACTAAGTTCGAAATCTAACAGCCTTGCGACTAGTACTGACGAGTTTTTTTTTAATATTCTTCTTAAACTTTCGCATTTATAATATTAGTAGGATACGTGTGCGTGCGCTTGTGCTGAACTTATTTGGCATGAAAAACCGGTTACACTACTTCCTGGTCTGCGTATTCGATAATATATCGTACAAGTATGGTTGATGCAACCTTGCTAAGCTACTATTTATCATGCCTGTCCTTGTCTTTTTTCTACGTCTCTTTCTTCTTGGTCTTAGCTCTCAGTATTTTTTGTCTTGTACAGAGGTCGTATATTATGTCAATGATTCAGCTTAGTTCATTATAATATATCTATTTTATACATTGGTGCCATGGAAACTAGGCAGAGCCCTGGTGTGGGATGTAACTTGCGTTGACAACTTGCCACCTTCGCCCAGTCCCACATCCAGGGCACCCGTTCACAGGCCGGCGCTGCTGCCGACCAGGCCCAAGTAAGTGAACAAGCACCGCAAATACTCCTCCTTGTTAAAGGATTAAGATTTTGCGGCGCTTGCTGTGGAAACCTTGGGTCCCTGGTCGTCAGACATGAGTATCTTCTTCAAGGTCTTGTCTTCGCGGCTGGTCCAAGCAACTGGAGACCCCAGAGCTGGCGCTTACCTCTCGCAACGAAATTCCATTGCGATTCAGAGAGGTAATGCTGCCACTGTAATGGGGTCCATGCCGTAGTCTGACCTCCTAGAGGCGGTGTTCTTTTTGTAACTTCCCTTTTCATACTTTCATTTTTAGTTAAAGCCTATTTTGTTTTTTATTGTTTGTGATTATCTTGTTTTTTTGATTAAGCTAGCTTTCATTTATATCATAAACTATTGAGTATGTACATTCGTAAATAAATTAATAATACTTTAATACGGAACGTTATTAGATAAATAAAATAGCGTAAATAATAAAGAAATTTGAAAAAAGCTTCAAATTCAAAATATTTTCATCATCTCGTTTATTTTCAACTTTACGGCATAAATAAAGAGAAACAAAGTTGACCAAACTTGTAGAGAATCAAATTTCCTACAATTTTTGTCCTCACGGTTTTACTGTAAAATCAAAAATGGCCGAGTTATTCAAGAAAAGTCATTTTTCGAATATACACAGGAGCCTGATTCAGTCTACTTTTTGAATTTACACTCCCAGGGACTTACGAAAAAAAATCCAGGAACTGATTATTCACGGGAAGGGTCGGTTTTTTGGATATAATGACTGGACTAAAACGTTTAGCCCCAATCAATGATGTTTTGTGTAAGGAATAGAAACGTTCCGAGTATTGGACGGAAATGTTGAAGGATAGTGATGACTTCCCTCATACAGGCCCATTGGTTTTGAATATTCTTGACCTACCAAATCTTTATCTAAATTTTGCCTTTTGTTTTAAATGAACGAGCGCTTACTCACTAGCAAGTCAAGCAACACATATTTTTGTGCATTTTACAAAGGTAACCAATAAAGAAGTGCTGAATAGAGTGAGGCAAACCAGGCAATTAATGAGAAACTTCATACTCAGTATTATTGAAGGGAAAACCGAGGGGAAGCGAGGAAAAGGAAGACCTAGAATAATAGAGCAGCTCAAAAAAAGAGTTGATGTTAGGTCGTATCGAGATGTCAAAGAGGTTGCCTGGGATCGGACTAGGTGGAGGGCCTACTTTGAGCTACACCGACAAGAGCATCGCTCTTAAATAAGCAGAAGAAGAAAAGATTAAAATAAACTTGCCGTTTAGGTGTCTAATAGAATGAACTGAACCTAATCCATCTTGAAAATAATTGCGAAATATAAACCCTCAGCTCAATGTACATGCGCCATAAAAGCCCCTTTAAGACGCTGTCAATACCAAAATGCCCTTGAGGATTTTGGATAGCGCGCACACTGTCTATTTGTATCGGAGTAAACGAGAGCGAGTGTTACTGGGCGGCCCGGTTTTTGAAGGTACATAAATATTGAAATACAAAAAAGGGTGGATTATTTGTGAAAAATGACTCGCTAGCGGTTTAGGTATGAATATGTTGACTTCATGTTTTTAATTGCAGACCCATACGTCAAAAGAATAAAGATATCGAACCGTTTCATGTGATTTTAAGACCAATCTTTGCAATTATTTTCTATCCAGCCGATTTCGTCAAATTATGTATCGAGCCCGTCTACGGTCCTTGAAATATGGTGAATATTAACATATATTTTATTTGATGTGCTAGAACAAAAAGTTTTTCTTAAAAAACTGCTTAAATGACATCAATTTCACCAAATTAGGTCTTGTCAGCCTCTTAACATCTTGCACCGAATATCGACCAAGATAACACAAGACTCGTACGACAAAACCTCAACAAACGAAGTATTTGATTACGTACTTCACTGAAAGTAAGTAGCCTAATGTACTTTTATACGCCCTTGTTGAGAATCACAGTCTATTTGTCAACGCTAAGAGCTGGCCGAGGCCCTATGAGGCTATGAATTGTTAGTGAGCGCAGTGAAAGGCAATTTTATTTCTTGTAAAATAGAATAGGATTTTCTGTAGCACTGATTGGAAGAAGACTGTTCAAATAAGAAATATTGTACAGTGTAACTATTGTACCGAGTGGAAACTATTGTTTAATTAGTAACACGTAGACCAGCCAGTAATTGGTTTGGTCCCGTACAAATCTATACACTACGCAACACATTTCACCTACAATAGCCAAACCATGACAAACGAGTGAAATCAAAAATTCGTCAAATGGTTTAGGCTGCAGGGCGTGCTAAAGAATGAGACATACACACATATATACATACATAGTTAATATATACTATACGCTTAACACTCAGTAAATTATACCGGGAAATAAATAATAAAATATCGCATAACCTTGAAAAATACAGAATAAATATGATAGAACTCTTTCTGGAGAAAACTGGAGGTATTAAGAAAGCCTACAAATATTTGGACAACGCGAAACAAATGATGACGTATCTAAATAATAGTTCTGGAGTCACAGTTTCCAATAGAAAAGAAATAATAAAAATAGCCACAGAATTCTATCAAAATCAATACAGACGTAATGAAGGACATTGTTGCCACGCTATAACTATAGATATATGGAATAACAAAGCCCCAGTCCCCCTTTTTCTCGAAAATGAGATATTATTATCCATCAAGAAACTTAAACATGACAAACGCCCTGGGGCAGATGGTATAACAAATGATATGATATTGTCTTTAGCCGAATTCATAACAAAACCGCTCACCAATCTGTGTAACTTGATAATACAAGAGAAGAAAATACCAACTCAATGGACAAACTCGGAAATAATCCTGCTCTACAAAAAAGGTGATGCGAGATTAATATCTAACTACAGACCAATAAGTCTTATATCCTGTATTTATAAAGTGTTTGCGTCCACACTACTACGACGCATAACCAAAATCATAGAAGAAAATCAGCCAATAGAGCAGGCTGGCTTTAGGAAAAATTATTCGACAGTAGACCACATATATACATTGAAAATGGTAATTGAAAAATATATAGAATACAGCAAGATATTATATATATGTTTTTTAGATTACTCGAAGGCATTCGACTCCATTTCACATGAAGCGATATGGAAGTCACTGAACGAGCAAGGATTAAACTACGAATATATAGAAATATTGAAAAATATATATAAGAATAGTACAGCAAGAGTCAAGCTACGTCTCCAGGCTCATCATTCCCAATACAACATGGAGTGAAACAAGGGGACCCACTCTCCCCACAACTATTTATCGCAGTCCTAGAAAGCATTTTTACGAAACTTGAATGGCAAAACATGGGAATACGCATAGATGGGAGCTACTTGTCACATTTACGTTTTGCGGACGATATAGTGTTACTCTCCGAAGATCCAACGCAGTTGAAACTAATGATAGAGTCCCTGAGACTTGAAAGTCTGGCTACAGGATTAGAAATAAACCGAGACAAAACACAACTAATTACTAACGGCGTTAAAGCTCAAATAACAATAAACCAATCTACCCTAGAATACGTGGAGGATTACATTTACCTGGGCCATTTAATATCATTTACATCATGCACGGAAAAAGAAATAAATAGACGTATCAAACAAACCTGGAATGCAAGAAATTTTTAAAAGTTCATTACCAACTTCACTGAAAACTAAAGCAATGCAAATCAGCCTTATGCCTTGCCTAACCTACGCATGTCAGACCTGGACAATGATTCAAAAAAACATTAAATAAAATAAAAATATGTCAGAGAGGAATTGAAAGAAGTTTCATGAACATAAAAAGGAAGGATAGAGTAAAGAACAGAACAATCAGAGAAAGAACAAAAGCCAAGGAGATAACAAAACACGTACTCCGATTAAAGTGGAAATGGGCAGGACATACGCAAAGATTTATGGATGAAAGATGGTCACACACACTAATGAACTGGTTTATAATATACAAAAAACGTAAAAAAGGCAGACCATTCAAAAGGTGGAGTGATGATATTGTCCTAATATCAGGTAAAACATGGTCTAGAACAGCAAAAGACAGAGGATAATGGAAGCAATTGGAGGAGGCTTTCACCGCAATAGACGGTCCTTAAAGTAAACTTATATATTAAGAATGAAGTACATCTATATGTTTAAGGAAAATAAAGCTTACTATACTATACTTTACTATGCGCTCGAAAAACATAACCCTTCTCTCCTTCGGCAGTCGCGTAAAACAGGTACTAGTATTGGTATTTTCATTTTGACTAGCTGCCCGACCGACTCCACTCTCGTGCTCACAAACATGCGGCAAAAATATAGACTAAGTAAGTACATACATCGAGAAAGTTTGTTTCATTCAAACGTGAAAGAAGTTTTGAAGTCGGTTACGTGGTTCCGGAGATTACCCTCTACATACAAACCTTATCCCAAGATCTACGTTGTTTGTATTACGTAGGTGCGCCGCGCGGCATCTAACTTGTACTAACTAAGTCTAACATAAAATTATAATGAAGGTCCATTCTAGTTTGTTATTTCACTTCGCAATCAGATTTCACTATTTCGCTTGCCAAGCTAACGTGTCAGTATCCTTACTAATATTATAAATGCGAAAGTGTGTGTGTTTGTATGTTTGTCCTTCTTTCACGTCGCAACGGAGAGTCGTATTGATGTGATTTTTTGTATGGAGATAGTTTAGAAGCTGGAGAGTGACATAGGCTACTTTTTCCAGCGGGAAAACATCTAATTCTCACGGGAAAATTCAATATGTTACTTTTTCCTATAACCACGCGGGCAAAGCCGCGAGCATCAGCTAGTATAGTCATAAACTTACGCACACAAACATTGAAATAACATTACTACGCGAAAGTGACGAGTCAAATTGATCTTTTGGTGTTGTTGTGTTTTAATCAAATCTCAATCGGGAATTTTTAATTGCTGGTTACTTGTGTGTAGTAGAATGAAAACTGTGGTAAGAAGAAACGCTGGAAAAAACGCAAGCAAAAACTGACTTTATTCTCAAATCACATCCAGTCGTTACTTGCTTTCGTTAGACAGAATATTTTCTTCGATTTTCTTTCCTATAATGTTGTTTACACTTCTAAAAATGTTACTTCTTTGCATGAAAAACCCGCATTCTGAAACCAACGAAGCCTTAACAGGAAAGCACGCGAACAATAAAGATAGCATTGAAGACACGATCGACGCATTCCTTTTGCCCTCGACATTTTCTAACATTGAATGTTGCTCATTTCTCTTTCGATTTAGAGCTAAAAATATTCATATTATATTAGTATGAGAAGTATAGGTACATCACAAATCGTTTGACCTCATAGACAACGTCAGATTTTTCTTGTTGCAAACATACACGCCTCACAATGCTCACTTTTTTTTAATCAGAAATCAAGTGAGCGGATATAATTGGAGTCAAATGGAGAAAAAAGCAACGCAAGATGTTAAATAATTACAAAGTTGAAAGTGTTTAAAGTTTTAAGAGGGGCTATGTTCTGTCTCTTTTCCGCAAAACGCACCTTTATATAAAACGATTGTCATTTACTATGACGCTCGCAGATCGTGACGTCACGATCTACGAGCGTTTTTTCTCTAACACGCAATACGGTTTTAGTTTCGTAATTCTTTGAGATGTCTGAATGGGATTTTCGTCACTGTGGCATATTTTTTCGCCTTCTTTCTTTTGGAGTAATTATAAATATTGTGTGTACACCCGTTTTACGGACGCTGGTGACTCTAGACGGTTGATTCGTGGATTCGTAGTCTAGACAGGTAGAGACAAATAGGGGTCCCTGAATTTCGACTGACGGTGCATCCTTGGGAGCTTTGGTGACCTTAATCGACCCCTTACCAAATACATAATTAGATAAGTACCTATATCTTCTGTATGTACCTATATCTTCTGTATGTACCTGTGAGACAGTACTTCCCTTAATAAAAAGGAGCTCTCAAGCATGGTAGGGAATAAAATTTGCATTTTGTAGGAGGTCGAACGATGTCGGGTCAATTGGATGTACTTGAGAATTGAATGCGCTCTATGACTGGGAATGTAGCTGTCTAGCTGAACAAATGACTGATTTATTCTGTCTTGCAGTGAGATTGAACGCTTGCTCACCCCCGCAAAAGGGGGGTAATGTTTCAGACTAATGTGCCTAAAAGGTCTACAGAACTCGAACGAATGTCTCAAACAAAACATATAAATAAGGATCTCTGATAAACACCAAAAGTTTAGATAAAAATTGAATTTCATATTTATTATCGTCGTATTTTGTAAAGTTTTCCGTGTAAAGGGCAGCTAATTGTTAACCAGGTATCTCGTGGTTGCAAGTTTAATGGACGGAAGTTGGCAAACTTACGTGCGGTGCCTCGGGTGCTCGCGAAGGAAGCCTGCACTTTTCAATTAACTTGGGGTTCCTGAGAGGAAAATCATCTTTCATTCATGATCACATAGCTACACTAAATAGTTCCAAGTACTAGTAACTGAACGGAATATCTATGTATCGTTGCATTTGTTTAAGCCGGATTCATGTTTGTCTGACGTGAAATGTCGTGTCGTGACGCAACAGAGTGATATCCATATCCATACTATACTATATATACTATATACAATATACTGTTATCCATATCCATCCATCCATCCATCCATACTATACTATATACTATATATACTTACTATAATAAATGCGAAAGTGTGTCTGTCTGTCTGTCTGTTACCTCTTCACGCTTAAACCGCTGAACCGATTTAGATGATTTTTGGTATAGAGATAGTTTGAGTCCCGGGGAAGGACAAAGGATAGTTTTTATCCCGGAAATCATCCCCTGAGGGGATGAAATGGGGGGTGAAAGTTTGTATGGAGCTGACGCGGAACGAGTCGCGGGCAAAAGCTAGTAATATTATAAATGCGAAAGTGTGTCTGTCTGTCTGTCTCTCTGTTACCTCTTCACGCTTAAACTGCTGAACCGATTTAGATTAAATTTGGTATAGAGATAGTTTGAGTCTTAAGGAAGGACGTAGGATAGTTTTTACGCCGGCAATTATCCCCTGAAAATGTGAAATGGGGGGTAAAAGTTTGTATGGAGCTGCGATATAAACTAGTTTCACGCGGATGGAGTCACGGGCAGAAGCTATTATTATTTATTTATTTATTTATTTATTTGGAGAACCAACAGCTACAGAAACACATTGATTATATAGATAAAATACAAAACCCAATTACATAAGCCAATTATTATATACATATAATATTCCAAAAATCCCAATCTCTTAGCATGGTTCAGGAAAGTAGCAAAGTGCTACTGAGTTTTATTTTCCTTGAACTTCAGAAACAAATACCACTTGAGGTTCACCTTGAATTAAAAAACTTAAACTATCAAGTTTTCTTTACTTACATCCTTGTACGAGGGCTGCCTTTTAAGTTGTGTCGTTTGGAAAAACTAAAGACAATTTAAGTGTTAAATGGTATTTATTGTTTTTCAAAGTAATCACCGTGATATGTAATACACTTTTTCATTCGATCGAACCAGTTTTCGAAACATTTATTCCAGTCCGAAGTCGGGGTCTCCAAAATGGCCGTTTTGTATGCCTCAACCGCTTCTTCAGACGTCTGGTACCGTTGACCACGAAGTCGTTGCTTGATTTTTGGAAAAGTAAAAAAATCGTTAGGGCTTAAGTCTGGACTGTACTTGCGCGATGACAGGCGTATATCCGGACATGTTAAAAAAATCAATTATCAGACCTATATATAAACAAGGTAATCACTTAGACTACTCAAACTACAGACCCATAGCCATATTATCAGTAATTAACAAAATTGTGGAAAAAGTTATCGTATCACAAATAAGTAATTACCTTGATAAAAACAACATAATTTCTGACTCGCAGCATGGGTTCAGGCGCATGCGTAGTACCTCAACCGCTTTGGCAGAGTTCACAGATGAGGTTAACGAGCACTTAAATAACAGGAAGTACGTGGTCACCCTGTATATAGATTTTAAAAAAGCATTCGATACGCTGGACCACGGGCAGCTCATTCTTGCGATGCATGAGTGTGGTGTTCGTGGTCCGGTGCTCGAGTGGTTTAAGAACTACCTATCTAACAGAACCATAACCACTGTGATCAACGGGCAGAGCGGGGAGGAAGCTAGGGTGATCCATGGCGTGCCAACCGGTTCCATATATGGCCCTGTAGGATACATCATGCATGTGAACAGTATGAGTAACGTAGTCCAGAACTGTTCGACATATATGTATGCAGACGACACATGTATGATGTATGCTGACAGAGACATTAAAACCGTAGAGAGATGCATACAGGCGGATTTTACAAACATAATTAAGTGGTCGCACGACAACGGTATCATTCTTAACACTGATAAAACCAAATGCATGCTAATTAAATCGCCCTACCTACAGACCCCGAGTGAAAGCATAAATATAATAGGGCATACATATGACTGTTTGCATAAGAACCAAAATCACTGTAATTGTTTAAATATTGAATTTGTTAACACATATAAATACTTAGGACTGACCATAGATACTAAATTTAGCTGGGGTACTCACATAGATATAGTATGCAATAAACTTCGAGCCATCATGGCAAAGCTATTTAGTTTAAAAATATTGTAAACAATAAAATAATGCACATCCTGTACCACGCGTTAGCCGAGTCAGTGATTGGTTATGGATTAAATGCCTATGGACGCACTTTTAAAACTTACCTTGACAAAATTTGTAATATCCAAATAAGAATTATTAAAAATTTGTTGGTAGATAAAAAAACCAAAGGCAGTTGCAATGGAAACTATAAATTCCTGTATAAAAAGTTAAAAATCTTGCCAGTTCATGAAAAAGTTAAATATTTAATAACTATAGATAACTATGGCCTTGACCGCTTCAAAACGAGCAGCAAACAGTTACGTAACCTTAGGGTGGGCACAAAAAGAAGATATTTAGAGTATAAATCTAATAATTACTTCGGCCAAAGAACTCGTAAATACATGATACCTAAGATTTTTAACCAATTAAGCCTAGCAGTGGAACAAAGTACTAGCAAACAGGTATTTAAACAAAGGCTGAAAACAATACTTTTAGATAAGATCAATTTAGATAGTAGTATATAAAAATAGATTTATAAAATTAGTAGTATATAAAAATATTAATATTAATATTTTGTACTTGCACGTACGACAATTACTAGCGGCAACACACTGAACGGTTGAGTGTGCTGTCGATGGTACACTAAGTTCATTGCCATTAAAATAGATCATTTAGTAGTAAACAGGTGGGTAGGTATAACACAACTCTGTTTAAAGTTAAGAAAAAAGCGCACATTCGCCGACAAACTGCCCTCAGTTTGGCGATCTTGAAATGTATACTTACCGCTAAGATGTTTTTTTGAAATAAATAAAAAAAAAAAAAAAAAAAAAAATTCTACACACCCTATTAAGACAATTACTTGTAAATGCATTTTTTTGTCGTTTTAGAATAGAAATCTACTAAAAAACCGAGAAAATATCCTTTCAGTTCACCAACTCAGCTTAAGTGGTCGCCCACCGGCACATGATATTAGGTGGTCGCTAACCGGCGAAATGACCCTACAAGGAAAATGTGATTCATCGGAAATATTTGGCAGTGTTACCTATGCAATACAATAATGATTGCTGAAATATTGCGAAGCTAATCATTCATGAATTATATTACCTTTATTAAACATTGCAAAGGATTCTAATGAGTCTAGCTAGACATGACTTTATTCATTCGGTTTCCATCATCTGACGAGTCTTATGGTACCGTAAAATGGGGTGAGTGGGGTTCGCGGGGAGAGTTGGGTTATGAATGGGGAGAGAAGGGATGAAAGGGGGTGAGATGGGATTTTAAGGCTACTGCTACAAAAATAATGTATTCCAATTTAAAATGGAGCTTAGTAATACTCATAATAAAAAAAAACGATCCAACAATCTTCCAAAATCACCTTTGTATGAAAACCCATCCCACCCCAATTACGAAGGACTATAGTAGATACTATCGTCAGTTATCAAATGGAACTACCCAAAATAAAATAAAAACTGAAATACAAACGTCCGGAACACTAATTATTTACAGCATTCAGTTTTCATATGTAAAAATAAAATGTTATCGAGTTTGAATGTCAGTTTTGCCCCTACTCACCCCATTTTACGGTACCTACCATAATATTGCATTGTCATCTGACTTACACAAGTGTACAAAATTACAACTCGATTGGACTTCGAAGAAATTGGCCAAAGACTTGCAAGATTTTACCTAAACTGACTAATACACATTGGAATTTCAATTTCATATCACCTTCACCTTTTTTATCCTTCCGCTTGTTCTGTTGCTGTGTGTATTGAAGAAAAAACATAATAGGCATGATGCCTCATGTTCAAATTGATAACGTAGTGATGCTACATGGATAGTAAACCATCAAATTATCGTAATAAAGTATAAATTATAAAATGTAATTAAAATCATAAAAAGATATGAACCTTGAAAGTTTAGAAAAAATATGCATTTTTTTTTGTCCAAGAGTAAATTAAAAGCTACCAATAGAATCCTTACGCTTTTCTAGAAACAAAATTGTATGACAACTATGAACTTAAACGCAGTATTTCGCGACCGAAACAACATTTTATCTGATTTTCCATACTACGATTAGTACAAATGTACAAATGTGACGTCATACTTGTATAGACACACAGTATGAAGCGTTTTTCGCTGCCGCCAGCGAGGTCAATCTTTGTCTCAAATTTTTAGGTATTTATGTTCTTTAATTGTAGTTGCTCCCATACAAACATTTGTTCCTCTCTAAAAACTGGTTGAGATGATGTCACAAAAAAATCGTAGTCATCATCCCTATTGTTCAATAACCATTAATATTTTATCGCGTTATACTTAAACGGTGAGGTAACACGTTGTTAGGGTTCCGTGTCCGAAGGGACGGGGGGGACACCATGACTCGAACAAAAATTAGGAAGCCCAATATCTCGCAAACGAATTACTGATTTGAAAAGTGGTTGGCTGTCCAACGATACCCCACACCATGGGTTTAACGAGAAATTACATCCCCGCTTTAGATGTAGGGGAGGTAACCTAAAAAAAAATTTTTTTTCAAGATTTTATTGTACCGTTTTGTCGGCGTAATTTATTAATATACCCATGCCGAATTACAGTTTTCTAGGAGTTATCGTTACTGAGCTAAGCCGAAGACGGACAGACAGACAGACAGACGGACAGACAGACCGACGGACATGGCGAAACTATAAGGGTTCTTAGTCGACTACTGAACCCTAATAAAAACAGAATAAAATAAATATTTAAGGGGGCTCCTATACAACAAACGTGGTTTTTTTGCCGTTTTTATAGATAATAGTAGGGAACCATTCGTGCGCGAGTCCGACTTGCACTAGGCCGGTTTTTTTTTGCATTTGCCGCTCATTCTAAGCTCATCTTGTATAAGCCAGACTCTTTTTTTCATGAATTCTGACCATTTTAGTCCAAATCCGTCTTCCATCTTTTGAATATTAGGTAGTTACCATTTCACTTTGTGACTTACTAATATGACCCAATTTTCGATAAGTACTCATTAGTACGTAATATACCTATTAACATAGTAATGTTAAATACCATTTCATACCTACCTACTCTCGGTGACATGGACTCAATTAAGTCTACATATTGGTAAAACTGTTCCAAGGCAATTTAAGCCAGGGTAAATTGTAAAATATTTTGCAATATTAGTACATTACGTACCTAGGGCGGTGAATTCCGCCCGTAGTGAGTACACAATTTTACGTCTTCATCTGGCCACAATGCGAGTTTTACCGTACGCGCAGCGTGCGGTATAACTCGCATTATGGCCAGGTGTGACGTAAAATCAATTACATTACTGGCGCATTAAACTGTAATTGCATTAGTGTTTTCGAAGTAAATTATTAAGTGTCGCTAAAATTAGACAGGTGTAATAATATCAATAATAGTTAAACAAAAAACTGGCCAAGTGCGAGTCGGACTCGCGCACGAAGGGTTCCGTACCATTATCTATAATAACAGTAAAAATAAAAGTTTGTTGTATGGGAGGCCCCGTAATTATTTATTTTATTTTGTTTTTAGTACTTGTTGTTATAGCGGCAACAGAAATACATAATTTGTGAAAATTTCAACTGTCTAGCTATCGCGGTTCTGGAGATACAACCTGAAAAAAAAAAACCTTTGTTGTATGGGAGCCCTCCTTAAATATTTATTTTGTTTTGTTTTTAGTATTTTTTGTTATAGCGGCAACAGAAATAGATCATCTGTGAAAATTTCAACTGTCTAGCCATCGCGGTTCTTGAGATATAGCCTGGTGACAGACAGAAGGACGGACAGCGAAGAGTAATAGGGTCCCGTTTTTAGTGTTTTTACCCTTTGGGTACGGAACCCTAAAAACCAGTAAGTCGCAGCCTTTTCTTTATCGCACACATTGCACGACCCTTTGTGCCTCTTAAGCCGGCTGTACACATTGGGCCAACGTTGGCGCGTGAGCAGATGCAGCTATGCGTTAGAGGAAGAGGGCTTTATCGTTCTCATGCGTTTGCATAGCTGCATCCTGCTCACGCGCCAACGTTGGCCCAAGCCGGCATTACGTAAGTAGTAGCTTTATGTTATTATTATTAATCCTGGCCTGTTATGTGTGTTTTATAGAATAAATGGATTTTCTTTCTTTCTTTCTTTAAGTAAATATTCGATGAGTGTATTTAGATATTGTGCACGGTTGTAATCGATGTACAAATTTACAGTTCCCGTCAAACAACTTGAACATGCGGGACGAAGTGGGGGGGCAGCTCGCACGTACAATTCGCCTTTGCGCAGGCAAGGTCATTTGCTCAAGTTATTTGACGGGAATTAAACCAAGATATTTCTTTGTAACTTTGGATGTTTGGATATTTAGATGGTTGTTACTCAATCACGCTTAAACGGCTAATCCTTACCGGCAGTTACATTTTGACAGATTACCCGTGGAAAATGTGTCAAAATGTAACTGTTGGTAAGGAAAACTATCGGTGGATTGATTATTGGAACCGGCCATAAACCGATTATGATAGCACGAAGATATCCCGGGTCCACGCAGACGAATTCGCGGGTGGAAGCTAGTCATCACTACATAGTATAAAACAAAGTCGCTTCCCGCTGTCTGTCTTTATGTATGCTTAGATCTTTAAAACTACGCAACGGATCTTGATGCGGCTTTTTTAATAGATAGAGTGATTCAAGGGGAAGGTTTATATGCAGAGCCTGTAATTTTCATGCCGATGACATCAATTTGACGTCACGCTGCATAGAGGATGATCCCAAATAGTTTTATTGTAATTATTATTCATTAGTCGTCAATCATTTTAATCATGTACAAATTACTTCAAAAGTAATCTATTCACGCGTGGAATAATTAATAGGTACCTATTTGATACGTGAAACGTAAATTAAACTATTTGTTTTCTTTTTATACATACATTTTATTAAACGGTATTGTTACCACATTTCAATAATTACGTAGAAAACATAATTCCTTCAAGTAGGTACCTATTCATTATTCCACGTGTGAATAAATTAATTTTGAAGTAATTTGTAAATGATTAAAATGATTGACGACTAATGATTAATAATTACAATAAAACTATTTGGGATCAGCCTATATGCAGCGTGACGTCAAATTGATGTCATCGGCATGAAAATTACGGGCTCTGTTTATATGTATAATATAGTATCCGTGCGAAGCCGGGGCGGGTCGCTAGTTATCTATAAATATAGAAAATGTTCAAATATATTTTCGCTTCGTGCGGTGTTTAATGACGCCATGATTCAGATTCAGATAATATGAAAACGACGAATCATGGAGTAATCTCTGTTATTGTTTAGTCAAAAAAGCAACGATTGATTCTTCGTAAATAGTATCTATGTGGACTGATGACCTGGTAAAGGTTGCGGGAGTCCGCTGGATGCGCGTGGCGCAGGACCGGTAACGTTGGCACTCTTTGGGGGAGGCTTATGTCCAGCAGTGGACGTCTTTCGGCTGATATGATGATGATGATGAGTATCCATGTGTTAGTCAGGTAACCTTATATTAAAGTAACTGACAGACGGACGGGCAAATGTCCTTGGAGTCTTAGTATAAGGGTGAGTATATTCACCGCAGACATCTGTGGCGAATACTCATGTGCCCTGTGTTTCATAAATCGCGGGAAAGCTAAATGTCACTTATGAAAATACAACTTTGCTAATCTCTAGTGGATACTCAGCCTTAGCTGAACCTGTATGGAACTCTAAAAATAATTCGAGGCGGGTAGACCAATAAAACAAAAAGGTAGCCATTAGAAGTGCTATTGCGGGACGCCGTGCATGCCGTATAAGGGCAATAAAGGAAGCCTTCAAGTCGCACGTCGCGCCCGTACATCACGAGATTCATAAGAAAACACACGTCTCATGAAAAAATACGGAGCTTGGGAAAACGGACACGTCACGCCGATTCAAAACCGTGAAAAGATTAAATAAAAAATGTGAATAGGCGGGTAGTACAACTTGTTTTCAAGTCGCATTGCACGCGGCTCAGAGGGTAGGTTTTCTCGTTTCCCTTCGCGTCCCGATGTTAACCCGCCTAAACCTAGGGCTCAATTGGAGACTTGCGTTTTGCATTTAAAGTTCCATGCGTTTCCCGTGCTTGCTTCCGTGCCAACGTTGGAGAAGCGATGCCATTGGACCACCGAGGGTTCCGTATAAAGGCTATATTTTTCTGATTTAATTCTAGGTCAACGGAAAGTACGCTTTGAGAGTATCGAAAATATACGTTTTTGCGACATAAACAGCCGTATCTTTATTTTACTTTAAGTAACTTAGAAGTTTGATTTTTTCGAAGCTTCAAGGGACTGTAGACCTGAGTATATGATTTTAATTTCAATCCGATACCTCCACGCGTTCCCGAGATAAAAGGTTGACTTGACAAACAGACACGCGGACAACAAAGTGATCCTATTAGGGGTTCTGTTTTTTCCTTTTGAGGTACGGAACCCTAAAAAACGACCACACTTTAACCTAGTGACTAGGCTAGAGCATAGTTACCCCTAGTTGGTACTCGTACCATGCCTACGAAGCAGTTTTGAATCCCCTTAAAGGCAATGATGTAATATAAAAAAGAGAGGTAGATACGTTGTCTATATGAAAATCCGTGTTTAAAAATGGCCACCAAATCTGACAGCTGAGACATGTCCAATGACGACGCGACACTGAGGCAAGGTCATACAATTGGATGAGTTTCAGTGTGCCACTTTTTGAGCGCTTATAACCTATCTACCTCTTTTTTATATGACATCATTGGTTAAAGGTATTTGTGTGATGAGGACACGTTATCCACGTTAATCACCTGACCTCGATCACCCAGGGGAATTAGCGGCAATTATTTTATATTTAACTAGGAAAAAATGATAATGTTCGGTTATGGCGCTTCGCCGGACGCTGCCGCGTCACGCTCGCTTCGCTCGCTCTGTAGGGTCGCAGTTCACTTAATAACCTAACCGTTTTTTCCCCTGGGGATCAGGCTAGGGGATTAACGTGGATAACAGCGATGAGGACGGGTATTATATATTCCTTCGATGTACCTGTGTGAAGTATTCATTCATTCACATAAGCAAAAACAAAACTTGTATATCTTATTTACTACAAGTTTTGTTTACTTTCGGACTAGATCGTTATTTATTATTATATATTAATGATTTATTATTCATCATGCATAAACTCTCAGACTGTTGAGTATGTGACGACAAGCTTTGGATATTTTAGAGTCAGTCAATCAGAAGGCTTATTGCGAAACGACTCAGATGAACGATGATTCGTTCGAACCAAATTTCAGTTGATTTTAAAGGAAAAGCGGTACGGTAAGGTATGAAAATGAAGGGGTAGGAATTAGGGGTATAAAATTCAAAGCAGGATTAGAATAATGTTATTAAAACCTTTAAAAAGCAGTTTAACAAGAGTCGTGCCGAATGAAATTACTTGATCATATTAAGTAGTTAGTACGTTACATTTTTAAACACGTTCAAAGTGCATACATGTTTGATAACATTATATCACAAAGCCACATGAGATACAGTCATGTATATACATTTCCGACAGCATAATAATTAATGAACCGTCCACCAACAAATTACTGACGCATTAGATATTTAGTTTGAAATACATACACTTTACTAACGAAACAGACTATAAGCCATTTAGCGTACTTAAAATAAAACTAGTGGCACTGTGACCTGTAGATCTCGCGCCTGTCTCTTTTTTAAACTCAAAAAGCTATATGGACAAAAAAAGCTATGTAACTATTAAACATGCTCACACAATTTCACAAAAGTCGTTTGAGAAAGGGCTGTTACTCGCTACGCGTTAATGCGGCTCACTCCGCCGGTCACCCGTCACGAAACTAGACCTCTACCTACGCTTAGTTACTACGTAACGCTGTGTCAAGATATATTTGTGGGTGAGCGTTGAGGTGAGCTTAAAACCAGTTACAGAATAGGGGGGCTGGAGTCTCTTGTCCCGCCGCCTGGGCTGTTGTTCGCTACGCGCTGATGCGGCTCACCTGTAGAGAAGAACAGCTGGACAGACAAACGAAATATATTTTGTCCAAATTGAAACAGAAAACTTCTTCTACTCGCTCGCTCGTTAGATTAACTGTGTTCAACATACAAAACAATCAATCAATAAATGAATTGAACACAAGTCGATATCCTGTGGTTTCAAATTGAGACAAGCGATTCAAGATCATAGCTCACTAGATCATTCGGCTTATAATTTAACTGTCATCGCCATACAAGCGAAACGAATCTGCCACATGATGCAAGGTGACGTTTCAATTCTGCCTTCAGTGAGCCACGAATGTTATTGAATCCGGTAACGTCATCTAAAAGCTGAATACTAATTCGTAAGATGTGGAATAGAGTTTGAACGAAAGATAATATATTATGATTGCCTATTAATCTATATTCATATAATAGAGAAGTAAAGTTTGTAGCTTTGCGAGTTTGTGTGTACGGGGTAATCCCCGGAAGTGGTCATCACAAAAACAAAACACTAGTACAGTCGCCATCAGATATATTGGAGCGGCCAAAGTGCTCCCAATATATGAACACGACTCTAATGCCTCGACAATAGAGACGTGTTCAGATATTTGTGAGCACTTTGGCCGCTCCGATATATCTGATGGCGACTGTACGAGTATATAGAATGGACATGTGCTATTTTTTTTTTCAATTTTCAATTTATTTATTTAATAAAGAAAAGTGCAATATTACAGGAAGATCCTAAGTCATTACAAGTTTCTTACAAAATACTTATGTCAACAATACATTATATATATATATTATATATATATAGCTATAGGTACGTTATCCCGTGGCTTGCCGCGTGCCTTCTTTTCTTTGTAGTTCGCGGGCAAATCCGATGATTTGTTAAAGTAGTGTGTTTAAATGTGACAATTAAAATACTTTTTTTTATAATTCCACAGTTATTTATTTATTATAATTCTTTCTAGTTGTGAAATAGTTATTTACGATACAAGTGCCGAAAATAGGAAATTTGCAACGAGTGGTGATAAATTAAAACACGACCGAAGGGAGTGTTATAAATCGACACGAGTTGCGAATTACCTATTCGCACGTGTATCGTACAACATTTTACAATGCATGTGCTCGAAAAGAGCGTTTTCCAAGCACCCAAATCGTGCGGAAAGTGCCACTTTTTCGCACTAGTGCTTTTTACTTTTCAATTTTTTTTTAATTTTTACGTCCGTCGTCAGCCCGACGCAAAGAGTTTTTATTACTCGAGAAAAGTTTTACAAATATTTCAATTACACGTTTTCTTTCAATATAAAAGGTACATAAATACTAATAATGTATAAAATTATTTATTAATCTTTATGAATTTTGAATTTGGTCAATAAATTAATTGATTTTAAATATTCACTTAATGTGTTTGGCTGAACGCATCTTTCTTTTGCCTTTTGCGATACGACAGTATGGCGACTTGCACATGCGCATTGCGCATATGTTGACCGCGCATGTATTTAAAACTAAAAAGCCCGCCATTGTTGTGATTGTTGTTTACTTTGGAGTTATTTTATGTAAATAAGTTAAAAATATCGAGTGAAAGTGAGTAATCAATAATAATAATGATTTAGGTATTGCGTTTCAATAGTGTCAGTATGTTTCTTAGAACTACGACGGTACAGCGTCTTTTTGTTGTTAAATATATTGAGTTACTCAAAATTAATTTTGTTCCAAAACCACAATACAATGGATTTAACTTTTAAGTGAATAAGCTTGACAGCAAAAGATGTGGAGAAGTTGTTAAATGCAGTTCCGGATAATAAGTAGGTACCTGATAATCTACCTCTTCTTCAATTTTAACCTATCTATTTTAAACCGACATTTCACCATTTAATATATTTCCTCACACAAGGCATAGTAAAACGTTGTATGATACACGCGCGTAAAGATGATTTCCGACTCGTGTCGAATTATACATTCGCTCGCTTCACTCGCTCATGTATAAAAATGACACTCGTCGGAAATCACCTACTTTCCACACTTGTATCATAAATAACTATTACTGTACATATGGCTCTTTAAAGTTTCGACGTATGCACGGAAAGTGCTCTTTCCGCACTAGTGCGGGAAAGTAGCACCATATGTACTGTAAAACTGTTTTATTACTTCTGAGATCGGATATGACACTGGTGGTGCTGTAGAGAAAAATTATCTTTTTCAGGTTCATGTTTTTCTTTTTCGTTTTTACCCCAAAATAAAATCTACTATAGCTACTACTACTATTAGCTTTGATACCGAAAAGGGTTCAGGGTTTAATTAAACTTTTTAGTACTATTGAGGCTATGCGCTCGCGAACGTTATCATATTGCTGCTGTTCTTATTCACCAAAGGATAAAACAAACTTAGGCAAATAAAACTACCATATACTGAAATTAAAATGGTGGAGAGCTTGGAAAAGTTAATAAAAACGTAGTTTGGAAAAAAGTTTATTTTTTTAGTCAAGTTGGGTAAGTGAAACAGCGGGGCAACTGGAACACTTTAAAATATCTCCCATCTAATAACTTCATCAAGCCGCAGTGCGTGTCGGTTAAGCAGTTACGGTCGCAATAGTTTCACGTATAAAATAAATAAGACATGGCGCTGCGGGTCGCGAGTGAAAGAGACAGAGCTTTAGTGTCACTCGGGGAAAGAAATATTTGCAACTTCTATTCCTTCTAAAGGCTTATAATACTTAATTTACAATAAAGACAAGAAGCAATAATATTTAAAATAATATGCTTAAATAGAAGATCCAACTTAAAAAGATTATTTGATCGCATTCCTGTTTGAGCGTTTAATCATATTAATATGAAACAGGCATATTCAATAGCGAGAAGTTCTGTAAGAGACACTTCTCTGGACCATAAGTATCATAACCCCCTTTGCGACCTCAGTGCTCTTCAATTAATCGCACTTAATTTTATGGACACTGGCCTTAAGCGACTATACGCCCGTCTGAGTTTCAAACATTAATGATCAGCCCGTTGTCAACCAACCCTTAAGAAACCCTTAAGATTTAACCTAGAGGGTTAACCAGAGTACTTCCCGCAAGGGATCCGAGTCAGCAACAGAGAATTTTGAGGTCAAATTGTCAATCGGTCACGTCGACTGTTTGACAAGCGGATAAACAAAGTTCAACTTAAATTAACTTACAGAGATAACCTAATTCAATCTAGGAAGTAGTTTGTTTTATAGTAGTTGGGATCGTAAGCGCGTTGAGAAAGACTGCACAACAATTTATCAAAGAGAAATGTACAAAACTATTTTCATCCACAGAGCAGGCGAGATAAGTTGCAACGAAACATTCCAGCATCACCGTCTTGAAGTTTTCTAAACTGTCACTTTCATTAGTTTTAAGATATGAAAACTAAGTTTGCATAAAGCTCATAAGACTAATTCTTTCAGAGATTGCATTCTGCGTTTACAAAGTTACCTTAAGATTTTACTGAAAGTTTTGAAATTACATTTTTTTTATTAATACAAAATAAGTTAAATGTTTATTTCATTAGGTACGTACAATTAATAGCAGAACAACTTATTTAATATTAAAATAAGATGAAATACGCCATAACTACCTAGTCTATATTGTTAATGACTATATTGTTGAAATGAGCTGCCCGGCCCGGCTTCGCACGGATTACCCGTTTTCCCGTAGGAATTAAGCATTTTCCCGCTGTAAAAAGTAGCCTATGTTCATCATGGATAATGTCGGTTTCTAATGGTACCAGAATTTTTCAAATCGGTCCAGTAGTTTCGGAGCTTATTCGATACAAACACACAAACAAATAATCAAATCTTTCAATGGAGATCAAGATTCGCCGCGATACCTTTAGGATTCCTTCCATAAATAGGTTTTCAAAATTTGTTTTTCATTATGGTAGTCACATAATTTTCTAACCAGACTCTTAGACCCGAGTGGGAGCCCTATTAGAGCCGAGCAGTAACACACGCTGACTTTTCATTTGGAGGTCGGTTTCACGGGGGTTTTCGAACAAAAACTCATGTACGAAATATAATTTGATATTTAACAGCAGCTTTTCAGGGAAGGGAAACGTCGTGAGGAAACAGGTCTAATCCCAGCAAGGTCTACTTTTCCCTCTGGGTTGGAAGGTCAGATGGCAGTCGCTTTCTCAAAACTAGTCCCGACGCCAAATCTTAGGAGAGCCCCGCCTCACCTTACTTGGACGCCATGGGTCGCCATGGGTATCCTATACAGACAGGGTGGTAGCCAAGCGTTGCCAGGTGAGTTAACCTCCATACATTTCTATGTGATTTGTTTGGATAGGGCAGCCAGCGACGTCGCCATGGCGTTCCAGTGAGGCACGGCACTCGGGTACCCAAGCCGACACCGCCGGTCCTTTAGAGTAGAACCGGGAAAACGTCAGGAGCATGACGACCATCCTAGCTATCATGGATCTAATTTTACTTTATCCCTAAGAATGAATTCCGGCCCGTAAAAACATTGCAACGGTACCCGTTCTAAGTCTTATCTTCGCAGTTTGACAGAGATTTGGGTGAAGCTAATGCCAATTTAGTCCAATTTAAATTCATGGGCAATAATGACTCGGGTTTTAATAAATCTAATCAGAAGAGCCGACAAGTCAAACATTAGAGAGACAAGAGACAGAAGGCGCGCCTAAAGCTTTTATGGGACGCCATCAGGACGCTCAACTATTCATTTTAAAACGAGCTGCTAGAATAACATGACAATGGGATCTGCCATATTTAAGTCGGAAACTAGTTTATGTTGCTAGAAATTAAAAAAAAAAAAAAATAGTCCTATGTTAATTTTTTTAGGAACTAGTTTTTGACCTACATATGGCGGATCCTATATATTGAGTATAGAAAATGTCATTTTGCTCCCGTATTTAAAAGCCCGGTTTTAAAATGAGAACCAAACAACTTTTGTATGAAAAGTCGACTTGAGTCAACCGTGCTACGGAGTTGCGCCGTGAAGTCAAATTTAGATAATTTTGTCAAATGCTTGAAGAAGTTGAAAAACACAATTACTCCAGGCAAAATACGGTTTTGAAAAACATTAATTTATAATAGCGTTTTTTTTGTTGATTTCAATTTAAAATGTTATTCTAAGATGATTAATTCAAGAATCCGACAAACTTTCCACCCGGAAGTATTTATGTAGATTTAAATGAAGCATGCATTGTCTTTTTTTGTACGATTTATCTTGAATATTATAGAGCAAATGTAAATGAACCAAAATAAAGACAAAAATACTTATTAATATTTTTTCTGACTTTTCAGAAGCTAGTTAGTTTATAGTTTTTTTGATGTCTGAAATTTTGTCGGATTTTGTCACTGGGTAACTATTTAATTGATAATATATCCGTTACACATTAAAAATAAGCTATTATAAATTATTTCCAAATTTGACTTTTTTTCCATACGAGTTGTCAGTTCATTGACTGGACTAAATATTATTAAGGTAAACGACGCTGTAGGCACTAGTAGGTATACGGCATGGGCACTCTATGTCAAAACAATATTGGTTAAAGACGAACTAAGAGGAGTTTTCTTCATTAGAATTTGACCCGTGCCACTTTGACATAGAGTGCCCATGATGGCATGGGTATACTAGTACAGCGTCGAGCACTCTGACGTTTACCTTATACTTAAGTTTACTTTTGCAGTTTGAGTGCAATAGGTTACTTTGACTTGGAACGTTCCTATCACTTTTCAAATAGTTTGACTTTATTGCGGTTTGCAATTCCTTTTGCACGAAAGGAACGTGTCTACGAGTTGCACATCCAAATCGCAAGGTTATTGGAAAGAAAAGTAAGAAATATCAGTTGGTCGTGTATCTTAAAGTTTGAATATCCTTCGGGATAAAGGGATATTTTAAGTTAGAAATTTCTTCTCATATAGCTAGAAAATATGTCTCAATAGAAAATTGCAATTCATGTTTCAAGACTTTTGGCAAGTTTTTAAATATACCTGAATGAGAGTTATTTTCTTACCACGAAACTCCGTTCAGGTTCAATGCGAATTTCAACACAAATCAGATGTACTAAGCTGTTTTTCCACATATTTAAGTGAAACCTACTCGTAACAGTCAACCATGTGGAAGTCTAATCCGAAGAGTAGGTAATTTGTCCGAAACCATCATTAAACCATTATTCATCGAAATTTAAAAATTCCTAACTTTTTCCCGCTAAACGAAAATTTGGATGCAGATGTTTTAATGGAATATATAAGGTTAAGTATGGTTAGTAATATACCCTGAAAAATGTAGAATTCCTTCAGCGTAACATGGTTTTCAGAATGATCAAATCCAGAAAAAAATGCTTTCAGACACATATGATTCTTCAGAATGATGTACAGTCGAGGTCATAAATATGTTTACACTTTTGCACCTTATTACAAGGCAATAAGGTGCAAAAGTGTAAACGTATTTATGACCTCGACCGTACAGTAGAATTATTTGGGGTTTACCACTGACAGATAGTTTGCCTTCATTTAATTTTCAACTTTAACCTCATACAAATTAAGTAGTTATTTCTAAATCGGTAGACGTGGGTAACAGTATTCTGAAAATTGCTTTATTTGTATGACATTAAAGATGAAAATTAAATGAAGGCAAACTATCTGTCAGTGGTTAACTAACAGTAATCGTACTGTAATGTACTCGTGTCAAATAGGTACCTACACAAAAATACAGCTAGGAAACATAGTGGGTGTGCGTGCAAGCCTTATGTGTACTTACTGATCATGCCCTACAAAACGGTTGCACTGTTATTGTGTCAAATAGCAGCCGTCTCGTTGTCACATCCTGGGAGAGTCGTCATCTGCTACACCGGATGCTCCGAAGAAAATTCCCTTAATTTGCATGCTCTTAAAAAAGCGGACTAAAGGTAAGCCCGATTAATTATGTATAGAGATAAGGCTGTCTGAGGAGGTATTCGTTTAAAGGTTTTCTCGTTTCATAGCTTAGTCGCTTGCCGCGCACATAACTGTATATAGGCAAGGTTGAGATTATTATATTTAATAAGGATCGCATTTTATTAATAATATCTTCAAAATCATCAGCTAGCAATGTACATATTAACAAAAAATAATTATGACCTCAAGCATGACAGTGCTTCTGTTACAAAATCATAAATTCTGTTGTCGTTACAGGCTATACAGAAACATTTTGTAATAGAACTCAACTCCACATAAACTAATATCAAATACATACCAATAATAATACATACATAATATTTGGAGATAGAATTTATTCGTAACACCAAAATACAATAACAAAGTAAAACATACAATCCTAGTGGTGTCACAAAATGGCCGCAACTCAGCATTGTTGCTAGCGTAGCCAGCGCTGGTCTTCCGTTGCGACCATTCGGTGAAGTGCACGGCGATAACGACCCGGCCACACGCGCGGATCACAATCACAATTACATATTTTAAAAAAAGATACACAACACAAAAAACATTAAAAAACCAAGGGTAGAAATAAACTAAAATTTCATATCGATACTACAGTATAGCATGTTAATTCCCGGTTAGGTCCATGAATAATGTGCCCCGAAGTTCTGAACACAATGGGCGTCATGCATCGGGGATGCAAAAAGGAGCCATAATGTATTTTAGAGGAGCGAGGGGACTTCGTGGCTCGCTGTAGGCGCTGCGGGCGGGCATAACGGACTAGCTAAGGTTTTTGCATACCAGTGAAAATACTGATGAGAACGTGTTTGGGTTATCAGCTAAGGTTTTTATCTCATTATTTTGAAAGTTTTTGCAGAGAGAATTTACTTTTGACTACGACTACTTTTGACGGGTATTATTCGATTAAATGTGTCGAATTAGTAGGGGAAAACCCATGACAGTCGCCCCGGGGGTATAGTTTTCTTGATTGCAATTACTCTAGTTTCGCGAATGAAACACACATTATTTTATTTATCTATCGAGACTCTGCAACTACAACTAAGTTGACCGTGTTGCATGTCTCTGTGCGATTGCATGGGGCGTCTAGGTGTGATCAAATTTTTTGCGGGATAAATTTCCTCTTTCTCGAAGGGGCATCTATCCTAAACGTAATTTACATGGATTAGGAAAATGTATAGTTGTCCCAAAATTTATAGGTCCGCAAAAATCGCCAATACTCTGGAAATATCAAAGATATTGTTCATTCCTTTCATAAATTTGAAGATATTAAACCAAAGTACCTACCCGTTTTACAAATAAAGAATCATGCTTTTTGTACAAAGAGAGTGGGGAACGTCATTAAAATAAATACCTTATTAATTATGAAAATAGTTATTGACATCTTCAAACTTCTTCATTTCATCTACATATATGTGTTACCTAACAATCATATTATATAGGTAATTGTACCAATTCTTTGTAACGATATAAAAAAAAACTATCATAATTTACACGAATTAATCTTATATGTGTATCTGCAATTATACGAACTAACAAAGACTGACTTGACTTATTTGGCTAGTTATTTAGCGCCTCCAACAGTGTGTATATTCCCTTACTGCAAACACAACTCGTTTGAAATAACAGTATTTAAGAATAAATAGACATAACTATCGTAGTCACTGAAACACTTCGGTACCTACGGTAAGTGCGGGTTACTTTAACCCAATGGAGATTTACTGTAGCTCACATGCAAACCATACAAAACAATTTCACATATAAAAAATAACATAGTCAGCAGTCAAGTAGCTAAAACTAACAAGGTGATTTGATCGGGTTCAAATGGATAAAAAAGAAATGGACAGACAAAGTTACCCCCCCCGGCCAATGTAACTCGTAATTACGCCTACTACTTTAACGTAGTAGGTACCGTAAACGCGAGTTTACGCAATATCTAATGATCATACACCACCATAGGCAGATGTTCACAAACGATCATAAATTGCATTACATATAAAAAGCCAGCTTTCAACGTGCCAAATAAGGTTCCTCGATAAGTAAGCACCTTCCATACTTCATTTAGGCATTATGTAAGCCACTCTGTGAAGGGCTGTTATTCGCAACGCTTCACTTCACAATTCACATCACAGCTGAACCAGTGTAAGGTAGACTCCCCATTTTTATTATGCAAACGCCGTCAAGGTAGTTAAGGACTGAGGGGTGAGATCTAGACTCAAAATGTATTATTACTCCAAACGAAAGAAGGCAAAAAAATATGCCTAGTGCCGAAAATCCCATTCAGATATCTCAAAGAATAGGGAGTATTTCTGCAATGTTCTGCCGCCAGATTGCAGCACTCGCACAAACCGTAAACCGTTTTTAAATGTCCGTAGGATGCCATGATAACTCAATACAGCTTTTTTACTACATGAATAATAATAAAATTATCATAATTTAACATATTTTCACGAATTATGTGATACTAATAAATATGACATATATGACATGATGTGTCACGGTGCTTTGTTTACGGTATGTGCTAGTGTCGCCCCCTACCCTACGCAGAGTTTTGAGTAGTATTCCCTATTACGAAGCTACAACCGATTTAAAATTGCGTGTTAAAAAGAGAAAATACTATATGACCTTACTATGACGATCGTTTCATATGCGCGTTTTGCGGAAAAGGGACAAAATATACTTAAAACTTTGGACACTTATTAGTACATTATTGCCGTGGCCGGGAAGGAGGCAATTGCAGGCTGAGTATTTGTTTAAACGGACGAGCTTGCGAGTCCGTTTAATTATAATACGAAGCCTGCAATTGCCATTCCGGCTGAGGCTAATATAGTGCTTTTCTCAAAAATGGAGGAATAAAAAATACTTAATTTATATAAACTTTAAATATCGTTGCACAACGTGAAAATATTTACGATTTCCCGCCGTTTTTTTTTTCAACAGAATCGTGAGTGTATTTTTCCACCAAAAAAACGCAAACTATTTGAGACACATACAAAAACGTCGTGTTTGCAACAGAAAAATACGCTTTGAATTGGCTGAATACGAGCTGTGCCGTTTGTTTTATGCCAGTTTCTACTTATAAAAAAAATTTGGTACTCGACAAATAAAGGAATTTAAATATAACATTCCAGGCAGCCTGCAATGTTTTTTATTTTTTAATTTAGGTCTGACCTCAAACTATACACTTTACCTTCCAATATGTAGCGAGTTATGTTCACTTTGCGGGCCAATTTTGAGAAAATATCTTTGTGATTATTTAATCCCCTGCTTTACTTTTTTCTCCATTTGACAATATTTTTAATCCTTTTTCGGGAAAATTCAACATTATTGGTTATTTTATTTGGTGTCTACCCCCTATTATTAAAAAGAAAAATTGTCTAATTGCTCAAACAATTCACGAGAATAGGTTGAGAAATGCGACGTGTAGAGAAGAACAGCCGGACGTACGAAAGAATGTTGGCCCAAGCTGAAACGAAGAACTTCGTTCGCTTCGCTCGCTCGTTTAACAAAGGTCGCAATATTTGCAACGGTTACTGACACACCGCCTTAGGCAAACCAGCACGTCTATCATGAGACGGTCGCGACATACTCTCGATTTTTCTCGCACTATCCGTCTCTCTCTCATTAGAACACGTAAAACAAGAGGTATAGTGCGAGAAAAATCGAGAGTATGTCACGGCCGTCTGATGATAGACGTGCAGTAAAGAAGTCTGACCTCTACTTACACATAGTTACTACGGATTTCGGAGTCAGAATATACAGGACGCGTGGTGAGTACAGTTGAAACAGGTTCTGAATCGCACAGAAGACTTTCCTTCACTAAAGATACACGCAAGTAATGTATTGTTAGTGCGTACATAAATAACGGAAAGGTGAAATGTACCATTTAAGCGAAAACTGTCAAACTACGAGTATAAATCAAGTTTCGGGGTGCGTATTATGAAGATATTTATTGGTAGTGTGACAAAACGTGAGCCTCCATTTTAGGAAAACATGGAGACGGATTTCTAAACAAGCGTAAAACTTTCAAAAATCTGTAACCCGACTTCGGAAATGTACTAAAAAAATGTGTTTTTAGGGTTCCGTAGCCAAATCAAAAATCGGTGGGAGATTAACATAGTCAAGTCTAGAAATCATCTTAGCGCTACCAATGATGATAGCCTGGGTCTTTGCTGGGTTAACATTTAGACCATAATGACTAGTCCAGTCTGAAATGCGTACCTACTAGATCGGAATCCGTAGCTGAGATGACTAATGGTAGATCGCTGAACTGAGCCTGGGAATAAATTTGAAGGTCATAAAGGTGATATGATGATGAAAGATTACGAGTAATGGAAAATATTTATGAAAATGGAAAATAAAAGTGGAGATAACACGCCGCCCTGCGGAACGCCGGCTAACGTGCTACACCATGATCGCACGATAACGGGATCGTGTTGAACGCTGATAAGACCAAATTAATGATTATTCACTCTCCATCTTTGATTCCTAAGGCTAAATGCCCATCCATATTTACTCACAACTTCACCTGCCTCCACAACAATATTATCCCAGTCAACTGTACACTCACACTCACTGTACAGCCAATAGAAAAAGTTAGTTCCGTTACATATCTTGGCTTGAAAATCGATGAAAACTTCTCTTGATCGCCACACATTGATTTTATTTGTTGTAAATTAAAGATAAAGATAAAGATAAAATTATTTATTTGTCCATCATAGGTTACATAGAGATGTTATAAAAAAAAATACAGTTTCGCTATGTGGCGCCTTACGGCATACAAATAGTGTGAGCATGCATGTCAAACTGTACATATTTCCTTATCATCTAAAAAATCCTTAATTGAGTAGTAACATTTACGACTTAGAAAATCTTTTAAAGTTTTTTTGAACTTATATACATGGTCAATATCTGCGATACATTTAGGTAATTTGTTGTATATTTTTGGGGCCATCCCAACTACATTTTTTTGATACAACATCGTTTTGGGAATCATTAGGTTCTGTATTTTGCTACGCAAGCGTTTGCTTTTGAAGCTTACAAATAAGTGAGGGTTCAGCTTAACAAAAGCACATATTTCGTAAATATATAAACTAGGCAGAGTTAAAATCTTAAGTTTTTGAAAATATGGCTTACAGGACTCCAAAGAGCTAATACCGAACACTGATCTAAGACATTTCTTCTGCGCCCTGAATACAATTTCTCTATCTGTGGAGTTCCCCCAAAATATAATGCCATAACGTAATGTTGATGTCACAAACGCATGGTAGGCCGTGAGAACTGCCGATTGATTTGCTCTTTTCCTTAAGTTATATAGTGCATAAGAGAATTTGTTTAATTTCTTACATATAGAGTCAATTTGATATTTCCATGTCAACTTATCATCTATGTTCAGTCCTAAAAACTTTGTAATGTCAATACTATCAATTTTATGTCCTTTATAAGCTACAGAAATATTGGGCGTATAGTTAGTTCGTTGCTGAAATGTCATGTGTTTTGTTTTAGTCAAATTTATTATTAAGAATACTCTTAGGCAAATTTTATCATTTAAGTTACAGAATTCCTACCAGTACCTTAAAATGCTTATATAAGTCAATAGTAGAATCCATCCTCTGCTATGCCCTTGATAGCTATGGTCTAACTTTCAAAACTAATATTGAAAAATTATGTTACAAATCCGATTTCTGAAATTACTTGTGAATAAGAAGACAAAAGATAAATGTAAAAATAACTACCAAAAACTGTTTAAAATATGTAAAATCTTACCGGTAAGCTCTAAGCTGAAATACTTGCTAGCAGTAAATAACCATGTCAACGTGAAATACTTACACCTAGTTAGACACAAACATAACACAAGGACAATGACGAAAAATGACGTCTTTTGCTTTTGGTTTGTTTTCTTCTATTTCCTTGATATTGTGTTCTTACATTTGTTGACATTCTCTTAATATTTCTCTGTTTTTGACAATCGTGATAATAATTCTTATTTTTTTGACATGTATGCAAATCTGTAATGTAATTTTTTATCATGAAATAAATAATCTAATCTAATCTAATCTAATGGCCGCGGGCAAGTATGAAGAACCTAGAGTGTCCAATTACTATGGTGATAGGACACTAAAGAAACGCATACCTTATATACTAAACACTCTGCCCGTGGACATTGTTTATGAACCTAAAAACGCTAGATTTAAGAATCGATTAAAAAAATACCTTATTGATGCCCTGTAGAAATGTTAAAGTACTTACCTAATATAAAATAATGTATAGTACCTATACATTGTAGATATTTGAGACACTATTATAATGTTAAAGAGAAATGAGACTGTAATTTTTGTCTCCACAGTCAAACTATCGATGTAGTTTTGTGGAGCAATGTATCTCACTATTCATGTATAATTTTAGTTGTTAATAAATAAATAAATAAAAAATGAGGAGCGGGAAGTATCCACCTTTACACGCTGCCGACGACCGGTTAAATAGCTTTGAAACCAATCAATCACCGCAGGAGATATGTTATAAGAACGCAGTATCGCCAACATGAGATCAAAATCAACAGTGTTGAACGCGTTACTAAATTCAAGCAACGTTAACACTGTCAACTTCTGATCATTCATACCTGACCGTATGTCATCCGTAATTTTAACGAGAGCAGAAGCCGTACTATGACCAGACCGGAAACCAGACTTAAAGGATTAAGAAGATCATTTCTATTTAGGAAAAATGAAAATTGCTGGAAAACTAGGCGTTCAAGGACTTTAGAAAGGAATGTAATGATATTGATAAATATTTTTCATTTATAACTTATACTACCAATCAGTAAAATGGCAATAAAGTATCTTTATAATTTGTCACACAGAATGAAGTTATTTCGTCGCAACAGAGCGGCGACCCAGAGGTGCACTTTAGTTAAAATATGCAGACAAATTAACCGTGACTCTCTCCGTCCGACATGACGTGAATAGCTCCTTTGTTTTATTTATAGAGCATTTTTCATTAATTTCAGTTTACAAGTCCAATAATGTTGATATTATGGTTTTCGTGCAGGCTCGCCTTAAGAGGGAAGATAAGTTTGCTCCTTCCATACAAAAACGGCAACTTTGAGCTCCTTCTCTCGACTGTTTTCTACGAATTTCAACCTGTGTATTTTCTTATATACCGAACATGAATGATGTAATATAAAAAAGAGGTAGATACGTTGTCTAAAATACGAAATTGTCACCAAATCTGACAGCATATGTTTCCAATGACGACGTGAAACTGAGGCAAATTAGTGCAATCGACTCAGTTTAGTGTGCCACTTTTCGAGCGCTTATAACCTATCTACCTCTTTGTTAGGGTTCCGTAGCCAAATGGCAAAAAACGGAACCCTTATAGATTCGTCATGTCTGTCTGTCTGTCTGTCTGTCCGTCCGTATGACACAGGCATTTTACTCGAAAACTAAAAGGTGTATATCAATAAAATTTTGAGGATAGGTGTATTTTGTTAACCGCTACATAGTTTTGTAATTAAATTCCTAAAAAAAATTGTTTTAGGGGTGCACTCCATACATAAAACAGAAAGTCAAAAAAAAAAAATTCATTGCAGGCCCACGTGTGGCACATCAAGCGATAGGCCTTTCAAAATAAATATAAGCAATTTCTCAGCAATTTTATTGATCAAGTGAATAGAGTCGGAGATAATCGCCTCGAAAGTCACTAAAATTGTGTCCCCCCCCTCTAATTTTTGAACCGTGTATTTTATTAATATGAATAAAAGCAGGTTCATAGGGCTTATTAAATTCTTTCAGCGAAAATATTTTTGTTACGTGTTATTTTTAACGAGGAAGTTACCCCGATCATTTTATAAACGATATGATACAGAGAAAGAATATAATGGAAAAATAAACCATCTTCGTCTGTATAATATTTAATTAAATAATTTGTTTCGTGAAAAGGGTAAAATGTACACCAGCGCCATCTCTCTCGCTAAGTCCGAAACTACCTGATGTAGTTCGATTAGAATGGAGCGAGCGCATAGCTCGCCCATTAGAGTGGTGCCAAGACTGTGAAACAAGTCTATAACTCGATACAGAGAGGGCGCTAGTCTTAGCGGGAATATAGTGGAAAAATTTACAACTTGCGTCACTGTCCTCGTAGCTCAGTTGGTAGAGCAGTCTTGCGTTAATAGAAAGGTCGCAGGTTCGAATCCTGACGGGGGCTACAGACGAAGATGGTTTATTTTTCCATTATATTCTTTCTCTGTATCATATCGTTTATTAAAATATACACTACACAATTAGTTGTTAAAGATCTACATAGCTTAGGTAGGCACCAATAAAAGAAATAAGCCACAGACAAACTCTTCATTAAACTTTTGATGAGAAGAGATCCATAGCCCGCAAATTTGCCTTTACCTCTTCATGAACTAAATACAAAATGATATAAGTTGTTGTTGTTTGTTGTCATGTCGTTGCGAACCAAATAAAATGTCCCGCAAGTAATCATGAAAATCAATTGATAAAAGTTCTTTAAAATGATTTCTAAATATTTTCTCTTTCGAGAGATAAACATTCCAAAGTTTGAACGAGACGACTTCATAAATCAAAACTCACCCCATCCGTAATAATCTCTACACTAATCGGCTGTCCAAACCAAAGGTAAGATCCAAATTCATCTCGGCTCACGAAACATTTTCCCTATGCATATTTAAGCAACCGTCATTGTATTTTCTTTTGAGCACATTTCCCATTTAAATTTCGGACTGGTCGAATTTAAATGAATAAATCTCAACTTTGTTCATCCGTTGTTCTAAAGCCGTGCGGTGCGATTCTTTTGTATCTGTGCCACTTTTGTGGATTTATTTTTGAGTTCCTAATAAAAGCTGTGTTTTAAATTAAAACGTGCACTTTTATTTTACCTTTGCTGCTGTTTGAATGCTTTAAGTAAACATGTAATGTAATCGCGTATGTTTTGGAACGATTGTTCGGATATATCAGTCGTCATATTTTGAAAATGAAATTATCACTACATGAAAATTTAGGCCATTCGCTAGGGTATTCATAAGATTGTTACTTATACTCATCTGAAACCACCATGATTTATTTATTTTCATTACTAGAATATTTTATCAAAGTGACTTCTAAGTTTAACTAGGTAGACATATACCTATAATTATCCACTAATCAGAATGCTATCAGTACATAAACAGTCAAAAAGATTTAATTTTGCCAAGTTGAAGTGACTTGAAAAAATAACAGCAGCTCCCATAAAGTAGGAATATTACATTACATCACAGTTTACATTTGACTGCGTCGAAGTTCGTCTTCAATAAACGGGTTTTTATTAATTGCTTAGGATAAACCCCAAATTATTTTAACGATTTAGTTACAACATTATGATATTTAATTATGTAGGATTATATTTTAATACAAACACCCGTGGCACATACGCTATAAACGAGAGAGCATTTACTCTGCACCAATTTTGAGTCTCTCTGTTTAGCCCTATGATTGGCTGAAGAGAATGACATTCGGCATTGAGTCCACCAAAGTACATGATCTTGTTTTGTACAATAAAGTATAAATAAATGCGTATAAGCTAGTATGTGCATTTGTCAATAGAAGCTTTACAAGTTTACTGATATCTATAAAAATGCACTAGAACAATCAACAATTCATAAAATACCTTTATGTAACTAAAATAGTGTAGCTGGAATTTCGTACGCACGTAAACTTACTTTACAAAGCAAGTTATCACGAAATAATCCCCTAATAATTTAGTTACTTGGCACGCGTGATCTTTGGATATCAAAGCAAACAGCTTTGGTACAATATAATTACAACTTTGATGGCTCACTACATTATCCAGTCACGAAATATGATTAAAATGGGAAACCGACATGATAGCTCACGTCACGAATTTGATTATCTTAGATTAGAAACATCCTTGTGTTCAATTTAATTTACTCTCGTTATAGGGGCGTTTCGCGCGTTTGCTTGTTATTAATATTGCCCAGTCAATTTTGAAACTGATAATAGTGTACGATCATTATTAACGTACTAACTTGTTTATGTTAACCTTCAAGCTTCGTGTAGTCTAATATATCTACTTGTAGTTAAGATCATCATCATCATCATATCAGCCAAAAGACGTCCACTGCTGGACATAGGTCTCCCCCAAAGAGTGTCAGTGACCGGTCCCGCGCCACCCGCATCCAGCGGACTCCCGCAATCTTTACCAGGTCATCAGTCCACGTAGTTAAGATGATTTTATAAATGTGATATACTCGTAGCTCGTTTCGTTTCACGTTGAAGCGGACATAACACACACTTGGTATAATAAATTGAACGATATTTAGCCTGGTCAATGGCATCAATTCATCCCGACACCTATCCAGTTCCTACAGCAGTGCCGACTAATTACCTAATAAATATTGCTTCCAACTATGGAGCTTCAAATGTTTGCTAGCTGAACTGTATAGATAGACCTTTGAAATGCGACACGAATCTAATAAGTGGAAAATACGCATCGGAAACAGCCATATCCAACTTCCTATCAAAAGCAAGCTGTGACCGTTTCTCGCTGGTGTTAAAACCCACTATAACAACACAGATGTTTGTATAAATTTTCTTCAACGGCAGCCACTAGGATATGAGAGAAAAATACACAAAATGTAGAGTAGACGTCCCTTTGCGTACCGTAAAAAAAAATTGCCATCTTGGGTTTCTAAACGCGTTTAAATTAAGAATTTGTGTGTCGTTTTGGTGTAACGCACTCATATTGAAAAGGAATTGCAATGACATTCATTGGTTTCTAATGGAGGAGGCATATTGACTATGGAGGGTTCTGAAGGGCCGGCGGCATTCTATTCGCGATATTTACTTGACAAAAGGGTGTATATCTGTTCGGTGCGTCTATCCCCGCTTAGATATCTGCATACAAATTTTGAGAGGCACTGAACACTCCATCTATTAAATAATGAATATTGGTCAGGTAACTTTTTTCTTTCATTTCTATTTTCTTTCTTCGGATCTACCTTTGAATCGAAACCCTGAACACAATCTGTAAGACATTTCCGGATCGAAACTGGACTGTTTCTGAGTGGTGGAACATTTGTATAGCGCTAAAATCAAAACACTCGGAAATTCCAGTAAATTAATTTTACATTTCTCTATAATGTTTTGTTCATTGTGAAGATACGTTATTAGACAAAATTCCTCGCACACTTTTGTTGTGCGGAAGTATTGTCGCACTAAGTTTCAAAAGACAATGTATTCAAATTCAAAATTGAGATTATATTCTACCAGCGAATGTGTTGAAATGAAATAGTAGTCATTCAGCTGAGGAAATGTTGTGGCGTATTCGGAAATGTTCTCAGAAGCAACGCTTGAGAATTTGTTTCATGCATGGACTGCAGTGTACATTTAAGTGAATTAGTCTGTTTAATTCCTATTAAAATAACGCAATGTTCCAAAGAACATTTGAGATATTTCAATAACTTAATCTATGGAAAATGTTATTTTACCGTGGTTGGCGTAGTGTACTTCTAAAATCAATCATCCAATGATGGATGGATGATTGATTTTAGAAGTACAAGAAGAAGGTGGTCAAAACATCCAGACTATTTTATTAATACATTTTAAAAATAGGTAACTAAGTGCGTAAACACTCAGGTAAATGCTGTGTGCATGTTTTATGTACAATAAAGTAATACATACACACTACATACATGTATAATGTACTTGACCGGCTTATGTCTATGAGCCGCGACAAAAAACCGCCAAAATAGACCAGAAAGTCTCCAGAAGGAGAGTGTGTGGAGACTCGCCTGCTGTACATAATGTAAAATTTTACCAGCACGTACCAACGCCTGTGCAAAAGCAAATTGTTTAGCTCAAATAACATTGCTATTTCACCCGGTCCGTTCGTAAAATAAATATGCGAGGGAGTTTGTTCATTTGTTGGTTTGAATTATGATGTTTGTTAATGTGAAGTTGAAATCATGTTAGCTTGTTCAATATTTATTGTTAAGGTGGTTCGCTTTCCATACAAAATGTCTTTTGTCATTCGCAGGCGAACGCCGTGATATTTTAAGTAACGTATGTATACCACTTTCTTAAATTGAAACTAGAACAAATAGAGATATATATGTAGTTTTCCCAAAGTATCACGTCACAAACTAATTTCTCAAATTATTCTAGTTTATTCTAGGAAATGGGGAATTTCGCAAAAATGGAAAGCCAATTTTTTAAAGCTTGTCAATCAATAAGTTTCTTAAAATATCCCGTCGTTAATTATAAGATGTTTTGTATGGAAAGCGAATCACCTTAACGTGTTTCTTTCCTGTTGAATAGGCTGAATACTTACTAAATATAATAAAACAGGTAGGTACTTAGTAAGAATAGATCCAGATCCTATCCTGTTAGGTCCTTCCAGATCTTTGTATAAAAATAGGAGAATGAATAGCATAAATAAGATTGGCTTCCGTGTTAGTAATAGGCCTTAAGTAGTCAAGTAGGCAATAAAAAAGTGAACGTTGAGTCATCATTAGATCCCGTCGAAAGTAACTGAAATTTGTTAAAGAGAAAACATTCGTCTACTGAACAGAATAAGGTCGAAATTGCATCAAATATTTACCTTCTAACTTAGGACTGTAACTAGTCGATATAGGTGGAAAGATATTTTGTTTCCTCGGAACAGCGTCGCAGTGCGTGATATAGGCCCAATTTATACAAGCTCTGCAGATATTCGGTGACACCTGGCTTCCGAGCCGATACTTGTACGTACATATAGAGACAACGATAATTTCCCAGGATTTAGGAAATAAGAGGAACATTTACTACTGTTAAACCTTAAGGCCAACTTTGGTAAGAGTTTACATTCATAATCAAACTGAAACCGGCAACTCCTTTAAATCTTTTGTTGAAGTGCTTTAGTTTTAACATTTTTACATTTACCTACTCCCATAAAGCAACAAATTAAGATAAACGTTCCAGTCCATTCCATTCCAAACGGTCCATTAAATCTTAAATCACAGCAATAAGTGTGAACAACATGGTGTCAATAATAGGAATTAACGTTGGGACGAACACGTTACTACTATCTTACCAAACGAACCTCTCATAGAATTGCGCATGTCAAACACATAATTATATTTTTTTCTTTGTAATTAGATTTTTGTATCAATGGTTTAAGTATTGAGTATACAAGATTGCAACAGATTATTTAACTGTGCAATGCACACTGCGTGTTATGTGTGTCCCACAATACCCAACTTAGTATCTTCATGAGAGTCATACACTACCAAGACATATCTCGCCCGCACTAATATAGCGCACGTTGAATTTACTACCTTCATCTCGGCCCTAAACTTATCTCAACAGCCTGCGGCCTGACATTAACTCGCAAGTTCAACAACAATTTTATTGTTCCTTGTAATATTAAGATTACTGCCCAAGTTCAACAATTCGCAAAACGGGGTAACTGCAAGTTTAAATATGCTAACTTTATAGGAATTGGTCGTGTAACGGCGATCATAGAAACCCCAGATTTAATTAAACTGAATATTAAATTCTAGTATTTAGCTAACATTTTAATCTATCGCAGCATGCTGTTCAGAGATTACATTTTCATACATAACAGCTGCACGATAAAACAGCATTTGCAGTTGAACAAAGCTGCAAAATATTATTTTTAGGTAGCTAGAAAGAGGTATCAGATTGCAATTGTTGTAACTATTAGCTGGCAAGATACCAACACTGGCTTTACCTTTGCTTCAATTACCTCTGTTCTAAGATTTTATTTGTTTTAATTTTCCTCAATTTCAACTTCACGATGAGTATTTTAAGAAGTATCTTTAATAAAATAAGGGACTCTGGAAGGGAATGCCTAATGGTATTAATTCCGCCAATCGTACTTATTTTTGTATGGTGCAATAAAGTTTAAATTAATTAATTAAATAAATAAACACAATCAGCCTAGCAAAATTAAAATGAGAGAGAAAGATCTGACACTCACTGTCACAGAGGTTGACAATTAATGTCGTATTATACGATTGAAGGCAATACGGTTGCACTTATGCGCGTTGCCGATATCGTATTTTTGGACCCTGTAGCATAAGGCTTCGAGCAGAGATCCCACCGAATGGTGTCTAGGCAGCGAAAGTGTTAACAATATTTTACTCACCTAGGATGCTAAGACAAAGGATGTCTTAAATCGCAGGTAGTTGGCGCCCGAGCCGAATGGAAAATATACTTTCTCAGGCTTTCTCTATTACCGTCCATGGTGAGTACGAAACTTTACGTCCTCCTAGGTTCGGAAGTGTGACTTTCAGCACGCTTAGTGGACGGTAACTGCGACTTTATGGCCAGGTGACGTAAAGATTGTGTCGTCGAAAACTAAACTTACCTACACTCGACTTTGCTTAGTAAGCCACGTTTACGTTTCTAATTTATGGCCAAGCAATCGCTAAATTCAAACACATCGTTAAAATAACCTTACTAAGCGTATTACGGGAACATATTGTATGATTTATGTACTCGGAATTCATTACTTCCCGGCTTAGCACATAGGCCGGGTAAATATAATCATCATTTTCAAGCTATGACAAATATATTAGAGCGCTGTTTACTATACCGTCGCAAGTAAGTAATATAGTAGGTTTCATAGGAATCCCCATGAAGATACGGCTTTTTAGAATAGAATAAAAACAGGCTTGATATTTATTGTGTCGCGATTTGTATCCTCGTGGAATAACGCTGTATGTAACTATGAGCGTCGTAGGGACATGCTATTTCAAGGTCCGTTACAATTTGTTGCCGTAATTTATCACTTGAACGTCTGAGTTTTATCTCGAACGTGTCATGTTCTCGCGGGATACAATGTAAGGTAGTGACAGCGAACTAGTATTGGAGGATAATGGGAAATGCGCAATAATTATATTTACTTTATAAATTTAAACTGACAAAGGGTTTGATCTGAGGGGTAAACATGTAAATGTAACGTTTTGAATTCAACTGTAATTTTCCCATACAAACATTGACATTAAGATCTGCGTTACGTAATCTACTCGCAAATGTACTGAGAAGTAGCTATCTTACACCTGAATTATTCAATGAAAACAGTGCCTGTACCCTATTTATCGTAGTACTTTATAGAAAACCACTGTATAGGCTTTCCCATATACATAGGTACCTAGATGATTAAATTAATCTTAGTTAAAATACTGTTTACATTTGTTTGTCTTTATCTGTCACATTGATATTAGTAATTACGAGAAAGGAAGTAAATACATTTTGATCTAACAGAGGGTTATGATTAGGTATGAATAACAGGGTTCGTGTTTTATGTTTTAAGGTTAGGTCAATATCAATTGATATTCCGAATCTTGAAGAATTCGGCTACTTTTCAGTACTGTCTTCAATGCAAATTTATGACGACTATACCATACCTAGAGCAAACTGTATGTTAATACGTACCTATCTATGAAAATGCACCTCACAATTAATTGAAAAACTCTGTGTCAGTTTCTTGTCGTCTTTAAGCACAGTCTTTTCCAATTAAGCTCGATTGTGGAAAGTTTACAACATGGAACTTCAGGTCTGTGAGAGAGAGAGTATTTGTTAGGTTCGTCGTAGACAGAGACGTTTCATGATTTTATAATGCACAGTAGCAACACTTACCTACATTATATATTGTCAAGTAAAACATATGTTTGTCCTAAACGTTTATAGGTTTCAACGGACCCTTTAAATATATTAAATTTTGTACCGTCCTAAAGTTAATAATTTGTTAGCAGCTTTAAGTTATAATATTAATTAACGAGTTATTTTTTATATTTAGTTAGGGAAAGTACAAATCTTCATAATTAATAAACAGCTTTCGTATTGACATCAAATAATTAAATAAGAATTCAGAATCTCCAAAAACCTTATAAATCTTAATTTGTTCGTTAGATGATCTCCTTAACTTAAGCGTCTTTGTAAAGCATATTCCATTTCAGACTATTTATTCTTATTCACAGCACTGAGTTTTTATGAGATACCCGAACTTAACGTGGAAAGGTAATCCTTGGATAAGGAAAATAATTGAAGAATAAATTTGAAATGACAGCCGACTAAAATACCTATTTATTTCTTTCCTCTGGAGATTAATGTGGAGTAAATGAGGTTGTAAAATAATTTTGTGACATCGTAATAGCGTCTGTTTGTCTAGACGTTTATGAATGAATGAAAGCTAACTGAGCAAACTCAACCACGATGAATGGATGAATGTTTTAATGAATGACGTTGTTAATTTACAGCACGATAAATTATAAACTTGAAAAAGTACACACTATTCTCATCGGTGCACCGAGCATCGATAGCCAAATAGTGCAGAAAAACCCAACCAGCTATATCAAATGTGTAAAGGATGGCGTTGGATTACCTAAAGATTTATCAGTAATTTGTCTGCCCCTATTCAACTAAGTATACCTACTTAAGTAAAATTATCACAAACCGTGACGGGCATCCATAATTACTCATGTGGCAATACCATCAGGCTCACTGCAGTAATACGCGGAGGGAGACAATAAATTTATGACTCCTGCCGATTCCTTTTGGATTCTTTTCCATCATCAGCCTTCATTCCATAATCAGGATAATCGATCCTGATGATGGAATGGTCAACCATTCAGGAAATTAAAAAAAAAAATTAAAAAAATGAAAAATCACACTCAAAAATGCGCCATTATTATTTAATTTAGGTCCCCGCTCGGCTTTACCAGCGTATTTCAAACAATTTAGGCAAACGAGGCAAATCCGCGGGATAAAATATAGCCTATGTCCATCCAGAAACTAGTAATAGTACATTACTACAGAGGCCGGGAGGTAAGGGGTTGCCGGCCGAGCGTAGCGAGGCCGGATAGTTATGAGGCTGGCAACCCCTTTTCACGCCGAGGTATGTATAGTGCTTTTCTCAAACACACAATGACATAAATTAAAAAACCTCCAAGAAATCAAACTTTAATTTTCATGGCTGAACGCCGTGATCTCGTGCCACAAATTGTGGAATGGAAATGAAAAAAGACCATCTTCAAGACGGGTCTCTCGTCTCGCTGCGCCCGAAACGTGACACTTCGAAGCCCATTATGAAGAACACAACGTCAATATTTCATTGCCTGTTCGAGAAAAAGATTTTTTTAAATCGCATTAGTGGTTTCGGAGTAGGTACATGAAAAAGTACAACGCTACAGTCAAAGAATTTTTCATATCTCATGCTCTGAAAGTGGGTCGTTGTTGTTCAAAAAAGTGTGCAGAAAGTGATACGTTTCTGCTCTAGTGCAGAAAAGTAGTAGATTCCAATTAGTCCTCGCCTTATAAGCATTATGCGGTAACTAATTCTAATAAATATCAATACTTACCCCGCTACTGACAAAGGTAAGTAACTTTATTCTTACTAGTTCATGGAATTTATTTTATTAAATATAAAATAAGTTTGTTGTAAATTCATTACTTTTATTTTAGCTAAAATATTCACTAGGAGTCTATGAGTTGGTGACAAATGGAATACACCCACAAAAGCTTTTTTTTAACTTAAAGTTGTGTATAGAGCATGCAATATCGGAGCATTCTCAATCCCGGAATTGAAATCCGATATTAGATTTGAATCCCGGGATTTCGATATTAATATCGGTATTTCGATATTAAGGTGAGTTTTGAAGATTTGTCATTAAAAAACCACTTTTCTCTGGAAAATATGATATTGATATTTATTTATTTCATAATATTGCATTATAAATCACATTAATGTCATCTATAGGAATTAATACTATGATCGTCAAGGGTTGATAATAGAATTGATACTAAAAAAATAAAAAATACAAATAACACTGCATAACTTCTCAGCCTCTCACGGCTTCATGAATTCGTCCATGTATTAGATTGTACTATCCAAAAGTTTTTTTTTTATTGGGACTGGAATTCCGATACATAGACATAGAGCACGTCTTTCAATCCCTTCGGTAGTTTTTCATATAGGGTAGGCCCCATCACATATGTTCAATAATCAACAGAATTTCCTTTCAAATAAAAGTAATGTCCCCAACTGACAATATCGTCATAAAGAGAAATGCCCAATTTCTCTAAGTGATCCAATAAGTAGTAGCAATAACTTGAAAATGGCGAAAATTATTTACAATTTAGCCGAAAATCTGAAACGCATTAAATATCCTCGGGCCTAATAGGCCTCGGCAGAGAGTACAACTTAGTACCATTTGGCGTCGAGACCCTCGGTCCGTGGGGTCCCAGTGCGCAAAAGTTATTTGCAGAAAACGCGAAACGTCTGGTTGACATAACTGGTGACCGAAGAGCTGGCGGCTTTCTCGCGCAACCCATCAGCATTGCAATTCAGCGAAGAAATGCCGCCAGCATCATCGGTACAATGCCTCGAAGGCCTTTTTTAGATTAAAAGAACTTAGTTTTAATTTAATTAGTTAATGTTAATTAGACAGGATATAGAAGTCGAAAGGCGGATCCAAAACGCTTGGAACCGCTATTGGTCTATCAAGGGGCTAATGAAGGGTGATCTCCCATTCGCCCTCAATCGGAGGCTCGTTGACGTGCGTACACTGCCTCTCCTAACTTACATTAGCAAATTATGATAGAGTATCAGTGGTCCTCAATAACACCGTGGCCGAGCCTGTGTCGTGAGAACCGAAAAGTCGTTACAAAAGAAGTTAAACATCAACAGATTCTTACAATAGTATAAGTAGTAGTACACTGTGCAGCAAAGAGATTATTTTTTTTTATTTTTTTTTATTTTTTTTTATTGAATTTTATGGTTACAAGTTAATAAGTAAATAAGGGATCTAAAGAAATAAAGTAAAATTATACTTAGGTTAACAGATTGTATGTTATGCACAGTTCTTAGAATGTCTTCTGTTTCCCTGTATGATAGAGTGAGCAACCAATTTATTAATTTAGTGTGAAGCTGTTTTACTGTCAGCTCTTGGCTATTGAACCTTTTCATTATTTTGTTATACACATATGGGTGTAGAAATTGGGGCAATCGCTGGGCAAAGGCTGTTTTTACAGCCATTTTTGGAGCACTCAATATTCTTTTATTTTTGCGTAGCTCATAATCAGGGGAATTTAACGTTTGTTGATGCATTATTGTAACAGCCGTACTTATGAAGAGTTGTCGAACCGTGAGTATCTTAGTTTCTGCATACAGTTTATGTGTTGGGTATTGAAAAGACTTCTTGCACATTACCTTCAAGACAGATCTATGGGCCCTCTCAAGATCAATCATGAATGAAGAACCCGCCCCTCCCCATGCAGAAATGCAGTATCCCAAAATGGACTCACAAACCGAAACATAGACCAGCTGCAGATAGGCTTACAAAAAACAAAAAAAATGACAATTATCGTCAATTATCATCTTGACATCTCTCTTCACGACATAAGTACTGATTTTATCTAAATCAATTTGTGTAATACTATTTATTCCGTATTACCAGAACATTACATATGAATCCCGGAATTGCGATATTTCGATATTGGTCCTTTGCAATATCGATATTGAAATATCGGAAAAATCATGTCGGGATTCCGGGATTTCGGGATCCCGGGATCTCGGTTTGCATGCCCTAGTTGTGTATGTGAGCTAAGGCAGAAACGCATACAGCCAACTCTTCAACTAATACTAATAATAAATACAAATAGTATGAACATATTTGAATAGGCTATTTTCGTCTATCACAATAATTAAATTATGAAAGTACTTATGTTATTCATATAATTTTGACTTTAGGAAATACGAATATAATACCATTTGGTTATAAAAACATGAGCAATATTTTTGCTTTCAAAATTAAAATCGTAGGTTTATTATCTGTATGTCACGTGACCGAATTACACCACATAACCATAAGCGCGAGCGAGATAGATGTTTGCCTCTTTCTTTAGGACAAGTGAGATGGGACTATTCTTTCGGCTCGGATGACGTCACGGTAATGGCGGCTGCCGTTTTTGAATTGTATACTTTGAATAAACATATTGTTTAATTTTCCGTCTGTGTTTTTTTTTTACTTTCCTCGTATTCGATATGAAAAGTAGACTTCGTTCGAGCGCCAAAATATCTCGTCAGAAATGGGTGCCATTCAGCCCTTGGTTAACAATCTACTATTTCTCTTTATTATGTTACGAGTAGTGTAGACGACGAAAAGGCTGCAAAATAAATTGCACAGCTATTTGATTTAGCATTCCTGATCCTACAATCAATCGTACGCTCAATGCAGTCAATTCTCTTTTCAGAAGTGACATGGGTATCAAATGAGGGTTGATGAGGAGAATACGAAATACCCGATTGTTGTGAACATAAGAAAGGGTTGTTTAGAACTCATAAATATTCAGCTGGTCAATTGAATACATTCTTCTAAAATCCATTTCACAAAGCAATAATATATGTGACTGTGTTATAGGAATAAAGCTCACTAAAAGTTGCCAGGACGAGTTCCAAAGTGGTTTGAGAACTTGTCATATTAAAGTCACAACCCTTTGGACGCCGTTCTTCACGTACGAAAGTGACACCTATACGCCGAGTATTTTTTCATTAGAGTGCGAATATGAACCGTAGTTGAAAGCATGAAGGTGATTGTTACAGCGCACGCCAGTTAACGCCGTGGGCGCGACAACGCTTTTAGGTGTTCTTGGCGTCCAAAGTGTTAATAAAACATAATGTGACTTAATATCAATAAGCTGAGTTCAGAGTAACCTTTGGGTTGGTAGGTCAGATGGCCGCATTCAAAAACTTCTAAAAACAAACATAACAATTTATAAGTTTTGGTAAGCAAACATTATACTCCAATTAGTTCAAAAAACTGTAACCCAACTACGGAAAAATAACCGTTTTTTTTTAATACAACAAACCCTATTTCACCCGGAGCATTATTTCGAATCGAGACACCCGATTCATCAAAATCGGTCTATATTTTTCTTAAACGCCACGGTACGGTGGAAAAACGTACACAAACAGACTGCTAAAACATATCCCTTTCTTTCGGCTCTGCCGTAGTCGGCCAAAAAATCAAATACAGGTCATTTAATACATACTCTAACCGTGGCACTAACTGATATTTGCTCTTGCAGCGCAAAATGAGCCTTATGACCCATTACTACGTCTCAAATTGGCAACACTAACTAACCGGTTTGATCTAGTTCCAATTACCGGCCTCAGGCAGTTATCCTGGATCACTGCTTTGCGGTCAACCTGTTTACCTTTTACCGGGTCACTTAACGTAGGTACATCTACTGGTGTTTCTCACTCTACATTGATTAGTAATCAGAAACTTAATTAAAACTAGTGGCTCTGTCAGCTGTAGAACTTACGAGCATGTTTATATTTCATTTCTAAAAACTGAATGGCAAAAACTGTGTAAGTATTATCGAAATTAGTTAGTTAAAAATTAATTATATGTACCTATAGTATAAGTTACCTGATTGTTGCCACACCTTTCCAGGGTCCATGTATCTTAGTTTTAAGTACTTGGTTGCAAATAAATCTTATCTTAACTTATATCTTATAATTACTTAACCAGCTCACCAAATTTTCACGAGAATCCGTTAAGAAATGCGACCTGTAGAGTAGAACAGCCGGCCAGACGCCAGACATACAAAATAATTTTTGCCTAAGCTGAAAAGGAGAATTTTTTCGCTATGCTCGCGCGTTAAAAAATATGAAATCGTGATTTTAAACGATTTTATTTTATTTCCAGGGTGGCATTCATAAAGTTTAGCGTGCTTCTGTTCAGAAGAAGGTGTTTTGTCCCTTACAAATACCAGTCAAGGCGGCAGATAAAAACAAATTAATTTTACCGGTGTTTAGTTAAAATAGATTTTGTAGAACGTAAATCATGGTATAGCTTGTATCAAGAATATTCAGATTTTTTAAAGACAGGGAGGTATTTCAAAGGGTTATTTTTATGATATGAGGGGAACGTCCCACTCTAAATTAACTGTTGGTCCAGTCTCCATCAATTTAACAAATAATAATGATAAATACAATCAACCCTCTATCACGTCATCATCATCATAGCAGCCGAAAGACGTCCACGGTTCCTATTATGTAACAGTGTCGTTTGTATAACAAAGTTATTCTTGTTCTTATTTAATTACTTTAATGTACTTTATTAAAAACTTAATTTCTCTTAAACTCCAATTTGTCATATATAAGCAAAAAGTTGCTTATTAAAGTGTACAAAGGGAGTATAAGCCCTTTATGGCGGCGAAACGTAGAACGATTCGAAGCGTTTAAAATGTGGTGTTGAAGAGGGATGGAAGGCATAAGCTGGAATGAAAGAAAAAACAAATGAGGACAGGTTAAGAATGGTAAAAGAGAACAGAGCGATCTTGAACACAATTAGCTCTAAAATGGGGAATGATTGGTCATTTGATACGGCACGACAACTTCTCAACTTCTAACCATCATGGAAGGAACGATAGAAGGAAGGCACGGGAATACCACGGCGCAGTTATATGGACCAAATAAAGGAAAACATGGTGCCGTGTCGTATCAGCAAATCAAAGGACTGGCGAACGATAGAGATAAATCGAAAACACTCCACCGACAACAGGATAACTCTTAACACATTCATTGCCCAGAATCGCTACGCGCTACGCTCGTAGCCGATCCCGTGGTTTTCCTCGTATGTAGCGTAAAGCGACTACGGCGGTCTGACGCATATGTGTCGTCACGGGCCTGGAATGTGTGATGTGATAATTCTAATACTTAATACACTCTTCTCTGGGTCTCTCGGGTCTTAGATCTTAAACCTAACCTTCCTTTATAGCTTATTAAGAATAATATCTGTTTAAAAATCTCATTCAAGAAAAATATATGCAGGAACTCAAAACAATCAAAATAAAAACCCGAGCTTGAGATTTCTAAGCCCTCCTCATTATTCATGAATACAGCAAAGAATCCGACTTTCTTAAACGCGCCTTTTTAGAGCGTTCACAAATTCCGAAAGTTATTAAAATTAGACGAACAAACTCTTAGCTTATATTCACGATATCACCTCACCTCAGCTCAAGAAACCGAAGGTAAATCAGACCTCCGATTACTCCTTATTATTGCGAATCCCGGCGTCAAGATATACTAGGGCTGAGCGGTGAGGTGAGGTTAAATAAATTGTGAATTAAGTACGTAGCTTGTATTAATTTGAATACTGAAGTAGATTCATTTGGTGGGAATGATCCTCCGTCGTAGTATTTTAGTGTCTGAGCATAAATAATTAGCCTGTCTACATGAAATAGGTATACCTACATCTTCGTTTCTAACACTCATTTTTAGAATAATTCGAAGGTATATTACCAACTATAAGATCCTTGCACTTAGGGCGTGCAGTACCGGGACCGGTTCCGAGATTTTCATTTCCCGGTTCTGGGTTGGGGCCGGTACCGGGATTCCCGGTTCTCCCGGTTCTTAATGCTTAGCTGGTTTATTTTCATAGTTTTTTTTTTATGGCATTATTTAACTGACAATCGTGTTTTAACTCTAATGACATTGAAAAAGAAATCGTTGGAATAATTTGGAAAATGTTAAGGGAAAAAAATAAAAAATTGTTTTGGTAATAAAACGTCTTCCCCGTTAATTAATAAATCACGTAACAGGAGTCATCGGCCATTATTGTAATCATAACATGTGTAGTAAGTAATACTTACAAACACCAATATTCTAAACATTCTTATAATTTTCACGCATCTTGTTAAGATAATAATTTTAAAAAATAAACAACTTTTCAAAGTTATACAAGTTTTAATATCTAAATCCGACTAGTTATGTAAGTATGTCAAATTAACTTCACGAGGCGCTGATGATTACTTCAATTTTAAATGTGTATAACTTAAGGCGCCGTAGGTTCAGCGAAGTTAAGCGAACAGAGTTTTTGAAACAATATAATGCGTCTGTTTATAATAATATGGTTTCAAAAAAATACGAATAGTAATCTTGAGGCTTTTCTGCAGGGAAATCAGTGCTTCGAAACATGATCAAGTCAATCTCGCTTGATAGAAAAAAATCACGAACATAGGTCTAAAACACACAAAAATTAGGGTGATTCAAAAAATTCAACTTTAGATTTTTTTAACTCTCAACCCCTTATATCATTCTATTCAATAAAATATTAATTAGCAATTAATTTGAGAATTTTTGGTTAACATTTAGAGGTCGCTACCACCTGTCAATGTTAATAAAATATCTGCAATAAGGCATTTAACGAGATTCGTATTTGGTCGAGTATTTCTAAAATATTTTATGAAAATATTTAACAATTAACATGAAAAAATCGTATTAAGGTGTTGCACTGGTATTACTGGTAGTCCATCACTGTAGATATACCCACACAGTAGTTTTACGTAAACAGTAAACTACCCTAATCTTCATAACAAATTAAAGCAGTTGCAATTGGTGCATTCAGTTATTCACTTACAGTTAATTCATTTGTTGTTGGTATTGTTTTCCTCATAATGTCTTCAAATGTTAAAACACGGAAAAAAACAGAAAAATGATATCTGCATATTTGTCGTAATTATTTACGCAAAATATTGGTTTAAAGTGCCAGTAGCTTGCATGGCCCCTGCAAATGATCTGCAAATGTTAAAAGACTTGGTTCACTACGATAGGTATAATAAAGTTGTAGCCAAAGTCGCTTTAAAAAAGATGTTCGGCCATCTTTGGTATCTTTCGGAAGAGCTGGTTGTCCTAGCTTTATTCGATAAACGAGTTTCTGCTGAGACCAAACGTAAAATGGTTTTGGCACTGAAGAAAGAAGGATCAGCACACAATCCCAGAAAGACTACTTTGAAACATGATGAAATTATTAATCAAAATCTAGAAGATTTCGTTTCAAAAAATACAATGACATTTTTTGATACAATCGGGATTCCGAGTGACTTCGTTAAAAAATATACTGATCCGGACCTATGGGAAGAAGAAAAAAGTTACAAGTCAGCTAGAGAAATTGTGCAAAATGTGAGAGTCGTTCAAAGCCACACCCCGTTCAGCGATATCATGCTGAACGGGGTGTGGCTTTGATGGAGCAATACAATAAATTGCACACAAATGACGAGGAACCAAAGCAGTACTTAATATTGCTAGTAAAGAATTATAGACAGAAAAACCCCAACGTGAATAAGTCAAATTTTGTATAAAAAAAGTAACTGTTTTCTATTTTCTATATAAATGGCAAGTTTTTATGATTATTTTTATGTAGTATTTTCATCCTAAAAATGTTTTGATAATAATAAACTCTCATTTAAAAAGTTTATTAATTTCGTTTAATCTTTAAAATTTCAAACTCTGGTAGCGACCTTTAAACATTAATCAAAAAAATAAAAAATAAACTTGGGAGGTTTTCTAGTAGGATAGATCAGTTTAAGAGGTTGAGAGTGAAAAAAAAAAAAAAATTTTTTTTTTTGCTCTTCTATGAATCACCCTAAAAAATACACTTAAAATATTCGTAACAAATTATGCACAAAAGCTATAAATATTAAGATTGCTCCTAAAAATTGGCAATATCATGTTTAAGGGAAATCAGTGATTACATTTGTATTTATTTAAACGGCCAAAAAATTAAAATTAAAAAACATGATATCCGCGCTTCCGAGCACGCACTTCCATCTCGCTCACACTTATGCTCAGTGAGAGGGAGAGAAGACCATGAACCTACGGCGCCTTAAGATAATTGTAACATTTGCAGCAATATAATAATCTACATAAGGCACTTGTCCCACCGCCGGCGAGTTCCCGTGCTACTCGCTCAAGCGAGTAAAAGCGAGTAAGAATTACTATGAGAGTAGTCAAGGAATTTAATTTCCGACCCAGCTAAGGCTCAATATTGTATAGCAAACTGTCACCATAAGAGCTAGCTAGAGCACGACGTTCCTTTGACATATCGCATGCATTGTTATATGTTAGTAACTAGGCAACCAGATTAACTACGTTGACATGGTGAACTGAAATTTTAAACGCGTTACCTCCTCAATCCCCACTTCCTGGTGTAAATCTGCTATTTCTAGCTCTTAATAGTTCACGGTTAGCGGCAGGTATTTTATTTTTCAAATCAATAACGTAAATTGAAAACTATTTTTCAGATTTCTCGATTGACACTGACACATGTTCGTAATTAGAAAAGCAAATGATAACTTTTCGCAAAGAGGTTATCTGTAATGTGAAGTGACAAATAAAAATGTATTGACAATTTGACATTTCAATACTATTACTGAAATAGAAGTTTCGACCTTAATGCATTGCGAATGTCTAACGACATTTCAACGAAATGGGTAGGTATTTAAATTCCTTGACTGTACCTGCAACTCGCCGGCGGTGGGACAAGTGCCTATAACAAATATCATTATTTGTTAACAAAAATCGAATCATCTTACAAATAAATCAACATAAAGGATTAACCCAATACCTTTGGCTTTAAAGCGGAAAACAAAGACACAAGAACAAAATGAATTAAGAACGTGATTTAAACAAAAACATTGTAGTTGTAGCAAGGTAATTACCTTATTTATAACATTTATTAAACTCTGTGAAGAATATAATCAACATTACTGAAACTTTAACTTAAATATAAGTAATAAATTATAATCAGGTATTCAGGTCATTGCCAAATACCATAAAAAATGAACTTAAATGATTATGAACATTTGAATCTTAAATAAAACAACTTTTGCAAAGTTTTAATAACTAAATCGCGAGGTTCGTTTCGCGTCTATGTTTCTCCACCTGTCCGTTTGTCATCAGATAGCTCTCTTTTGAGATGGGAGGCAAGGACTTATACTAAGGTTGACTAGTGAGAAAAGTCTAAAAACCAATATACTAAATGCACGATTCAATAACGTACACGGAAATCATTTTTAAGTTTATCATATGCAGATAACCAAAAAAACAGTCGGAACAAAAGCCTCTTCACTATCAATGCGCCCTGACTTATTTTGATACCGACTCGAATTCGATGACGCCAACTGCATTTGTTTATTACGCAAAGATTTACTTTTTAACCAACTTCAAAAAAAAGGAGTGAGAACCCTAGTAGCATTTTGCGTTGGCCAACCGTAGCTAACGGTTGGGAAAAAGCTGGGAAATCGTTAGTAGCAATCTAACGAATTGCCAACAATGGCCCTAATGCTATTTATGGTTCATTTTCCAACTGCAAAACCATACAAACATCTAACATAGGCCCTACCACAGTTATCAGTTGGGTTACCAACAAATAATCCATACGAACAAACGACGTAGGCCCTACTACCGTTTTTGGTTAGATTTCCTACAAAAAATCCATACGAACAGCCAACATAGGCCCTACTGTGGTTTTGGTCGGATTTCCAACAGAAAATCCCATACGAGCAGCCAACATAGGCCCTACTGCAGTTTTGCGCAGCGTTCCCAACAAAAAAACCATACGACCATACAACATAGGCCCTACCGCCGACTTAGTTGGCTTCCCTACCAAAAAATCCCTACGAGCAGCCAACATAGGCCCTACTGCGGTTTTGTACGGCGTTATGAACAAAAAATCCATACGATCATGCAACATAGGCCCTATCGCGGTTTTGGTCGGATTTCCAACCGAAAATCCCATACGAGCAGCCAACATACGCCCTACTGCAGTTTTGCGCAGCGTTCCCAACAAAAAATCCATACGACTATACAACGTAGGCCCTACCGCCGACTGAGTTGGCTTTCCAACTGAAAATCCCATACGAGCAGCCAACATAGGCCCTACTGCAGTTTTGCGCAGCGTTCCCAACAAAAAAACCATACGACCATACAACATAGGCCCTACCGCCGACTGAGTTGGCTTTCCTACCAAAAAATCCCTACTAGCAGCCAACATAGGCCCTACTGAGGTTTTGGACGGCGTTCCGAACAAAAAATCCATACGATCATGTAACATACAACCTACCGCGGTTTTAGTCGGATTTCCAACAGAAAATCCCATACGAGCAGCCAACATAGGCCCTACCGCCGACTTAGTTGGCTTTCCTACCAAAAAATTGGAATTTAGCGCTATTTCGTGTCGAGTAGAGGCATTGCTCATCTGTCACGGGCCTGGACATAGGCTAAACAAGTACTTTTTACGCTATTCATCACCAGAGAGCACATAGCATTAGTACTATTGCATATTGAAAACAGCATAGGGCCAACAGTGGGCCACATATGAATCCAATGGCAGCGGGAGGAGAGGGGAATTCGGAAACAAAGTGCGGTGCGGGGGGCGGTGGACATGAGCACGCGCGGCGCGCGAATTCGATCGGCCATTTTGTTATCGATCTCCATCGTGAATAGTGCGTGTAAACGTATAAGTATATACTTAGTGGTTATATTTTCTTTTGAGTGCGTGCGTGCATGGTATAAAGTATTACTTGTTTTTGAAAGGGTTGCATATTTACTTAGCAAATATATATAAAAAATAGTGTGCAAGT